>OX459028.1:151409036-152071193 GCA_949775025.1 Tricholauxania praeusta
AATTAACGTGTGCAGCTTAAATGGCAGCACTTTTGTAACGCAGTTACCAAATAAACTAAAGTGTTAACAGTCATGTTAAGATTTTTTTTTTAAAACTTTTAACAAAATTGTATTTAGTCAGTTTTTTTTGTTATTTATTTTGGTTTGGCTTATTGCACATCATTTCGCTGCATTACGCGCATGCGTGGCTTAGTGGTGGTAATTTTTGAAAATCGTGTGCAGCTTTATTAGTTGCAAGCAAATTGACTTTAAATGGTGCATTGCAAAAATACAATTGTATTTACATATGTACTTACCTATATTTTAATATTGACGCAACAAATCTTATATGTATTTTTAAAAGGGGAAAGTTTCATTTAAGCAAGTGCTAATAAATATGTTGTTTGTACTTTTCTCTTAATTAGGAAATTTTATTTTTAACTAATCGTGCTTCGTAAAATTAAGAAAATTTTGCTTAGGTTTTTCCAAAAAAATTGTTACTTTAGATGGGACACGGTAGATGTACCTCGGAACTTTAATGACAACTTATCTGATTCGCAAGTCTATGGGCCTAAGTTCGCAAATGCATGCAGTTGTTGTAGGACCGTTAATTAATATTTATGTCATTTATAGCAGATCACGTTTATTCGTCATTTGGTACTGTGAAGTTAAGGCCTGAATATAGAGAAAAAAATTTTCGTTTTTAAAATTTTGTTAAACATTGTATTCTATGAATATAGTAACGCTTTCAACCGCAATAGCAACCGGAATCCTATGAACAGACGAGGTGCAGCACTCAATATCATTAAGCCCATCAAGGCCCAAATGTTGGCTACAAGTAAAAAGTCTTACACATCGAGTAACTTTCTATCCCTTTTGGATCTGAGATTGCACTAAAGTTGTCTTCCAATTTTGATTTTGATGGCGATAGACAATGTACTCGGCAGTGCTCCACACTTTACTAATCTGCTATTCAATATACTTTCAGCAAGAATCCGGAAGACTCCACTTATGCAAACTACATATGCATCCTCACTACCAGGCAGCTTAGCATGGAAGTGGAAAGACGTTGATGGAATGCCGAAAACACGAAGTTCATGAATTGGGATTTTTTAAAAGAATTTATTTATTAATTTATTTATTTACTATGGTGGGGTTGTATGTAGGCTTTATGCTCTGTAAGCAGATAAAGTTTTGTTGCTTATAAATTTTAATGAAAACAAGACAAGCAGCTACGCAACATTCCATTATATCCAATTTCGTAGCTGCTGTGGTACACTCATTCTTTTTTTTTTTTTTTTTTTAAATTGACTCCCTCGCTTTAGTGCTGCTGCTGCACACGGCATGTCTCAGTACTCTTGACAGCCAACTACAGCAGCATACCTATGCAGTCTTTAAAAGGGTCTCACAAAAACACAAGCTGACTTAAGCAACACAAAAAATCCAAGACATAAAATCGCAACGTTCAACATTTCAGAAAAATGCAGCAAGACTGGTTATGTTCGAAGTTAACGTGCGCATGCGCAACAAGCGCATTCAACCTTAACATTAGCCAAGCACTAAGAATAAAATTGAACTTTGAGCCATGTGCATGGAGGAAGAAGGAGAAGATTCACTTATTTCCATTTTGAGCACAATGAAATCAGAATATATATCCGGCATATGAAGAAAAATTCGGTGAAAGCTTAGCCAGAATTTTACAATTATTGTCGGAACTTAAAAGTGCTAACATTTTTTCAATTTTGAACAAAACAGAAATATTGATATTTCATTATTTTATCGCATTTTCGTGTCAGTCAAATTAGCCCAATGCGTCTGTGTGCGCACCCACCACATGCTGTTTCGGTTTGATTGTTGTAAGCTTGGCAGCCGTCAAAAGTTTCTCACGCTCTTTAAGAGCAAAGATAAATTTATGTCGGAAAAATTTCCACTGGGCTTTTATTTGATTTTTTGAGTTCTTCGTTTTAAATTTCAATAATAAATTGATTAATTTGAATTAATCACTTTTCAAATTGCCTCAACTTTTATTACTATATCAAATGTTATTTAATTGATGCTGGTACATTTTTAGAGAATTAAAAATTTATTTGATGTAAAAATAACTATAGCGGTACTGATAACAAAAAAAAACCTGATGATGGTTAACAAACAATTCATTTTTAAATATTAAATTTTACATTTTTGATTACTACATAGTGCCGCATTAAGGGCATTGCTAGTGAAAAAGTTATTTATTACCGTGGGCACGTGGTATTGGTAGGAACATATTTTCAGCTTTAGCATATAACACACCACACGATGTTGAGTTTTGGAATTAATAAATAGGCATGAAAAACTTTTCGATTGTGCTACATACTATATATGGAAAATAAAATTTGTGTATAATAAACTTTAATGCTTACGAGAAGAAATAACTATTAGTCCAGAATACAAGCTGTAGTGCCTTTTCGTTACAATTTATGTTGCTTAATGTCAAATCAATTTTATTACTAATTTTCAGACATCTTGCATTGCAGTGACACTCAAAATCTTTTAACAAAATCGAAAATTTTTGGGTCACGACCTCCTCTGATTTGGCTTATATTTTTCATACTCACCTTAGAACAAGACTTAAAAAATTTATTTTTAGTTTTGTCTCATGTCTCAGTTTTGTACACGAGATATTGAATCTCAAAAACTGAATTTTCGCCAAAAAGTTCATGTAAACATTCCAGAAAATCCATTTTAACGTCACTAAAATAAAAATCTTAAAATTTGTACAGATTAAAAAATATTTGCAAGAGAATTAATGCCAACCAACAAGCTTTATTATCCTTTTTATCTTAATCTTCAACCTTTTTGATATCCTTTAGTCTTTAATACGTTAATTATTGATAAATTATAAGCTGTGTGTTAAAGTTTTAGCCTGAAACCACTACGCCTTCAATTTTTAAATAATTTTTGAAAATAGCCTCAACAGTTTTTTAAGTTAAAACGAGCAGTAAAGTCTTATTTCTTATCATCCACATTTCTCCAGTATGTAATACTGACATACTCGTGTCAACTTTAAAATTTTGCTAATGATGTTTTCAAGAATTGTTAAAATATAGATGGCGTTATGGACCCCGCCTGAAATTTTAACACAAGACACATAGTTAATTTATTAATAATTAAAATATCAGAAATATTATTTATATCCTTCAAATTGTTCATTGTTCAGCTTACAAAAATTATATATATAGTTATAGCTATAGTTCTTACAGATATAATGTTTTTTTAACTTAAGTACGCTTTAAGATAAATAAAAAATGCATTTTCCTACTGCATGGGCCCAAAAATAACCAAATTTATTAGAAATCATATCGAATTTCGTTCAAATATAAATTTTTTCAGTCTTTTTATTTTATTTTTCGCTCTATTATAGTAAATACCAAAGACTGTAAAGATCTATGTGATAGCTAAAAAATATGGCAACATTCAATGCAACAGTCTTGTAAAATTATTTTAACATTAATCATGGCTGCTTTGTAATGGTCATTGGAATTTACACAGCTGAGAATGAAAGAACAAAAAAAAAAAACTTAACATAATTGTGAAGCCTGCTGCTTCATCTGCCCTTTTTGAATTCACATCAACCATCAACTTGTATTGAGTAGAGTGTGGTATGTTCATTTGCTGTACCAACTATCCAACGTGCTACAAAACATGCCTCGAACAAGCTTTTATTTTAGATACACTCAAGTTAAATCTGTTACTGATTCTCTGCTGAAAATGGTAGCTGACCAAGAAATCACCGCATGTTGCCACTGTGTTTAAGCTGATTTCATATTGGTTCGAGTTACTTTTTTTATAATTTTTTGCTACCAGTATTTTTATAATTTTTCTTTTAAATTTTTCCTTCATTTTATTTTTGTTTTGATTTTTGTATGGACCTGTTCGAATGAGGTCAATGTCAGCTTTATGAAGTGAGAGGCGTTTTAGAAGCAGACATGAAAAAAGAATGTTCTTAACATAACTTAACATGTCAATTAATAATAAAATGAAATTAACAAGAAAAAACACTTAGGTAAATTTAACAAACAGCAGGCAATGCATCTGAAAAAATGTTAACTGGCATAGCAAAATAATATTTACGAAAAAAATTATTCCTTTATTGCAAACAACAATTAAATAACCATTTGCAAAATGCTATGGAATTCAATTTAATAATGAGCAAACAAAAAAATTAAAAAATATTAATGATAAAAATTATTTCGAAACAAAAGATTTAAGAAACGAACTTTTTGTGGTTTGAAGAAAAAAGTTACTGCATACTGAAGCCATAATGTAAATCAAGAAAACTTAATCCTTGAAATATATTGGTTGCAAAAACACTCTTGGACTATAAAACTAATGGGTACGAATACCATTTACCACTTGCAAGTCAAAAATTAGAGAAAATCCCAAGAGCTAGAAAATACTGTAGTAGATGGTACTGCGAAGTTTGTTACTTTTCTGCTCACTATCGGGGATGGGGAAATATTTTTCAATAATTTAAGTGGCTTTCTCAAGACTATCTTCCGGTTTGTTGAAGAATCCTATTGAGTGTGGGAGCTGCAAAGCTAACCATTTGTTTTTGTCATAAAAAAACAACTCTGGTCTATGTGTGTACGTCTTATCCAACTAAACCTTCCTTCATATAAAAAAACAAAAAGCTGCATTTCTCATATATGTCACTTTGTAAGTTTTACAATATAGTTATTGTAATATAGATTTAGATGTAAGTAAAATTTAAATAAATTGTAGGCGAAATTTAAACTCTTACCAACTGTCATGAAAGCAGAAACAATTTGGCTTAGTCTTAATGTTAATTAATGAACAGTGCGAACCGCGATATTCATTTCATAATAATACTCAAAGCAAATTATAAAGTATTAGTGTCATTTTACCTGTTGCTAAAAATTCAATTAAAGGCGTATATAAAATGTTAAAATTATGTTGCTACTGGCGCCATCTAAGAGCACGCATATGTACATATGCACGTTTAAGTTCGTTGCCGAAGTCTTTCGTTTTGCAGCACTCAACGCCTTGCAGACTTGAACGTTTTTCTTTAATTAATTGCCAATATTGCCAGCTATAAACGGCTTTGTTAAACTTAACACAAAGCAGATTAAGTCTTTCATTAAAATTTTTCTGAAAAATTTTTATGTGTTTTCTGTTGTTGTTTTTTCGGCTTACCGCATTTCGCTGTGTATTTAATATATCTGAAGTTCTGCTAAAGGCGTTTCATTAATATCAATTCCAACACCAGTCAACATGAAGTGATGCTAGTTTGGTAGCGCAACACGTTCTTAACTTTTTGTTTTTGTTTTTTTTTGGTAGAACAACCAGTGAAAACAGCAGCAAAAGCAGAAGCCAAAGCAGCAGTAAAAGCACAAACGAGTTAAGACACAAAGGTGACCATTTCAACAGCTACAGCAACTGTAGCAGTGGCAGCAGAGTATCAAGCAAAGTTTAAATTTTTACTTTAACTATTGGGAGATTTTTACTTCATTTTCGATTTTCGATGGTTTGCAGTTGAACTCACGAGTTGCGATTTTTTTTTCATTCTGTTGGCCATTATTTTTTTCCAGTCTGCTTTGTTTTTTTTTTTTCAATGTGTCGCCTTAACGATACATAAATAAAAATTATTAATGACTTTTTGAGACTTTTAGTAAATTTTTTTTTCATGCATTACTGTTGTTGTCATAAATTAACAAAACTTTAGCTGTTTTTTCAACAGCTAATGTAAAAAAGTTAAAGATTTGTATTCACTTAAATTTTTACTTTAGGATGGATCTCATTTAACTCGAAATCTGTTAGTTTGTATGATTTTGTTTTCATTACACTGCTATATTCAATTATTTTTTTTTGTTAAAAAGATATATCTTAAGACAACTTGCAATAAATTAACAAAGCATGTTGTTGCAAATAGATATTTTCGTGCTTTGTTTTGAAATCTTTTCTCATATATTGAGATAAAAAAGATTTATAAAAGTTTTTCTCTAAGACTTTCAAATTATAGTCCACCCTTTTGTTTATCACATGCCAATTAAAACAGTAGCAACAAAAAACAACATCGAGTTATCATTGTTTTTTTTACCAGCAGCAGTAAAGTGGCTAAGCCGCATTTAGTGTTAGCACTTCAATTAATTCAAATTTATATTTTTATACACTTGTTTAATGATTTAATTTTGATGGTGTATAAAAATGTAATTCCCTGTGACAAATTCTAAGATAAATCGCACACAACTATTTTTGTCAGTAAAAATTAGCAGCCTTTTATAATGATGGAAAGATATTTTTGAAACTGATATATTAATAACCATAAGAAACAAACAAATTGAGAAAAATTCATTCAACGTTCCTTCACTGTTAAAAATTTCCATATTTAATTATAGAGAAATTTTGATGCATTTTTTTTTATTTAAATAAAATCTAAAAAAACAATAGAATCATTTTCTATAAAACATATAATGTTTTAATATTTTTCACAATTTTGGCTGTCTTCGCAGATTTTGACAGTTAATAAAAAAATACTAAATGATTTTTGTGAGATAATTTTAAAGTTATTTGGTATTGGTGGTAATTTTTATACGGTGTTATGGAATTATGTAAATGACTTGAATTTACCTTTATTTGGCAAATAATTTTGTATTATATATCATTTGAGTAGGATTTTGGGCATATGAGTGTCGAAACTGGCCCCAAAATAGCGCAAATTTTTGACCACTTTCAAGCATTTAGGGTCGTACTTCTGTAAAAAACGATGAACGTTAGCTTTAAAATGGCCTAATGTTGCTGGTTTTTTTGCATAGAATACAAATTTGATTTACTGCGAAAGAAAATTATGCCAGGTAGTTGAAAAACAAAATATTTTGTAACTACCCACTGGGCATTAAAATAATCGGCAACTCTCGATGAATTTTCGAAAGCATTTAATTAGCATTTATAAGGCTCTTACTTTATACCAGAGGTTTTATTTGCCTTTTAAAAGGATTAAATTAAGTCTTGCGATGAAAAATATTTATGAAGCATTTCAAAACTGCTAATTAAGATGTTGACAAATACAAAAATTACTTAGACTTTTAAAAGTATTTATAAAGATCATAACGACGTCTTGTGAGAGGTTTTTAAAATATCTGTAAATATCTCCTTCTTAAGGAGAGCTTAGGTATTTATAAGGTTTTAACAAGTTTATAAATATTTTTGAATTCTTACATTTAAATATTTATCAAGGCCTTTAAAAAGTGTTTGATAAAAGCTTTTTAATAAATAAAAATTATTTTATACTTTAAGAGCTATAAATTTTATTGAGATCTTTAATTTCTGAGTTTTTAAGTGCTCCATAAGAGCCAATACAAACTTTAACTCATACGTGAACTTATAAAACACTGTAAATATCAACATTTAATGAAGAGAATCTTAAATCGGATATATTTATAGGACTCTTCGCAAGAGCTCCATAAAAAATTTTCTGATCTCACATTTATGGAGGCTGCAACGTACGTTACGTTGGCTTACCAAACTTCCGCAATTCAATAAAAATTCTTATACTATAAAAATTGTTTTTTAAATTATTACATAAACATTCACTCAAAAAATTTAAGTTTTGAAATTTGCTAAGTTCTTGATTCAATTGGCCAAAAGAAGTGTATCGCTATTTTTGACTTGTTTATACCGTTTTCACATTTTCGCAAAGAAAGGAGTTTTGCTCAATAACTTGGAAAGTAAGCCACAAACAGAAAAATATAATTCGACCAATGTTGTAGAGCAGATAAAAACACAACGATTTCATGCCCAAAAAATCTCCATGTGACAAGATTTAACACAACAAATACTGTAATTTTGAACAAAATAGTTATTTTGGGCGTAAAATCCAGTTTTCGGAACTAAACAAGTAATATTACCTTAAAATTTTCCATAAAAACAACGTTTTTCGCCAAAATACTTGCTATTATCGTGGTGGTGGTTGGAAATTTTAAAGCTATGAAAGAGGGGTCAAATTTTGTCATACCGAGATTTTTAGGATATGAAATCGATGTGTTTTCATCTCCTCTACAAAATTGGCCTTAATATGTTTTTCTGTTTGTGGCTTACTTTTCGAGTAATTGAGCTGATCTCGTTTCACGGCCTCTTGAATAGACCAGATCTTGGCATTGGACAACAATCTTTGATTTACGAAATTGCTACAAAATTTTGTAGATTGTTATCACTGATCAAAATTAAGCGTTTAAAAATTAAGTATCGCCCACTGCTAAATTTGTTTAAAAAATATGAGAAAAAAAATAAACGACAGATTACCCAAAATATGTTCATTCAAACTTGGGCTATAATTTATATTTCTATAAAGAAAAACGGCCCATAAAAAAGCTCAAAGCGCTTCTTCCTTAATTTGCCTCTTGTTCATATGGTAACCCTAACAATGGACCCACAACCATTTTAAATAAACAATTTAAACATATTAAAACTGTAAAGTTTTATTAAGCCCTTTAGATAATTCTTAAGTTTAAAGTACCTCTTATGAAGCATTTGAGATAATACTTAAGTTTTATAAGCCACTTATCGAGGAATTTTAAAAATATGGCGTCGTCGGCCATCTTTTTCGAAATACATACTGTACATTCATACAAAATAGCAACAACAACAAAAAATCAAATGAGTTACTTTTTTTTTGCCAATATAATGATTTTTTCTGCACTAAATCCTTTTATTTCCACATGCTTTTACGTAAAAAATTATTTAAACATATTTTGAGACATATATATTAAAAAAAAAAAACTAAAAAAAATGTTTGCCCAAAAATTTTATTTTCCTAAAAAGCTATATTTTCGAAGTGCGTTAAGTTTTTCGAACCAAAACCACAAACTTCACGATAAATCCTTGCTCGCACGTAAATTTTGATCAATATTAGTGCCGAAATTCATAACTATTCGTTGCATCATTTTCAATTGTCATTTTATATTTCCATTTGTTATCCTTTTATCTATTTAACTTTGGTATACTGCAAATAGTATGTATAACAAAAACCAAATCTTTATTAAGACTTCGTAAGAATAAAATAAGCCTCATTTAAATTTAAAAAAAAAAAAAAATACATATTTTCAAGAGCTCAAATTTTTTTATAGACCTCTATTTGTATTGATTTAATAACATCTTGAAGAGGATTTGAAAACGTCACAACTAACTCTTACATAAACCTCTTCAAGGCCCCCATAGAAGGTGCCCTTTTAGTCTTAAATTGGATTTATTGTGTATTTTAAAACCTCTTTAGCGAATATTTTCAAGAGTTCTGCTCTTAAAGAATGGTTATATAGAACTCTTGAAGACCCTAACAAATGCAAAAATGCCTAGTGAGTATGGCTCTATGAGTGTAACTGAAGAATTAAATTAAAAAAGAATAAAAAAAACTGATTTTTGATTTATAATTTCAATTAATGTTTTATCAGAAATATCATCAAATACTCTCTCTCAATATAACATTCTAAGTGTTTTATTTGTATGGCGGTAGGCGTGTCCGCGATCCGATTATATCCATTTTCAATAACAAAAACCTTGTTTAAAGATGTAGCCTGTGTACTAAATTTTATTTGCTAATCTTGCTTGGTTTTCTCGTAATCGTGTTTTCCACAGACACGTGTAGGGTATAAAAAACCTTAAAAAATGCATTACACAAACTAGCATTGTTTTTTATAACCAGTAATAAATTTGAAAATAAAAAGCAAACATAAATTTAGATAATTTATTTAATTGCAAATGTTTAGCTTTTATGTAAAAGGCACTTTTTATTTGTCCGGATGCAAATCATTGTTTCACTTTGTTAATAATTTAAACTTTCATGACAAGAAGTGTGATACATCATTCGCCTCAAGCGATTCAGCAATTTTGACAAACTTGAATTTTTTAAGTTTACTTAAATTTGCTTATGGTAACTCCAAAATTCACTCGTTTCACCCTTTTTCATTTTATCCGATACCAATTGATATAATCTGACTTTTGTGAATTTTTTTTATGTTTTTCAATCTTTCAAGAGTCTTGGGACGCCATTTTATTCTTGCGTGAATTTTGGGATATCCTTACCTAGCTAATTTTCAACTTCTAGCAACTTTTTCAATTCTATGCGATATTTTTTAATACTAAAAAAACTGAAGTTATCCATTAACACTTTCAAGATAAGAAAAATGTTAAAGTTTGATTTAATCAAAAAATGTCGAAAGGTATCAAAAAACTCAATAGAAGCTCAAAAATGTCGTATAAGCCGATAAATGTAAAATAGTATCGAAAAGTTCAAGAAACGTGAGAAAATATCAAAAACGCCCAATGGACTGACATCCTCAGAAAAATGGAATATTTTTTATTTGATTCAAATTATTAACCAAAGGATTTATGCAGGTGCTTCGGAGAATAGTTCGAAATTCTATATTAATTAAGCAATTTGTTGTTATTATTAAGTTTTTCCTTATGATTTAAAAATTTTCTCATTTGGGATTTGCGTATGGGTACGTTACGAAATGTGGCATTTTTGTAAAATAACTTGTTACTGAAACTTGGTGACTGTTTCTATTAATCTTTCAGTTAAGAGTGTTTCCACATAATTGGCTGTGAAAAAAAAAAACTAAAAGAAAAAATCGACAAAGATATGCTAACCGCTTTTGGAAGGAAGGTTCATTTCATTATTTACTTGTGACTAATTTCAAGAAACTTTCTACACTTGAGCGCGCACCGTTCTCCCGTGTTTGCACGTTTGCTGCTGTTGCCTCGATCGTTTAGTTGGCCGTGCTGTCGTTCTGTCTGTCGTTTTGGTTTGGTTTGGCTCGATCGCTTAACTCGTTATTGAAATAACTTTGAGAACGTGTTGTGGATCGTTTGTATGAAACCATAAAAGATAACAAAAAAAAAAAAAGGCGCAACATAAATAAAAGATTACACCAGAGTAACCAAACTTTTCATCATCATCAGCATTGTGAGATTAGAAGATATATGTGCGAGTATTTATTGTTTTTTGGTTTGAGCTAAGTACATTAATAAGTGAAGCTTGTATTTTATTTCTTTCCAAAATTGTTCTTGAATTCTTAACATTTGATATCAATCAATCTGCTCTCAAGTTGAGAAGTACATTGGTAAAAGTTTAATATTTTAATGTCTCATTAATTCGAAATCAATTTCAACTCACAACATTAGATTTCTCAACTCAATATCAATTAAACATTAAGTTCGTAACACCGCGAATGTTCTTTACTTGGCTGATGGATGGGTATTGTCGTTAAGGGTCCAGTTTAGAGCAGTGAGTCTTTGGTGAATACTTTTGTTGTTTTTGTTTAAGTCTTTATTTAGTTTTGATATCTCATCACTTCAAAAATGTAATAAAAATTTCCGTACTCCTTATAATTTCTCTTATTTCTTATTTTTTTTCCTATTTCCAAATAAATTTTTAATATCACTAAAACATATCTTTTTATTTATATTGCATCAATAATTCTTTTGTCCTAAGTAGTCTTTTTTAAACTGAATCCAAATTTGGCATTAAGATTTTCATATCAAGTTCAATTTATGTGATCAGAAGTCAATTTATTTTATATATTTGACAGATTCATCTAAAAAAAAGATATAATATTAGAAAATCTGTGCCAAATTTGAGCTTAACCCGAATCACCCTAAGTAAATTTTTACTTTTCTCACTTTGTGACGCTCCAGCTTTAACAAAAATTACTCACTGACACCGTAACGATTTTTTTCTAAGAGACGAACATATAAGAGTTCAAAATTAACTGGAAAATATCGGTTCTTGTATTTGTTTACATTTTGTGATCGTTTGAAAGTGACGACAAGAAATTATAATTTTTAATGAAAAAAAATTGAAAAAAGATTTTGTCTCCATATAATATACCTTCCAGAATTCAAATCTTAAAGTGACAGAATCCATTTTAAAAAGTAAACTTTTTTTGTAACCTAGGATGCACGAAAAATTTTTTTCCCGTCAAAAAAGTGAAAACATTTTTAGTGAACAGAGGATCCTTTTTTGCTCATCAAGGTTACTGTATGCTTGAAAATTCCATTTCCGAGTGGGTGGCGTATATACTCGATATTACTCTTCAAACAAAAAGTATTCGTCCTGTCGTGCACTTGTTCTCAGCTTTATACCAAGTTTTTATAAAGATGCAACTAAATGCATCTTAGCATTTTATTTGAGATAATTAATTAATATTTGTTCAAAATGAAATCTTTTATCAATGAATTCTTATATTAATATTTTGTATTTCTTGATTATTAAAACAACTTTCAATGTTCACCAATGTTTATATGTTGTTGTCATTCTTTTTTTTTCCGGTGTTTGGTCTACCGTGGCACAGAATATCGTCGATCTCCCTGTGTTTCGTTTGTCTGCACTGTCTGCTGCATTTTTGTTGATATTTCGCTAAGTTTTTTCTTTCTTCATTTTTTTTCCTTCTCATTTTTTTTTTCCTTTTCTTTCAATAGCACATTATAAACAAGAGCGCCCAATTCTTTGGCGCTGTGTTTTAGTAAATCATGGCTTAAATTCCTTAAAGATTTATGCTTTTGAAAATTCGTTACTTTGGATGTACAAAAGCGCCGATGTTGTAGTTGGTTGGAGACTTTTTTTTGTAGTTGTTGCTGTTGTCGTTCTTGCATACCCTGTTAAACGAACCGTTTGCATGGCTTGGTAGTCTGTCTGGATAATGCGTGTCTTGAACTTCAAGCCTCTAAGATATACTTATATATACGAAAATAAGTTAAAGCAAAAATTTCACGGATACTTAAAAGTCAAAGGCGATGAATTGCAAGAGTAGAACAATTTAGCACACAATGATGATTCAGTTTTAGTTGGTGAAATCTAAAAATAAAGAAAAAAACTAAATAAAGGGTTTCTTTAGAGTCTTTTTTCGCTGCAGCAACTATTGTGTCTCTACGAAGAATTTCTTCATTATAAGCTGAAATGAAATTCAAAATGTTTGTGTTATATATTGTCCTTCTTTTTTCTTCGTTTGAGGTTTTTTTTCTTCTTCCAATCAACTTGGGTGGTGGTTTTCAAAAATTTGCATTAATTATAGAATTCATTTTATAGCGTTAAGAGGTAGAGATTTTCTTAGAAAACATAAAATTTATTTCGCATTATAGATTTATGCGATTGAATTCTAAAATATTATAATGCTTTTGATAAACTTACTCAGAGCAGCCACAATGCTTGATGCACCTAACTCAAAAAATAAAACGGAAACAATATATCATCGATATATTGACAGAAAGTGGGACACATATGTCTATACTTAAGCATACCAATTGTACTTATTTAGTAAGTATAGTACTTATTTTCAGCTTGCCGTACTTATTTTTTAAAGCGTACTTAATTTGTACTTATTTTCCAAAGCGTACTTAATTTGTACTTATTTCGGCCGAAATCTGTTTCTCAAATTAATAATAAATGTAAATATCATTTGCGCTGGCCCGATGATTGCGAAATAGTTGTAACTAGAATTCCTTTAATTGTGTGGCATCACTAAATTTGAGTTTGACAGCGCAGACTTGTAGTTTTTAAAAATGTCAAACCTACTTTCAAATTTTTGTAGGCATCGAAGCATTGACAGATTTCGTGTGAGAGAATCGTATGGGAAAAGAGAGTGACATAAACAAAATTTGTAAACAATACATATTTGCTGAGAAAATCGTATGGGAACAGAGAGTGACAAATTTTAATAGATGCATTCTAGGTCTGTTGAAAAGCATACGATGCATGCATGCTTTTTATGTGTTTCGCCTTATATGCTTCGTGTTTCTGTTCATTAAATGGTAATGGCGCCGCAACGCCGTAAGTGTATTTTTAATTCGGATCTTCAGAAAAAATATCCGCAAATGAAAAAAGGAAGAACAGAAAGTGATATACGGTGTAATTTGTGCGACGCGGAACTCAACATCGGAAACGCCGGAAAGAATGAAATCGATAAGCATTCGGAATCCACGAAACACAAGAACGCGTTGTCTGCCAAATCGAACAGCCGCACTGTTGCGAATTTTTTTACTTCGTCAGCCGACACCACCCTTACGGCATGTGAAGGCGTTTGGTCGTATCATGTCATAAAAGCGAATAACAGCTTCATTTCATCGGACTGCGCTTCCAAAATATTCCGCACAAGCTTCGAAATGCGTAATTCTAATTGAAGAATGGAAAGAGAAGAAACTGTTATCTGAAGAACGATGGGTTGAGATCTTTAAGCAAATGGAAGCTTCACAAGTGCCTTATTTTGAATTTTCTCGTCTCGTCGAATTCATTCTGTGCCTACCTGGAACGAGTGCACCAGTGGAGCGCGTTTTTTCATCAGCAAAAAACATCTGGAAAACCGAGTTCTCTCGGCTTGAAATGAACACTCTAAAACCGATTTTGCTTGTAAAAATAAATTTGCAGTATAAACGCGTCGATTTTTACCATTTTTTGAAATCGCAACCGCAGCTATTACGACAAATTTCGTGTCAAGAAAAATACAATTTCAAAGAGCAACAGCGCACCGTGGCTGCTGTCGGTGAAACTGCTGACGCTAATACTGCCTCATCCAACAAAATGTCGATTGGTAGTACACAGAGTGAACATTAATTATCCTTTAAATTTCTGAACATGTTTTTAACTTTTAATTTGTACTTATTGTTGACAAATACAATTCAATAAAGAAATTTCGATAAAGAATCAATAGCTCGGAATCATGGTGTAATTATATGGTGGGTGCAATACGGGATCGTTCTCTTACCACTGAAGCACACCGCGTTGACAGCTGGTCGTTGCATTTTTTTCTTTGTTCCATTTGATTTTTCTCTTTACTGCACCCACCATATAATAACACCATGGATTGATATTGTACTTATTTGTACTTATTTTCAACTATTGATTTTAGGCAAATGTACTTATTTTTTCAAACTCAAAGTTGGTATGCTTATCTATACTCATAAGTTTCCAGCAGTTCCTGCTGTGTTTTATTTCTTTTAGAAAATAGACCACGATGGACAATCACAAGGTCTTAACTGATGTCCACAGTCGGAAACCAATGCCAGTACAATCGATTACTGTGAAATGCCAAATTAAGGTTAGGAAAAGCTTTGAATTGCGTAAGACCACCGAATTTCACAAAAATACAAGAAATGGGACCAGCGTAGCACTTTAGCTGTTAATGCACTGTAGGGTATTTAACTATTGTCAATGACATATATATCGCCCTTACTTACCTTAAAAGGTATGACAAAATTGTGACACATTTTAAGTGCATTTGTATCACTGCCATATATAGATTTAGCACATTATTTATCACACAGCTCAAATATTTGATTTATTTCATTATTTAACGTTGAGCACGTAAAAAGCTGCCAAATTCCACGTTTAATTAAATTCCAACTTAAGCACAGCTGTATAGCTTGTAGTTAATGAAGCGTTAATATTTATACTTTTTAGGAAACGAAACACACGTCATAGTGAAATAGCTCATACACCAATCACACTGAGTAGCTGACTATCTAAATGAGCGCAAAATTGAAAAGTCAAAAATGGCGACTGAGTTTTGGTATTACTTCTATCTCTCAATTCAATTCTTATTCTCAATGATATCGTGGGAAGTTTTAAGGCCAAAAATCAAAGTGTTCCACGAATTAACACCATGCATTTGCGCGGTAGTCTGACTAAGGATTAAATATTATTTTACTATGACCTGATCATGAATTGACAAAGGCTTGACTGTGAAAATCAGCTTTGAATATATTGCATTTTATGTGTTTTTGTGGATTCACTAGCAAAACATATGTTCGTTTCTTTTGAATATACTATAATTTAGATTTTTCAAAATACTTCCACATGCTGAGCCCCACAACTTATCTCCATAGCTCCTATGAATGAAAAACATTTTACGAAGTAATGCGCATTTTCATTTTAGGTTTCATAAATCGAAAAATCAACAAAATTATTTTGAAAACAGAAGCATTTCCATCAACCCCGAAATAATTAATTTTTCTCTTTTGATTCTAATAGAGCTTTAAGTTCTCTATCATAATTTTTGTCAAATTTTGAAAATTGGCGGACTTATGACATTTACTATGGAATGTTTTTAATTTTTTTTCCAATGTTTTGGTTTGAGCTTCCTAGCTCAAACCTGTAAGCACAAACATGTCCGATTTTGTTGAAGTTTTATGAAAAAACCGACTTACTAAAACGGAGAAAAAGTCTGCTTTAATTGCCAAGATATAGCATTTTAGGTATTTTAGTCGTATGGGAGGATCCACCCACTGTTGTTAAACCACGCCCACATTTTGCGTGTGGCTGAAAATAAGGACCAAATATACCCGAAGGTGTTTTTTTTTGCGGTCCCATAGGTCTATAAAAGCGATGTTGTTACTAAATAGATCTGAATGCCACTTTTGTGAAAAAAATTTCGCTGAAATTCTGGATTTCAAAACATTTCCTCAAAAGATTTCAATGGGATTTTAAGTCAGCATCATACGATTTTAAGACCATTTCAGTGAAGAAATAATTTCAAAAAATGTTGAATTTGTTTGCAACACGCGTTCACCTGATTTGTCGGCTTCTGTTTGTTGGGCTATTTGAAAGAACAGATTTTTTTTTAGTAATTCTTGAACAATTCTTCAGAACTTAATATGAACATTCGAGTCGAAATTCAACTTTAAGGTCCTGAAATCGTGCGTACAGTAATGGAAAATTTTATGGAGAGCAGAAAAGTGAAGAGTATTTGAGGGATATTCTTTTCCACACTTTACATATGTATACTGAAAAAACCCATTAATTACATTTTCAAATAAAATATTAACAAAAGATATTTTTTTTTACATCTTCTATTCTCTTTTGTTCAGTTGGATGGTATTATAAGAAAAAAAAAACAAAACAAATTTATTGGTCCAAAATCAACCGCCTTAATATGCACACCAACATATCAAATAACTAAACGCCTACATAATGATTTCTATGCTATGCCCACTTAACAAAGCTTTACCTTAGAATTGTAATAGTTCCTCATCAAATAGTTGATGCTCTTTAACAAAAAACTTAATGTAAGGGTCCACTATCCAAACATATAATCTTTTGGGTCAGTCGCTTAGGAAACGAATGCCTGTATGATGCGCTTAATTGTCCGCTTTTTCTGTTGATGAAAGTACCATTATGTTGTGAAGTTTTACATTTCACAAAACTAAAAATATCAAGAACACAATAATTGAAAACAAAAATGTGCATGCAAATCAATGTAAGTTTTTTATTGTGATTAAAGTAAAATCACAAATTCACCCTCTGGCAGTGATAAGTGTTGTTATTTATCACACATTCTCGTGACTTGGTTTTATAAGCCGTTTTATTTATGAGAACAAAATACAGCTTCCTATATTTTGTGTGAAATTTACTTTGATAAGATTTTTAAATATTTTTGCATCGAATAGTACCTATCATCAGTGTATGGGACTTTGATGTCCATTCAAATTTAATACGTGTGACATTCACTTAACACCCTACAAATTATGCATTTACCCGTGAAATTGTTTATTGTTCATTTAGTGATTTAAAGTGTAGCATATCTAGTACGTAGTATCTCAATGGTTGTGTTAATTAATTGACATATAATTTTATACAATTAGCATAAGACTAAAATGAAATCGTTTAGCAAATATTTGCTTACATATGATACTCAAAGTGAAGTTTTAATTGTGGTCAAATTAATGTAGTTCAATTTAATTGACTTCAGCTTCGAAAGACAAAAATAAATTAATGTAAGATTTTTCAAAAAATGTACATACTTACATAATAAGTAAGTAATAGGGATTGCAGTCCCGAAAGTCTTTCACAATCTAGGTATAAAAATTTTTGATTTCATGACGTTTCGGGACTGAAAAAAGTGCACTTAAAACTATAGAAATTTGCAAATTTTATCAAAGGTTTTTATGCTAATTTTTAGCTTAAACAAATTATTTATTGTTTCCGCTTGAATGAGAAGCAACAATCACTCAGTAGAACTTTTAGTATTTTTCACTTTGTAACAAACTTAGCCTCTCTTTTTATAATAATATAGAAACAAGACTGATGTATCTTATTCAAAAACTGCGGTAACTGTGATTTATTTCAGTGAAACCTTAAACATAAAATATATCACCAGCTTGTGTTAACATAAGATTCGGGGCTTTCGCCACATAATGGGATAAGTGGAACTAAAATACAGACCGGGATTCCGGGGTTACAATCCCTATTTTTTTATAATAATTTATTGACTATTCAAAGATTTTAATAATAAAAATCTTTTATCTCAGAAAATACAAACCACTTTGGAGTAAAACATTCCATGCTATAAAGAGTATGGTTTTTAAAAACTGATAAGTTTTATAACGACATAACATTCATTAAAAAAATTCTGTCAAAAATTATCGGCACATAATTTGCAAAATAACGTTTAGAATAACATAAACTCTGCTGATTTCTCATGCCATTGAAGTTTTGTTTATAATTCTAATGTGAAAAGGGTACAATTCAGTACAGAGTGCTGCTGATAAAGCAACACGATCGTAAACAGGAACTTGCAAATTTTATATTGATAAAAATACAAAAAATCAGACACATAGTACTACACTACGCTTGTCTTGATTTGTTTTGTTAGTGCAACAAAGAAACACTGGAGGTCGCAGTGTATTATTTAAATTATTTTAATTGAATTTAACCGATATATGTAGTAGGTATATGAGCTGTATGAAAACAAAGAACTTAAGCCCCCACATAGAATTTTTTTATGTTTGAGCTTTGATTTTTTAGTTGTCAGGGTCAATGTCGTAACTATTGTGTGCATAATAAAAAGCCCCACGCTGTCACTGCGATTGTCCATATTTTATTTATTAACTGTTTTTTAAAACGTTTTTTTATTGCAGCAAGTGTTTTCATGCATCGCAATAAAAATAAGTTCTCATCTGCATTTCATAATGAATTCAGATGTGTGATTTTCAGAAACATCATATGATATCTGTGCGACATATGTTTTGTATTTTAGTGTAAACTGCAAAGGTAATAGCGGATATTTTATTTATTTAGCTGTGATGAAATTGATTTTTAAATCGATTAATTAGTTGGTAAATTAATTTATTCATTATCTAGTAAGCAGTAAATGTGATTTGTCATCATTTTA
This sequence comes from Tricholauxania praeusta, assembly GCA_949775025.1. Taxonomy (NCBI): domain Eukaryota; kingdom Metazoa; phylum Arthropoda; class Insecta; order Diptera; family Lauxaniidae; genus Tricholauxania; species Tricholauxania praeusta. The sequence goes on from OX459028.1 coordinate 151,428,173, forward strand.
ATTACAAAGAATGAGACAAATAAGTACAGCATTTTTTGTTGTTCTTGGAGCATTTTTGTTATCACTTACATTAAATTCAGCATACGTCCCTTACTCTTTTATCTTTATCTTTATACATGGCATAGAGCTTCAACAGAGGTCTTTTATTTTGCATAGTCACCCATGACTCAATTCAATTCTAACCTATTTTCCCGATTTCTAGCCACAATATCTGCTACATTGAGAATTCCATTGCAATATTTTTCGGTAGACTTCAGTTGGTAATTTGCGCAAAGCCTGTTTAGTACAGTTTTTCTCCAAAACCTAAGCCTACCGATTGCTGATGAGAAATTTGGCATTCGAAATTATTGATTTAACTATAGTATTTTTGCGTAAAGCTTCGAAATCAGGCCCATAGTTGTTAACTTGTTATTTCGCTAATATAATATATTAGGAAAACCCAATTTATGTCCGTAATAAAATATGTAAGTTGTTCATTATATTTTTTTCAATTAACATGTTCTTGTCAAATAGAGAAAACAAATTCATGAAAATTTTGGGAAAATCATCTTATCTATAAAACTTTCTGACTGACTTTAGAGTTTTATGCATTAATTTTATAGCTCATAAAATTTTCGTTTGATATCTAACTTTTTGAAAATAATGCTGTGAATACATGTTTTCCTGTAAACAAAACTCTCGTGCGAAACTTAATAAAAATCCAATTCTTATTATGAAAAAATAAGACGAAGTCTGGCTTCTGATATACCAGGACACTGCCATAATACATGGTTATATGCCTCACATCATTTGTCTACTTCATCGCCAAAAAAGGCGATTCTGAGACATATCGAATACACCTCTTGATTTGATCTCTTTTGGGCGAATTCTCTTTAGAAGAATGATTTTGAGCCAGCTTGTTGAGAGTTTGACAACTTTGCCATAGTGTTGTGGATCCTCTCTTTCAAAAATTATAAGCAAATTAGTATCCATAAATAAAAATAACTTTTTCAAGTCTTATTAACGGCAGGCGACACTTCCAAAATAATTTTGAGATATTCTTATTCCTCTTTCGTTTTGTACGTTGACGAGTACAGACGTGTTTTCGGGTGTAGTCGTTCGCGTGTGTCTTAGCGTTAGAGCCTTTTCACATGCTTTTTTCAAAGCGGTGAATCGTAATCAGTACATAATTGAATTTGATTTAGACCTGGCATTATAAGCCATTGAGTTTCAGCCAATTTAGTTTTTAGTTAGTTTATAGTCAAAAAAGAAAGAAAAGATATTCTTATTTAAAAAAAAAGCTTGTCAAATTAAATTAATTCAAAATAAAAAAAATATATGTTTTCGGTTAAATAATATATTGTCAGCAGACAATTCAATGCTGTATACTTAAAAAACTTAAAATAATATACTTATTTATATATCGCTCTTATCATGACTGGCCAGCACGTTTTAAAAAACAAAACTTTATTTAAGAAAAAAATTTCAGCGCGATTGGAGATAGCATGCATTGCTTTTTTTGTACTTTTTTTTGTATTAAAACACCATATAAATTAAATAACTTCTTATCAACAGCATTGTGTAACTTTGCGCATGCGCGATGCGCCGCTGCATAGCAACAACAATAATAAAGAAAAGAAATTGAAACCACAGAATATGAGATATGAACTTCAAAAAAATTAAAAAAAACAGAATCAGAATACAAATTCAAGACCGTAATTTAAGAAGTAGATGACAAGTAGATACAAAGCAAAGAAAAATGAAAAAAAAAAGAAAAAAAGTCCAAGCCCAACCCCGATTAAAGTTCACTAGACTTTACTTACAGAAAATACAGTAAGATACACGCGCGTAATATCGTATTTGTTGAAATTTAACTTCAACTCTCATATTATTTGTATTGGCATTTGTTTTTGTATCTGTAAAATAAACAATAAACATAAAAATTGAAGACGTCGAATGTAGTCTGCAGGCGCAAGCTTCAACGAGCTGTAAACATTTAAACAAAATGTGTCCATATACAAATATTCATTTATGCTCTTTAAGATACAACACAGCGCCTGGTTTCGTATATCAAACGTCTGCAATCTCATAACATAAGATATGACTTATGAGATATAAATTTTCGAGTTTTTGCTAGATACTTTGTTGTGGCACGGATTCGGTTTTCTTATTTGTTGATATCTGTTCGTTTATTTTTTTTTTTTTTCATTTTGATGGATTATCTCTTCATGTTAAAAACTATGAAGAAAATTTGATAAAACTTGATTTGCTTTGATGGCATTTTATTGCACATAAAATGAAAATTTATTTTTGGTCTTTGTTAATTGTCATGTAAATAATGTAACTTACTTTTACTGCACTGAAAAAATAATTATTTTTTTTTTCGGCAATTTGAGTATATGTATGATGAGTGTTGAGTAGTGATATAAAACCGTTTCTCTTGACTGCAGTTAATTCGACGGAGAAGAGAAGTATCAGCGGACTCAAGGAGACTCACAAAATCCACATTGAGTTAAAGTGATTTCGCATATGATTCAAAATGGCAAAGGGTTTGATGTAAAATTAAAAAGTATTTCCAAATATTTTGCAACTTCAAAATGTAGTTTGAAGTTTTGTACGATTGAAATTAAATTAAAAAATATTATTTCCAATACTTTTCGAATTCAAAATGAATTTAAAGTTATCCAAAAAATTTAATTTTTTCTATTTTCAACTTCGAAATTTTTGGCTTTGACTTCCATTTTTCCCTAAGTGTAGATTAAACTGATAAACAACAACAAAAGCTCGCTTTCATTGGTGATTTGGGTTCACTGATTCCAAAGAAACGGTAACAAGATAACAGATTCAGTTTTTAAGGAATTTCAAAAAACCGTTTTCCAACACCAAATGTTTTTTATATTCACCTTAAATTTTCATTGCAGAACCTCTTCAGAAAACTACAAACGTCCCACATCTAAAAAAACAAAAAGATAAGCAATACCTACCCAACTTTTTGCCAAAAATTCAATTTCTTATTATCAGTGTCACAAAAAAAAAATAGTTAATTTAACTCTCATGAAACTCATTGAAATCAAAGCATTAGCATTTATTCTAAATTTATAAAAATTTCCGAATTATAAGGTAACAATTGTCAAAGTTAGACCAACCTTGCTATATTTTTTATTTTCAAAATTGTTATTTTGATTTCTTAATAAGTCATAACGATGCAAAATTTAATTTTGCATTAAAAAACTGCTTTGGTAGTATGATCAGATTTGCCTTAGTCTTTGTGTTATATTGAAATAACTTTAAAATCTCCAACTTAATCTCAGTTTCAAAAGCGCAAGGCAGAACTTAACAGTATTTTGTGATTCTCTTCGATAATTAATAAATGTAATGCGAAATAGGATTTCAGTTACATTTTCTTACCACTAACGACTACACCTTAGTTTTTATCTTAAGCACAGTTACAAAGATTAATCTTTAAGTACCGGATCTTAATGGTAGCCTGAAGTTTCACTGTCTCTCATGTTTCTCATGAACATAAAAATGTCAAAGTAAATTCCGGAGCTGACTAATTTTGATTTCAACTTAAACACAACAATTAAATCAGTGCGAAGCCGTTGCTCATTCATTCATTTCGTCAACCACAGCATGGTATTTTACATTATATTCATCGTGATTCATGGAGTCAATTTTCTTATTTAATTTGGTCAATATAAGCAGTATACTTTGCTTACTTGCATGAACGTTTGGGACTTTAGTCAATGGGTAATATATGTGTATGTAGCTTTACAATATCTGAATTATTTATGCAAGTCATATTTGTCAATTTCCAGGAAAGCAAAACAAAACAGTCAAGTTTGGATAAATTTGTTAAATTTTTTATATTTTTCATTAAATAAAAACATAATTTATTAAAAGTATTAACAAGATTATTTCAAAATTTAGCTTTAAGCTGTGCTATTTGCTCTCCTGAAAAATAACGAAAGTGACTAATTATTTTGAGTTCTTACAGAGGAATTGAAAAAAAAAGTGAATTAATAATTTTTGTTTTAAAACTTTTTTTTTTTTTCAAGTAAGCGCTATATTTTGCGGTTAGTTTCTGCTCAATTGGCTTTAAATTAATGCTATCCACTCGTTTTGGTTCACTGATTTCATATAGTCTCAACGTGAAAAAAATGGCTTTAGCAATATGGCTTATAACTAATGAATGTGTGAATTTGCGTGTGCTCTAGGAAATAATATTTGCGTACTTTTGTTATATTTATGCGTAAGTCAATTACTTTCCGACTGGGTAGAACTGAGTGCAAATTTTTCTTCATTCAATACTCCACAAGTCATGATGATACTTAAAATGCAAAAATTAGCTTAACAAATTGAATTAAAACTTTGCATTGGCATAAATGTGTCCTCATTACGAGAGGGCACAACTTTACTGCATGTGTTGCACATACGCAACAACTATTTAATGTACATATGTACATAGACATGCAGATGCAAAAAAACTACACGCAATGGAGCGAAAAATGCGAATTTTATGTAATGCAACAACAATGTGTCATTGTGCGTCTCATATTGCTCTGATTAAATACAAAGTACACTGGGAAAAAGCACTTAATTTTTCAGCAATTCTGATTTTTTTTTTCTGCTAGCTGTGTTACATATGTTTTCTAACATTAAAAACACAAATAAAACTAGTTTACACAAAAAATTAGAAGTATTTTGGAGCATGAATCCAAAAACAACTATTATTTTACTTTTTTCTTAAAGATCGTTTTCGAGATATTCTCAAAACACCCTTTCTTTGCACTTTTCTCTGTTATTTGTCCATATCTCCATCAAGTTTTATCCGATCTGCATAAGTTGCATAGTGCTCAAAAGCTAATTTTATCTTCTTTTAAAAAACGTAGACTTAATGGAGTCAAAAAAAAAAAAAAGAATATTTTCGGCTTGGAAACTGATCTAAAAAAAAAATCATTTTTCATTAAATTTTTTACTAGTTTTAAATTGTTTTTAGTTAACTGAATATTATAAATTAATTGAATTTTAATCGAATTAACAGTCAATTGTAGTAACCGATATTCATATGAAATTTCACAAATAGGTTTATGCTTTATAAACAAACACGACAAAGCGGGCATTTCACGTGAAGCGGACAGGGGAAATGGGGTTCATGTTTCCAATTTCAGAAATATTTGAATATGTTGTATCTGTATATGTCCTCGACACAGAAACAAAATATTTTTATAATGGCAACACTGGTTTATATAATATGGGGCTTTGGAAATTTTAGAAATCGTAAGGTATGTACTACTACTTCAAACACCATTATTTAGCTTAAAACAAGTCTGGTAAAATGAATTAACCACTGGATCTTATACTTAAGTTTTTGGATTTTTTAACCTCATAATTGGATTTAAAAAAAATACACTGAACAAAATTAGAAATATTTTTCTTTATCGTTTTTTTCAATGTTTGACTAACAAAAATTTTGTTTTTAAGTGCATTAAAAAAAAGATTATATTATGCTTATACTTCGTGCCAAGTTTGATAGTGGTGCGCCCAGCCGTTTTGGAGCTATATGCATTGCAATGCCGAAACCCGAGTCGGATCAGTTGATATTCATAAAAATAACAAGATATTCATAAAAATAACAACATATTTATAAAAATGTCAAGATATTTATAAAAATAACTAGTTATTTTTATGAATATCAACTCCGAACTGAAGAACGAAAAAGGCGAAAAGGTATGACATGGGATGAGCTATTACTTTATGATTAGGTAAAAGTAAAAAAAAACTGAATCTAAAAAAGAATATTATTGCAAAAATTTTGTTTAAACATACTTACTACTGATTTCGTTACCTGCTTGGACAGTAATTTTCCTCCAAATAAAACAATCAAAAGTTCTTTTTTTTCTATAATAAAATTTAGTTGTTCTTCTTTATTAAAAATGTTCGCGTCTTTAAAATAAACAAATATAGCAAATTTCGTATATATTATATAAAAATATGTGTATTTATATATAAATATTGTCATTTAACTTGGTATTTGTTTTTTCTTCTTCATGTATTTCTAACTACTTATAATTGTAAAAAGTAATTATAAGTAGTATCATAAATCATTTTTGATAAACTTCATTCAATTTAATTGCTTTTGAGTCTTAAATTTTTTAATTTTTATATAACTTGTTTACTTACAGCATAAACTTAAAAAGTATAATGGAGACAAAAGAAATAAATTATTAATTAATAGCGCATGCAAAGTGTTAAATGTTCTTTAAATGCTTGCAGTTACAGCGAAAAAAAAAGAAAAACTAAAAATTTTTATAAAAAAGTTATTTTTGCTTTTGTAGTTTTCATTTTGTGTGCGTTATTAATAAAAATTTTGCTTAAGCTATAGAAAACAAAAAATATTACATAATTTATGCGTATATATATGTATAAATTTTTTTTAATTTAAATTTTTGCTAAATTATAAAAGTAAGAACTAAAAGAAAACTAAATTAAAACTAAATACAAAAACGTATGCATTTATTTTTATTTTTTTTTTATTTTTAGCGGAAAAATGCTGCGGCATTTACGTGTTAACTAATGAGCTAAACTATAAAATAGTATTATAATAATTAGTAAGTAGAAATTAAAAAAATTGCTTAATCAATGATCACAACTCTTATTAAATATGTATATATTGTATATGTATATTATGTATATAATTCATAAATTAAAACACTAATAAAAGTATTTCATTATTTTTAAAATCATTTGCGTGTTTTTCTTTTTAAAAATTTTTATAAAATATATATAATTTATTTATATGTATGTATATCTATTTAATATTTTGTTTTTTCATTTTAGCATAAAATGAATTCGTTCGTAATTGTTTTTGTTTTTATTTGCATTTTAATTTCATACATATGTGCATTAGCATTTTGCTACTAATGTACGCATATGAAATTCGTACATTGTTTGTTTTTTTGTTGTTCTTGCAGTTTTTGAATTTATCCCATAAATTTTATAAAAAATATTTAAAATTTTCTTATATGTTGTATGGAAATTATTTCTTTTGGGCCAATTTAATTGTTGTTCTTTTTTCTTCATGACAATATTTTAAAAATTCTATTTTCCAGAAATTTTATAGAAAAAAAACATCTTTTGTCTTTGCTACAAGTTAAAACTTTTACCAGTCAGCACTTAAGTCTACACAAATTGATTTTTGTTTTAGGCGCTCTTCTTTATATTGGCACAAGTGAAAATCTGAAATGAAGGTAAAAACTATGTGGTTAATATGCATAATGTTATTTGGATGAAAAATGTTAAGATTTCATGAAACGAATATATGAAAATAAATTAATTCGTACTTATGTATTTATATAAGGGTTTTTTTTAGCAAAAAAAAACTGAAATGGCTTTCAATGAAGCTCAATCATATTTCGAAAATGTTCCACCTCAAAAGTGTAGAAAATATTACAAGGTTTTTGAAATAGAAGTGCCACATTGATAGAGTCATTAGAGTCAAATTGCGACGAAAATTTGTTACAATTACCTTACGACTTTAAATAAAATGTAATAATACTTAATAAAAACGTTACAATGAATTTTGTCTAAATTTGTCATTTTAGAAATGCTGTAAGGTTGAAAAACTTCAGATTCGAGCCAATTACTGATATGATTTCCATCTAATCTTCAACATCAATTTTTTATCTTATTTTTTTACTCAATGTTTGATTTTATGAATTTAAAAATTTAGATTTATTAGATACAAATACTGTTGGACGAAGTAAAGTCAATGTTGCTATTAGTAAAGATGAATCATTACGCTTATTTTGGTCCATCAAATGCTCCAATTGATTCAATAGTTCGATGTTAATTATAATCAACAAATTTGAAGAGACTTTTTGGATAGTGAGCCATAGTGAACAAAAGGTATGTATTTCAAGAAGCACTTTATATCGAACTTTCACAAAAGATCAGCAGTTGCATTCCTTCAAGATCCAACTGGCCCAAAAATTAAACCCAGCATACCATTTTAAGCGAAAAAGACTTTGTTAATTGATTTTGCTAGTTGTGAAGAGCAATTTTTTTAAGAAAATTAATTTTTAAAGATAAGAAACTTTGTCAACTGTTTAGGTATGTAAATATTATAGCATAAATCTGATCCCAATGTCTCCACCAGTGTCTAGTGCAGTACTTTAAAATGCGGGGGCAGTAAATGGTTTTCGTTCTAGAACGAAAATAGCCATTTTATTTTAGGAGATTAATTTGGATCTTGAAGGCATAAGGCTCCAGCTGAACAGCGCGGCGTGACACCATGTACCAAGTTTTTAAAATTCACAAGTGTATACTAATACACCAAAACCAATTATTGAGCCTAAGCCTTAGATCCAATATGTTCTTGGTGTAATCAAGCCACAGTTATGCATTGCAAAGTTGGCGTTGCTTTGTTTACTTTACGTTTGGATTCGCAGCAAAGTTATGCAAAAAAGAAAATACGTCAGGCTTAGAAGTTCTCACTAATCAGCTCAAAGGTCGCTGATGATTCCATTTAGCAATGGATGAAAGTAGAATGACAAGCTTTAGCACGTTTTCTTATATGGCTTTTGTTGTTGTAATTATTTTATTGTTACCACACACACTACTTAATATTGAGCTGAGTAAAATAATTAAAATTTTTATTTTGTACAAGTCATTAGATAAATTAAACTATACGAAGTATTTTCAGGTGGAATAAATTTCTGGAAAAAAAACTTAAGTCTAACACAGCAATGTACAAAAATTAACCTTAATGAAACGCATATTTTCCTCATAATAAAACTAAATAAAGAATTTCCTTAATAAGTATATAGTGTAAAAAAGGTTTTATACTTACTTCTTACAAAAGTTGTGCTACATTGAGCGCCAAATCATCAAAACATAATCGTGAAGGCTTTCTCTGCATAGGTTATATTGTTGTTTTGTGCGAAAGTAACGCCAGAGTATTACACATGGCGAATGGTTCTTTGTATAAGTAGGTGATTTTTTTCAAAGCTAATCAAAAATTAATTAGCGCAATTGAAACCGGCGACATCATTTTACACTATTAAACTCAAGTTGATTCCCCAATGTGTCACAAAAAAAAAATGAAAAAATATGAAAAAATATTAATTATAACAAAACAACATTAGCTCTTGCAACAAACCGCGTGAGCGAGCGTACAAGCCGGAATCAAGAGTCAGTCCGTCTGTTTGTCAGTCATTCATTTATCGTATACTACTGCTAATATTCTAAAATAATTGGGCATCTAGGCTAAACGACTTTAATTGACGGCTCACTACACTGTTGCTTAAGTCTGGTGATAGCATGCAATTTGTTGTTGTGTTTTTTTATGCTTTTTTGATTAGTTTCCTTTTTTGCAGTAGTTTAAAATGAAAAATAGTAGTAGCACAGAAGATTTATGACATTTTAATTAGGTTTTTGTTTGAATCGCTATATCTCAACATGTTATAGTTGTACAAAATCATAAATTGACACATTTGAATTATGTCAACTTATCTACTTTTGGCATGTGATATTAACGGTAATTATTTGTATTCGATAAATAATATTTAAACTTTTGGTTGCTACAAATTACATGCGAGCGTTTTTATTTGATGAATATTGAAAGAGATTACTTTGAAAATTATATATGATTTTCTTATTCGCCTGACATAAATACCTTTATATTTTTCCTTACTTTCAGTTCTGGCAGTTTAAAATTCTAACTTGTGGCAACAGTTGCAGGCAATTAAAAGAAAAATCCATCAAAAAATGTAGAAATTTTGAAAGCTACAACAATTGTGTGGTTATTGCAACGATAAGATAAGTCATAGAAGTCATACAAAAATGTACGACTGTTAATGGAATTTTTCAATTTCACTTGTTATTTTGGCTCTTTTGTCTGGCATTTGCTTTTATTTCTACATATTATTATTACATTGTATATTTGATATTATTACTTTAAAATGTTATCTTTCGAAAAAGATAAAAGATCTTGTGCAAGTATGTTACGTTGTTAGTTATATATTAAATGCTATACGTTAAAATAGTATTATTTGATATGGCAGGCAAAAATTTTAGAGCTTTATTAAAACTACTTTACATACTATGGGCAATAGTTTTGTTTAATATTTAAAAGATTTTATATAAAATATATCATATGCTAAATGAGCCCAAAATATTATTAGGAATGTTATTGCTTGAACTTTTTCAAAAATTCAACGTATTTTGTCTTTCCTTTGTAGCTTAAATTTTGTATTAGTTTTGTCTTTTTTCGTTGTCTTTTCTATAGCAGTGATATTGTACTTTCAGTGATCCCTATGAAGCATATGTTACACAGAAGCGAAATTATGAAGTAAAAATTTATGTAACTTCTAGAAATTTTATTTTCTCAAAGAAAGTTTTAATTGCTTTAACGTGTTTGATAAAAGTTATTTGAGTGATTTTCGAAGATTCTACACAAGTGGAGAGTTTTTGAACCTATGCAATTTATGATCCAAGCAGTATCAAATACTAATATATATCAAGTGGAGAGTTAGTAAAAAGTGACACATGACGATTTTTATACTAAATCGCTATGCAAGCGTATAGCTTTAAGTTTAACATGTTTTTTCATTATGCCATTCTTAACACTTCGTTAGTGTAGTGGAGTCTAATAATAAATATTAAATTTTATTCGTAAGAAACCCCTTAAGAAATTGTCCAATACTTTGTTTGGGATATGTCGTCCCCTACAACACTACTAATGCAACTTTTTCTGGGCAAACTAACGAAGGGTCAATAGTTGTATATACTATTTTAAAGAATTCTACAATAGTGAACTCTACAATAATGAAGCTTATGTACTTAATTCAAGCTGTCGTAATTTTAGGGTCTTCCGTTGAGTATTTCCATGACTTTCGAAAAATTCTGCCCAAGTGGAGAGATTTAAATTACTTAGTGAAGAGTTTTTCGTCACAATAAATTGCTTATTAATGATTAATTGCATTTTATGTTTTCCTTAACTCTATAGCTATTGAAAAAATTCTTACAAAAATAACATGAAGAATATGTAAAGTTGATCGATTTTCAAAGTTATGTACATATGTCTCAGTTATTACCAGCTCTAATGTCACACACTTGTTACATGAAATCAATTTTTTAAAATTATTTTTTGAAATTGTAGCAATTTAAAAGAATCTTATTAACTTTGGTTAATCTCCAAAGTTGAAGAGTTGAATAACCGAAGACTTTCTTTTGTGTAAAAACAATAAATTTTTCAAAATTCTCTTCTATACAAAAAGAGTTTTCCTATTATCTTAAGTCTCCAATAGCGGAGACTTGTAAAATTTTTTGTGTTTTTATATAAATGCAATATTTCTTCGGTACACAAAAAGTTTGTAAGCATATGAGAATATGAATAAGTTTCAAAAACCATAAGAAAATGCAAAAACTCATTATTATACAAGAGTTTTGTTTATGCAGCGTTTAGCAAACCAAAATTAGAAAAACATTTCAAAAATCTACTTAATTTATTAACCTTCAGTATATAATGTTTCAAAAGTGCTTATTGGACAAACAGCATAATTTACTCAACATAAAAGTCTCCACTTAAAGCAATGCAATGCATCATTTTTTGTTTTGTTCAAAAAAAAAAAAGAACTCGTTTTTCCTTAATCATTACAATTCAATACAGGTAGCACCCACCAAAAAAAAAAAAAAAAATGTCCGCAACTTGAATTACGTACACATTTACAACACAGCATATGCTAACTCGCCGCCACAATACACTGCAGCACAAATTTTTAAAACCAAATAGAACAAAAGCAGTAAAAGACGAACGGACGAATGTCTTAAGCAGCATCTTCACATTAAAGAGCCATGAACTTGTCTCAACTTGTCTCAGCAGCGCAGAGCAACGGCATACAGAAATGGTAGAATCCAGTAAAACCAGTTTTGAAGAAAAAAAAATAAAAATTTATAAAAAATTGTCTCACATGGTAACAGCACCAGTGAAGAAGTTGCCATCGTAAGACAGGAGCAACATCAGCAATGGCAGTAAATAAAACCAAAAATGAGATACAAAAATTCAACTCAATTGCATTTGATGGACGACAGGATGTGCAGCTTGTTGTTGTTGTTGCATTTTCTACTGCAACAGCCATATTGAATTTAAAATGTTTCATCTATGCTTATAGTTTCTCACAATGGCAACACTTGGAAATGCAAAAAAGGGCTTTATTTATTTTGAGTGCTTTCTTTTTTCACTCTACTCCACTGCACTCCACTTTTCATGCTCTCTCACTTAAGAACTAGTAGCTGTTGCTACCGTCAGCACACTGGAGTTACGCTGTATACGAAAAAATGGGAAATTTTGCGTAATACCAGGGGAAATCTTGGGAGTATTTGGAATGGATAAGGTCACTCAATCACTCAGTATCTAATTTGAGTGAAACTCAATTGCTTTTGTATGTAACATAGCTTCAGTTGGTATTGGTAGAGTAAGTGGGAAGCAAATTGCATTAGTATTGCGGCTACTCTTTAATCTTTCAGTTTTTATTTTGTTGTTGTGGTTTTTGTTGGGCTAAACTCTGTTGTAATTATTTGTTTATATTGAAATTTACTCACGATTTTGATTTGATTTCTCTTGCTGTTTTTTTTTTTGTTTTTTTCAATTCACACAAACAATTTGTTTACAAATAATCATTTTTGCATGCACTGTTTTTATAGTTTTTGTTATACTACTAATTGTTATTATAGCTACAACTAACAGCTGAGTTTCATCGATTGGACCCTAGCTTTACACGCTTTGTTTCATTAAAAAAATTCTTTCATCCCGCCAATGTTCTTTTTCTATTGCATTTTCAACAATATCCCCAACCCAACCCTACCCAGCTTTTCGAATTGCCCCTCCCATGTCCAGTGCAACAGCTTAAGCATCAAAACGCTCTTTATGCCCACTATTATCACCCAATTCCCGTGACAAATCGGTCATCACTTCTTTATAGATCAACGGATCAATATTTTTACCCAACTGATACAATAAGAACCAATCGCCAATGTTACACTTATTCGCCACTATTTCCACATCATCATTTTCAGCAAGACGCGAACGGGCGCGTAACAGCAGTAAGCGCAGCTTTGGTCCCATAACAACAGCTATACGATACACCAGCGAAATTCCCGATAAAATGCTCAAGATAATAAACCAGAACCACAGGAACACATAGATTTTCTCGTTGACAATATTCAGCGGCAACACACAAAGACCATCGAATTTCTGCACCGAGCCAGAAGGACCGTATTTGTGGAAGGTGCATTTCGTTACTTTTGGAAAGACACGTGCCATTGGGTCAATACGTTCATCCGGTTCCATTTCAGTAAATTTAAGCACATCACTGCCATATGTCGAAAATTCACCGTCCAAGAAGAAGTCAACAAAGAATATTTGTCCGATGACATTTACGAAATTCAGCGCCTCGCAGACGAAAAAGCGGAATGCATAGAAATTATGACGATTCAGATTGTTTGTGAAGTATTCGACCAATATTTTTTTACGATCATTTTTGCATTCCTCATTGACAATTGGGCTATTGAGATCCATTACTAACATCTTGAGACGTCCACCTTCCCATGACTTCCATAGATAGCGCGGCACATAGAACATTATCGCTTGGAAGAAGAGCACAAAACACACCCACTGATAGTACTTGTGGTATTTGACTTCATCTTCGCCCTCAATATGTGACCCCACTCCGGGCTGTACAACATCCCGTCCAGTGATGCCTGTCAGACGTTCAGGCACAGTGAATGTTGAATAAATCCAACAGTAAGTATCCATAACACCCAGCGGTATCTCATCTACAATGCAATCGATGGGATCACCAATGTACTGGCGTGAGGTTACTAGCAGTGAGAAGGCTATCAGTATGATCACCGTTGCCTTGTAATGCATGCGAAAGACATTGTTATCAATGCAGACTTGGTCGATCTTCAGCAGCCCCTTGACGGAGCCGAATACATCAAACATTTTGGCAGTTTAGAAGTTATCAAATAGTTTCAACAAAATTCGATCTTTCACGCAGTTATACACAATTGTTTTTGGCACTAATTTGATTATTATTTTTTTGTCTAAGCAAAGTTTATCTGATATCCGGGATCACTTGACCAACATAGCGGTATATTTGTGAATGCTTGTCACTTTTTTAATAAATAACTTGAAAACTTAATTTTTTTTAATTCGATACACGCGAGCACGGCGTTTTTTTGTAGCGTTTCACGTCTGTCTACCCGTCTGTTCGATGTGTGTCTCAAACTCACGTTCTGTTTGTCCACTCAATGGTGAATATTGTTGTTGTTATTGTTAAAGCACGATGTGGCACGGAACCGCAGCACAAAGCGCACACTTCGGGTGGAAAATCTAAACTGTTTCCATTCGATGGCGTTCGTATAACGAGCGTTGTCGTTGCTGGTTGATAATTGGCGTGTTGAGTGGAATGAACGTTGTGAGCGCACACACTCATTTGCACTGTGCTCACTAATATCAGTTCAAATTGCTCTATTTATTATGGTGTTAGTGCACTCTAGAGATATGCTCTTTTTGCACAGCTGGAATTGAATCTCTGCATAGTACACAGCTGTGTCAGGTAAATTTCGAATTGACTTTTGATAAGCGCTTGAGCAACTATTTCTGTATTTTGTTAGCGTATCTACAGATTTTGTTACCAACTCTTTCTCTCTCTGAGCATCAGGTATACATCCTTAATGGTGCGGAGTATTGGATCTGCCAAGGTAAGTAGGGTTTAAGAAATGTACTCAACAAATTCACTCTGAATTTTGTTTAAATTTTCGACCAGTTTTCTGACTCAATGCTATGCATAACAAAATATACCAAAATGCAAATGAAAAAGGGTAATATGCCTAACAAGTTAAAGGCTTTATCTTGAGCTTACATATTTGAGAGTAACCCATCTTTCATTTAGTGAGTCAGAGTCCACAAATTGTACGAAATGTGCTGCCAGATGTTTTTCTAAGCTGGGAATTTACGAAGAGGTTTGAAGTAATAACAAAGCGCCTCGCATAGCATTGATATAAAATTACAGCATTTCTGAAGATGAAATTTCGCAATAACAATTAAGTTCAAAAAATTGATATTTTTATGAATATGTTAATAATGTTTTATCACTACAGATTTCAGTTTTCGATTTTTCGGGAGAACAAAGCAGAATAGGTAAACTACCTGTAACAAATGGAGGACTTAAAATAAAAAAAAGGTAGGAGATAAAAACACGTTTTTTAGTCAAAAGGGACCTTCAGGTGAATCAAAAGCGGTCCATTGTTTTTTCTTTGAACGAAAAAAAAAATTATGCAGATTTCGTTTTTAAGGATAATTCTAACTTTTGAGTCGGTGTCTGGCTGACTTTTTTTCGCTTCACACAAATCAACCCGGTCTATTGCACAGTAATAATTTTATTACCTTGGTGCTATGGTGGTAAGATATTTCAGTAAGGGTTATTATCAAGATTAGGACTAACAATTTGAATGTTTCATAATTTTTTCAGCAACTACTCAGGGATGATTGTCTTATGAAGCCTTGTTGAAAATATACTGCAAGTAAACTGAAAACATTTCGTTTTCACTAAAAATCATTACGATGTATTAACGTACTTTTGGGAGCATGAATGTACTTAAAATTCAATTACTGCTTGAAAGCAGATTACCCCTTTTATTCAACACACAAATAAATTACTTTACTGTCAAAAAGATCATGTACATTTCAATGATGCATGAAAAAATTCAGCTGTTCCCAGAAAAGACACCATAAAACGTTGCTTATCACATACAAAGAAGACAAAAAAATAAAAGAAGCGGAAAAAATTAATTGATGTTTATTTAAATTTAATTATAGGGAGAGAAAACATTAAGATTTATACAAAAAGTAGAAGAAATTTTGTACATAATTATTGAAAAATGTTGAAATGTCAAAAAATGTTGAAAACTCCGTTATAGATTTTCTTTCATAACCGCCAGTAAAGATGTTTACAAATCAAAGATTAAATGAAACCATACATCGACTTGCAGTGGGCCAACAAATACTTGAACATTTTATTTTTTTCTTACCCAGCAAAATTACATCGTTAAGTATAAACATGAAAAGAGCCTGATTGTCAAAGAGGTACCTTTTAAGCAAGTGGTTCTACCTGTTCTGCCTACAAGTTTGTATTGTCCATATAAATTGTGCAGATGTTTGTGTGTTTGTATTAAAGTTTTAAAATATGCTTACATTCGAATATATACATACATATCAGTAATATATTAGGGTGTTCCACAAAAAAAAATATTTTATTTTATATCTAGTTAACTTCTCAAAACTAAAAAATAACTAGGCTGAGTCGCCACACAGTGTATTTTTTTAGTTATTTTTTTTTTTTCAAATTGTATGGTCGCAGACAGAGGTATAATTGAAATGGCATTGTGTTTTATAGAAGGAAAGTAATCACTACCATTTTACATTAAAATTGAAACTTTAATTTGGGCTCACTCTATTTTATGTGGTTTTTCACATCTACAAGACATTCATACCACAAAAATCCTTACTGCACAAAAAACCTAATGTTCAAAAGATGAAAAATTTGTAAATATTATTTCCAGTAATTAATTTCTGCGATACGCCACTATTCGGCGCTTTGCATTACATCACATTACGAGCGCATACTCAGGCACTTAAGTTTCGAGAAATAGCAGCAGCGGCGGATTAACCCTTAAATGCATAGCGTACCATATATGGTACGTGCCTAAAATCATAGCCAAATCTACCCAAACAAACTGCATCGCGTTAAGTTTTACTCTAAATTGTAGCAGGCATTACCAGCTTTCACATAAATGCCTCTTCAGCTCTCTGATGTTTATTTTCAGCTCCCAGTAAGCTGTTGAAGTGGTCGGACGTTGTGTTTACAAATAATTTTAAAAGTGATTTTCATCAGTGAATTGTATATTGATAATTTCCATTATTCTTGTAAAAAAAAATATTGGGGAGTATACGGGAACAAGCTTTAGCAACTTATTGAGAATCTAGTCCGAACTCGTTCACTTGGAATAGTTTTTTTTACCTATTTTTCTAAACTTGGAACACTGCACAAATCACACTTTTTGAGCTTTTCCGGGAAAACGATGCATTTTCCAGGAAAATTAATGCTCATTTCGTGGTCAGCGTCTAATTTTACATAAAAGGTGCTTGGTCTCCATACTGGGGGCTGACCTCATGCATTTAAGGGTTAAGGTAAGGTTGTTGTCCCTGGCACCGAACTCACAGAGGCTTCAAGTAGCGGAATAATAAGCTATTTGCTAGGGGGTTAAGATAGGACATGGACCTTGTGGTGCTTCTTGGAAAAACAAAACTAGAGAAATTTTTCTTTCTTTTTCTATCATACTTTCAATGCACATAAAAAGAGCCTATTGGGGGTCCCTTTCCATTTTATGTACTATGCAGCGAAAAAAGTTACTTGTGTTTTGAATGATATTTTTTGTGTTTTGTTTTTTGTCAACAGTAGTCCCGTAATCATAAAATTTTTCTTTTAGTTGGGCTCCATTTCTACTTTTTAGCCAATCTGCCACTGGATTGCAGCAGATGGAATTTTTTTTTTTCGAAACCACCCTTATATATTTAGTTCTAGATATACATACATACATAGATATAAGCCAGAAAAAAGAAACAAAAATATTTTGAACTCTTGTAGTAAAAGTATCACAGGTTTATTTAATACTTAAACTGGTTTTCTTTATTATGTTTTGTTTCCAATGCGGTTTGATATTGACAGCACTGGTTCTTCAATAACGCTGAGTGCACTTAATTTGACTTACAAAATTGCTGATCATTATTGTTCTTACGGTTTACTTGATTTATTTCGATGTGTTATAAAATAAAGTTTTAAATTGCCTTTCCATGCAGAAAAAGAATAACACAATTGTTTATTTAAAATTTCCAGAAAAAAAATAAAAGGCTTAGTCAGAAAAATCACTCTACATTTTCGAAATTATGTGTTTGTTTTGGCTATTTCTACACATTAATTTTTGAGCTGATCTCTAATGGACCTGGAATAGCTTAAATAATTGTCTAACATAAGTCTGATACAAACTCTGAAAGAATTTTTCTCAAGACTCGCTCAAAATTTTCTCCGTGATAAAAATCTTTTATTTTATACTAAGCAATAAAACTAACATATGTATGTGTTCCGTTTTTCAAGCGGAACTACTCAAAAAAGTAAACCAATAAAAAGATTTTTTATAACCCAAATTAAAATATACATGTACAAATATTTTACACACCTATCATGTACACAAACAGATAAGCAAAACCCTATCATAGTTTGAAACAGGTAAAAAGTATACATTCCATGAGGCATTTATTACCTCCACATGTGTCGTAAGAACTAAGACAGAACCAATGTTAATAAAATCATTGAATTTACAACTTATTTAAGAATGGCTCAATTAATAATGACATTTCAAATATTTTATGACTTGAATCCATTTAAGAGTTGGGTTTTTTTTCTCTCTCTCCCTACCTGAAATTCATTGAACTTGTATAATCTCGTAACCGTGTTATATGAGTATTTTTGGTAATGGCTATTAAAGTTATTTATCTTTTCATCTAACAACTAGGCAGCTCAAACTTAACTGCAAGTCATGTTCTTCAACATCATCGTCATCCTGTTTGATTTCTTGGGTTTTATGTGGGATTAGTCATTATGACTTCGGCGTATACGTAATAAAAAAAGACAACAGATTGCTGACGATATTGTCGTGACACAAATTTTGGTCTTCCAAATAAAACTAAAAATAAAAATCAGATACACTTGCCGTAAAGCAGTAAAAAAAGCACGAAATCTGATATAATTAAGTCAAAAAAGCAAAAAAATAAATTTAAAAAATTTCATTGTAGATATATGTATGCGATTTTTTGCACTGATATCTTGTTAAAAGCGTTAATCAGTTGGGTAATTTTTCTTTAAGATCACGTGAATTAAAACATTTATGTATAATTTCTGTTGAAAATATTTATTTGTTTTATTAAAATACTTACATTCAACAGTGTTCACATTATTATTTGTAAAGGTGGCCTTTGTTTGGTAATTGTGTTATAATAATCAAGAGTTTAATTTTTGTTTACATGTTAAGATTTCATTTTTGATTAAGTCATAACAAGATAACCACATATGTAATCATGATTAACATTAATCTTTTATTTAATGAAAATAGAACGCCAGATAAAATAGAATTTACCAGTCTTAAGACTTTGCTATGCCAGGGTTTGACGCAAAAATTAAAACTTAAACTAAGTTATTGCAACATCATGTGCTACTCGAAAAATGAACCAAAAATCAGATTGCTTTTCAATTTTCAGTTCAAGTTTTGAAAAATATCCTCAACTGAAGAATTGATTCAGTGAAATATTTTACCGCGTTGTTACAAAGGCGCCCAGTTGCAAAACCGGCCAAGTCCAAAATATCAAATTTGAAGATATTCTCATATATCAAATTCTAGACCATGCTTTATCTTTCTACTATGGTTTTAGATTAAAAAAAAGTTTTTGACCGAAATATTACACTTTTTAATTTATTTTTGATTCATGGATTTCAAAATCGGCCAAGTCCATGAACTTGCTTCTAAGACCAGTCCAACGCCTTGGAATCAAAACTGGCCAAGTCCCGTACATTGGTATCAAAACCGGCCAAGTCTACTTTTTTTCTAACGCCTTGGAATCAAAATCGGCCAAGTCCAGTTCATTGGTATCAAAATCGGCCAAGTCCAAAATTGTTTTCTCAAAAAAAAATACGCAAATGAAACTTGAAAGGTCTGATCTGACGTGCTTTGAGTAAGAAATTTTATAAGCTATTATGTGGGAAATACTTTTTAATTTTTCAATGAACATAGATGAAGACAAACGTTTTTCGTTGTTTGTCCAAAAGTATGGAAAAGGGACTTGGCTGGTTTTGCAACTGGGCGCCTCATATGTACATATAATGATTAAGAGCCTACTCAAGTTGAACAGGCCTACATTTTTCCATGCACAGTGTTTAGACCAAATTGCTCTGAAAGATTTTTCCATTTTGCTTTCTACATGTTTCTAGTATATCCTGGCATAACAGTTCAAAGAAATTATTTCGAGGTACATTTGAAGAAGATTTTTTACAAAGTCAGACAGCAATTGTATTTTTCTTCATTTTTCATATAATGATTTTATTAATAGGATGCTGATTTTTCGAGATATACATACATATATAGCACATTGGAGTTAATATGTTTTAAAGTTATACAAGTACATTAGGGCTCAAAATCACAGAGGTAGAATATTTCAAAATGCAGAATTCGTTAAAAACATTTTTTTTTTGCGGAAATTTTACAATATACCTAACTTATAGATACTTAGCTATAAACTACCGATTTATGTCGCCTAAAAAGCAATCAGACCGGAAGTGAGTACAGTTAAAGGCAAAAATAGTTCTAAGTAAGAAACGAAGAATAAATTGGGAACATTTTTCGCTGAAAGCTTCTTTTATTTCGTCATACTTGACTGATCCTTGAATAAAATAAACCTGATATATATTTATAATAAACGGAATCGACAAAGTAAAAAATGCAGCCTGCATTTAATAAATTTAAATGTGTCATTTCCGTATATGATGAAAATATATTTGAATAATATAGATTGAATTAGATATAGAAAATCCCGTTGAAGGCCTAAGCCCACATACGTGATCCAATAGACTGATGAAAGTATGGTAATAACCATATCTAGTTAGTTCTTTTAAGGTAATTAGGTAGTGAACCTACCCCAGGCCAACGAAAGGCGGTTTCAGAGGAGTGTTCGAGAGATTATTTCTCGTTTACCTCCCAACGACTGCGACAGAAAAGATTTCACGGAATACCTAACCTTTCAGTGTAATTCACATTGATTATTGCAATATCTGTACGGCTCTTGGATAGTAGGTCGTTGATTTCTAAACTGCTACCTGAGAGCCAGATTGCTCTGGATATCTTAAAGGTTATCGAAATATTCCAATTTTTGAACACTTCTGATGGAAAATGCGAAAAATTAGTTTCTTAGCTAGACTAAATGGAGGAAGGATGTGCTTCGAATCGGATTCGTTGAGAGAGGAACCAATTTGTTAGTTCATTGGCCATATCGTTACTCTCAAAGTTCATGTGGCCTTGAATCCAAATGAGAGTAAGAACACTAGCCTGACTAACCTGGTTTTATATCAGGGTATGGCTAAAAATGTGTTTTTTTTATAGATCTACATATGTTGCACTGACGGTGATTTTAATCTATCTGGAGACATATTCGAATTTTCAATTTTTTTAGGGTACACAAAAAACTGTCTATATTCCATAATATTCAGTCAATGTTGCAGGCAGTTTTAAGAACCTAAGTTAATCATAAAGTGTGGAAGATATGAGCAAAATTATTCAGAAAAATATGCCAAAAACGTTTAAGACTTTTATGCTTATTATGTTAGAAAAACAGCTAACTGTATTCTGTCGTAGGTGATACCTTCCCGAATAATTTCATATGTGCGGAAATGACGATACTGCCATCGAAATTTGCATTTGGTATTGAGGAGTATGAGGTCTATATTAAAACTAATTACATTATTGGAATCAACGATCTCATATATGTTACCAAGTCAAATTTCGTAAAGATCGGGCGACTAATTATGTTTATGAGCAGATTTTGAAGTAGTACATATATATATATATATGGTTTATTGAAGTATAAAATTCGTTACAAAACTTATTGTTATAGCACAATTTACAGAGATGGTAAAAATACCTTACAGCTATGACATTATATTAGAGAAAAAAAGAAATAGATACATGAAAAATATTGAAAATTGGAAGGAAAACATACTAACAAAAACCTTCAACGAAACTTAAGAGCTAAGATTGAGAAAAAAAAAAAAAAATATTAAACTAAATTTGCTATGTAATGATTATCGGACATGCTACATAATAACTTAAATCTATCAGTTCTTATTTTTATTAAGTCTGCAATAAGGCATATTTTGCACTCCTGGTGCAGATCCAATGTGGAATAGTGCCAAGGCAATCTTAGAATCATTTTTAAAAGCTTGTTTTGGCAAATTTGAAGCTTTTTTATATGGGTTTTGGCGCAGGCGCCCCAAACTTGGCATGAATAAAGAACTATTGACTGAAATATTACCTTGACAATGATTTTTTTATTGATAATGCTCAATTCGGATTTTCTGTTGATAAAAGGGTATAACAACTTGATTGCAATGTTAAATTTATTAATAATATTTTGCACATGAACCTGAAAGGTGAGTTTCTGATCAAGGTAAACGCCTAGATATTTAACATTACTGGACCAAGGGATCTCAAAGCCACCAATGTTAAGTTTTATGCTGGGAAGAAAACAAGGACTTCTTTTCCAAGTGAAAAAAATTGCTTGTGTTTTCTCAGCATTTATTTTTATTTTCCACTTCTTGAAAAATTCAATAGCAGCATTAAGTGCATTCTGAATTTCACTGACTATATTCTGGCCAAAAACATCTGAAAAGAATATCCCTGTGTCGTCTGCATATAGAGCATACTTACAAATATTTGTCATAGGAAAGTCAGAGTTATAAATGAGATACAATATTGGTCCAATTACTGAACCTTGAGGGACACCAGCAGGTACTTCAATAAGGTCAGAAAATTCATTTAGTACATTTGGCATCGGTTCAATTAAGCGATGCCCGACAAAGTAAATCCCCGTTGAACGAAAATATTTGCATTTTTTCGCATTATCGCGTTCCAAGGTTTCCAGAAATTTAGAATTCATTTTTAGTAATCAGACATTTAAAAAGCATATCAAGAATATTATAAGAATATGATTGCAAATGTCATACTCTACCTAATTTTAAATAAAATTTTGATACCATAATCCACGTGATAATAAACTGAGTAAGAATTAAAAATAAAAATTATTAATACCTAAAAATATTTTCTATCTCTTCAAATCTTATCAAAATTAGGACGACTGTAAATAGCTGCAAAGATGTCTACGCATTTATAAAATCGTTAGTCAAAATTCTTCAAAACTCAAAAATGTTGATAAAGCCAGGCCATTTTTTCAGGCGAATGCCGCAGACATCGTCGTTGTATCTATTAAAAACGGAACAAACAAAAAAAAAAACAAAGTCACCCATTTAGATAAAAAAGATAAAAAGAAGAAACAATACAATCACTAGCATTTTTGATAAACACATAAATTTTTTTCCTTTTAAATAGAAATGTCTCATTAGTATGAGAGCTTCTAGCTTATCAAAAATGATGACAACTTCAATTGCAAAGTTATTGCGACAAATAGATATTTGATTGCACAAGGTTCATTTTTAAGTGTGTCGGCATATCTTTGTAAAAACTTGCAAAGTTATTTTTTTTTTTAATTCATTAACTCATCAATTAACTGCGGACAATTGAAAAATCCAATAAATCTCAACATAATAATTGATAAAATTTGGTAGGTGTGGAACTTTATACCCAAGTGGTCAAGTTTACTAGCATTGTATCTTTTAATATTTGCGAATGATAACAATTTCGTATGATAGTAGAAACGTGCAAAAGCTATATGGAAAAAAGTATAAAGAAATAAATTCTATGATAATTAAATAATATTTTAAAAAACTTTTGACATGATTTGGATCAAAAATTGATAAAAACACATAAATTTGTGAACGAATTTTTAATAATTTTTAACCTAAATGAAATCTCATACAAAATTGCAAATCAATGATATTTTTAACTTTGACAATGTACTGTAAGTGAACGTTTTAAGGGAATTCACAAGGTGTCTTAACGTCATCAGCGTAAGCCTGTTTTGAAAAAAAAATATGACATGTGTGAGCAACAGTCCTAGCGATACGACTCTCTCACCAAAAATTTCTGACTTGCAGAACTTTTTGTGACTCTCTTTTGTTATACGATTCCCTCAATAAAATTAAAAAATTAAAGAAACACACAGAAAACTTAGAGTGCAACTGTACTGTCTAAATCCATTTTCATATTATTCTTAACTTCAAGAAAAACCAGAATGTGCTGCAAACAAAAATATAATCGAAACCATGTCTAGCTAAAATGACAATTTCTGTGGAAATGCACATATTTATGTGCTATTTTTAGTTACATGATATTACTTGGAAGAGTATTCTTACAATATTTTAATATAAAATTATTCGAAGGAGTGTTGAGGGAGTAAGTTCAAAAATTGTTAAGATTTTTGACAAATTTTTTACGCAAAAGTTCTGAAAACTGAAAATTATTACTCAAAATTTGTTAAAATATCAACATTTGTAATATAGCAAAAAAAAAAAAATATTGTAAAAAATTAAACACATTCAAAGTTTTCGGATCACCCTGTAAGCCTATCCACTACATGTAGCCACTTCTGATACAGAACATGAAGCGCAATAGCTAAGGATGCTAATTTGCTTTAGTAGGTTGACACTTTATTTTAAGCATGTTAGCTTTACCTTGCGTAAGGTAATAAAAGCACTGAAGAATTCCAGCCAAATCGATAGTCCGAAATAAAATAATTTCACATACTATACTACCGACTTAATTGAACAAATTAGCACAGCATAAAACTATGAGCCATTGATCGAAATATTAATAAAACCGTTGTTCAAGCCATACGCTCGTAGAGGAATTCAATGTTCTTAGGTGTAGTAGTACCGACTTTATAAAATTTTTAATCTTTTCTCAACACGTTGTTTTTTTTTCATAAATACAGACAATCCCCGAATTTAATTAAACACTCAAAAATAAATTATCACCAATCATTTTCAAATTAACTCCAATCTAGCCGAACTTCAATAAATGCCCATCCTCTTTATATTATTTAACAATTAATTAAAATAGATAGAGTGAAATAGATGGAGATAATATAAAATTTTAATTACCTACTTTTTAATGACATATGAGTATTATCTATTTTAATTTCAGCACTCAACCTCAATCTACCCCATAGACATAAATAAATATTGCTGATGTTTTTTTTTTTGATGATTTCGCAGCTATCGATTTAATGTCGCAATATCATACGCAAGCACTGTCATATATCAGCGGCGATCAGTCATGGGCCGCACGTTTCACAAGTAAGTAAGTACGTACGATATATTCCAAAATACCTGCAATATATTTACATTGCTATTACTATACTTTTGAAATATTATGGTGCTCTGATTTTTAGATTATTCCCATATAAAAAATAATTATTTCTACACAGCTATTATTATTTATTTACCATATTAAATTGAAATATTTGTCGTATATAACTTGGCCAGTGTGACAACACATGTGGCAGTGTGGTGTTATCGGCAATTGAAAAATTGAAAAAAAAAGAAATATTACTGATTGCTTTTAACCTGCCAATATTAGAGTAATTTCAGATTATGCGGTTCTTAATCAGGCATAGATTTTTCACGTATGGAATTTTACATAGCCAAGGAAGTTATTCTTGATTACGAAGTAGTTTGGGCTTAACAATATGCCCATTTTTATGAAAACTTTATTGTTATCGTTATGTGAAACGTATACTTATATTGATAGGCATAACAAATCAGAAATCATAGCTAACATTTGCTGTTGAATAACTTAAGCATAAAACTTTTTTATCTGACCACATTTAAATGCGTTGTGAAGAAGAAGAGTAGTTTTTTGGATTCCATTAATTGTTTAATAAAATGTATCAATTTCAATGTAACATAACCTCGAATAACTCAAAAATCACTATTTTCGCAATTTGTATTAGCATATCTCGAAAACCAGAGAAAATGCCGACATCGAATTCGAATTCAGTGAATCAAAAACAATACGAAAAATAATAGTAAGAGGTTTGGGCAAATATTGTTATTAATGCTGTAGATTCACTGATAATATCCTTGTTATTTGGGTATTCAGTTCAAGATTGACACTTTGTTCAACCTTTTTGCCGCGTCAAATTTTTGCCGAAAATATTTTTCGTAGAAAATACTTTGGTACTTATATTTTTATGCTAGTGCAGTAGCGATAAAACGAAAAAAAATTGAAACACATTAAGAAGGTATAAAATAATTTATTTCTACATATTTTTGAAATGAACCAGAGATTTTTAAGTTCTTAGGTACTATAGAAGTAAAATACCACACTGAATTGTGGCATACGACACACGAATTTAATATTCACAAGGTTTTTTTAAAAAAGGTAATACTTAAAATATAGCTTAATGATACATTTTATGTAAGCAACGGTTTCTATAAAATTTGAGAACTTTGTGACTCAAAAAGTTCGTGGCTATTTTAAAAGTATTAGTAAGCAATCTTATGGCTTATTATTCAAAAGATAAAAATATTAACATTTCTGGGAGTGGCTGTTTTTATTGATATGAATATTCTAAGTAAAAATCAGTTGTTATTTTATTAAAAGCACGTCATGATCCTGAAATATCCACGTTTTTTTTTTGAATAATATCTTTCTAAAAATAATTAAGATAATTTATTACAGTAATAGTATTTTTTTTCAAATTTTACCTTGTGAGCTTTTCAATGCAGTTGTCATACACTAAATTTAGAAGATTTTCACTTCGTTAAAAACTTTTATTTCTATGAAAAATATCTCTAGAAAGGAAGAACGTAATATAAATTTAATACTGAAAGAAAGTGCAGGTACTTGAGACATTGCGTCACAGTCTTTGTCCTAAATGTTGCTTTGTGTACAAGTAATTAAAGTGCTACCTACTTATCTGATTTATTCCTTTTGGTTGGTATTAACTGATAACCGCTTTCTATCAGCATATTTGCAACCGATAATGATTTTGTGAAATTAAATAATCCATGTTTTTTAAAGTAATTTAAATGCAATACATCGTCATTATATTTTGTGGCAATATTTGTTTGAAAATAAATTATTCAGCTTATTGATATGGAAGCTTAATTGAATGGAGTGTCTTGATTGCTTCAAAACAAAATTAATATATTTTAGCTACTTAAGTACATACAGTCAATATGTTATAATAAACCTTAAGCTCAATAATTTCAATCTGAACTGAATAAGTTTTCTTACAATTTTGTTTTGAATAAAATTATTAGGAATTCACACTGGCATTAAAAACAAACCCTTTTCATTTATCTTCCGTCAAGAGTGATCTTTTCCATACAAATCGGATTTATTTTTCTACAAAAGTTATTCCTTTTTCCAAAAAAAAACAGTGCTATTTTGTCATCAAACAGATCTTAACAAAAAAGTAACAAAAACTAAGCAAATGGACAAAGTAGGTAACCATAAAATGCAATCTCAAAGCGAGGTGATTATTTTTATGAAAAAGTAGCTTTATTTAATAAAATAAGCTTAGGGGCAGACCTTTTGATAAAAATTGATTGAAGTTTGTCATTATAATCAGTTTGCTCTATAAGACCCCTGATCCAGCTGACGTCAAAAAAATGGAGACAGCTATAGTAGTGTTAAACAAAAAAAAGTCAACTCATCTCAAACAAAAATCTAACCACAGCAAAAACACAATAATGACCGTGTAGAAGCTATTTTCAAAAACGCGAGACAAAAACGAGCTGTCTTTGTTGCTAGTGTGAATCAAAAACATGCGGGCATTTTTTTTACATAAATTTGTATGTATACAATTTTTGAAATACACAGTATATGAGGCAGATATCTATCTGTAAGCATCGTATTTTAATGTAAGTTATTGGGTTCCATTACTTTCAAAGTAACCTTAGCCAATAGATGTCAAAGATATGATTAACAGATTCTACAATAAGTTCACGGAGCTCCATCTATCTATCTATTCGTTAGTAGCAGAGCTAAAACTTCAATGCCATTTTAATATTTCATTAGAAAATAGCCAAAATTACATGTCACTCCGCCAATTCAATATTTATCGTGCACAAGATCGTCGAATGACCGAGAGGGATATAAAATAAACTCAAGGCATTTCAACAGGCACAGTGAGCAAAATTTTAAGTGTTGTTGTAACAAAATCTACCTTATTCGCCAAATTTAGTTCTCTCTGACGTCTGACTCCTCTCACGCCTCAAAAAATTCTCTAGTAGAAACGATTTTCATCAAACAAATAGGTAATTGCTGCCAGGAAAATGGAGGAAATTATACTGAAAAACAAAGCAATTTTTACAACTATTCCGCGAACTTTTTGAACAACCGATATATTTACGCTTGACCTAAATCCGCATTTCTGAATAAAGCATTTTGCAAGCCCTTACTCCACAGTTTTTATCTATTTACGAAAAGGATGAGTGCTTTTTATATCTCTAATAATAAAACATAAATCCACTTTAATGAAATTAAGCACTTAAGTGCCAACGATTGATAACGTGAAGTGCTACTGTCAATAAAACGTTGCAATATTTGTGCCCGATGACAAGTGTAACTGCTTCATTTTACAATATCATATAATAAATGTACGATTGTACTTGTACTTATTGTGCCAATTAATTGTTAAGCAAATGTAATAGTCACAAATAATATGGTTATTGTAATCAATAATAAAACGTAAAGGAAGGGTTATCTACACAGCGGAAAATTGCTTAGAAAGCGAGTTATTGGAAATAAGGTTAGAAGTCCAGGGGAGTCATAACTTCAAACGAAGAGAAATAGGTTAGATATAACAAACTTTCAGATTTCACAAGTTTCTAATCCATTTGAATAAAATATTTAAATTTAATTTAAATAGTATTTACATTGAAAGAAAAAGAAATTCAATAAAAAATTCCACAAACTTTCCCCTAGTAAATATCCTCGATGCTGCTAACAACACAACATTCTTATACAAAAATATCTCAGCTATATATAAAAATATTTTTTAAATAATTAAGTGTTCATTTTAAAAACAAGCTTTAAATTTATTTCTAATTTTAAGAAATCAAGGTCAAATTAAAGCAAAATTTTTAAATTTGGTTCAGCAAATATAATATTATTATAAAAGTCACGATCCGTTTCTATTAATTAATTCAAAATTTCAATCTTACAACCCTTCCACTCCAATAATATTTGATAAAATTCCAAAATATTTTGCTGAGAAATTCTTACTTACTTACTTGGGTGGCCATAACAACCCGTTACCGGGTTACGGCCGACCTCAAAAGCTCTCTCCAGGCGCCTCTGCTTTGCGCGCGCCTTCCCCAATCATTCACACCAAGCGTGGATAGGGTTTCCTCGGCTTGGTCTTTCCATCGGAGGCATGGTCTTCCTCTTCGTCGTCGCCCAGCGGCTTCCGCATCAAACACCTTTTTCGCCGGAGCTTCTTCGTCCATACGCACAACATGTCCCAGCCAGCGCAGACGTTGAATAGTGATGCGCTTGACTATGTCAATGTCAGCGTAGAGCTCGTACAGTTCGTGGTTCATTCGAATACGGTAGTCGTCGCCGACGTGAACAGGACCGAAGATTTTGCGAAGAATTTTTCTCTCAAACACCCCAAGCGTGGCTGCATCAGTCTGCGACACAACCCATGCTTCTGCGCCGTAAAGTAGCACGGGTAAGATGAGCGTCTTGTAGAGTGTCAGTTTTGTCGGGCTAGAGAGGTCTCTACTACTCAATTGCTTACTGAGACCATAGTAACACCTATTAGCAAGAGTTAGTCTTCGCTTTATCTCCAGGCTGACATTGTTTTTAGTGTTCACGGCGGTGCCAAGGTAGGTGAATTCCTTGACAACTTCGAAAGTATAGTTGTTCGCAGTAACAAAGGATCCAATACGCCGCGTTTCCCTGTTTGTGGACAGCATATACTTTGTTTTGCCCTCTAATTTTAATTCTAATCTACAGAAATGGAAATTAGGTATGCATCGAACAGACTATATTTTTCGAACAGGACATTACCTGTGAAGTCTTCCATATGCATCTTCTTTGAGTGATATTTTTAGCACTCCAATTCTTACTTGGCAAGTTTAGGTTCATAGTTCATAAGTTTGATACGGAAAACCTCACTTGATATTGCAGGATATAGGCGTGTGGAATACCATTTGAAATGTCTTTCCTAGCTGTATTGTTTTTACTAAGTAATTGACCAATTCTACAACTTGTGAGTGAGAGGAGTCACAGGTTAAATTATATTCCATATCTATTTTACTGAACTTACAGTATTCCATACAGTATGTGTCACCACCAAATAAATTACACAAAACTAAATACAACACAATAAAATTAGGCTAAAGCAGGTCATACCAGTTACATCCATTGCTAAAAGGAGTTATCAATGACATAAGAGCCGATAAGTAAGAATTTCAAAGCCTGATGTGTTTCCCTTTTTGCATTGATTTGTTAAGAAACTGACTGATGATTCGATTTGGCAATGAATGAAACTAGAATGATATACTTCAGCCGTTTTTTTTTTTGTGTTGCTCTTTGTTAAATTATATTCCATTCTACCTAAAACTCTTTGATGTTTTGCATATCGTCATCATAGTTTCTTTGACTTTTGCCCAAAACTGTTTCTGCAAGTTGAAAATGAGCCTAAGTACCAAAATATAACTTCTGACTTTTTTATACCTAAAACTGTGCAAAAATGATAGTTAAAAATTCGAACTATGTATGTATATCATTGAGTATAATATCGTTTGAATGACATTTTAAAGTACTATAAGTTAGTCTAAGAACCGATTAGGTAGTTGTATATGAGCGGCACCATAGGTCAAAATGCATGTATTCGCTTTCTACCAAATAGTAACCCCAACCTCATTTTAACTTTTATGACGTCTCATGTGCACCTTTGGCCATCAGTTCCCAAATAGATCTAAGTACTAAAAAAAGGTTTTCATGCAATGTGAACTGAATATTTCATTTTCATCGCAAATTTAATACGCACAAACAAACTATGCGAACTCAAGTGTTTCTAAAGTAGGATGAATTGAAATGAATTAAGCAAATTGGCATTGAAAATTTCTTCTTGAGACGTCAGAAAATAAAATTCTATTAAAAAAGAATTTCTTTGGTACAAGCTGAAACATAACTATTTCAGCAGGCCTCCCTATTTCAGATTGATACAAATATTCATTCGATTATACAAAAATATATTTGGCTTAAATGCGTATTAGTCTCACCAACCGCATTTGTATTTGTTAACAATCAGATTTTTTGTCCTATTGGTGTTGACTTTTTATTTCTTAATTGTAATTGATATTTTTTTTTGAATATTTTCTTTTTCAATCTTTCTCTGATTACTTCAGTCAAATCGTGGGAATCTAGTTCATATAAATAGTGTTAACTCGTTTATAAAGTTTATTTGTGTTATTGTTGACCTTGTTTATGAATATCAATTTGCAATGCAGTTGTTGATAGATCAAGAAAAGAAATCAAAAGCTTGAAAAATGAATGCCTTCGAATAATGAGAAAAAAAAATCGCCCAGATATTGAGGTATTCTTAATACCACAACTTTCTCAGGTTTAACTTTATATGCAATGTGTAGATAACACGCCATGTTAATTGAACTTTTAAACTTGCACGTGTTTAAGTTTCTGCATTTAAAACAAAAACGGTTTATAGTTCTATATAAATCCTATCTGTTTTATTTGTAATCTTCTAAATAATTGTCAATAAACATGTTTCATTGAAACACTTTTAACCATTTACCACTTCTTATTATCAAAAGTGTTAGTAAGTGTACTGACTTCATTTTAATCATTTAATTTTTCTGGAATACTTTTGATTACTCAAAATTAGTTTAAGTAGAAGGAAGAGAAGAGTTAGTAATTGATAAGCAAAGAACATTTTCCTTTGATTAGAAATCGACGTATGTGATAAAATTGTACTAATTTTAATTAAAAAGTATGAATATCGACATTTCAATAGAAAATATTGTGGTTAAGTTATGATTGGCGATTTGTAATTTAACCTTGAAATGTCGAGTAATATCCAATTTTAGACAGTTAGTAATTCTTTCGTATCATCATTGTACTTCGAAAAAATAATAAACTAACAACATGAAAATACTTACCAATCAGTTAAAGATTAACTTTCATGTAGATTTAATCTGATCAGTTCGTTGAAGGAATGCGATCAATGAGTGGTTGGTTTTTGAAAAAAACTAAAAACATATTATTGTCTGGGAAAAATTCCTTTGTTTTGTGGGTATGCTGTATGAAAATAAACGATTCAAATTTTACAAAATTTTTCCAATTTTTATGTTACTGTAGTAAGAAATAAAATTTAATTTGCCATAAAAAAAATTAAGAATCTATAACATACATATTTAAAATAAATAAGGAGTTCAAGCCTCCAGCTTGATTTTATTACTATTCCTTCTGGAAATTGAAAATTTTGAGCAATTTACATCGAAAAAAGATATAAGTTTTACAAGAAACTTGTTTTAAAGTGTTTTTATATATAAAGGCAATTTTTCTTTATTCCGGATATGCTTGCAAGGTCAAATTTTAGAATTTTGATTAAGAAACGACAGCAAATTATTGGGAGGATTTGTTTTTATGTTTGTTATTTATACCGGGTCATAAAGTGGTAAGTAGGGGCGTGCGGTAGTAATGCTGTAAGCATCTTATATTTCATTGTGCCATCATGTATGCTTTAAATTGGGTTGGCAACTCTCAATTTATTACCATCTACGAATGGGATATAAAGACCAATGTTTTTAAAGGACTAGAGATATAAGCAAGCGCTGGTCACAAAGTGGCCGGAATTTCACGAGTGGGCGTAGTTTTTCATTCAAATGATAACGAAATTGTTGGGAAAATATTTGTTAAAAAAAGCGACTAGAGATAAATACGTAGGCGTGGCAGCCATCATACAAGCAAATACATTATAGCTCTACTTAATATATATGAAAACTATATCAACAAGTTTTACCACTTTTAACTCGGGATTATTTGGACTGGACAAAAAGGAAACGAAATTATAAAAGTGGGCGTTGCTTCTTCTGAAAAATTATTGGGCACTATCATAAGAAAACTGTTGGTCGTGGGAATATTTGGTCTCACAAGCAAGCACTGAAAATACTAGGCGGTATTTAAGAGGTAGGAGTGGCAACTCCCAGTAAATATTTTGAAACACTTATTTTGATAGCTATTCTAGTAAATTTTACCTCATTTGGAACGGCAACAAATGCTGATAAATACATACATATAAGAACTGAACTCAAAGTGTGCGTGGTACATCCGATACAAACATTTTAAAAATCTATGTTCAGAAAACTATCTTAGCAATGTTACCAAAGTTGAAATGGAAACTTTGGGTGATGCAAATAAGCATTGGAGAGGAGTGGGTGGGACACTTTAAATGCAAGTTAACAACTCTTAAAGCTATAAAAACCAACATTTTAAGTACTTAATTATTGCCAACCGTGCAAAGTCGGAATTGGTGGCTGATACAATATAAGGCATGCAGCATTTGTTTTAGCCTTGACATCGCTCCAAGCTGCCAATGCCCAATAATGGTGAGTGCGATGTCAATAAAGGCTTCTGACCAACGCTTATGGGGTAGCAAAATTTTAAGGGTTGCTGGCCATCGTATGCTTTTGACATTGCAAATTAACGTCATCAGAACAATTTTATTTTAGCAAAAATTCAAAATGTTTTCAATAAAGCAACTCGACGTATTTTTTAGGCAAATTTAATGCCATTCGTTTCATATAAAATTAACTGGAAGCAAAAAGTAACTGTGGAACATTAAATTTGATATGCAAAGCTCATTTTGACAGAGATTTTGATTCTCACTTAAGTTTGCAAATAACACGAAAATAAAAGGAAATCTTTAGGCTCTATTTTTCTCCTTTTAACCAATTGAGCCAAATTTTACTAACTGAGTCAATACAGTAATAGTAAGACTCTCTTAAAAACAAATTTCGTATATGAATACGATATATCCATAGCAAAAGGTCTATGATTACAATAATATTATTAAATTTTTACTCAAAATACAATTGACGCTTGAGTGTTGTCGCAATTGTTATCTTATCGGTAAAGAACATTTTTCAAATTATTAAAGAGTTATCATTGTGAGTGATATAAGACGATAAGTGCAAGTCTCACCAACATTATGCCATTGACTATGTTTCCCCAACTTTATACATCGCCAAGGGTTTCAAGTTTCTTCGCGTGCTCCAGTTTAAAGAGAACAGCTACGAAATGCAGAGCCACGGCATTCGCAACTTCAGTAATAATCAGCTATAATTAGGACTAAGCAAAAAAAAAAAAAGTTATTGCGACAACTCAACGTTAATTCGGCGAAACGTTTCGTCATTTTAGTATTTTGGCAGTATTCTGCCAACGTGTTAATTTGCCGCATAAACAGCAGCACAACGAAATCTACTTGAGATCTAGCGACCCCATTGCAGCGGTGTATCAGTCAAGATGTTGAGCACCTTCAGTTCAGTGGCGCCTTTTATTAAGTTCAATCCGAAGCAGGTGAAAATTGACAATTTCGTCTTTAAGCTGCACTATCGCTTTACATTCATTATATTGCTGGTGGCAACAATACTGGTGACATCGCGTCAATATGTCGGTGAACATATAAAATGCATCTCGGATACGATACCAGCACATGTCATAAATACCTACTGTTTCTTTACGCCAACATTTACGCTGGTGAGTAAATATTTTGTTGCTGGATAAACTTTAAATTCAAGTGAAATTTTTAATTGTACGACAGGTGCGACACTTAAATAATACCGCATTGGAAGCGGGCAACATTTTCGAGCCGGGTATTGGCCCATACGAGACGCAAGATGAACCCATTAAGCGTCATGCATATTATCAGTGGGTACCATTTGTACTTTTTGGTCAGGCTTTATTCTTCTACATGCCTCATTTCTTATGGAAAATTTGGGAAGGTAAGAAAATTTAAGTGTAGCCATTAAATTTAAATCGCTGTCTTATCTGTGTTTTTGGTTTTTGTGTTTGATTTTTTAAAATAATCTGTCTGAATGATTTCATGCCAGTTGAAATGTTTTTAAATGTTATCAGTAAAAATACTGCTCTAATATTCTATATAGATAACTATTGTATGTTTCGTTAAGTTAGTGTTTTGTTAAAGTTTCGTTAAGATTTCTTAGAAGAAGCGCTAGCTGTGGGTATTGCAAAGCAATTTGTTTATCTAACAGCAATTGAATATTGAGCAAATTGCGTTGAAAAGAAAATTTCTGAAAATTAAACAAAGCAAACGGCTTTAAAAGTTTATAAATACAACATTATTTCTCTATTCAATTGGACTGTTGTGCTTACTTTTTTAAACAAACTTGTATATTAGTGGACATGTAGCATCGCATAAAGGGGTCACACATTAGAGGGAGGTGTGGATCTTGGCAGTTTTTTTTTTTTTTTGTAATTGGCCCAAGAAGGTACAAACGTACTCTGAAAACATCAACACTTTGAAGAATCGACTTAGCTAGTTTCAACAACGCACAGTTCATCTAACTCTGGGTATACAGCATCGCAGTTTCGGGTAAAACTTAAGGTATCTACAGGCGACGAATTCATAAATACATCTCCATCGCTCTTGGATGTTTGAAGATCTCCACCTCCACCTTCGAGCAATGAAATTTTAAAGCGCTTATACAAAGGATGAGGTTATGCGCCCCCCTTACATTTTCATGGAATGAAATTAAAATTTTTTAATTCATAATTTGACTCTTACAATGGAATTGACAAAGGAATCATTTTTTTCCCCATAGTGTTCCATATTCCAATTCCATGAAATTGTAATCATTCATGATTTTCATTTGCGAAGGAATTGATTTATACCCTGCTTTGGTCGGCAATGTAATTAACAGTAAGCCTGTTACTGAAATATACTATAAAAAAAAGTCATGTACTCCAGAAGCTACAACTTAATTTTTTCAATCGTCAATATTTATCCTCAACAGTAATGTAGTTCTATTCAAAAGTTACGCGCTGGATAAATTTCATTGCAAGATATTTATTTATTTATTTGTTATAACAATTTAACAATAAAATATTGATTTTTTTCGGAAATTTATTTAATCTTAACTCATATGCTCAATAATTGCTTCAACAAACAATTTAAAAAATAAATTTTTCTGTAGTTTTTTAGTAAATTATAGTGATACCATATTGAACATTACTCCGTAAGGTTTCCAAAATCAAAAGAAAAAAATATTATATACAATTATCTTAGCCACAGTAGTTGTTTTTGTATATGCGCACACGCAAAAAATACACTGCGATTTATTATTTTTATTAATAAAAAATACTGCAGAGATAAACAAAATATATAGTGCATTCTTGTTAATTGTGATAAAGCACTACTAAACGCTTTCTCTGAAGCAATTTTTTGAACAGCAAAAAGTCTTAGGGAGCCTGGCCAAGTCTGGCGAATCTGCTGGATGTTATTAGCATTGCCTTTATTTCGACTGAAAACGGGGAGGCTTATTCAGCGACATTTGAAGCGTTCGTGCAATAGCGGTGGTCTTTTCTGAATCTTTTTTGATCAAGATGATATATTCGAAAACTGTTTTTCCCTACAAAAACCCTATAATTTTACACACTGTAATATAGGATGTCCATTGTTACAAAAGTTTTTTAACCGATGAGCCGGCATATCTGTGTTATGTTTTTGTAAAAATAAATTTTTACTATCTTAAATGAGTGATAAATAAAACTAGGTTTTTATAATTTATTACATTATATATTACATTATACATTATATTTCGTAGGACATTAAAAACTGACGGTTTTAATCAATTCTTATGCTATAATTTCTAAAATAATGTTCTTTATACCAAGGTCATAGTTTACCTTACTAATTTTCCCACATTCTTAATAATTTTTCTCATTTAAGGAGGACGCATCAAGGCTCTAGTTTACGGTCTTAAAATGGTTGGTCTGACACGCTTTATCAAGAATAAAAGTTTAGAAATAGGCAAATTGAATATACCATCAGCAGCGGAAGCTAATCAACGTGTACAAGATATACGTCGCACTATGGTCGAACGAATGCGTCTTAATAATTCTTGGGGTGCTCATTTGGTTTTCGCGGAACTTCTAAATCTACTAAATATTATCTTGCAAATTTATGCAACAAATCGCTTTCTTGGTGGCGCATTTTATACACTTGGGCCCTTGGTTTTACGCCAACGTTGGACTGATAAAATGGATGCATTGGATGTAATTTTCCCTAAAGTAACAAAATGTCACTTTCACAAATATGGTGCTTCTGGATCATTGCAAATGCACGATACACTCTGTGTTATGGCGCTGAACATTATCAACGAGAAAATCTACACCATTTTATGGTTTTGGTATCTATTTGTACTTTTCGCAACAATATTGGGCTTAATTTGGCGTGTATTGACACTGGCGCTTTTCAAGAGGTATGTGAATTAAAAAATCGATATTATGATATGCTCATAAATTATATTGTTCGTTCAGCAATCGTTTCAGCTTTTATGCTTTCTCCTATGCGAAACCTGGTAAATTTGATCGTCAGGAACTTGGAGCTGTGATCAAAAAATGCAATTTTTCGAATTGGATGTTTTTGTTCTTTTTGGCAAGTAACTTATCGGAGTTTCTTTTTAAGAAAGTCATCTATCATTTATCTGATGAATTTACACCGAGCATTTTAAGAGATAACGAAATTAATGCCGCAATGGAACCAACGGCACCAGGCACTAGTAGTTATCCAACTTTACCATTGGATCAAGTTGATGCCCCCTTGATAAGTAAAGCAGCTTATATGGTAGAATCAGAAAAGACGAAATAAAATTAAATAGACGTTAAGTGTTACATTATCAGCATAAATATGTATAAATAGCGTACGAATAGTTATTAATTTATATCGAGTTATTTTCCACAATATTTTTTTTGTTTGTACTTATAGAATAGCTTTAAAACCTTATGAATATACTACTTAATAATTAGGAATGATTCAGTTGTAAGCATATCAGTGAGAAATTCTACATTAAAATTTTTCAATAAAACTTATTACCTGTGCCCCTATATAACGACACGAGATAAAACTGATACGAGTCTCACGAGGCAAATGAGTACCTGAGTATTCAATACAATTACCAGTAATAGCTTAACATGCAAGTCAGCCTTTACTATAACAGCATAATCTGTCAAATTGACAGTTGAACGAGTGTTTGGTTTAAGTGTGAGCTTTACTAACTGTCAAAGGCAACAAAGGAATGAGAGAAAACCCAGAAATGTATAGATGGCCTGCGGGTATGTAAACACGTTTAATGATTAAAAATGTAAAATGAAAACCAAGTTAACAAAAAAAAAAAAAACGAGTTAACAATAAAAACGATTTTAAATGAAAAAAAAAATAAGAAAGTAAATAAATTAAAGCCCGCGCTTTGTGTTCTGGCTTAAAAGAAAAAAAAATAAACAAATTGAAATGCGTAAAGAATTCGAAGTAGGTTCCCCCTTGGAGCTTGAAAAAATAGTCAAAGGTTTTCTTTGTAAAGCAATTTAATTGAAATGGTTAAATTGCGTTCGATTTATTGTAAATTTTTCGGCCCATTTTGTATTACGTTTTTACGCGAGAAACGCTTACGTATTTGAAATGTTTTTTTTTTTTTTTGCACTTACCATATAAAGTATTCTTTTAATTTTATATTGCTGATTCTTTAGTGACTTTGACCTGATCACGCTTTATGGTTTAATTGTTGGATTTATCGGGTGTGTGAGATCTTGACAGTTGTTGCACGACTTTGTGTTGTTATGGCGATATTAAATTGTACAATGTTTAAAGTTCTTTATTTTGTATTTATTGATTTTGTTGATATTGTAAAGGCTTTCATTTTTTCAGCTATTATGCATCGCCTTTATGTCTTTGTTTTGTAACTGTTGCTGTGATTCTGTTTTTGGTGTTAGGGAAGAGTTCAAAAAGGCCATGAAAGTTAGGCATTTATAAAGCTATTTCGTTACACTTAACATATTTAGAATTTTGAGGATATCATGCTGGTTAACTTTTCGGAAGTTATGCGTTCTAGAAGGGGCATTGGAATTGATATCACTCCGAAGGGCGATGTTATACATAGGGTCATGTTTTCGTCAAATCACGAGATAGTAAATTTTGATAATTATTGATCAGAAGAGCGACTGTTTTGCTAAGGTTTTTTCGATTTTCTCCTCTGTGTAAATTAGGAAAGGCCTTAGCAAAGAGATTAAAAAAAAAACATCTATAACAATTTTACTTTCGCTCTCCGAATTGCAAATTTTTTAGTCTATTTTGTTTGATTTTTTCGCCAGTACTTGCGTAAGATAAGATGAGATTTCTAAATTGGCTTTTATATTTCTAAGATAAAATTCAAGCAAAGACTTTTGGAATCGTCATAAGTTTAAACTTTGAATTTTAACCATTATTTTGCATTTTGACATCAAAAAACTTTTTTTTAAAAATTATTTTAAGGAATGAATAAATAAATTAGAAATTCAGAACATACATATGCAGTCAATAATTTGGGGTGTAAACAGTTTCGAATCGATAAATTTTTGCATGTGAAAAAAAATAATTTAAGTGATGGTACTTTTTTCCATGAATTTTGTTTTTCTTGATATAAGATATCAACAATTAGTAGAAATATCTTTCAATTAGATATTTGAAACCGTCTACAATCCTTATTTATTTACATAAATTTTTACGATTTCGCCCAATATGATCTTTTTTTATGTTGATTCTATCTTTTGCAGCGTTCTTTCAAAATTCAACTTCTCCTATTACATTTCTGTGCTCCTCGCTACAAAATATAAACTCTTTGGCATACGCATTACAATGCCTTTAAGTATCCTAACTCGTGCCAGTATTTATTTTATTTTGATTTAAAATATTAAAGAAAAACTACTGCAAATGTTAAAACAAAAAAAAAAAATACTAAAATTAGTTCAAAGTTTGAAAAAATTTATTAGTGATCAGGAATCATAAGAGTTTTACTATAGCATATCTTAGACGAAAGTTGACAGCACGAATGAATGGAGCACACAAATTCAAAATATCAACCTTAGGTCAGATCTTTTTAAAGTTGTAAAAGTTAAGTACTTTCTAAAGAAAATCGTTAAAATAAATCATTTCTTGTAGTAAAAATTGCATTTCATAGCATAGTTCAATT
This sequence comes from Tricholauxania praeusta, assembly GCA_949775025.1. NCBI lineage: Eukaryota > Metazoa > Arthropoda > Insecta > Diptera > Lauxaniidae > Tricholauxania > Tricholauxania praeusta. Next base: position 151,468,216 of record OX459028.1, read on the forward strand.
TATATATCAAACCCCTAAATGTTAAAAAAAAGTTGTAGTTCAGGATAAAACAGAACGAGTCCCATTCCAGTGGACTTCATTTTAATCAAATTTGAACAAATTTCAGCTATTTGAAGCAGCCAACAAATTCCTCGTATAGTTTATATAGGAATCGATATTTTGATAAATTTGCTAAATAAATTTCAACATGAAACATGTGTTATCCTGAATAAAAATTCATTAAGTTCTTAATTTGAGTTATGAAAAGTTCAAAAAATTGTGAAGAATTGAAATCATTAAATATGCAATTACAATCATGAAATTGCAATCAAGTTTATTTGTATTGATTTTAAACTCTTAACTGGCTACAGAACTGTTTTGTACTAATAAAATCAGACCAAGATGGAGAGTAGACCTGCAAAATGTGTGACACCATGACTTGGTCTTGTATATTTTGCAAGAACACAACTCATCTTTTCAATCACTACTGAAAGTTTAGCTAATTTTTGGTATGAAAATATATGAAAACTTTCGTGTAGCTAATACAATTAGTTTAAAAATCTATGACTTTTACCAATATGGTGAACATTATGGTATCAAGCCAGTGGTCAAAGCTCATGGCCATTGTATATTGAACCAATTTCATGAATCTAACAGCCACTTCAACGTTTCTGTTTTCTCTTGTAGGAAGGTGAAAGTTACATTGGTAAATGTCCTTAAGCGCTTTGTCAGAATTGAATCTATTTGAGATGCTGTTTCAATTTAGTTTTGCAGTGCACAATTCATTTGCAAATTTCCATTTGTATCAAAAAATAATGGAGAAATAATGACAATATACGAATCATAAAATTGATATCTCACTACAAAGTTAATTAGTAAACAATAAAAAGTTTAATGACGATATTTTCAGGATTTACCTGACAACTACACAAATTATAATCTGAATTGGAAATGTTCTCATTTTATGACAACAATGATTAGATAAAACGCAGAGACAGGTTCTAGTAGCCTTGTCCTTGAAAAGTATACCTGTTTGTTGTATTCTAAGCAATGAATTTCTTTAAAATTTATTCAAGCTTCCACTTGCTCCATCAATAAGCGAGTATACAATATGTGTATTTAAAAAATTAAAACGCATTGACATATTATATTCTCTCAGTGGGTGTGTTAAAATCCCATTTAAAAAAAAAAAAACATATTTAGTTAAACCGCATTCGACAGAATACCTAAATAAAGTAAGACAACAATAAAAAATGTAGATAAAAAACTAAAACAAGCCCAGACAGATGTCATTTCGCACTTTTGCGGTCAATGGCAACTTGTGTGCGCATTTTCAGTTCTAATGTAAAACTTTCAAATACCACATTCTTTACAATACATATAAATAAATTCGTATTAAAGTTGAGTGTTGAACAAAAATTTTATTTTTATTTTTATTTTAAGTAATAAAATTTTATTTCAAATGCTAAATTTATGAATGTCAGAAAATTTAATAATAAATTTTTAATTTATAAGAGGTTGAACTGCTTACCACATCTTCTCAATGGCAGTATATTAAAAAAATAATTTACCGGCAACATGCAGGACATTTATCAAGAAATATATATTCGCGCTTAAATCAGTCCTAGTGTTTCACCGAGGCTACGAGGCAGCCTCGTTTTTGACTACGAGAACGAGGCGAGACCGAGGCGAGAACGAGGCGAGATGGAAAAATAAATTTTCCTCGCTTGACCGAGGCGAGGCGAGATCACACGGCACCTCGCCTCGTCCTAGCCTCGTTTTCGAAACCAAGAGCGAGGCGCGTTTTGACGAAATCTGAACTCGTAAGAATCATATGCAGATTCAAAATATGAATGTAATTTTTATAATAAAATCTATATTTAACTAATATTTTAGTATTTTATTTTGAGTAAACTACTTTGTTTTATTTTTAATCCGCATGCGCTTCTTACGAGTTCAGATTTGGTCCAAGCGCTAATGCACAGAAGTGCTTGGATCGCAAAAGCTTCTATGCGACTTCTGCTCGATTGATCAGTTAGGGAAGCATGTAAGGCTATGTAAGGCTATAAGCAAAACTGCATGATTGACAACACTGCATTGAAATTGATTTATTCTAATAGTCTTTCTAAGAACCGGTAAGGTGATGCGAAACGCACAGGGTAATGCTAGTATATAAATAAAGATCAATATATGTATGTTCGTTGCTAATGGACTCCTAAACCGTTCAACCGACCGACGAAAGATTTGACATACATATATGTTTCTTATAATTTGGAATGCTCCGTAATATAGTTTACGATAAATTTGTGATGCCACCCCCACATAAGAGAAAAACAAAATTCATCATATATTATCAACAACTTGATGCAGATTAATAAAACTTGGTATATTTATAAAAGGTAGAGGCATAAGTAAGATTCAATTAATAAAATGGGCGGTACCATGCCTTCAATATAAGAAAAAAATTAACTTTATCATATCTCAATATCTATTTGACGTAGATAAATAAGATTTGGTACATATTTTGCTTATAGTTTGTAAAAGGTTCATAGCTTAGTTTGGTTTGGAAAAATAGGCAATGCGTCTCCTTCCCATATAAGAAAAGAATTAAATTCATCATATCTCATCCAATTCACCAAAAATAAAAACAGATACTTTATTTTATTTCTTGAGGCTTGATCAGCCTATCAGCCCTGATACATATATAATTTTTTATTTATTTTAATAAAAACCTCGCTTTTTTACCGAGGTGCCTCGGCCGAGAACGAGGCGAAGCGAGGCGAAACGAGGCGAAGCGAGGCGAAGCGAGGCGAAGCGAGGCGAAGCGAGGCGAAGCGAGGCGAGGCGAGGCGAGGCATGTGATGGCAAGATCTCGTCCGAGGCCGAGGCGAGGCGAGACTTAAATTTATAAAACGAGGCGAGACCGAGATCAACTAGAACCTCGCCTCGCCTCGGCCTCGGCCTCGGCCTCGGTGAAACACTAATCAGTCCTGAGAAGGAGCCTTAAACTATGCAACTTACAGGTTAGTAACAATATGCCTTTATGTGTTGAGAAATTTATTGTTTTTTAATTGCATAGTTTTAGGCACACCAAAAGAAAGTTGATATGAGGTTATCGCACATTATAATTTTTAAAATTTTAAAACTTTATTCATTATTTTTTTTTCAACAGTCTACCCATCACATACGTACATTTTCATTAACACAAAAATATACTAATTTCAATAAGTAAATAGCAATAAATTAAAAATTTTGCATAATTAACAAATTGGCCATAAATGAGAATACAAGTTTTAATTTTGTCAATGGTTAACACGAATTCAACTCAATCGCCAGACTATGATGGTATGCGCATTATCACGTTGTACCGGTATAAAAATAGCCATGTTAACATCAATATTTGCGAAATATTTAATAGCGATATTCAGCAGAAAGCGAAGAAAAAAATTAAACAAATAAACTGTCGTATCATCGAAATTAAATATTGGCCTTTGATTTAAAGTTTTTGATTTCGGAATATGAAATTAGCGCCTCACTTCTGCTTATCCCCATGTACGTACTGAATTAATGGTGTGAATGACCGCTTAGTTAAGTTGTAAAACACTCAAGTTTTTTTTATTTAATCACTATAATTTAATTGTAGAAACGTGTTGACTTAAAAAACAAAAACTTTAATGATAATAAGGATTCTTGTTACTTTTGTGGAAATTTATTTCACAATTTTAGAGTTAATTTGTGTCAGCAAATATTTTCTTATTAACAACATGAATGTCAAAATATTTTGGTCAAGCAATGATGATTTTGCAAAACAATGACGAAATTTGGTTGGAATTGCTGTTGCCTTTGACTATAATTTATTTAAGTTACTATGCAATTAACTCAATTTTTAAGCAATTTGTGCAATTTAATTTGAAATGTTCTATTAAAGAATGATGAAACCGAACTAGTTAATTTTCATTGGTATAATGTACATTCTGTCAATGAAATATGTACAAGGCATTGTTTAATAATCAACTACTGCCCAAATTTATGACATTGTTGTCCTTGCATGCAGCTATAATATGGGTCAGATAGATTACAGCTAAAGAGTTGGGAAATAAATTTTCAGTAGTGCGGCTAAGGAATGAATAGCCATTGTAATGTCCTCTTATGCTCATCTCACAGAGCAAAGGGCCACCACAAATCTCGTCCAACGTATACGATCAGTAGCAAATGCCTTCGATTTTCTCCAACATTTCCCCGATTCACACATTATCAGTTTTCGGTAGACTTAAGTTGGTGATAACCAGAATGTTTGTCCAATTCATTTCCATTCCCGCCGATTGGTTTGAATGAAAATCAAATTTTGACGGAATCTAGTGAGCAATTCGACTTAAGGATTATCTTAGGCCATCAAATTTTCAGAGTTCGGCGAGACAATTGTTGGTGATCACTTGTAAATTGTATAGCAGAGAGCTGTTAGTTTCATCTTAGTTTGGTTTCATCTTATCAGGTTAAATGAGCATTTATGCGAAATTTGCCTGATGCAATCATTGAACTCGGGTTCAAAAACAATTATTCGTATTATTTGTTCAATATCTGCTATGATTGCAATAATTCATTTTCTATTGAAATAGCTAAGCGTTTGACTTGGCTCATCCAATTTATTTCGGAGCAGATGTATGAATAGGTATTTAAGGCAACATACAAAAACTACTGCATAACTTAACCTCAATTTGTATCGTACAATTGAATGCAATTTAAATATTTTGTTCAACAACTAAATTAATAAAATGCCATAAATAACAATAAAAGCCGATAGCAGACACCCACACGACTAATCTACAATAACTGGTATTTAGAGAGAAGATTTGCATAACGATTCTCCAGCGATACCTTTATTGCATGCAAATTTTAAGTTTTTATCATTCCAATTTGATGTGACTTGTAGACTAATTAAAGAAAAAATGTTGTTGCGCATTTCTTTAGTCCAGATATTATGTTAATTAACATTTAATTTACATTTTTTGTAATTACAATGACTGCAAATGTAATTGGTCTTACATTTTATGGGTAGCTGCTAAAGATTCAATTATTTTATGACTTACTTCCACATTTTAAGGCAATTTATGGTGACACCAGCTGAACTTAAATCATGAGCGGTTAGAATGGTATTACCTTCAAGGCCTTTTTTTGTCTGTTGTTTGATAAATTCTGAAAATGTGAAATTTTCAGAGAACTTTCTAATTTTCAATTGATGGAGAAAAATCCAAGAAATCTCTACGCTGCAAAATAGATTCAATTAAAAATATTTGTTGAAAATTTGAATAAAATCGGTTTAGTAAGACGGGTTCCAGATATCGACTTCAAAAGAGATTCCATTCAATAAATACATCGAGACAAGGTTCAAACTTACCCCTTAAGTGCTTCTCTCAATTGGCATCGCCACATATTGTTTTTGACAGAACATAAGGAATGAACATTGGCCATCATGGCTTTCATTATAATAAATGACAATGCAAAATAATAGAAAAACCTGAGTAGATTATGAAATAGATCCTAGCTAACCAAGTAACTATTGCACAGGTTTTATCCCTTGTTATGCCTGTAAGTTATACCTCAATTTGACCAGTAAGCATGGTGGGATTAATCATAGTATGGGGTATTGTCTTTATCTCACTGCTGTTGTACAATATTTTTCTTAACAAACTGAATCGGGAGACATAGCTGCCGTATCAGCTAGGCCTAGCTCCATATTATGCACTCAGCCAAATAAAATGAAATAGAAATGAAGCAACTGCATCTCATCCTACCTTACGCGGTAAGACACAAGCGCAATGGGGTTGAAAGAAAAACCATTTTTCACCAAACTACGTTAAGAGTAAAGTGGTCCGAAAATCCTTACCAATTTTCATTTAAAGTAAGGTACAACAACGACATTTGCATAACATTTTTCTGACGATTTAAAAGTTTTTTTCCAATTGTTCTTATGAGCGGTTTATCTTCCTCATTTTTTTTTTTACAATATAAAAATTGATTTCTTGGTTTTTAAATACAGAAATGAAAGACACTTACAAAATTGTAAAACTAATTATCAAGATGACGCACTTTCTTGAGTCAACATCTTAGGTACTGAAGCAATTATTAAAACAAAATCCAATTTGCTTGAAATTTTCATAACAAATATATTAAATTGTAACAAATCGCTTAACGTTTTATTTATAAAATATTGCTATTAAGTTATCATTGAGGTGATTAGCTATGTAAGTAAAATTGCTTCGACAATAATCCGTTCTAATTAGGCGTGCACTAATCATTTTGCACACTTTAACGTATGTCTTAGTCTATTTCAAATTCTTTGATTTACAATTTAAAAGTTTCAATTAAAAACGACATTGAAACTAATTTAATTGAGGGTAAACCATCTTAATTCATACGGTTAAAGGCAGTTTGTTATTAGAACTTTTGCTACTGTTTGACTTAAGTCAGTAGTAATCTCTTACAGTAAACTTCTATGTTTATCTGGTAGCAATTGCTTTAAGTACAGTGGAATATCTATGAATATCTTTGTATAAAAATTTTCAATTAGTTAGTCTTGAATTTCGAAAAAAATTTAGATCTTGTTATCTATATCTAGGCCGATAAAGCATAGAACCAGTTAAGAACTTGATAAGTGGATCAATACCATTAACCCAAGAAAGGTACCTGATAAGCCGATAAAGCATCAAACTACTGACAAAAAATAGTAGAGTCGATAAAAATAACTCCTTTTAAGGATAAGTTATAAGTAAATATATAACTTTGGTTTACGGCACGTGTAGCTAATTAAATAAATTGCTTATATTTTGGTTGCTGACTTAATTACATCCTGCTTTCATTTTAAAATTTATTAAAATTTACTTGATGGTGTCACAATAATCAAGACATTTGACTTCAAAGGTTAAACACAGTTGTATTACTTTTGTTGATTAGTTGTACAATCAACAGTTTGTTAGAATAAAAGTAATTTGTATTGGAATTTAATTTATTTTATACAGCCAATTAAAACATTTACTTATCTTAATTACCGTCTTTGATGCTGTTTAATCAAAAATTAAAATAAGAAAAAAGAAATAGAATACTAAACACAAGAAACTAAACTAATAGGTTTGAGGTTATGTCTGTGTAAAAAATGATTCGGCGTGGGTTTCTAATGGGCCAAAAAAGTCGTCCAAAATTATTACTATGACATTTAACATTTTATTTGCTCTTGACGTAAGTATGTTGTCCGCATCATTCATATGATGTAGCAAACTATCATTTGTCTAAGACCACTACCATGTAGTGTATCAGTATTAATAACTACTATCACTAACTGCCCAGTCTAACACCACTGTGAACATCAAAGAGATCAGACAACTTCCCTTTATGCAAAATGCGACAATTAGTTAATTTGACAGTAACAATGATTTTGTCCGGATCGCTTCTACGCCACAGAGCGATTCAGAGGCAATCTCAATGAATCCTGTAGAGGGTCTTTACAAAATCGAAAAACGTCTTGTGCAGGTCAGCTAATGACTCATACTGCATTGATATGAACTGTACGAGATGAAACCTGACGGTATAGCGTCTTGGTTCGAGTAAGGATGATCTTGCCAGTGCTTCAGTGTTACTACTGCTAGTTACATATATTCTAAAAGTGAATAAGTAGCATAGGGCCTAAAAAAGGACTAAGCTACATATTTAGATTCCATCCCACAAAGCTCAAAATCCTTGATCGAACAGTTTTTCAATTAATCTTTTTGGATTCTACCATTAACCAAATGAATGATTTAATATACCTCTTCCCCGTCAATTTTTACATCATTTTACATTTTCTCGGTGGAGTGGGAGTGAGCTTATCGATTAAACTATAAAATGTATAAGTTATTGCTTCTGAAGAATTTTTTTTTCTGTCAAATGAACTTTATTGTTTTTTATTTTTTTCTTGCAAATAATATAAATGGAAAGTATTTCCAAATTTCGTTATTTTGGTTTTTGATTTACACAAAAGGCGGTGCTTACAATACATTCTCAGGAATAAGTTTGACAGTTTACAAGCACCTTATATTTGAATCATGGGTGAATGAAGTTCGGAATTTTAGTTTTCGAGATAAACATGTTACTTGGAACATAACAAAATCCTATCCAAAATGACTGATCTCTTTATTTCATAAAAGTCAGCGAACGGTTTGAAGAAAAAAGTGTACATTGATTCGGGCAACTTGTTGACCTTCTCGATTCGGAACATAATTATGGCCGCAAAAGACATAGCCAATTCATATACGAAATATTTTTAGATGAAGCAAGAAAGTAATGTTTTTGTTTTTTAGAAAGAAAAAAATTCCACCGTGCGGCGTATTTAATTTTTCAATTGAACACAGCAGCTTTTCATGCGTTGCCTGAAAGTTTTTTTTTTCCAATTTAAATTGAAGTCCATTTGGTCATTGCGAGTAGCTGCGTGCGGTACCTTGCGCTGGCATACCGTATAAAACCTTAGATTGTCTGCTACAATCATGTTCTCATGCGTTAGCGATGATCATGAACGTAGATTATGTGATCATTTTCTTTATGAGTAGAGTCATATTGTTCTGAACAAAATTTATTCGCAACAAGCGAACATTTTGTCGTCGCCGCTGTTTCGTTTTTCTGTGCTTGTTGATTTAATGTTTGATTGTTGTATTCGAGATATTGCCGACAATAACAAACATAACTTTTGTCAATTTGAAATGCTGATCATGTAATTTTCGCAGCACAATTTATTTGCTCAGTTGATGTTTTTTCATGGTTTGGTCGTTGTTTTTATTTATCTCTGTAAGACGGCAAAATGCCTAATTTACAAGAGCTCGTGTATGTTTTTTTTTATTTTTTCTTATTTGGACAAAGTACTTTGGAAACTGTTTTAAATTAATTTAAATAAATTGCTTATTTTTTGGATGCTTAATTAATTTGTTGCCGTTTTTTTAACATTTATAAAGTGATACTTGAAATCGCTGATAAGAATTCCATGACGGTGTCACAATTATCATGACATTTGACTTCAAAGGTTAAGCATCTTTTTTTACTTTCGTTGATTAGTTGTATAATGAATAGCTTGTTAGAATAACATCGGAATGTATTGGAATTTCATTTATTTTATACATTCAATCAAGACATTTTCTTATCTTAATTACTGACCTTGACGCTGTTTAATCAAAAATAAGAAAATGAAGAACTTGAAATATTTTATAGCATTAAGCTTAAGAAATTTGCAAAGCAAAAGATTCTTTGTTTAAAAGAAACTTAAATGATCTTACCAAATAATGCTTAACTGATTTAAGTAGTGTCCCTTCCGGGCTTGGAGTTTAAGTATTGCGTTGTTTATTTTTTCCTGACAGCAGAATTTGAGTTAAGACTTAACCAAAATAGACGTGACGAGACGGTAGCAATTGAACGAACGTTTGCACTCGTTTCGTCTGTTTTGACATTTAACCCAAAATGTTACGCTAGCCAACGAACCAAAAAAGCTGTTATGACGAGTAGCAACGTTTTGAAGTTCGGTTCTTACGGAACAACTCGTCTCGTCAAAATGTTTCGTTCACTTTCGATCAATTACGTTGGTTCATTTGGGCTATCAACATTGGTTTACATACACTCGAACTTACTCGTTACGTCTCGTCTCGTCTATTTTGGTTTAGGCTTTAAGCTGACGCCATTGTCAATGAAGAGCTAAAAATTTATACAATTTTACGCACTCCAATTTCATACAAAATAACTCAATAAAGGAAAACAAATTTTAACTTTATTTTGTAACGCAATTTATTCTACATTTAGCGACAAAAACCACCCCCTATAAAGAAAAAGTGGATGTTTTTTTAAGGTAAAACTCAATGTGTTCGAGCACGAACTGAATTATAGGCTTATACGTTCTAACAACTCCAAATCTAAAGAAAATAAGATGCTGCGTAGTAACAGGAAATAAGGGAGTTTTACTCAAATGAAAATACATTATGAAAATCCCATCATCATCATGAAATGCGCTTTTGCTATTTTCCGATGTGCGAGTATGGCATTCAAACAAAACAGAGGGCACATCGTCACTCTCTTTTCGTGGAAGTACAAAAATAGATAGCTGGGTATGTTCCATCGAGACAAGAAGCAATAAAAGAACTCATTAGATGCACCCTCGGATGGCTAACAATTTACAAGCGCGAGTGTGAACATGAGTGTGTAATGAAAGAAATTTTGAAAATTTTATTCTCTATCTGATGCACATTTGAATTTTGATGAAGGGAAATGTTTCCATTTTTGTTTTTTTTTTTTTGGTTTATTTTTGGAAAATTTACTTTACACTTCGTTTCATTGTCAATGTGCCAGTTTTACGCTACTGCATACGAAATAAAACCGGGATGCTGACAATGACCTTGAATAGAAAAACGCATGTACTTATGAAATGCTCTAGAATTTATTAGAATACTCTACATAAATATACCCTTAAGTTTTGTGCATGTTTGCTTCAATTAATTTGAAATTTATATTTTGTATCGCTTTTTCGTGAAAAGTAGTTTGTGCCCCATTAAATTAGAAATACAGAAATTTAGTTTTTATATTTTGTCAGATAATTTCTTAAATTATGGCTTAGCGTGACCAGAAGTTCTTTATGCAAAACAATTTTTTAACCAAAATTCGCTTTCATGTGATATGCGTAGTTTAATAAGCAAATAATTCAATTAGGTTTTGTCTCAAAAATATGCGTGATGTACGATTTCTGTGTCTATCTACATACAACAAAAATGGCTGCTTTGTTCTCATATACAAAATTTCCAAGAGACAACAATCTCAAGAGAAAGCCACTCGTCCCTTGTTGTAATACGAGTATAGTTTAAGTTCAGTTTGGCTGTATAAGCAGTTACTCCATATTTTATGAAGAAATAACATTTCTCTTCAAATAAGTATATTCCCAACAATTGCCTTTAGATTTTCTTTTACAAATGACGCTCCAAGTCATAGCTGATGAAAAATGATGGTACCTTGTAACACCTCATGTATCTTTAGGAATATCGTAAGACAATTTAATATAAAGGACGTTTTTAAAAACAAACTTTTTTGCGAAATAATCAAGTCGATAACGTTTTCATTATAATTTTTGTTAAAGTCAACTAATAACTTTCCTCGATTAACTTTCATGAGTGAGAATATAAAAGTGGTAAGCAATTATTGTCGAAACTTGTGAAATACTTTGTTAAGTTTATAAAACAATTTTTTTTTAAACATTAAACGCGCTTTTTCAGATTGCAAAACAATAAAGTAACTGAACTTATATGAAACCAAATGGATTATATAAGAAGAAAAGAGCTAATCGTCTTGTCACTACGGCGTCAAAGCCCAATTCATTGTAGAAAGGATCGGTAATATAAATGTTAAATTGCGTCTGTAATTTTCTGTTCGACATTTCGAAAACTTATGAACGACAATTTCCAAAAAAAAGTATCGTAATATTTTCACTTAAGCTCATCCCAATGAAGTCACCGATTTGATTTTTCCTGCCATGAGCATTGTTTGGTGTTATGAAAGTTTTCCAAAAATATGTTCAACCGTCGCTTTAATAGAAATTTCGAAGAAAAGTGACCTTATGGATTGCACCAATTGGCAGGGTCTTCTGTGTACTGCCATACGTTTCCTAAATCATAAATGAAATGTAATGCTGGAGCGCCTGTTTTTTATTGATTCTAAAAAGGATTTCGGCAGTACTCACACAGATTACCTCCAGGTAGCATAACGACATTTCTACTATGCTCCGGAGAAGATTATCTTTACAATTAAATAATTATGCGAGACGGTGTAATGTATCCTAAATTTTTCCATTTTTAATTAGAGAAGTTTTTGATGCGGTACGACATTGATTTCCTCTTGATTCTTTCAAAACTTATTTATCTTGCAACCAGTCTTGATGAAATGTTTTCCAATATATGATTGCAAAAAAAAGTCAATTAAGAAATGTTGCTAATTATACAAGTGCCACGCCTACTTCGCATACAACAGTTGATCGAGCAAAGTCATATAGTCTTATGATAAGCTTTCTAAATGCATTGCTAAGGTTTCAATTGTAATAGAATAATTAGGTTATTTAGAAACTAGTTTACATCGACCATAAATTAATCAACAACATAAAGCAAAAGTTGATAGATAGTTGCTTACAAGATCAGTGACATAAATACGATTGGTTGTGACTTGAATTGACTATTGGCTTCCTAAAGCACATCAATTGTCAATGTGACATAAAAAAAAGATCTGTAAAAAATGTCGCTGCTTGACACTTCACTGCCAGACGTTTTGTGAGTATTCGAAAGTATCAGATAACTTAACATCACCCGTGTTTTGTACACATACGAGTATATAAGTACAGTGGGACCTCTTTAAGTCGAACCTCGATAAGTCGAAAAACTCCCAAGCTCGAAAAAATGTTGTGTTCCCTTCAAGCCCCAAAACCTCCATTGCTCGAAGTCTGACCTCTCTATAAGTTGAAATAATTAGTGAGTCCCAACAAGTAAATTCAGTACATATATTCCCTCTATAGCTCGAAATAAAGAATTTACCTCTGCATCTCGAACATAGCAATGTTTTACAACTCGATTATTTGAAACGAATTACCTCTATAGCTCGAAAAAAAAAATAAGATACCGAGTTTAAGAACTTGCCGAAAATATACATCATTGTTTCTTAGAAATCAATGTAAAAGCCTACTTATACAATAAACCAATTCTATTAAATGATAAAAGAATTTATGACTGACGTTAACACGTGATTTCATTTGAACTTTAGCGAAAATACTTCATCATTGTCGATTGAAAAATTATCAGAAATAGTTCGGTCCGACTGCAATACACACCAATGTTTAATACCTCTATAGCAAGGGTTCTTATTTATTTCACCTCTGTAACTAAAAATTAATTGGAATAAATCTTAAACTCTACAAGTCGAACATTTCCTTACAAAATTTGCTCAAGTCGAAGTTCTCCATAAGTCGAAGTTCTCCATAAGTCGAAAACTCTATAGCTCAAATTTTTTGGCGTATCTCTTCAAGTTCGACTTACAGAGGTACGACTTACCGTATGTATATTTATATATACTTTAGCTGATCAGAAGCTTTGTACATGGTATAAATCGTTAAGGATGTTTTATTATACCTAAGGTAAATTTTCTCCTGAAATAAACGACATGCTTAGTTTTCTTCGAGTATATGTAAATATGTAGTTACTTTTCCTTATTTTTTGGTCCATTTGCAAAAGACGTTTATTACACGGCAAGCTTTCGAAGTTTGCAATGACATGTTCCAATACGTGGGCTGATTTTCATATGCTGATTGTCACGAATTGATGTGTGACTCGACCAACGGGTGATTGCATTTCTTGGCGAACTTGTTTTTCAGTTGATAGATGTAAATAAGGTTCGCTTTATTTGTATTTGTAATATTTGTTGGTAAATTTACAATTGTAAATTTGTAAAAATTTGCATGAATAAATATTGACCCACTTAAAGTTTTCAATGTGATAAGAACTGCATTTTTTCAATTAAATATTTGCTAAGGTGAGTGTTGGTAAACTTTTTTTAAAACAAATAATATCTATAGTATATGAGTAGTTACACTTGAAAAATATTGCTGTGTCGTGTTTTAAAGTTTTTGAAATACGATATTTTAACTTTCATAACCGTTAAGAGTTTGACTTTGCCAAAAATTAAATTTCCTTCATCATATTTGGTTTCACAAAAAGTTCTCAAATTTATTAGGTATGCATAGCGATTTTTAGTATTTGCCTCCATAAAAGGTGTCACGCCCTGTTATCGAAACCCGCCCACTCTCTTGTCCGGATTTTAGTTGGATCATTTTGTTATTTGCGGGAAATTTGGTGCAGTAAATAATTCTTTCAGTATAGCGTTTTAAAGTTGTTGCTTGTGTGGTAGGTGCCACTCCCTCTTTTAGAAACTCACCAAATTTTTTTTCAGAGCTTATCTGAGCTATTTCTAGAATTTGTGATAAATTTGGTTACACCATATCAAATAAATATATATAAAATTTATTTCAACATTTAATCGTATGGTCTCCCTATGGTATTTGTCCGGCTGCAAGACAGACTAAAAAGGTTTTATTTGTATGGGCGATATGCGTATTCATGAACCGATTGCACTTTTTTAGTCCTACGAGCTATGTGTACAGCTCTATTCAATTATTATGCCAGGTTTTCTGTAGGCAAGCGTGTCAGTGAACCAAGTTTGCTCAATTTCAATCCCACGAGCCAGTGTACCGTATTCCCGTAATAACTTCAGACATGGCTAAATCGTCTTCGGTGGAGACGTATATACTTTTCTATACCTGTCAGGCTTTCTTATATGCGTTGCAAACGGAATGACAAAGTGAATATACCCTGAGTGTAGTGTATGAAATAGTAGAAATTGTTTGAAAGTATTGAATTTTAATACGAAACGTACTGTTTGCGAATTTCGCAGGCTTGATCTAGGAAGCTGAAATTTTGGGAGAGTTTTCTTCAAACCTGATTCTTTAATATAGGCCAGGGGTAGCAAATTTAAAGAAATAAAAAAACCTCCTTCGGGTGTATATTGTCCGCATTTTCAATCACACGAAAACCACGAAAATCTAATTTCCATCATAATTTTGATGTCCGATCATCATATGCAAATCGTTTTTGAAAATGTAAATGAAACCGGAGTATAGAGAGTAGTGCTCGGTTACACCATTCCAAAAATGTTTTGTTTATAACGATCGTACGTCAGACAATAAAGTTATGGTGATAAATTGATTTGTTAGCTATTACAGGGTGCATAGAAAAATATGTGTGGCGCGAAAACACTTTTGATGCGAATTTTTATTTTATGGGCTTACACTTTCAGCTATTTTTCGTAATACACCCATATCATGTGAGCTAAGAAATTGTTTTTATTTGATGTACTACTTGTCAAATGCGAAAATAAAATATTATGTATAAAAGTTTACTTTGATTTCACAAGCTATTAATATAATTGGCAGTACTATCACAGAAAGGTTAGGGGTTAAGCATATGAGCTCTATTTATAAGAAAATCATAATCAAAATAGAGAATAACTAAGAGAGCACAGAGTCATTGAGTGTTATTACCACTATTGTAACAAAGTGTATATGAATTTGTAGACAAGTAACCATGCAAACGATCTCGGCTCAGCTCCATCTCCGGTTTTATTTCTCTCATTTGAAATAAAAACATTGCGCCAACACCACACTGTGAGAGCAAGAGAAACATGTGAAAAAGGTGTGAACTACGTATGTGGATTGTAAAATGACATAAACCTTGACTGTAGAATACAAAAAGCTTCATTTATAGAGATATATTTTATTGTTTACGTAATTCTTTTTCTTTTAGTTGTTTGCTTATATAAGGCACTAATTAAGGCATAACACAATTAACACTAATGTCTCTAAAACTTAACTTATCCACTATGCAGTTCCAAATTTCTTAGTTGTTAAACTAAAACTACAGCATTCAACAAATAGTGTTGTTGCCACTACTACCAACAGCAGCATATCACACAACACCATTTTGCAACGTCCAACGTAGTGACATCACTGCTACAAAGCTGCTTACTATCCCACCAATTAACTGTAGCGTACTCCCGCCGATGTTACTAGCCGCATTGCAACCATCCGAGTTGCAAGTATAGATACATGAACGATAATCCATGCGATCACCTTTGTTCCTCACGTAATCGCAGTAGTTACCCAAATCTTTGTTCGAACAGAAACGTTTTGCCCCAATGCCGCCCTCAAAGCGACCCACATGTTTTATACAAAACTTTGCGTCATGAACATTCGAACAGTCTTGTGGTTCTATACCGGGCTTATCGAAGCGTTCAAAAAATTCGCCACACTGAAACGGGTTCAGCGTATCGGAAGCGTCACAGACGTAACAATCGATGGCGGTGGTCGTACCTGCGAAGAGGGCAGCACAAATAATTAAACTTAAAAGTACTTTATTCCACATTTTAACCGTCGAGTAGTAAAAGCGTCACAAATTAAAAACACCACAAAAAAAATCAAAGTAAAACTCTCAAATGTCAATCGAGCACTGACATTTCATTTGGAATATTAAATGACTATGGTGCTCAGTCTTGTTTGGGTGTCTTCGCTACATTTTGTTTTTCTTTTTTAAATTCTCTTGGTTTCGCCATTTAAGGTACCTATGACTATATAACGTTTTCTTGTAGTCTCTTTGTGTATTAAAGTCGCTCTTCTCGATTTGAGTTTCTCTCTCGTTACTTAAGTTGAATTTGTTAACACCAACACATTGATATGGGCCAAAACTGTAGTGACCATAACAACGCACCCAGGCAACATTTGGAAGATTATTGAAAATTTCATCTTCCACGCGGTTAGTTTATAGTTCTTCCAGAAGAATTAAGAGTTAGGCATATGTTTTAGATTTCATATATTTCAATGTACTATGATTTTATTCCACTTTTTTGTTACTTGTATTGTAAGAAGTACAATTGACCTTATGGGAAAGCCATCACAAAGTATTTTAAAAACTTTGCAAAATTTTTACAAAATGTGGAGTGACTACATAAAATAAAATTTCGGTTCTGCTTATAAACGAGAAGATACATACTTAGACACTTCTAACCTAGCTCCCTTGGAAGCAGCTTCCATTACTTTACGTTGCGTAAGTTAAGTGCTATTTTCTGTTATCATTTCCAAACATAAATTAAAAGACGTCATGACAAGTATATAAAATGAACCAATAATTTTGAGTCTGATGACGTTATTAATACTTTTATTTCGACTCCACCAAAAATCGTTTGAAATTCTTCCTTATGATTCAATTACTACGGTAATTCGCAACTCCTGAACAAAGTATGTATATCTTAAGATCAGAATATGTGCTCACACGCGATTCAATCAATCGTTCCGGCGAATGAGTCACATATTACTCTCTCGTGATTAAAAATGTTTGCTGGGTTACTACATACGAGTACGTACGTTTGTGGTTGCAAGGAACATTAAATTTGACATTTAAGGTGTTCAAGAGAGTTTGTGCTAGTCACTAGCCCATTTATACGTTTGTATCTCTAGGGTAGAGTCTTGTCTTTTGTTATTGTTTGGATATGCATCTTTTTAGTAATGTGTACAGGTATTTACCAAATAAGTGAAGAGCTACAATAGGCAAAGTTGCCGTAATGGGATGGTATTATCGAATTCGAAACGGACTTGTTTCTTTGAATATTTTATCCGAAATGGATTACGTTTCGGATCCGATTTGAACTCGTTTTCGTATCAAATTCCTCTAGAAAAAAACGAAAGGATCGTCCACTTTATCGGGTCCGTAATGAATTCGGAACGAACTTCATATCTGGATCCGTTCCGGATACGATTCTGGAACAGATCCGTTTTATTTACAAAAAAAACGAAACCGGAACGGAACCGTTTTACTTACAAAAAACCGAATCCGGAACAGATCCGTTTTATTTACAAGAAACCAATCGGAAACGGATCCGTATATGAGGCACTGACGGATCCGTAACGGCTTCGAAACGAATCCGCATCTGTTTTTGTGCACATTGGATTACTCTGAAGCTTACGCATCGCAAACATTATACTTTTCTTTTGTATGAATTTTTTAAAAATTCCATTACTTTCAAGTCTTATTTAATAGCTGATTAGCACGGAAAAATTGTACATCAAAGTTTTGTTTCGAATAAAACTTATTTTTAATGGATTTTTTTATTTTAGAAAATATGAACGAACAAATGAAAGCTTCTACAACTTTACCAGCAAAAACTGAGAAGAATAAATTATGACTATTACACTAGTTTACAAGAAAAAAGATCTGGTTTCTCATAAACTTTTTTCGATGTATTTCGAGGCGTAGATTCCAAAAATGGCAACCATTTTTTTTTTCTTAAGAATCGTTTTCGAGATATCCTCAAAAAACTCCTTTTTCGGCACTTTTTTCATTTATTTGACTATATCTCCATAAATTTTTTTTTTGACTCAAAAAAGATTTTCAGCATTCGAAAGATA
The DNA here is from genome assembly GCA_949775025.1 of Tricholauxania praeusta. NCBI lineage: Eukaryota > Metazoa > Arthropoda > Insecta > Diptera > Lauxaniidae > Tricholauxania > Tricholauxania praeusta. The sequence goes on from OX459028.1 coordinate 151,486,238, forward strand.
TTTGCATTCCCTTTCTAACGATGTGCTCTTTGCTTGAATCGGATAAGGTTTGATGGAGTTACAAGCGCTCAAAGTCCAAAAAACTGACTTTTTTGGTCTTTTTAGAAAATCACTCAATTTCAATTGCTCCATTTGAATGAAAAATTTTTTCTTTTTCATATTTTTAAAATTTTTAATGAAAGACTATTCTTTTGCAAATATAAGTAAGTATAATTTTGCGAAAATCGGACAAAAAATGTAGAAGTTATTCGAAAAAACACTAAAAAACTTGCAATAAAATTAAACGAAAATACATACGTTTTTTATTTAAAAAGAAACGGAGAATAAAAGTAAAGAGCCATACACAAACACAATCGTATATATTTTCGTTTAATTTTATTGCAAGTTTTTTAGTGTTTTTTCGAATAACTTCTACATTTTTTGTCCGATTTTCACAAAATTATACTTAACATATTTGCAAAAGAATAGTCTTTCATTAAAAATTTTAAAAATATGAAAAAGAAAAAATTTTTCATTCAAATGGAGCAATTGAATTTGAGTGATTTTCAAAAAAGACCAAAAAAGTCAGTTTTTTGGACTTTGAGCGCTTGTAACTCCATCAAATCTTATCCGATTCAAGCAACCAGCATATCGTTAGAAAGGAAATACAAATATCTTTCGAATGCTGAAAATCGTTTTTGAGTCAAAAAAAAAATTTATGGAGATATAGTCAAATAAATGAAAAAAGTGCCGAAAAAGGGGTTTTTTGAGGATATCTCGAAAACGATTCTTAAGAAAAAAAAATGGTTGCCATTTTTGGAATCTACGCCTCAAAATACATGGAAAAAAGTCTATGAGAAACCAGATCTCGAGATCAAGCCCAAATTTGTAAACTAGTGTTATTATCCAACTAAGCTACTCTTATTATTATTTTGCATAAAGCTAAAGATTTATTACTACTGCGCATGTAACAACACGGAATGCCCAGGTTCTAACCACACTGGATGCAAGAACAAAAAATGTTTTTTTTTGTTAAATCAAATAATATTTCATAGAATAATTTATTAACCTGTCGCAGGTTAGTAATGTTCGTCTGAGTGCTTTAAGGATAATAGCTCAGGCATTCTAAATTTGTTCATAAAAATACTGATTAATACATCTATTAATTAAAAACAGTATCTGAAAAGAAGTCGTCAACATTATGAATAAAATGACATCACTTTAAAGCCATCTCACTGATAACTTTTCTAATGAAGTAAATGTTGTAAGTCTTTTCCTATTCCCATTTTGCTTCTGAAAAGGTTAAGAATCTTGTAACATCCCATTTTTTGGTTATCTGCCACTTTTTTGATAAATTAACCTGGTCCAATTTTGCGATTACTTGACTCTGAACCTTTGAAGACTTAACTGAAATACGCATACTCATTTTTCTACCCGAAAAACCAAAGCTTTTAATCGCTCCGTGAAAGACAAAAAGTGAAATACTTTCTTTCTCCAAAAAATTCGCAATTTTTATCAAAAAACTGTGGACTTACCCTTTTATTACGAGTATCGTTTTGTACTTGTCAGAGGTAAAAATATTTTACCTGGATGGTTACAACTTTAGTAGTGGTTTCCCACTGCTTGTACTTAAACATTTACGAACAAACCAGAAATACCTTGTGGTTACATTCAGGAATGGTAATGTTTAGAAACCAACATAAACGCTGTGTATGCGACGTGACTGAAATGAAAACTCAGACAGTACACGCAACCAAAAAACAGAGTACCAATGGATCTGTTGGTACTCGTGCATTGGACGCGCACATGTGTATTAGAAAGCAAACTAAAAGCAACATAAGACAGCTAACAACTGCAGTATAACTAATGGTGCCAGAACATTGCATGGTAATGATAAAAAATCAGATGCGTTCGAGTATATTGGAATTTCATTAGAAAAGCCGAAGATGTCGTCAACAACAGATTCCGATGTTTTTGTTACACAGTTGCGTTGATGTTGCTGCTGTTTCCATATTGGCTATGTGTTTGTTTAGACTTGGTCTGGATTGTGTTCAAAGCCTGTTTTATTTCATCTTCTTTTTTGTGAGCGTTATTCGCATGAGCAGGGGGCAATAAACTATGAAACTTTGGAACCCATGGTATGTGATGCGACGAGTATGGTATATCGCATGGTGGCGGTAAGTCGCGTCATTAATTGTATTTAGAATTATTGTTGTTAGTGTTCATCAACAACAGTTGTTGTTGTTGTTGTATATTGTTGTTGCTGTTGCTGTTGCTGCAACAGACTTATTTACTGCAATCAGTTGAGCAGCAGCGGCAGCATAAATGGCGGTACCAATTGAGTTGGCATAGTTGTTTGTTTGTTTTTTTATTGTCCTGTTTTTCCGGTTCGTTTTGTTTTCGACAGTGAAGGTTACTGCAACTTGTCTGAGCAGATTTTATTGGTATTTATATTTTGTACCACCACTGGTTCTTTAGCATACAACACACAAGTTGAACCCAGTAGAAAATACTGAAGCTTATATTAACACGGCGTTTGTATCTGATAATAACTTTTGTAAATTAATTGCATACTGCTAGTCCAAGCTATGCGTCTCTTAGCTGAATAAGAGCTTTATGTTTTATATCGCCTTTCTCACAAATAAATTTATTCAAAAAAAAAAAAAATAATTATGTCTACAAATAACTGAAAATCGACGAATACTTTCGGAAAATGCGAAAAGTCGATCAATGTCAAAAAAAAATAGTTGTCATAAGCAACTATGCATGGTTTCCTCACCCTCAGTCCGATATTATCTTTCCACCTGCAGTCTGGATTCAATGTTACTCCTTAACTACCTTAGAGAGAAAAATGAAGAAAAACTCTAATATTGAATTTGTTGTAAATGACAAATGTCTCGCTTTTACTGCAGTCAGTTTCAAGCCCCAAGAGCATAGCTTACCAAGAGCTCCTACCATGACATTGCTGAAAATCGGTCTGAAAACATCGCAACTTAACCATTCAGTCAAACAACATCCCCAGAAGCAAATATTTTTCAGTGTTCCCTCCATTTGCAACAATGTGGCCTGACAAATCGCACCCTAAACAATGACATGCAATCACAGCAATGATCGCAAAATTTCTTCTTAGATATTTCTTATTCTGTCAATAAACGGGCTTCATACATCTACAATTGCAGTGGGAATTATTTATCCAGAGCCATCATGATATTGATTCTTTCTGCGAGTACGATGCCTGATACTATTCTAAGGTAACAACCTCAAGAAATAGCTTGTCAAGAACTGGCAAGGCGAGATGCACACTAAGGTCCTCCCAATGACAAAATTAAGTATAACTTATAAATCTTTTATTATTAAAAGAAACAGAAACGCAACTTAAACTTTCAAGTGACTTTGTTGTAGTTTATTGCAATAAGCTTCTTATCGAAGCTCTATCCCGTAACAAGATAAATACGTAGTTTGTAAGATCTTACGTCATTTTATGCTTCGATGGTTCTCTTGAGAGTACAATCCCAACATCTGGCAATGCTGATCTGAATATCTCGTTCATTAATTTCACGCTCATTCAGTTGGTATATCATAATTATTTCGATTTTATGTAAGAATCCAATGTGATCATTTTCTAGGTGGTCATTATATCTGCAAATTTCCGTGCAGCTTTAAGATTACTTAAAGCTTTTCAAGCACATCGATTTAGTTTGCAGCTCTATAACTTTATTTATTTTGAGTCTGTAAAGTTCTAGAACATCGTAGTATGTGGATAACAAATGGAGATTAAGTTGAAGATTAATCAAATCTCAGCTTAGAAAAAAGTTAATCATTCCCACTGGGTATTTAATTTTCTACCGTAAATGTGCTCTCACAAGGATTTAATGTAAACAACATCCTTTCATATGCGCTTGAACACCCCTAGGGTTCATCAATGACGTGTTGATATATATATCCTACATACATTCATATATATGTGCTATATCGTACAGAAGTACATCCCGCATTCATAACGCACCAACTCATTGCACTGCATGCGTACGTTTACTGGTAATGCGATTCAATGGCTTTATGTTCCTTTTTCGTACTCTTCGTAGGTATATTAATTTTATGTTTTTATTTATTTAGTTAGCACTTCAATGTTTGTACAGCAGGGTCATATATTTGACATCGCAGCTCTCTTACAACATAAAAAATACAGATGTTATTTTATGTTGTTGTTAAGTGAATTTTTCGGATAGATAGCACGCAGTTCAACGTAAAATTTCATCATTTTGAGTTAAACTCCAAAGTTATACGTTGAATTTTTCAATTGAGTGAAAAATTTATTGAATTTTTGTAAGACGAATTAAAGTTGAAGGTTTGAGTGAAACAAAAAAAAAAGTATTCAGGTCAAATGTCTTTTAGAAGAATTATTTTTTTTTTTTGTTTTAGTCAGCGAGATTTACTATGAACTGTAAGAAACGCTCTGACACATACACATATCCTAAAAATATGCAGAGTGATTATGTTCAGATTGCGTTAAGCGATTATGTTGCATATTTTTAGGACAATCGTGTTTCGTCACATATTCATAATCTTCTGGATTATTTCAGAACTGAAACAGTTAACTTTTTTTTTTGTTTTTGAGTTAAATTTTTTTTTTTTGTTTCATTATGAATTACAAAATATATAAAGCCACACAATGGTTTGACTTCTTGTATACTTTTTGCATTCTTACACGTGCGTTCAAAATCCAGCTCATATGCGTAAAAGAAAGGTAACATCATTTTGTGAACAACAACTCTAACGGGGAATACAAGAAGTTACCTAAAACAGAATAAAAAAGTATAAAAAATTTAACACCAATACCAGCACACTTTGACAGCTAAGAAATTTAAAACCTGACTTATACTGATATGGGTGGTTTTTTTTCAAGTCTTTTTATTATGTTACGGAGTTTTTTATGTTACCACAAGTAAAAAAAAAAAACCGAAAAAAGAGGTTGTGAAGAAAAAAAAACTGATGAAAGAAAGTTATAAAATTAACTTCAACGAAGAATTTAAAGAACATAACACCGAAATTGGGTTGGGTTGAAGACAAAAGATTTCAATTCATTATGCTTAGTAAAATATTATGTGCATTTGCTCTGTTCGTGGTGTGACATTTCAAAAAAAGGTCGTAAATGTAATTAAATTTAGTTAGCCGAAGTAAAAAAAAAGGTTGAAAAAATTGGATTGCGTAGAACTAAAAAAGTTTTAGCCATGTGCATGAGGTTGGAACGTAGATTATAATTGGATTTCCATTTAAAATTATGATGCAAGCGCTTTAGAAAAGGCATCGCTCAGAATACTGAAATCATGACTTATATAAATCTTCTTATGAAAGTTTGGAATGAGAAAATGCTTGTTCCTTTCTGAAAAGCTACTAATAGTTTGATTTATGGTTAATATTTATAATTTTTGTACATATGTTTTCAAGTTTTGTTTAAAAAAAAATAAAAAATCAGAAAATTTGGTTTTAGAATCATGTTCCCTCAAGTCCGCTCAATAGATATTTTTGATTTCAAAAGGTAGAAAATTGGTAATTCTTAAACAAGTACGTACATATATATGTGAAAATTTTTTATTTTACCAAATCCGTTCAAAGGTGCGTAAGACGACTCTTTTCGATTCAAGTACTAAACTGATAATTCGACGATAACAATTACTATTGCAAACTGCACTGACACTTTTTTGTTATTCTGATGTGAATTGATTAAAAATACTTTAAAAAAGTATTCGGCCACATCATCCTAATTAATTAATATGAGACCATACCATACTACGTAATATGTATTCGGAATTGCCCAATAAAATTCTAAATTGTTCAAAATTTATTTTTTCGACTTTTTCGAGTGCCTGATTGAGAATGTCCACCGAAAACGATTAGATTTGTGGAAGAATAACCCATCGATTTTGAGCCACAACAATGCACCATCGCATGAAGCCGTCATTGTATAAGAGATTTTAGCCGACCGAGCACCTTACTTATGCAGATTTATATGTGGACCTTTGTAATAAATATGAATTTACGACATTTCGGAGAGAAAAAATATATCGATATAATATAAGGTGGTTTGTGAAGAGGAAGAGTAGTACCTCCGCGTGCCGTAACAAATTTTGATAAGAAAAATTAATTCGTGGTATTATGTACTCCCAAATATTACGTTTTTATTATTTTGTTAGGCAAAATTGATCAGGAGACGTCTTCTTTCAGAATTATACTAGGGTTACGCTCTTTTTCAAAATTTCTAAAAACTTAACACTTACCAATATCCTGCTTCGAAACTCTTTGACATGCAGTAATGGTACATAGGATTTGTGAAAATGTACTGAATAGAGAGTTGAAATGTACTTTTGAGATGACGAATGTTTTTATGTTGACATGAACATGAAAAAGTTACATAGAATTATAAAAATTTAGCAAAATTTGAATTCTTACGATCTGTCGAAATGTACCGAATATATACTGAAGACGCGTCATGGACCACATGTGCAGAATGTACTGAAAACTTGGCGAATATACTGAAAACGACTTTTTACGACGCAAATGTACTGAAAAAAGTACAAATGTACCAAAAACGCCATCACTGATTCACCATACATAGCCATGCTTTTGTAGGATCACTGAACTTGCGTCAGCACAGGTAATGACCTTAATTAATTCTTCATAATAGACTGCTCTTGATATATGTAAAAGCACAGTAAAATGAAACTCCTTGATTAAATAAAAAATTGGAATTTGCCAATGGGCCATGCATTTCCATTTATACCGGGGAGCTTTCCGGTCCACCGCCACCCTATGTTGGTCTTTTAGTACTTTTTCCGCAGCTTTTACTCACACGCCGATGACAGTTTTCAGTCATTTCCTTTTTGTAAAATGACTCCTCTCTCTCTTTCAGGCCTCTACCTCTTAGGTAGGTTACTTACAACAATTCTTTGTGGTAGATCTTCGAAAAGATAGCTTTTGTTTTGATCGGATAGCAGATTGTTAAAAAAGATTTTTATAGGTACAAAGATATGTACTTACGCCATTCCTCACATGCATTTTGTGGGCCAATGAGTCAACAAATTCAAGCCTGGCAAGGAAGTAGCCTTAACGTAATGATGAACCTTAGATCATCTTGAGACTATACCATCGTTAGACATATGGTTCATGCCAATACCCATACTTGATTTATCCGGATAACACAAAAACTTTTACTGTATGTTTTTATTGATTATTTTCAGGTGAGTATAGTTCCGAAGGTCACACGATACTTCCGTAATTGGCTTACTTTTCTGACATTGGTTACAAACTGTTCGGTTCTCGGCATAGGTTGCCTAGATCCAACCGAACTCGCCAGTTTTTATTCTTGTTTGTGATACAGTCACATACCAAAACCACTCTATACATACATATGTTGGTATATAAATATGTATGCAATAGCAATTATCGAGCATATCAACTTTGAACTAATTTTAAAGTATCATCATGACCATTTTTTATAGGATACAATTAATGAGCTATTTCGGTATATAGTAGGCTATTAGTTAAGAATGATATTTCATTAATTAAATTAAATGAATAAAAAAAATTTTTTTTCAATTTATTAAATCATTAGAGCTAGCATTCCATAGCAATTAATTAAGATATAACAAAAAAAAATATATATAAAATTATTTAACAATAAATTTCTGCTTAATAAAAACTAAAGACGTAGTGACAGAGAAATGAGCAAAAAGTAGAGATATTGAAAATTGGCATTGTGCTCGCGAAAAATTTCAAGCAGTTAATGACCATTTGGTGCGAGAGCCTATCAATTATACTCATGAAAAAATAGAGACTTAAAACTATAAATGTCTGGATTGTACTCGAGAGTTTTAAGCGGTACCGTAATTGAGAGAAAAACTAATGCGTTCAGTTTAAAAATCCATAAAACAGAATTTAACATTAAGGTGTATTATGAACAGCTCATGATACTCGTATATGTATTGGTAAAGTCAGATGGCATTACCAAGCACAAACAGCTGCCGTTACTAGGGCCTGTTCTTGGAGATAAAGTTGAGTAGATGTATCTTCTCAGGATGTGGTGGATGAGTGAGTTTTAAATTCTATATGGAAACAACAACATTTTGTGTGTGTGTATCTATGTGCGTGTAGTGCTCACATTTTAAAAATATATTTTCGAGTAATTTCCACATGATTGGTATACTCGAATATTGTGACTTTTGTACGTTGCTCGCACACAAGCACTCTCTTGTTTGCTTCTTCTCTCCTTTTCTTGCTGTTATTTCAACTCTCATGTTTTGCGCCAAGCCATACTCGTTTGGTTTTCGAGCTTCATCCACAGAGGCCACTGTACACGAGTTTTAGTGTAGTATTTGTGTTTAACACACGGTATTCAGCTTGAGACTCGAACACGGTCGGACGACGCGTGTTACACGTTAGCGCGTCGAAAAAAGCGAAACAAAACGTCGTCGTCGTTGTTATTCAAACGTTGGGCGTAAATTTTATTTTCAAATAAAGCATTATTTTGCAAATTATTGATAAAAAATAATTAGTGTTAGTCGTAAAATAGTAATTTTCTTATAAATTTCAAAGATATATTCATATATTTATAAGAGTGTTGTCGCGTAATTCAAACCCTTTTTTTGTTTATTGCGCTGTCAGCATACGCCAGCATAAAAAAAAACATTGAAGAGTGCGCTCCCAGAAATCTAAAAAAGTTACTAAACACACCCACGTTGACAGCTTGCAACCCAGAAGTGTTGACATTGACAGTGTTACAACAGAGTCCTTATCGGTTTTTTTTTTTTATCAAAACAATAATATTAACAAATCTCTGTGCAAAAACTTTTTAAGATAAAAATTTAACTTTTACATCTACACAATCCAAAGGCGCGCAACTATTAAACACAGCCAGTCAACATTGTTTCGTAGTAATTTCATATCCATTGAAACTTGTGTAAGTTGTTTTATTGTGTTGCATGCATTATTAATAAAATTATTATAATTATAGATTTAATTGATTACTTGAGAGTAGTGCAATTAACAATCGTTAGTTTAATTGCAAGTTTGAATTGACATATATATTTTCATTAGGGTGCCTCATAATAGTTATTTTTGCTAGTTTATAGTTTAAGAAAATGCACTTATTCTGTGCAATTGTCCTAATGCAGGCGTTTAAGATTTGTGGGGTCAGTTTTTCAGTTGAAGCTTTCTTGTTTAAACTAAGCTAGATTCCTCTTCGAGTTTTTCAGTTAAAGTTAAACGTCTTTTGCACTCTGATAGAACATCTAATTTTAAACATTCAAAAACTCCGTTCAAATTATCAAATGCTTCTGATAGCATGAATGTTTCAACCTAAAAATAAGATATGTTTTCACAATACTTCACCACATCATTTAATAGGTGACTTACTTGGTATTCTAGCGAAATAAATAAATGATTTGCATGCCCATGCTCTATGGTTTTCTAAAGCTGTCTGACTATTTATATTGTTGACAAATCTTAATACAATGTGCTGAGTTTAAGTTGAACTTACATTTACGTTTAATTCACTTTCCATTGAAGGCGTGAACAGACGGTAGTCTGGCGCAAGATGAATGTGTATGATAAAGTTTCACTGACTTTTTAAACAGATAAGCAAAATTTCTATCAGCAACGTCGCAAATACCCGCCTGCTTCAAGCCCTGTTTTATCTCATCGTATCATAATTTATAGTTATTGACACTCACCATTCCTGAAACTGCTACTAAATCTTGCAGAAGCTATGTTTACGTCAGTTGTACATATCATCATTTGTAATCAACTAACTCCGCCATTAAAATAAGAATAAAAATTTCAAGTAATATATTATACATTTTTTAATTTATTTTCACTTTAAGTATGTCAGCACTTGGATATATCGTATGTACAATATGTATAGAAATTTAATCATGTGTTAAAGTATTGCCATCAGCCAAAGTTTCAAAAACAATTTGTTGAGCTTTTCGTAATTGTAACTTTTATTTCTATTATAGGCGATTTAAATCTGAAAGTACTTACAAATAAAATTAACTTTAACTTAACTTAAAAATCTGAATGTAAGCTTGGAAGCGGTCTTAAAAAATTTTGCACTCGTATCAATCCACATATGTATGCACGTAAAGCTCGTGGGCATCTCACTTGCTTAAGTCTCATTCCAGCTCTTATTTCTCCCCTTTCGAAGGTAACACACCACGTGTTGTCTCCTAAAGTGGTAGCTTACAAAAACTACGAGTATCCTCAAGCAAAACTTGCTTCATTTCATTGGAACAATGATTATTTACAAGTAGCTTGTTTTTTCAAGTGGTTTGCCATAGAGTACTGGAATAGTAAATCGATTTTGTTGAAATGCGTGCAAAGGTCGAATTTGTAGTTTTTTTTTTTTTATTCCAATATAATCTTTCTGATAGTTTTTGGTTTTTATATTTCTTGAATGATATTTAATAGTCTATTAATGTTAAAATATGTACATCGTGAAATGGCAAATATGCCGATATAAGTCAAAATATGTTAATAAATATCGAATAATGTTGACAATTTTGAAAAAGACCAAATATATATATTGAAAAAAAAGTCTTAATGATTTGAAGAGTATCGAATAATCGATGAAATGAAATGTAAGACCTGTCGAGCTTTAGGCGATATTTTTAAGCCAATTTGGTCCAGTAGATATTTTCGTTCGAATCTAATGTGTATGTACATATGTGTATGAGCATATAGCTAACTCTTTTTTTCAAACCTCTCTACCTTTTTTTTATATATGTACATGGTGTTCAAATAGAGCACTTAAAATAAAGAAACATCGGCAGCTGCTTCTTTTTCGAAAGTATTGGAAATTGCGTAAAGATAGTGGACTTGTAAAATTTGCAATCCTAAACCCAATAGAGAAGCTTTCAAAAACAGTATTTGCAATTGATTTACAAAGTTATTCCATAGCCCGGGCAATCGTATAACGAAACATGTAGCATTTGTCCGTTTTCATAATATTCCTATCTGGTTGAATAATGATCGTCGAGTTGGTGAAACAGTGCGTACAGTGCGACAGAAATGGATAAATGTAATTGGTATGACTATAATATGTATATGAGTATTGTAGTTGGATACAGCGACTTTAATCGGTGCATGTAGTTAATGTATGTTCTATGCTACTTTTATAAAGAAAAAGCAGCTTCAAAGCATCAGAACTCAATCAAACATAACGAGGTGATTTATCTCTTCCACAAATTTCAAAATTAATCTTTCTATTAAAAAAATCAGATTGAGTTCGAACACAAGCGGTCACATTGGATTGGGCGATCTTTCGATCAAAAATCTGGTGGAGTAATCTTTTTCAACAATCAAAAATCTTTGAAGTACCAACTAGATATTTTTTATTTGAGGGGGGAATGAATTTTGCGACGCTACTTCCATGCTTTATAGCAGGTTTTCTATCTGCGCGACTTAAGCACTCGTACATAAGTAATATGAGGCTAGAAAAGTTTTTAAATAATATCTGAAACATTAACGCATAATATTTGAAATATTAAGCATTATTAATTGTTTCAGGATGGTAAGACTGTTGTTTATTGTCAATTCGCTTGCTCTTTCACTGCCAGTGCTATCTACAGCCATTATACATTCCCCATTCGAAGCTACGTGCTGTAAAATTTTTGTCATTCCCCACTAATTGATTTTGAATAAATTGAACGAATTCTATTGCGCTACAGCGGAAGTTCTTAGCGTCAGCTTTAAAAATGTCATTAATTCTGAATACATTTCTTGTGATTATACTGTTGTTATCTGCACCAGACATTTGAGTTCTTTCTGTTTGTTTCTGAAAATTAGTATTTATGGACGAAGCAAAAACTGCAGATAAATGTTAAAAACATTTTCCAAATATGAGCTATCGCTACCCATAAATGATCTACAAATTCAATAAGTCACGTGAGTACAATACGAAAGTACAAACGAGGTCAGCTGGTAATTGCCAATATAGTGCATCAATTAGGCAATAATTAATTCAAACAATTTAAAAAAACAAGAAAACAGATTGAAAAAGAATTTCAATATTATCAACTGCACTGTGTAACACGACATAATATATAAAATGACAAAACTGCAAAGTTTATGGGAATCAAGAAAAGGTTTTATTTGAAAAGAGCGAATACTGAGGTCAATTGATATCAATTGAAAGAAATACAATAAAAAAAAAGTCTATTTATAAATTTAGTAACAATAAATTGCATTTGGTTGAGAATAATAGAGAAAAATGTCTGACTGCTACTAAATGAAATTTATGCATATCAGCTTTGTTCACACTACAGGGCCGGAGTTATACTTTTTTGCAATGTAGGCAAAAATGTATTAAAGAAGTTACTTTAAACGCATGGAACACATTTCTCGAAGAACGCTTATTTTCGTAAGTTTTAGTTATTTTTTTACTCATTTGAGTTTTACCTTTTATAAGACAAATATCTCTACAGACAATAACAATAAAAAAGTGTTACATGTAAGTGATGCAATAATACAACTAAAAAAAGTCAATACCATTCCAGGCCTTTTCGGCAGTACATCCGGCCCTGACTCACTAGCTCGTGCTCACAAAATTAATCATGCTTATGATTTTGCAGAACTTTAAATGAATCATAATTTGATTAAACGTCATTTTAAATTAATTTAAAATACAAACAATGTTTTGATTTAAGCTTAAGCACATACAGTCGCTCAAAACAATGAGTTTATGAATATATGACTGTCACGTTATCATTTCAACATGATGTGTTCCTACCAACTTCATCAACTTCCTCAGCACCTGAGTGAGAGCTTTTATTTTTATTTATCCTAACAGATCCTTACCTTACCGATCTTAAGAAACAGGTGCTGAAGTTTGTGATATCACTCCTCAATACTAAGAATCTCTATTATAATTCCACATTATTTTCCCGATCAGATGTATAAATATATATGTATATTGCTTTCAAGAAAAATTGCTTTCGACTTTGAAAATCACATGGGATTGTTAAGTATATCTTCTATTTATTGCGGACAGGTGTGACCGGCTATGAAATGATGGATGAAAGAAGTCTCGCTATCAAACCTAGCATCAATTGAATTTTTCACTTTTCATCTCAGCCTTACAGATATAAAAAAAAAAACTATTTTTAGCTTTTTGGTTCTCATTTTTAATTTAACAATCAGCAAATGATTTTATTTCATTAAAATTAAAGCTTTACCCATATACAATTGTCACACGTAGAAATCTCCAAACAAAACCTCTATACACCTGGTGCTTTATTAACATCGAAGAGAACGCCGGAAGTTGATTGCATGTCGGTGCGTTCGTTCGTTATGTTTTATTTTTCATTTTTGATTCTTTGGTCAGTTCTTTATTTTTTTATGGTACATTTTGAATTTATATTCCATGCTGTTGTTGTTGTATTTTTTTGTTGTTTCAAAACAGGGGCATATTTGACCACAAATGTTGCTGCTGCCATGTCTCGAAAGAATTGCTCCGGCATAATAAAGCAGCCATAACAGCTGCTAGAATTCGTGCATGAGGGGTTTTTTTTTTCATTTTTGTTTTTGGTTGGTATACGAGCTGTTTATAATTACGTGATACTACGAGTATATGGGATGCTGTATCGCGTGGTATGTTTTGTACGAAAACTTGTATACCCGTAGCGTAGTTATAGAGTTTCCTATGAAAAATAGTTAAAATGTTTATGAATAGTAAAGTAGAGAAGAGAAAAATGTGAATGTGGGACTTTGTTTTCAACGTTATTTTGCTGGTTGATTGACTTTTTCGAATGTAAAACCTTTTTTTAACTTGAAAAGATAACAGAGATTTTATCGTTGAAATGGAGAAATTTTTTATGCTCAAATTTACCATGAATCTTAGATCTTATAGAAAAAAGAAACAAAATCTATGCTTCTATTATTAAATATATATGCATATATATATGCATATAATGATGAACTGTAGGTTTGTTTGTTTTGTTTTTCGTTTGTTTATATGTAAGGGGTGAGTTCAGAAACTATCCAATGATGCTTTAAATATTAGAAAGCTTATTAAGCTTTACTTGTTAAAGGTTATTTTGACTAAGTAAAGAAAGAGGTGTGGCATCTTGATCGTAGGAGTAATTTAAAACACTATACTGAATAAAAAGTGGACAACTTTAGAAGATTAGGCGTAGCAGTTCCCATATCAGCAAAAACTTTGGAATAATATATTAAGAAAACAATACGGGCAATGTAACCTAACAAGTTACGGAAAATGTTGGTAATACAGATTTGCACTGGATAAAAGTGAGCATGACACCTCCTATACAAGATAATATGTACGTATTATAAACATCAACTTTTGAACTATACTATATCTACAATTGATTTTCAAACTGTTTTGAACATAGAAATATGATTGTGTTTAGTAGGAAAAACTATCAGCTTAATATACTCGTAGCTTAGCATTTTCAGTTGCAAAAATTAAGTTATGCAAGTTTTGACAAATACCACAATATGCAAGAATTCAGATGCAAAGCAAAACTTCAATTTTTCCCCCCAAAACCTGTTATCAAATGCACTTGCTAACGTAGCTAAAGTAGAAAAGACAGACAGCCATTGCAGCAAATATGTAAGGACGGTTTTAAATTGAACCAAATTGTGATACAACAAATTTGCATATTATCCATAATAATTTCACAAATAAAACTTATTTCTTGCTGCAAGTACGTCAATCAAATAAATTGAATAAAATAAGCGAAATTATTTTGCTATTGTGCAATACATATAAAATAAGTACTAAAACTTTTGCATAATCTTTGAAAACCAGAAAAAATATAATTAATAACAACTAAATTGTATATTTGATAAAACCGGTATGCAAAAGAAGAAATTCAGAATTTGAGCTTTAGGTAATATACATACTCGTATCTACATAATGGCGGAGTAAAAAATAAAATATTTTCGTTGGCCCCTGCCGGTGAATTTATATACTGCTGTCAGTAGTTGGTGGTTAGTGGTTGGTAATATATTGTTGGGATTATTGTTATTAAAATAACAATTCCTAAAATTCCTTTGAATTTCATAAAAAAAGTTAAAGTGATCATAATTTGCAAATAAAAATGCAATTTTTGAAAAAAGTTAAAGACTGTCGAAATCAACATCTGTGCTGTAAGAAACTCCATGATATGTCACCATATAAGAAATTCGGTCTAATTTCAAAAATAGCAAACTTAGTTAAGACTTTTACGCATATTTTTCTTTATCTCTTAGAGTTACTTTTTGAATACTATCCATTTTACAAAAAATTGGTGCAGATGTTCCTAAAATATAGTCACTTTCAGACAAAATATGACCACACTTCCAAAGACAACTTTCAGTGAAGGGCTTTCTGTAAAGTTCTATGATCATATTTTATAATTTTAAAAAATAAAATGCTTATGATTGTCAAGTTATAAAAAAATCAACATTGTCAATAAAGCAGTTTGCATGCCAACATCTTTAAAAAACAATAAATAGTCCCACCTTTGCTACTAACCAAATTAGCAAAAATTAGGATGCTTTCATACATTGATATGTAGAAGCTTGATTGGCCTTGGGTGGCCTCTAAGTAATCGAATTTGAAACTTTCTCGTTTGGAACAAAAAAGATTTACCAAAAAAAAAGCGATTTCCTGGGTAGCTTTGTGTTTTTCAGGACATTTTCAAGTTTTTGAGTAGCTTTTAGAGGTTTCATGCTTTCTAGTAACGTACTCTTAATTAGTTGCCTGTATTCGTTATCCTCTGTTATATTCGTGAGATACTGGTATGGCTTGAGGTGTATCTGACTGCTCACAGAGTTCGCTCAAATCTTTTGAATACTTTAGTTTATCATAACCTGCATTAATAATCTCTCACGTTTATTCAATAATACAACAAAAAGAGACATACTTTTCATTAAATCAAAAGGATATCAATTCTAAATACAAAATCCAAGTTTCTACGCTAATCCACTCTAATGCATGCAGACAAAAGTTCCACGCTGATTTGATAATACATACAGTAAATTATTGGCGACATGCAAAAAAAATTCGCTATTCTTCTAAAAGTTATACCATCGTCTATATGTACTAACAATAATTTATATGGTTACGTAGTCTAACGTCACGTCACTCTATAAGAAGAACGTGACAAACAATGCAGAAAGATTATCGCATGTGTGCCGTGAGTGTTGAATGTTGAGTAGACCAAAACGTGGGATATAAAGTAACTGTAGGGGATTATTATTATAATATGGAAATATATTTGAGATAAAAAAAAATTATTTTTTAATTTTTTGAATGTAATGTGAATGAATTGCACTTGTTGCAAGAATGAAATATGAATATGTTGCTGTTGCTGTTGTTGCTGTTATTGCTGTTATGTAAGATAACACAGTAAAACGTGTTAATGTTGTGTATGAAATATTAGAGTAAGTTAGAAGATCAATGTCAAGGTTGCTTAATGTGCTTATGATAAACATTTTAAGCAGTGGAAAATTTGTGCAAGAATTAAATAAAAATGTGTGGAGAAAAGCTAAATTGATTAATAGAGCATCCCAGCTGACAGAAACAGTAGTAAGAGGCGCTAATAGAATAACTTCCTTGGGAAAAAGGAGGTCTCTTCAAACTTACTGTGTTGTTTATATGAAATGAATCGGTTGAAAAGGTTTACCAGAAGGAAAAAAAGTTAGCCTGAAGTCGAAGGAGGAAAAGTGGAAGTGATTGCAGTAGGCAAGGTTCGTCCGCTTCTAAATAGAAAAGTAAAAATAAGGGTTGTTATGAAGATTTTCGAAGGAAATCAAAAGAATAATATTTTGTTGAATTTTTTATGAAAAATTGAGATGAACATCTTGACACATTTAAAATTAATATTACAAATAAATCGATATACATCTCAAACGGATATCATAAATATCCAGTAGTTTTGAGTGCTAAGCAAACTTTAATGATAATTAAATTTCAATAAACTGATTGAGAGCTATAAATAGAAACAAATCGTAAAAACAAAAATTTTGAGCTGATTTTGAGGCTTCTAGCTTAAGTTCTGCTTGGAGACCTTCTACGGACATAAATCTAGTGTAAAAATATCAAATATGTCAACTGTTTTGACCATGCCAACAGGCCCACTATTGAATCGCCTTACCTAAGCGCTAACGCATGCAGCAAGATTGGCCTTCTGTCCTAGTGGTTTTGCACAATTGTTTACTGGGAACACAGTACGTTTTGTATGTGAAAACGCCTTCAGCTTAGCTATTATATTAGTATGAAGTAGTTTTCAGTCATAAGTCCAAATTATGCCTCAGACGAACCTTGATTATCTGAGATGGGATGGGGTCTTAAACATTCCGGATAATCGATATTTGCGGTTAATTGAGGCACAATTTTGTATGAGTTCTTAGATGAATAAATATACAAACCTACAAGAAAGGAAGATAATTTCTAACTACATATATTTATATGTAATTATCAAGACAGGTTAATATTTTTTTTGTATAGGACTATTTTTAAATAGGCACTTGTGTCCTTTTGCGTAGTTTCATTTCATTTAAAGGTTTTTTAATAAATATAATATTTAAAGTTATTTGCTTCTACAGAACGTGTTCATCTAATTTGTTCGAATCTTCTCACTTTTCATCGAGGCGGTGGATTTTATTGCGTCTATTTATATGCATTTGTTATATGAGCTGGCTGATTTTCGAATAACTTGAGTTCTTCCCATACATTGATGTCTTCTTATCGATATCATATGCAAAAATTTACGATTTACTTATTCAAAACAGAACCATGTTGCAAAAACTTACGCATTTCATATTTCCGAATATGCGATAATAGTTAGAACTTTGTTGGTGTATAACGAATTTAAAAGCAATTTTACAATTAGTTCCATAGTTTTCTACATTATAGTGATGGAGAAAAATTTAAAAAAAAAAGCTAAAGCAAAATCATAACACTTTTTTACTCACATAAAGTCAATAACCTTTGTGGAACAATTTTAAATTAATAAGAAAAAGCATCTGCCTCTGAATGAATAAAATAGAGTGCAATTTATTAAAGATTTGAATTTCATAAAATGAATAAAAAAAAAGTTTAATAAATTGATTTAAATGAAGCAAGCAAGTCTGCAATGTTGAATAACTTAAAAAAGAATCGAAATTTTCAATGCAATTCTTGAGAATTTAATTTAAAATTTTGTGTATCTTTTCATTTGTTATTACACTAAGAAAAAATGTTCGCTTATGTTTACTCAAAGCTTTGGGTTCAATTCATTTAAACACAAATGTGGAATTATATCAATAAAATGTAGTTTTGGTACGATTTAGTTATTATAATATGATTTTCTGTTTCGCGAAAGAAAGTACACTTAAAGTACTTAAAAAAAAAGCTAAACTTGTGAGGGTGTTATCTTTGGCCTCGCCTCGCCAAAAATGAAGTGCCCTACTCGACAGTAACAGTAAAGGTGCGCGTAAAAGTTCTAAGTTTTCATTCGAAGGATATTACTTCCGGTTCGCCAAGTGCTGACTGGTTTTACTAAACGTATCCATTTTGAATTTGGCAGTATTTACTCAAAAAGCTCCTACTTAGTATAGCGGTTTAAATTTTTTGCTTGTGTGGGAGGAGTAATGTCCTCTTATCAAAATCAGCGCAGTAAGTGCAAACATCTTCTTCAGCATTTTGTGGAAGAGGCTATGTACAAATTTACATAAGTATCAGTAAGGCAGGATAACTGGAAAGTTTCAACTTATGAAATTTTGGAGAAAAAATATCGATATAATTTATAGTGTATTTGAAGAAAATACATTAATGGTTTCATAAAAAATGCAACTTTGCCTTTTCGCACTTTTAGGTCATTCTGGCTCCTACAAAAGCAAATTTTAACTAATAAAACTATTTGTTTATTATTATTGTATATTATTCTTGTAGACCGGTATAACAGACAGACCAGACGATTTCCCACGAAATTTAGCGAAAGTGCAAGTTGTTATCAAGGCAAGATACACCGCATATTATAGTACCCACCTTTTTGAATCAACAATTGGTGCATTTCAGTTCAAGAAAGTACAAATTATCAGCAAAATTTCACATGTGAATCAGTTCAATTCAATTAAATTTTTTCTCTATAAGAAATGCTGATGCAACATTTTCTCAATTGATTGAGTGATGAAATTTAATTTATTCATTCGAATTGCAAAAAGTTTGCATATTAATAAGAACTTTGTAAATTGAATGGTTTATTTTTAGCATTAAAATTTAAACACGTGAGTTTGGGCTCAAATTGGTGAGACTTTGCGCTAGACAAAGTTTGTCCATACAACTATTTGACAATCGTTTATGTGTATTTGGGCAACACAAGCTTAGTCACTGATAAACAACACAAACAGAAAAGAATAGAAAACTTTAGCCAGAATTGAAGTTTTGTTTACTGACAACGAGTTAAGTGAATCATACTTAACTTGGCCATTGAAATAAAGACAAGCCTCACAATTGTTAAGACACGCCGACAGCAAACAATTAAAATTTACTTTGGAAAGGTTTGTAATAAAAAGAAACAAACATTTTGTACAGAATTATCAAAACTCTCTCACATTTCATTTTTAAAAACTTTACCTTTTTCAATATATTTTTAATTTTTTTAAAAATGATTTAATTTTTTTTTTTTTTCTTATTTTACAGCTGATATGATTGTACAACAAATTCTACACAATTTTTACTCGAATTTCAAGTGATATATCACACGACATATATTTATTTTTCTATATGTGTTGATATTAGAATTGATCTATACAAAGCCATTACTACTGCCAGAATTGCTCGAACTAAAAAATGTATAAGTTACTAGGGAGCTTAAAAAGCTACCTTAAGTGGCAGGATATACAGACAGATAATGCTGTCTTTCGTTTGCACAACACTTTCACTACGGTCCTGCTGTTGACTTGCAGTCTGATTATAACCGCCACCCAATATGTTGGACAACCGATTAGTTGTATTGTCAGCGGTTTGCCAATGCATGTGGTGAATACATTTTGTTGGATTCATAGTACGTTTACCATGCCGGATGCTTTTCGTAGACAGGTGAGTGTTTAAAATTAATTAAATGGGTGACTATGTTACTGCACTATGTTTTTAGATAAAACTATTTCACCCTATGCAAAATTTGTTAACTTGTAGGCCTTAAAGTATGCAATGGAATTTATTGCAGATGCTTCGCGGCTAGCGAAGCCGGTGCTGGACATACTATAGAATATGCATAATTTTGATCCTAAAGCGTAAAAGCTGGAGGAGGTGTCCGTCCACTTGCACCAAAATTTCATTGCATACCTTTGGGCATACAAGTTAACTAGTGTTGTCTAGGGAGCAGTAGTTTTGCATGAGATATGTATGTGTGTATGTAATTTTTTATGTAAAACCTAACATAACGAAACTTTGGAAGTAAGGTCTCAAGTGATCCAAATCTGAACAAATCGAATGCTATTTATTACAGCTTGCCGTGGTGAACATAACCGGATACTATTTTTTAAACAGAAACTAAAATTTTATTCGTTTTATTCCAACTATCACTCTAAAAAAGAAAATACCTCGAAAACTGTGATGTATTTTAATTGAAAAACTGATATAATTTAATAAATAATTATGATTTATTTCATGTCTCTTTCACTTATCAACTTTTTGCAAAACATATACGATTACACAATAACTCAAGTTTATGTTCACATAAAATTCCGTAATTCTCAGGATTTGTTCATAGTATTTCCAGTTCAACTGGGAGAAAAAAGGTCCGGAATTTCGGTATTGCAATCTCTAATATCGACTGACACAAACAGCTGTTGTGCTCACTTAAATTAAGCGTCATAACAAAAATAGTTTACAGTACTTTGAAATGAGAAACTGCGTACACTTTTTTGACATAAAATGATTTTTAACCATATAGCATCATTTGATGTGTTCTTTTTTTAGGGCACAATAACATTTGAAAGCGAGCAGCTGCATTTTAAAGCAAAATAAAATGAAAAGCATCTTGAGCGTTTAATTTCTCTCAGTTTCTTAGAACTTCATGCAACGGAAACCAGCGTTCATTAGGATTTCAATAACATATGCTTGTCATCTTAATGAACTAAAAAAAACATAAATCCTCATGTTTTTGCCCTTGTAAAATGAAAGCGAGTGCAGAAACTTCCATTTAAAATCAAAGCAGCACCCGCATATGCGCTACTTGTGCCCTTTGCTGTATGGGGAACTACAGCGGGTCAAACTGACAGTTACTCACTTAATCATTAAACGATTTTTTATTTTTTTTTCTCTCCTACAATATTTCTGACAGTTTAACTAGCAGTTTATTTTTCCATTCATCTCTCTTTTGTTTTGCAATATTTTTAATTTAAATTAATTATTAAAAACACGTTTAAGTATTGGAAATATGCATGCGACTGGAGAATAAAATGCTTGCATGTATGGTGTTATTGTATAATTTTTCTCTTTTAATTTATGCGCAGACATTTTTGTCCCGCCTCTTGTGTCGTTGTTTCCTGTGCCTGGTGCTGGAAATACGAAAACAATTTTTCACTTGCAGCAGCAGCGGCTTCATATTTTGATGCGCATGCGCGTCGGTCCACTGATATTAAGTTTCGCCCTTTTGTGCTGCCTTTAATTTGCGGTTGCAATGGTTGTCAAAATTCACCGTCTGTCTGTCTGTTCAAATTTCTGTACGTTTTTCACATTTTTTTTTTGTTCAATTCTTTTGATTTAATTTTAAGTTTTCATTATTGGGTAGTTTTTTTAAGGTTTTATAGAATTTGTAATTTGATATGATGAACTTCACAGACATGTATGTACTTATATGTAGTTAGCTTAATGTAGAAAGGACGTAACTTAACTTTTATCAAAATCGGGTGTTTCACAAATTCTGATAGAAAACCCTTCAGTACACTTTCTATGAAAACAACAATTTGTTATGAATGACTGCAAATTTACAATGAAAAAAAAACAAATTGCTTCCTCAGTATTCAAGTTTTTTTCAGTTTTTTCCTTGTCCTGTGTGTTATGTCCTTTCTACATTAAACTAAGGACATGTATGTGTTTAAAGCACAAAACGTGATAGTAGATAAAGTTTAGAAGACGAGAATGTTGAAAATGCATAAAAACTAAAAAGAAATTGAAAATGATTTAAAAATATTAAAAAAGTCGAAAAACGATGAATTACATAACACTTTTGCTGATTCACTCCATTATATATTTTTATTATACTAGCCAGGAAATATGTTCACACATGAATAACCGCCTAGAATATGAACTCATCCGCTGGCACGAATAGAAAACAGCGACTCGAATAAGCGCAACCTGTTCTACAGAGTCTAGAAGGAGAAGAGCATAGCGTGCTAGCGAAATGGATGTTAAATCCTAATGTAAAAGTGAGCAACTATACTTTCAATTAAAAGTGCGAAAAGTTAATGAATAATATATTCGATTAGATCTGCATTGCCTTATGGAAAAATCGGTACATTTCAAGACTTCATAAGAACGTTTGGTGTTTTATAAAAGTCTGCGTCTGAGTTATATGTCAGTATCGATTCCTTAGTAAAAGTGCAATTCTAATTGTCGCACAGTGAGACACAGAATTGTGTAGTCCTCAAACTATTAGAGCTCAAAACAATATTGATAATATAATAAACAGCACAAAATACGTTTAAATTGTATTCACAGGAAGTCAAATCATTGATTTCCCAATCAAATTGCATATCCATAATGTTGATGCATGTATTAGATTTACAAATGCTTTTCTTTGTGTTCTTTCTAAATCGTCTTTACAGGTTCTATACAAAATTTTGGAGTTTTGAACTGTTTACGATCCAGACCATAAAAAACAGAAAACAATACTGGAGCATAACTCCTATGAAATCGATATTTTTTTAGGCGCGAAATAAATCATTTATGTTTTTTTCCTAATCACTAGTTAGCCACTTTTAGTTATTTCAAATAAATCAAAAATCTTTTTTATTTTATTTAATTCTAGGTCGGAAGAGAAGTTGCACATCCTGGTATTGCCAATGATTTCGACGATGAAGATGCTAAAAAATACTATACATACTATCAATGGGTCTGCTTTGTGCTCTTCTTTCAGGTAAGTCAACAATGCCATTCAACTAGCCAACTGAACTAAAAAATCGAAACCAAAACTACCTACTGCAATTGCAAAACCTTTTAAGATAACATAATTTAAACGTAAATAACAGCAGTTGGGAATACTTTAATAATGGGTTGTCGTCGCAATGGAAGAATGTTTCTGCTGCTGTTTTTTGCTACACTTTTCAATGTTGACAGTGCTATCTGTGTACAGATCAAGCACATAGCGTCTTACTTTAGGTCTTGATGCTATAATGAGTACATACATTCGTACGGAGTTCACGGAGTAAAATCCAATTGTTACATCAAAGAAAACAAAAATTAAACTATGTATGTGAAACAAACTTTAAGAAGCAGTGAAAAAGTCAAATGAGAAAGCAATCACATTTGTGATTGATTAACCACGGTTGTGATTGATCAACTACGTTAGCGATTAACTGATAATTGAATTGATCACTACATTATCATTCAACAAAAGAATCTGCGTTTAACCAAATGGTTGAATTGGTCATTCAACCATGTGATATTGGTTAGTTTCAGAATGGAAAATCTTTGTTCACTCAATCACAAATCTTGATTGAATTAAATATTTGCTCTATAAAAAAGAAAAAAGTTATGTCGAATAACAAGCAACTAACTTAGGTGTTTTTGAGGATTGGCTTTGGATATAACATTGAGGGTTGGAGATGGCATTTTTTTCCGTGATTTGAAAACTATGCAGTGATTGCACTCAATCTGTATAATGGAAAACAGTCTTGTCCACAATTTAATATAATAACTATAGCGAATAACTTTTCTGTAACCTTTGGCCTCAACATCTGGGATACTGACAGATCTGCATAAGATAAGGATGCTAGTTAATGTTGATGTATATATGTACTTCCTATCCTGAAAACTTCAATCGTTAATCTTATACATGCCATTTTTCTATAGCCGCATCTTGGGCTAACAGAATGTAATTTGAAGTGTTTCTGATGAAAGTTACAGATCCTTGCGATAGTGCAAAATTAAAATATCACTCAGCAAAATTACTGCATTTAGTAATTAATTCAAAAAATATGAAAAATTATCAGCCTTTTTTAAATGAATGCAATTGGATAAATGGCTATCCCCACAAGAATTGGACATTTTAAAGAACTTTGGTAATATTACTTCGTTCATAAAAATTGGGAAATTTACCAGGAGTTTCTTGAAAACGTCACAAATCGTTGGAATCTAGCTCATAGCTCTATAAGCAAAATTTTGAAAAAATAATTGGTAAAAAATTCTTTAATGTCAATAATTTAGACTTCAATACAACAATCTCTGGTAGTTTTTAGTTCTCCACCTCTAAAATTTGAAAGATTGCCAAACGCAAGTTGAAAATACCAACGTGCTACAGCACGAAATGTTATTTCCTAGCACTATCATTTTAAAACAGAGACTTGCGTAATATACAACGATGTCGTGATTCTAGTCCACTATTCCAATTAACTTCAGCATATAGCAGATTTTCAAGTATCGTCGATAAGAATAATGTTAAGCTTATTCTTTAGTCTATTTATCTTTACTAGAGAGTGTAAGAGAAAATCTATGAAGGAGTAAGTCGACTGATTGCATTAGGGAAACGCTTCATGCTTAGTGCTAATGGGGTCAAGTTACATTTGCATAATTTTCCAGTCTTACCTACATTATGGATTCTCTTCGACTTTGTCCGACTTTCTCGATACCCCAAAGTAGTTTTATATAATAAATAATGAAGAGGTATACGAATTTTCCAAGTAAATAGAGTACATACTATGAAATGTAAAACCATAATGAAAATAAATGCAATTTAAATTTAATCTAACAATAAGTACTATAACAATACACGTGTTTCTTAAAATTTAAATAATCGTACCATACGTTGAGTATCTAATGATCTAATTTTATTGATGATAACTTTTTCAATGACTGCAAGTGACAACAAGATCGGTGTGTCACAATATAACAGATCTTCGAAAAAAAGAAAAATGAAATCAAACAAAAGAAAAAAATTAAGACAACCATAACGTGATCAAAGTGTTGCTGGATAAAATTAAGTATTGAAAATAGATATGTGCAGAAGAATATAGAGCTGCAAGCATATTGTACATAAAAAACACTTTGAATACAAAACAACTGAAAAAAATACATAAAAAAATGTTCTATTTTTCAAAGCAATTGAATTTAATTGAATGCGTACAGCAAAGGAATGCGTGTGTCTGACAGCCACACAGAATAACAGAATAAATGATCATATAATTGAGATATCATCCGGCTTTGAATAATACAATACTTCAAAATACATTTGGTGCATATGTAAAAGCAGACTTTTAAATCAAAAAATCTAATTAAATGAACAATTGTGGAACCTGTGTGGAATTGTGAGCCTGTTCATATCTCTCTTGGTTTGGCTGTGCCACATAATACGCATCGCCTGACCAGTCAAGATTATTTTAATTATGACACCCATTAAAATTTTAAATATTTCCATGTAGACAAAATAAAAGGAAATCCCTCAGCACGCACCACCTTTCTCTTAAATAATTTTAAGTCGATTCATTTCAAGCGAAGCATTGCTCTGGGCTAGCCAGCTATCAGCATGCTGTACTTAATAAACCCACAGTGTAAGACTACAGTTCATGTTATAGGTAAGCTGGTCCAAAATTTATGACTCTCAAGAAATTTTACAAATATTATCTGTGCACAGCACGCAATGAAAAAATGGAAAAACGAACATAAAATGTTAAAGAATTCAAAAAACAAAAGCTTTAAGCTTAAAGAAGTTCCATATTTGAGCTCTTTACTTATGGTTACAAAAGATTCTGTATTGATTTTTAATTGACTAAATGTTAAATTAACAGAAAAACAAACATAACATTAAATGAACATTAAAAAAAAAAATTCTATAAAAACAAACTCGAACATATTTAACGATCTTAACAAGATCAATGACCATGTGAGGATCGACGCGACGACATGCTCTATCTGATACAACTGCTGCTGACAGCTTTGAGAATCATCAGTGTCGTGCTGTTGCGCGTTTCACATCACCGATTACAATGCAGCAAGCGCTGCGTATTTCCTTTTATATTGCGCGATCGGTATGTTGGCGACCTAATTTGAAGCTTTGTAACTCTTCTGAAGTTGCTTAATTTTTATATTGAATTTCGTTTATCGTTGCTTGCAAAACATAATGAAAGTTATTTTGATTAATCAAGCAAAAAATTAATTCAGACGATCATCAGCTTGAGATAACTCAAGCTGAGCTTTAAGTTTTTAGTTATTCGAAGATTATTTATCTTTCAATGTTTAATTATATTTTATATTTGATAAAAAAAAACAAATATATTATAAATATTACTCAAAAACAATTGATGAATATTATTGTACCTGAAGTAATTTCATTCACAGTTTCTTTTGATAATCTCTGTTAGCATGAATATACTTGTATAATTGATAGCTGCATAAAGCAAGTGATTACAGTTCGTAAGTTTGAGTACTTCGAGATGGTCCAAGAAGTTCAACTAGGCCATTATTTTTTAAATTGGTTAGCGCATCGCTAAACACAATTAAATATAGGAGCTCAGACAGTAAGCAATCCTACTTAGTATTTGGATCGGTTTGGGATTTTATGATAAATTCATTGGACACATTTTCTGTTTCGAAATAAACACTCTATACATATAAACTATCAAAGACAAAAGCAAAGAAAACTATATACATAAGTTCTTGCTAGCCCGTTCATGAGCGATTGAAACAGAATCCGACTTATCGTCATTCCATGTCCTTTTTGCAAACAGTGAGAACACCTTTTCAGTATTTTAATGATAAGCTTTCAAGCCATTCATCAGAAAATCTGTCGTCTCTAAATGATGGCACAAATTGAGAGACATAATACCGTCATTAGAGATGTGCTGACATTTCATGTGCTGACATCTCATTGCCTTGTGCTTCGTTTGCTTTTAAAAATTAAAGTTTAATTGTTGTTTAACCATTGTTATCTCTTCAAGAGAAAACAAGCAAAAAGCACAAAGTATTTTCTAGTCTACTTTCGACCGGTGTAGTTTTCACAAATTCTTAAGCTTATTTCACATGCGTGAATGTTAGTATCATGCTGTTTTTACTTTTGGTTGAAGATAAATTTGTCGTGAACTATATCATTAGCTTTTTTGTGAGGATGTAAGCTCGATTAGATTGTGACTTCGAGTCGCTTTTTCCATCTACTTTTGTCTCAAAGACATTAATCGTTACTGATGCTATGCTTAACCTGTCTAAAAAGTTCTCTATAATATTATATTTTTTGAATATACTTCTACAACAGTTTCCGAACTTTCACGCATTTTTCGACTTGTTCGATAATATTCCACTTTTTCAGAATTTTTAGACTTCTTCAATATTTATTACACAAGCATTTTTTGACTTTCTCAATTTTTTGTAACTTCTTCAATGTCAATGGCATTATTCGACATTTTCCATATTATATAGAATTACATATGTATGTACATAAAATTTTTCAACACATCGCGCTGGGAGTGCTTGTACTATTTTATTTTTCTCTACGTACTTTTCTATGCTATTTATTTACGCTTAAGTTTCTATTCTTCTCAAATTTTTCGTTTAATTTCATATTGCCTCAGGCATGTAAGCCTCTACTTTTATGGCAAATGGAACTAATACATAATTCCATTTATTCTTTTAAGTAAAAGCTTATCTTTTTTAACTTATTGTTAGATTATCGATATCTGACTCTAAATTCTTTAATATGAAATACCAGAAAATTAATCAGTAATATATTCCTTTAGGCCATCGCATGCTATACACCCAAGTTTCTGTGGGATCAATGTGAAGGTGGCCTCATGCGTATGATCGTTATGGGGCTGAATATTACAATATGTACGCGTGAAGAGAAGGAAGCAAAACGCGATGCGCTGCTTGATTATCTCATCAAGCATGTGAAGGTGAGACGAATTAGCAAAACAAAAAAAAAAACGGTAACCTCAATTTTTGAACTAACTGGATCTTATTTTTGTTTAACAGCGTCATAAACTTTACGCCATACGGTACTGGGCCTGTGAAGCGCTATGTTTCGTCAATATTATGGTACAAATGTATTTGATGAATCGATTCTTCGATGGTGAATTCATGTCGTATGGCACGCGTATTATGCAACTATCCGATGTGCCACAGGAACAGCGTGTCGATCCCATGGTCTTTATATTCCCACGCGTTACCAAGTGTATCTTTCATAAATATGGTGCCTCAGGCTCGCTACAGAAGCATGATTCACTGTGCATCTTGCCGCTGAATATTGTCAACGAGAAGACGTATGTGTTCATTTGGTTCTGGTACATGATCATGTTGGTGTTGCTGGCAGGACTGCTGCTCTTCCGGTGAGTTTTTTAGCGTTTCTATGTTTTATCTATTCTAACTTATTCTATTTTTAATAGTGCTCTGATCATCTTCATGCCAAAATTCCGCCCACGTCTGCTCAATGCACGTAATCGCATGATCCCAATGGAAATCTGTCGATCACTTTCACGTAAGTTGGATATTGGGGATTGGTGGCTTATTTATATGTTGGGAATCAATCTCGATCCTGTCATCTATAAGGATGTTATGAGTGAATTTGCCAAGCAAGTGGAACCTGCGACGCGTGATCCTCATCGTACCAAGTAGTGCTTCTGCATGAGTGAGTCGAGAGTGTAATACGATTTTACAAGAATAAGCAAATACATAAGAATATCTGACCAAGAAGTAAATGTGTGGAATGATGACGTGGTACTGTGATTAAGATATTTTTATATTTTTTGCTACGTAAAACCGTATCTATGTAATTTTTCATTTAGCGAATATCAACATAAAAAATTATGTATGAATTTTTATGTTTAATCATTGATCACAACTCGAATTAAGAATTTATTTTTGCGTGTAATAAATTCTTTTTTTTAAGTTAATATTGATATTAAAAACATCTTGTTTTTTTATTGTAACTATTAGCTTAGATTAAAAACTTAATAATTAGAAATTAGTATAAAATTTAGTACTTCTTCTGCATGATGAAAAGAAAATGTTCGCTTTTGAGTCTTTAATTTTTTGTTTAACATACAGAAACAAGGATTAATGGATTTTTTGTAATTTTACTAGTTTTAAAAGAATTCGAATATTTTTTATATTTACAAAATAAATTATGATATATTTACTATAAAAATGTGTTCAGTAATTCACTTGGATTGTTTGGAACAAAAAGCATTATATTTTTAGAAAGATAAGTCTTATGAGCCAATATTGAGTTTCGAACTGGTGGAAGCTTAAGATTTACAATTTTAAAGATTATTCCCACTTGTAAAAACTATCAAATTGTTTCCATACCTTTAATTTCAATTTGTGCTGTTAAAGCTTTGCAGCAAATTGCAAAAATTGAGTGGCCCCATAGAGTCAAAGAGGCCCCATAGAGTCTCAAAGTCTTCTTTCAATAAAGTCTTAAATTGTGTAAAAGCGGTTCGGTTTCCGCTGCCATTTGACTGACTCGTCGGAAAGTGTAGTATTTTTAAATTTAGTCTGCACTTCATGCTCTTTGGCTAACTTGAAGTGTTGCAGCCGAATTTGGTTAAAAAATGTCTTTTCAGTAGACGGTATGCAGACTTGTAGAAGTCGCTATTCTGAACATTTTTCATAAGCTACGAACGATCCGACCGAGCAGGACTTATTTCTTATTGCAATTATTCAACAATTTTTTGCAAACCTAATTCCTATATCAACTTACTTGCACTAGTCGCAACCAAAGAAACTACGTGAAAATATGCAATAAAATTGTATTTCCATTTGAATGCAATTAAAATGCATTGCTTGATGTTTACCAAATTTTGACCCACAAAATAGGCAAGGCAATTCCAAATGTAAGATCGACAACGACACATGTCATGTTTCTTTGATAGACGTTTTTGGTGTAGAATTTAACAAATTTCTGCTAAGGTAATCTGTTGTATTGATTTAAATTGCATGTTAACATTTCACGGCGCTCAAAAAGAGAACTTTTATGAACCTATAGCAAAAAAAAAAAACACTTTCTTCTGAAAAAAAAACAGAAAAAAAAAATATGTCGGAAACTACACAGATAGGACCCTGCACTTTGTAAAAACACATTATATAAAAAGTTTTACTTTTCGAGAAAATCCCACTATTTTTTGATATTGTTAAGGAACGAGACATATTTTAACATTTCTTAGCGAAACTAAACCTATAAAAAAAAAGGATACAAATTTATTAAACAGGATATCGCAATTCCATAGAAACTCGTTTCGACATAGTAAGGGGAAAGATAAAATATTTTGAAAACAATTTTTTTAATTAAATAAATTAGTGTTTCAACAAATTTATTTCAATTTTTTTAACTTTTTTAGTAAAGTTATAGTCTTTCTTAACAAATATGATTAAATTATTTTATATCCTATCTACTATAGTTTTTGAGATATTTCGTTTCAAGAAATGTTCAAAAACGTCAAGAAACAACAAAGTGTGCAGTTATTAAAAGAATGACCGAGGTTCATATTTTTTAAGTGCCGTTGATAGGATTTTGAGTGTTATTGATTCTGGACCTAGACGTAATTCATTAAATTTTACAAAAAAAAAAAAAAAAATAAGTATGTTTCTGTTCTTTCATTCAAGTCCTTCACTTGACCGCCGTGAATCTTCTTGTTATGGGTTACGCACAATAAAATAACATGATGTGCATGTTAATATATTGTATATGATTGATGAATGGGACACACTATGTGATGTGACTCTCAATAATAATTTACCGTATTGCAATAAAGAAACACCAGGTTAATAACATTATTAACCATATAAATATATACAATATTATGGTAGCAAAACAAATGATTAACTTGTTTT
The DNA here is from genome assembly GCA_949775025.1 of Tricholauxania praeusta. Lineage (NCBI taxonomy): Eukaryota > Metazoa > Arthropoda > Insecta > Diptera > Lauxaniidae > Tricholauxania > Tricholauxania praeusta. The sequence goes on from OX459028.1 coordinate 151,517,241, forward strand.
TGATACTGAAATAATAAAAAAATATGCCTTTGTCCTCGTTAATTGCAAGAAACATTTTTGATTATCGTTGTTTTGTATGTATGTATTTGTATTTTAGACAGTGTTACAGTACACATAGATAGTATATATATATTAAGTATATCACAATTGCTCTTTAGCCATTTAGTAAATCTTAATTTAGGGAATATTTTATTTTCATAATGCCAAAATTTAAGAGTTATATTTTTCGCAAGGGTTAAATAGATTTAAATTTCACAGGGATTGTAATTGCAATTGTAAAATTGTTTTATATTTGGATTTATTTAATTATATAAAAATACGCTTTAAATTGACAGTAAACTGTTCATTTCAAAATTGCTGCAATTTTAAACCTAAAAGAAAACGAAGAATTTGAAAGGATAGACTATGATTAGAAGTCGATAGTTTTTCAACTAAGGGAAAAATAAATCATTTCTTTCGCAAACTGTAAAGACAAAAAGTTTGTTATGGATGAATTGAAGAGTATTATGATCGACAACTAAATTTGTTCAGAAATACCTAAACTTTTCAATTACCTCTTCCAAACCAATGACAGCGGCAGATAAAATTGATAAGAAAAAGTTGCTCGAAAAAAGTCTTGAGCCTTAGAAAAAATTCCAAGATTTTGGGCGACCATTGAAGCTTTTTTGTATAGTTGACGTATTGGTCGAGAAGGAAGCCATTGCAAAAATAAAATCTTCTATAAACCGAACATAAAAGTTCAAACATGCTTAGGGAAAATATTAAAATGGCTGAATTTGTGTAATTGTAATTGTGCTGACTTTCCTATTGAGATTTGTGACGGAATCATGCAAAGTATTATTGCAAAAAAAAAATGTCTGATTGAAAATTTATATAAAAGGCCTAATTTTTGTTTGGATCAAAATAATACTTTTCGTTTTTCCACAATTATTTTTCGGATGGAAAATGAACTAAGATCAAAAAGTCATATTGCCTATAGTCTTCTGAGTAAGTGATGTCAAATTTTGGATGATTCCTAGGAAATGAGGGGTAAAGTAGTAACAGCCGAAATTAGATGTATTACAGATTTTTTTTACGTGTGCTAGACTGATTTAAGACTACACCTAGAATGTGTACAGGTTCTTTTTTAATATACAATTTCATAAGAATAAACTATTTCTAAAAATAATAAAAAGTCAGCTAAATTACAATATTTTTACTTTTTAAGATTTCAACCTTTGTCAAACTTGTAGCTTTTTTTCAAAATACAGAATCGCCTATAAATAAAAAAAATTATCCGATGACACACCCAAATCATATTTCCTCCAAAACTCTATGGTTTATTTTTTGGTTTTGACGTTAATTCGAATTATATTTGATCGTTCTCAGTTATGAATAAGCATTTTTTTTATATTATTCTGTCAATAGAGGTCTTCGACGAATCCATGTTCAAATTACAAACACATGAAAGTCGTCTTAAGCTTATACGAAGTCAAAAAATTACGTTAAATGTGGCCTTTCAAAGAAAAAACTATTTTAACATTTTTTTCAACCGAACAGGCGCAAAGTTCACAATTTAAAGTTAGCAGTTACTTTTAAATATTTTTATAAGCTGTTGATAGCAGAATTTTTTCTACAGTATTAATATTTTTTGTAAAAAATATATTTCCTGAAATATTTTTCCACTTCAAATGAGGTTCACGTATAAAAAAATTTCAAAATCGCTTCAAAAATATTTTGTTTTGTTCATGTTTAATTTTTACATGAAGGAAAATTTGGTTTATTAAAAAAATTGGACTTGGAAATATATATAAGGAAATGTTGCCCAAAATAAAAAAATTACTTAAAAAGGGATATCAGATTTTGGCTGGTGTTTTCTTAGGAAATATCGTTAAACTTTATCACTTTTTATTTGAAAATCATATATTTGAATAAGTTTTTTTTTTTTTTTTGTGAGATTTTGCATGTTTAATTTATGGGTGATTTTGTCCTGCTCAACATTGCAAACATTCAAAAATGGTTTTCAAAATTAGTTAATTTTTACAGATTTGAAAATTTTGTTGAATTTCGACGGCATATAATGTACTAGGTATAACGAAAACTTAAGATAAAAAGTATCCTAAACGACAATTAATTCGTATTTCTTAATAGTAAGTAGTTTTATAAGAAAATATATTAAATAAATTTTGGCATCATGAAAACTCAACTTCCTTTGCCCTTAATCAGCCTTTGCTTTCACCATCAGCCAGCTCCACAGCACGCTCTGCTTGGCGCTGCACCATCTCCACCACCAGCGTGCGATGACTCATCGCCACTATCTTGTGAGTCCTGTTCAACAATAAGACGGTTGGCACTTCTTCCAGATTGTAGTAGACGCAGTGAACTTGTTTGACTTTGTTCCTGTTCGATGCGTTGATCATGACGTTGCATCATTAAAGTGGCTAATGTGACGAAAACGTCTTCGATACCATCATTTGTCTTCGCTGATGTCTCACAGTAATAGGCACCCACACTTTCGGCATATTCTTGAGCCTGTTCTTGAGCAACATTACGTTGTGAGTCCAAATCCAATTTGTTGCCAACAATAGTGATAATAATCTCTGCACCAAGCATACGTTTTAGTTCCTTCACCCAGTTCTTTACCTTTTGAAAGGAATCTTGATCAGTTATGTCGTAAACCAATATTGCACCATTTGATGCACGATAGTAAATCGGTCCCAGTGCATGAAATCGCTCTTGTCCAGCGGTATCCCAGATATTCAGCTGCACCCGCTTACCGTCAAGCTGTAATTTCTTGTTGAGGAAACTGGCCTGCAAAGTGCTAATGTGTTGCGGATTGAATTTGTCCTCGACATAACGCAGTACAATTGAGGTTTTGCCGACGCAGCCCTCACCGAGGAGCACCACCTTAAAATTGTATGCATTTGTTGTTGTATTGGCATTTGGAGTCATATTTTCGATTCTGTTGGATTTCCTGTTATTGTTTTCGCTTTTCGATAACTAATTGCATATATTTCGTTTTGTTTCCCAAATTTTTAATGCATTAAATTTAATTTAATTTGCAATTTTTCACTGTTGCACTGCACAAATTAGATTTTCTTTTATTTTCCGCTAATCTTATCGTTATTGTCAATTTTGACAGTTCACTTTGAACTGTAAATTATTGCAGCCCACACACAGAACAAATTATCGTCCAACACTTGTCGCAACACAAATTGAATTCTTCGTAACACAACAGCCAATGCAAACATCGGAGTCAAATATTAAAAAATCTAGATGGATTAAAAAGAACTATGTAAATTGCGCCTGATTTCAGTTTTCAATAAAAAAAACTCTGCCGTTGGCAGTAGCTTTATTTCACCAAGTGCTTGGGAGAAAGGGGGAGGGCGAGAGTTTAAATAACATATCGAATCGATCATATTTTGAATTGTATCGATGTAATTAATAATAATATCAGATCCGGGGGGAGGGGTAAATGTCCTCCCCAGCCCTACCCAATTGACGCCTCTGGTCTAGGGTTACCAGATGGCTTGCCTACAAAACTAGCACATATGAAAAAATTTCAATTTTGTAATGAAAACCCAAACATTTTTTTAATTCCACACAAAAAAAAAGGTCCTCACTTTGTACGGCGAAACCCCAGCAAATTAAAAGAATATTTCAAATAACTTTGATTTTACAATGTAAACATCGATAGTAGCAAAACCATCCGAAAGTAGTACATTTCGAGTGAAAAGTAGCAAAGTAGCAAAGTAACACTTTTGCTACTAAAGTATGCCATCTGGTAGCCCTATTCTGGTCGTTAGTGAACCACAGTTTAAGTATACTGTTGCATATTTCCAGAAGCACATCGTTTTCCTTCCACTTGCATCATTTAAGCTGTTACAGTCGCAAAGCAACTAAAACTTCTCTTGAAGCAAAGTTTTTCAAAACTCTACCATACACAACATGATTTTTAGACAACAAGACAGAAAATTAATATCAATGATTTTTTATCAAACTGTATGACAAACACAATTCTACAAAGAATAATTCACCACCGACCGATATTCCGCATCGTATGTGTGCATCATAAGTGGCGCCCTCTATATGTGATCAAATTGTACGGTTTGATTACCCAGTTGGAAAAAAATTATTCAACGCATGTTCGGGCATAATTTTTAAAGAAATTTTTTAGCTCATTGTGTTCGATCGAATTATGATTGATGCTTTGATTTTTTACGTAATTTTATTAAACTTAGAAGTCCAGGTCAATGGTTCTAGCAACTGGCATATAAATCATTTTTTATCTTATCAAAATAAAACTCAAACCAGTGATAGGCTCTTAGGCAGTGTTGACATTTTTGGTACATTTGTATTTTTTCAGTACATTTGAACTATTTCTAAAAATTGTAATTTAATTATCATTTTTTTAGTAAATTTAGCTGAAATATGCATATAAAGCCGTAATGGTTTGCTGACCTATTTATTTCAGTAAAAAGTTAATGTGTTGCTTAAATTTTTGTAATTTTTTTTAAATTTTGATGACGAGAAGTTACATTTGACATCTCAAATTTACAAATTTACGTTACAGTAAAATTGCAATGTGCATTGTATTATTATGGTTATGCAAATGAACACTACCGTTGTAATTTACTAGGTGGGCAACGTGCGTAAAATGAATCAGCTGATGTTTCTTCTGAAAGTTTACATTGTAGATAATTGTCGTTTTTTATTGAGTGCTTTTTGTTAAGTATTTATTCTTCAACTTTCAATTTCGTGTTTTTGTTCATTTAAATTTAAAAACCAACTTACACTTTAGTGAATTGGCTTTTCAATGTTGTTATTTCGTTGCAATTCTGTGTAATTCGTAATCGGTGGCCAAAGTTGCTTATTTTAAATTCTTTAACTTGACCACTTAAATTGTGCCTTTCGAGACAAACATTTAAAACTCGCATATTGTGTTAATGAATGCTGAAGGACTGGGCCGGGATCCACTTTATCAAAGACGCGATTGGTGTCGCAGGTAAGCTAACCGTTTGAATCGTAACTATGATAGTAATACCTATCTAGTTTTGTGCGGAATTTTTCTGCAGGAGAGCTTAAAATCACTATTCCCTCAACAGTTTGGTCTCCGGTCAGTAATAATAACACATATTCTGGAAAAAATACCGGTTTAAAAAATAGAAATTGGTCAAAATTTCAGAAAAATTGTCATATCTCCAAAATGATGGGTTAGATTTCAAAGATTTGCTTACGATTATTGTGGGCCACTAAATTATCTATCTTATGACACACATAGTTTTGATATCCACTCAGGGGCTCCCAATTTAAAGGATTTTTACAAAGAGATATACCCGCAACTTCCGATGGCTATATATCCGAAACCAGATCCGAGCGACTTTTTTTGATTGCATATTTGTGCTTAGAATAAATAGGCACATAAGAAAAGTTTAGTTTAATTACCATTGAACAATGGCAGCCAAAGTAATCTTAAGCCCATATTTTTGTTTGAAACTTCTAAATTTTTATGGAAATCTTAATACTATGAAATCTGGGAACGCCACTAAATCGATGTGCTTTCATTTTCTCTATATATAGGGCTTACTTTTCGAGTTATTGAGTTATTTTTGATCTCCTTGAAACTAAATTTCCTGGCACGATATTTCAACTTCAAATATAATTAAATATCATGCATCAAACATTTTTTTGTATGAGGGGGGTGGGGATGATTTCGTGACATCTTTATAATTCTAAATCAATATTTTGGTAAATTCAATTTTTGCATGTGAAAAATAGACGCAATATAAATGAAAAATTATTTTTTTTAGAAAATACTTGAAAACTGCAGAGCTTACCACTGTAAAATCTTAATTCGAATGTAACATCACTTGTTGAAATTTTTAGACTAAAAGTATACAAGTTTTTTCTTTCCTGATTTATGTAACTCCACCCTAAATGGTTGTTAGTAAATCGAGTCAGTATGTTTAATCAAAACGTGGTCCTCCCTTGCATTAGGTGCTGTTAAATTGGGGTTGTTTTATTATTTTAAATGGGAAGGTGACCATACGTCAATGAATGTGGTTTTTAAATTTTAGTTATGAGTATAAAAATCGTAATCTATACATAGGGTAAAATTCGCCAAGCGCATCAGGTTAACATTTTTTATGCTCCGATCTTGTTTAAGCTTTGGTTATTTGTAGTTCTAGTAGAGATCAATGAAATTCCGGTACGATTTTGCTCCAACGTTATTAGTTTTCAAAATACAGAGGTGTGAAATTGGTAATTATTGTCATGTTAGCTACGAACGACTATTTTGAAAATTCAGTACTTGGATTTCGACGTAAGTGACTTTTTGTTCTACTTCAACGTGAGTGTTGCGTATATTGACAGGATATTTTGGTGGATTGAGTAGGGTCTCTAGCAGTGTTGTTATTTTCGGTACATTTGTACTTTTTTCTATAAGTTTCCCTACATTTTCAGTACATTTTTGGTATATTTTCAGTACATTTTTTGGTAGTAAATCTAACCGCGAAATATGCCTAGAGTAAACTTTGCTGACATTTTTTTTGATAAAAAGTACATTCAACATCAAAAGAGTACATTTTGAATTTCGATTTAGTACATTTCCACATAACTCAAATGCCATCTTGGGTTGTGTTGAAAATGAGCGTAAGAAAAATTTTCTAAAATTTACTTTAAAAAAACACATTTTTCTGCGTATTTCAGCAAAGATTAAAAAAAAGGCATGTATTCGATTTTTGTACGCATATATTTCAGTAAAGCTTACAAAAAACAAATAAACTGTTATTAGAAATATTTCAAAAGTACTTAATGCGCTAGGCTTACTGCAAATTGTACCGAATGTACTAACAATTTTTCGAGTGTACATATTCATGCATAATTTTCACAACGCGAATTTCCTGAAAAGAATACAAATGTACCAAAAATGCCATGGCACAAATTTCTTTTCAATTTTTTTGTTTTCAATAATTTTTGTCTGATATTTTCAAAAAAAAAAAAAAATTCGTACCAATTTTAGACATTAGACATATGGTTTTCGATTTTTTTCTTTTAAAAGAAAGGTAATATCTATTCAAGGCAAAATTTAAAAAAAAAATACCGTACCATTTTTTCGTAGTATTATGGCTCGTTTAAAAAAAAATGTTCTTAATTGTTTTTAAGTAATTGATTTAACATGAAGCCGGCTAAAAAATGTTTGAATTAAAGAAAAATTAAGTAGTATTGAAAGAAATTTATTGTACTTAAAATTAATTTTTAAGGCTTTTATTTCATAAAAAATCACTCCCTCGTCTAAGAGAAATTTTCATAACAAGTTCTTTAAAATGGCTATTAAGGGGACATGACACCTTCAAAAAATGTTGTCTTATGTGTTTTAAAATGCGTAGAACTTTTATAAAAAACAAGATATCATTTTGAAACTTTACACACATATTTCGACACAAAACAATATTTAAAAAAAAATTTTTTTTATTTTTTTATGAAATTTATGACCACTAGGATTTAAAAAAAAAACACCAAAAAATCACGGCGGGCATGATTGCGGCTCACTGGAACATCTGAAAGAAAAAACAAATAAGAGGTTTTAATCAGCATCAAAGTCGCCAAGGAATGAACTACAGGCAATAATTTTGGTCCAAAAATAACAAAATGGCGTTGTTTTTTCGAAAATTTTCATTTTTTCGGGCCAAAATCGTGCCAGAAATCAAATACTATAATACAGACCTTTCTGTCCGTAGTATATTCTCTGCAGTAATATGTGCACAGTAACATTAAAATTTCAGAAAGATCGGTCAAGTAGTTTTTTGTTATCATGCCCGCCAACTTAAAAAACGTGGTTTCGAGAAAAACGCGTTTAAAGTTTTTTAACTATAGCTTTTCAAGTACTATAACTTTGACACAATGTTACTAAAATGCTCGCTATATATTTTATAAGCCGAGTTTGAGGTTTATTTTATTAAAAACGTATTTTCAATATTTTCCGTTGTATACACGGCATTGTAAAGTAATTGATTCAATGAAAATGTTTAGCCCAGTTAGGTCTTTATAACTGAAAAACTGCCATGCACTGATGGGGTGTTACACTTGATAAAAAATGACCCATATTTATTTTCCTTTAGAGTTAATAATTGTTACTTTCTATTGTTACTTCATAGAGAAAATTATTATAATAGATAGAAGTCAAAAACGACATAAAAACCTTTTTGCAAAATTAAAATTTTGCGCGTAATATATATTACTTACTTCAAGCGGAACAATAATACAAATCTGCACGATGTATAATATGATTCTTATGGTACGCGTCTAATGAACTACTCCAAATGCCGGTATCTTAGTTCAAACATAAAAAATCTCCTTTGAGAATTTTCTCTATCTCAATTTTACAGGTATGTATTTCAATGACATAAACAAAACATCAATTATCTTAAAACGCATTTTTTTGAGCTGCCCTCTTGCACTTTTGAGGGCAGTATTGTGTTTGTTTTATTTCTAACATTAGAAGTTTTTTCCGAAAAGTATCTGTTGTCAAGCGCTTAAGTCAACTAAAATTTTTGACTTTAATGAATTACGCTGTACAATGTTTTAAGCCCTAGTTGATTATGTATTATCTTATCAATTTTAGTCATGAGCGTTATAACTAACTAAATTAATGTTCACATTAAATTTATTCAATGTGAAAATTAATTGCACTAGTGATGACACTTATGACTAAAAGTATTCGTTTACGAACTCGTATTACTAACACGAAACCAGCAAGCATTTTTACTCTGTGTACTAGAGGTCACTTTCCGAGATCAAAGAAGATGAGTAGTTCTTTAACCTAAAAAATGTATTATGTATTATACTTATTTAAGTATTTCATTGACAAAAAAATTTATTTTTATTTACTTAAAAATAATTTATGAAATGAATATATTAATTTACTTAAAGTTTTCAAAAGAAAAAAGGATGGAATCGTTAAGTGGTTGGGATGCGCTGTGCTGTAAAGGCTAAAACTTTTAAGGAAAAGTGGTATAACTCTTTGCCTTATATTACTTTATCGATAACTTATTTAAAATAAAATATTGAAAGAATTGTACTCCGATTTGAAGCTTAATTTGTACCACTTACTAACAAAAATTATAGTGTTATTTATAACATATAAAATTTTGAACATTTTTCCTTCCAAATGTGTTGAAACTTTGACAAACCCAAAGGCACTGAATTTTTGAAATGCCAAAGCGTAAAGCTCCAATTTTCTTAAAACTTCTTAAATGTGACTTATACCACTCATATGTGACTGGGTTCATGCTGAAACATGGCTAAGCCATGCGCTTGCAGTCTCAAAGTTTAAAAGAACAAGCTTTTAAGTTGGGTGGTTGAATTAACCAGCTCCTTGTAATTTGTTTTTCTATCGCAGAGCGCCAATAAATAAAAAATAAAATTATTAAAAAACAAAAAGGGATAAAAAAAAGTATTAAGAAAAAATGTTTGGTCACATAAAAATACAGTTTTTTTAAACATTTTGATAAAAATCATGATGGCCATTTTTTTTTTGCAAATTACACGTTTTTTGTCCCTCGTGTTAAATTTCTTTACCGACTATGCTTCGTTAGGCTTCATTAGCAACATGTACTCCATCAATTTTATACATTGCTCTATTCTCTATCCCTTACAACTACAATTCACCGCGCCTACCCTACTAAAATCATTAGCGACAGTAAATTACACATCAAAATTATAATATGTACAATACAACCAATTGTTGTTATGGTTGATGTTGTTACCGATTTACAAAACCAAAACATTCAGCTTTTCGAATAATCAACGTAAAGTTTTTCCTGTTGATGGAGTTCTTCAATGACTTTGGGTTTTTTTTTCTACACCGCCATAAAACAATCATAGTGACCACTACCACTCCCAATTAGTTTTCCACGCACACATGCAATCTGCCACCCATATTTGCCCTACAATTGCACCTACAGTGTTTGATATAGCACCTTTTGTGCAATTACTCGAACTCATGCAGTGGAATGTTATCAGTTTATTTCAATCAGAATTTTGTCCTTCTGTTTCGCTATCAAGTGGTCAAACAGTTTGTGGAACAACTCAGCCAAGCGCCAAGAAATACAATAACAAATCAACTCAAATGGAAAATAGTTTTTTAATGTAACTGCTGGTAGGTAGCCGTATCGTGTGTAGTTTCTATGTGTGAAAGAGTTTATGTGTACAATTTGTGTTGTTTTTTTTTTATTTATGTATGTGTGTTACAGGACATTTTTAAAAGCTTTTAGCTATTTTTTGTACACCCTGATAAATTCATTGAAAAAACTGATTAAAATATATGAAAGTGACTGATTGAAATGTAAATCAAAGTATTTTTGCAATTCTTAAATGATCAAAAATTCTGTATTTTACTTCTAAAAGGTAATCTATTTCTTGGTTCTGAAAGTGCACTCCTACCAATTGGCAGCTGTCAAACCACTTTTTTTTTTAGTTTAGAGTTAGCTATTTATCATTAGGGCTACCGAATAACACGATCAAATTGCTAAAATTGTAAACAAATATGGTGGATTGAGAGGAGATTATAGATAATCATCCTACTGAGCGAATCGTTTCTAATGTAGTTTGAAAATTTGACGAACTTTTGATTTATACTTTTTTGAAGTAAGTATTTTGGGATTCTAGCATTAAAATTTTTGTCAGAATATGAAGATCTGAGATGCAAAACCCGCCAGCGTTTTTTGAAAAAAACGAAAAAACTGTATTCCACTGAAATTTAACTATAATAAAAAAGTAGATTGATCCATTGTAATAGTTATTAAAATCCTGATTTTTCATTACATTTTATGACCTAATATAAAAGAACTATAATCATAAAACGTTTGAACTTGGCGGGTTTTGAAACAAAACTGTGGACTTAGCGGGTTTTGAAATTGAAAACGTGAACTTTGCTGGTTTTGAAAGTGAACCTCGGGACTTGGCGGATTTTGAAAGATAATAATAGTAGAAGGTTTTGAAATCATTTTTTAAAATGGCTAAGCTTAAATTTATTTCAAAACAACGTTTATTCTAATAATATTTCTGCATTTTGTGATTTTAATATTCTTAAGGTGGCTTTATTATTTAAATATTCTCATATCATATTAATAAGGACTGATCACTTTTGATTTGAACTACTTCTCTCAGCTTTTGGAATACACATAATTTTTTCACACATTAATGTTTCGCACCAAATAACAAATAAAATTGGACTTAGCGGGTTTGGATTTTCAGAAATGTGAACTTGGCGGGTTATGATAAAAAGAATTTATCAGAAACTTTTGCAATCAAAAGATTGTGAAGGGAATAATTTTTTTACAATTTAGAGTACGTTAGCTTGTAGACAAACATTTTTTCTCTCCCCTCCTACAATTTTGCATCTCATATGCATGCAGCGGAAATCAGAAATTTAAAACCAAAAAATAATCTCTCACTTCGATTTCCTTGCCTGCACGTACAACATGGCGCATGAGTAACTAACTATCCTTTGAAAGTTAGATAGAGGTTACTCATACGACACGCACATACTAACACAAATTAATTGAAATTTTGTAATAAAATGATATAATACGTGTTATGAAAAAATATTATGATTTGTAAAATGTTATAACATCTATAAAAAATTACACATTAACATTTTAAGCCCGTTTTTAGGATAAAACTACAAATTAAAGAAAAACACAAAATTTCCGAATTGGAGTAAATATTTTTCGACAGTCGAATTTACGCTTCAAATGATTTTAAAAAATGCCATTTTTGGAAAGTTATAAGCAATTACAGTTTTGTACGTTGTTTCAATAATGTCCATATAGGCATTTCCAAGAAAACAGAAGTTTTTGTCCCGTGCGACACCTTGGTTTTTTGCAATTATCTTGAAAACGAAAATTGCCCAAATTCAACCTAAGCACCAATTATAAAGCTAATTAGAAACTATAAGTTAAACCTATTGTCAAAATAAAAATCCGATTTATTTTGACTTTTTTTTACTTTAAATATGTTCGACGGTCGAACGGGACCCATGGAAATGCCCATATCTGAATTAATGTAAATTAATGCTTTTAGTGACAACATGTGAAGGTCATTAATTTTGTCTGGGAAATATGTGCGACATAAGTTTCATTTATTTGAAATCAAGACTAATGTTGAAAAAATTCAGCTTGAAACTCTAATTGCTTGTAACTTTCAAAAAAAAAGTTTCGGTATTTGGTTTAACTCAAAAGAGCTTAAAGCAAATTTCCAGTTAAAAATTTGAATGTTGTGAAATTTTCTGCATATTTGGGAAATTTTGTCCCAATACAAAACTCAATTTAAGAAACATATGAAATCGAAAAAATAAAATAATAACAAAGAGCTGGCTCATTCAACAAAATGTTTGCACACATAAAATAAAAACAAATCAATCATGCAAATGAAAAAAGCCAAAAATTTTCAGTTATGCAGGGGATCGATTGTATAACCTTCTAAATTGCAAATACAAAGCTTAGCTACAGCGTATATGGTATTTTTTAGACAGATATTCCAAAATTTATTCTGTAAAACCTTTTAAGAAACTATTAAATTTTTGCTTTGAGCTTTATTGAAATTACTTAAGAAATTGAAAGATATATATGTACATAGAATTGTGAGATTAATTCACACTCAACTGTAGCATGACAATTTTGCCAACTTTTTGTTATCGTGCCAATTGCATGACAAAAATAGTTTTATCTAAATGGTTTTATGTCATTTTTTATGCAGGTACTTTTACTGGCTTATTTGATCTTTATAATACTTTTAAAAGCTCTTTTTAGATAACCAATATCGTTATATCTTAAGTCGATAACTAAGCGCAAGTAAATATCCACTTATCTGAGTTTGATTAACATACATACACCATGCAAAATGGTAGTGAATAAATGTCTACAGTAGGTTTTTTGTGAACTTAAAATCACATGAACTTAAATGATTTAAAGCAATTCCACTGACTATTACAAACGTTGCTGTGATTAAAGCAATCCTACTGACTATTACAAACGTTCGCTATCTTACTGGTTTTTTTAGGATAATCTGATGCCTGATGTCAGTAGATCAAGATCCGAAAATACGCTCGAACTCATATTTTTGCTATCTCAAATCTGATGGTTTTGAGAATCATTGTCATCTGTAAGTCGAAAAATTACCCTTTTCAGCTCAACAACACTAATCACCTATTCATTTAGATACCTTTTTTGTAAAAAATAATTTTTCTATACAATTTACATGTAAAACTAACAGGCTCCGTCGCCACCTTATAAAATTGAGTTACAGAGCTGAGTTTTCGTGAACTTTTTCTTCATATCATAAACTTACCTTTTAAGCAACAGCACCTTAAAAAAACAAAAAAAAAAAAAAAAATTTTAATCACCCTAGTGTCCATGTCGAATAGCTTTTACCTTTTACATCAAAATATTTACTTTTATTTTTTTTTAATAACATTTCATTAGATGATTAAATACATAAACATTTTTTACAAGCTTTGTTGGTACCATAAATAATTTCATGTACCAATGGTAAATTAAAAACTTCATTGAAATTCGTTACAGCCGTTAACAGGCGAAGTTTCATTAGTTCGAAGAAAAAGTTTAACGGGTAATATGAATCCAAAAGTAAGTCATTGACGGTTCATCGGTAAGGTCTTCTTTTTGGCTTTCTAGAAAAATCACAAAATATCTGGTATTAGCACAATAAAGGAAATCTTAGAGTTTAAAACTAACAATGCAAGAATAAACAATTTTGTGTGTACGTACTAACTTTTTTTTTTGGCTGTAATGTCGATTGTAAACTTAAAATGAGTAAAATTGCTGAGTTAACTTGACGTAAATAATGTAATTCTCACGAATTTGTTTACTTAGCATATGGATTTTTTCTATGATAATTATTGTTTTTATTGTAGTTTTGTGGCGGCTGTTGTTGTTGTTGTATGATGTTGATGATGATCAGTGGCGTACCTTGAACATTTGTCGAACAGGAATAAATTTGCAGCCCCCTGTCTTGAAAAAAATTAAAAATGTAATACTGTCGACGGCCAATAATACGAAAGCTCCTTTATACGAATGTCCAATTATACGAATGCTATATTTTTTACACATATGTCTCTACGTATATAATACGAATAGCAGTAAATTTGACTGTTCAATAGTACGAATTAGATTTTTTTTTCCTCAGTAGCATTTGTGTTTTTGTTTATATTTTGAAATTTAAAAAAAATATTTTTAGGTCTAGAATTGCTGTTTAGCTCATTTGTTGTGAAAATTTTTCAGTAAAATTTGATTTTAAGTGAAAAAAAAAAAAAATGAAACAAACGTATTGTTTTGCATGATTAAATAAATATCCTCGCAGATTGTGATAAAACAGAGAGTTCTTATCAGACATTTCGAATAAATATGGGTATTCAAAGTCAACCATCTTCAGGAAGAGGCAGTGCAAATAAATTTTCAAGTCAAAAAACGGCAAAGCTCAATGACAGAGTTTTAAAGAAACTGATTAGAGCATGTTTGGCCTATTTAGAGAAGACCCTTTTATTCATGTTTTTTTTTTATGCTAAAAATGTATTTGAATTATGAATTATCTTTTGAGCTTTGTTTTTGTTTAATAATTAAAAAATAAGAGAGTTTTTGAATATTATATACATACAAATATATAATTTACTAAAAAAACAGGGCAAAATTTCGTTGCGATAATACGAATTTTTCGATTATACGAATAGGCCTGACATTATATCATTAGTGTTTCACCGAGGCTACGAGGCAGCCTCGTTTTTGACTACGAGAACGAGGCGAGACCGAGGCGAGAACGAGGCGAGATGGAAAAATAAATTTTCCTCGCTTGACCGAGGCGAGGCGAGACCACACGGCACCTCGCCTCGTACTCGCCTCGGCCTCGCCTCGTTCTAGCCTCGTTTTCGAAACCAAGAGCGAGGCGCGTTTTGACGAAATCTGAACTCGTAAGAATCATATGCAGATTCAAAATATGAGTGTAATTTTTATAATAAAATCTATATTTAACTAATATTTTAGTATTTTATTTTGAGTACTTAAACTACTTTGTTTTATTTTTAATCCGCATGTGCTTCTTACGAGTTCAGATTTGGTCCAAGCGCTAATGCGCAGAAGTGCTTGGATCGCATCAGCTTCTATGCGACTTCGCCTCGATTGATCAGCTAGGGAAGCATGTAAGGCTATGTAAGGCTATAAGCAAAACTGCATGATTGACAACACTGCATTGAAATTGATTTATTCTAATAGTCTTTCTAAGAACCGGTAAGGTGAAGCGAAACGCACAGGGTAATGCTAGTATATAAATAAAGATCAATATATGTATGTTCGTTGCTAATGGACTTCTAAGCCGTTCAACCGACCGACGAAAGATTTGACATACATATATGTTTCTTATGATTTGGGATGCTCCGTAATATAGTTTACGATAAATGGGTGATGCCACCCCCACATAAGAGAAAAACAGAATTCATCATATATTATCAACAACTTGATGCAGATTAATAAAACTTGGTATATTTATAAAAGGTAGAGGCATAACTAGGCCTTCAATATAAGAAAAAAATTAACTTTATCATATCTCAATATCTATTTGACGTAGATACATAAGATTTGGTACATATTTTGCTTATAGTTTGTAAAAGGTTCATAGCTTAGTTTGGTTTGGAAAAATAGGCAATGCGTCTCCTTCCCATATAAGAAAAGAATTAAATTCATCATATCTCATCCAATTCATTAAAAATAAAAACAGATATTTTATTTTATTTCTTGAGGCTTGATCAGCCTATCAGCACTGATACATACATAATTTTTTATTTATTTTAATAAAAACCTCGCTTTTTTACCGAGGTGCCTCGGCCGAGAACGAGGCGAAGCGAGGCGAGGCGAGGCATGTGATGGCAAGATCTCGTCCGAGGCCGAGGCGAGGCGAGACTTAAATTTATAAAACGAGGCGAGACCGAGATCAACTAGAACCTCGCCTCGCCTCGGCCTCGGTGAAACACTATATATCATTCGTATTATTGGACGTCGACTGTAAAAAGAAGGGTCATTTGGATTTCCCTTACACATGTTTCACCAAATATTGAAAATTTTAATAAAATTTAATCTCACTGCATACTAGGGGTGGCAATCCTGGAGCTTTTTTGAGTTTCAAGATTTTCGGGATCGAAGTTTCCAATCCCGGGATTGATCCCGGGATTGATAGTTCTAGTAAATGCATACAGAGCTACAAAAAAAAAACGAGAAGTTTATACTATTGTATATATTAGGCCCGTGCGCAGGAATCATCCATGGAATATAGCTGTGGTCAAAATAATAGCAGTGCGGTGTCATTTTTTGAATTGAAAGCAAATATTTCGAATAAATGGCGTTTTATTTCTTCTAATCTTTTAAAATAAGCACACAACATTTTGTTCCAAAAAAATAACGGTACTTTCTAAGTTTGCTATTGTATTGAGTAATTTGTACTTTCGAGCCGTCAAAATAATAGCAGTGCTCAACTTTTTCTTTTGTTCTCAAGACTAGGTATTTACTTTTATTAAAAAAATTTGATCGTAACAAGTAAGTTTCATTATTTTTGTATAGTACTCCAATGATTTTTTCGAGTTTTTGCATTTTAGTTGGCCGTGGAAAGCATTCTACGACAGAGCAAAGTAAAAGAATTCCATTTCGCAAGGTGAGACTTTTACGGAAACTTAAAATGTTATCGGATGTTTATTAAAAATGGTTTAGAAAGTGAAGAAAGCTTCCCATGTCTCCCCGGGAAGTGAATTGTTCGACGTAGCGCTGAAAAGGAGCGTTTGTTGCTGTTGTCACAGGCAACGTTGCCATAACACGAAGCCTTTGATGGAAATTTGGAAACGCGCCTTCATTGCATATATCCAGTGCTTCGAGAGAATTTTTGATGTCTTGTGCGCGAATAGATTTGTGCATGAATTTTCATTGAAGCTGATTTTATTGATGCCGGAGCTATGCTTAAACGCGCATTGAAAAAACGTTCGTGCTACTTAGCCTTAGCGACGCGCAGTTGTTCCAAATCTTGTTTTTTGGTTCAAAAATAGCTAGAGTGAGCAAATCTTGTCGAAAATGAAAAACTCGGGCTCCCACGATTTAATGGCATTTCAGTTCTTTCATTTAAAAAAAAATTGTTGTGTCTTTCTGATTTTTTGTTCAAATGTCAATAAAAATCTATGTGCGAAAATTCCCAATGTGTTGAACCTCCAAACCCCCCTTGCGCACGGGCCTGGTATATATAAAATTAAAATTGCTTTATTTCCCAGCGTAACAATGAAGAATAAGAACGCAAAATAATAGCAAAAATAATAGCTTAAAAATTGACTTAGAACACTTCGAGTGTTAATACATCTAAATCACATTTACTAAGTTTGACTAGTAGAAGATAGCCACTATTAAAAGGAGATGATAGAGGATAATCAAGCATTTATGACCAAACTATCAATTTTATTTTTACATTTAAAAATTCGTGTACTTTATCACCTTCTTCAAATGTGACAGTGATGGCATTTAGTGGCACCGAATGGCTCGCTCTCGGTAGACGCACCCATAAGTGTGCTTCATTTAAGTTGTCCAAGTCTTTAGATGCTGATTTCAGAAAATAAGCTTCAGACAAAAGTTTAATTATATCTTAGAACTTAAGTCTTGGTAGGTCTAGGTATGGGTCAAAATTTCAATGTCAAATCAAGGTCGGCTGTGGTTTTTTTTTTTTTGAAGACAAACCTATATTTTTTGTTGCAGATTTGCATTTTATTATAAGAAATAGATATGTTTTGCTTATGTTGTTTTTCTATTGCATTTTTAGTATTTCCGTTAGTGATAAAAATAATTTTAGTCTAAATTTCACATTTTATCATTTTTCTCATGAACTACCAATTTTCAATACAAATCGCACTTAGTAAAAAATTCTTAAAATTAGTCAAAGTATTAAAAAAAATATTTTTTTTGCTATGTGACATTTTTTTTAAGAAAATCTTAATCAAAAAATTGCTACAATAAAAAAAATATTTTTACTCAATTTAAGGTTCAGATACGATTGAAGTGCATTTTGCAGGTTGATGCAATAATGTTTCTTGCACATCAAATGTATTGAAAACAATTATTTTGCAGATTTTGTACTTAAATATGTTATATAAAAGAATATTTATTATATAATATAAAATTTTTTTCTAATCCCTAAAATCCCGGGATTGAATCTTTGTAATCCCGGGATTACTTTAGCCTATATTTAGAGCAAATCCCACCCCTACTGCATACCGAGCACTATATTTCCGCTCCACAAGCTTTTGCACCCGGAGCGACAGACCCCCCACTCACCCGATTAGTTACGCCACTGGCGATGATGAAGGTACTTTAGCCAAAGTGATTATTATTATTAACACTTGTGTCATTGGTTTTGTATAATATGTAGTCCTTTTTTTCTTTATACGAACTAAAACTTTCCAAAGCTCCTATCCCTTTTCATTAGAGTATGTGTGTATGCGACACTATTCAACGTGTGTCATGTTGCAAACGTGTCGCATGGCTGTTTAGCGCGCAATCAATTTTTCTGACGCTAAAATCGTGCGACTTTAAATAAAGCTGTTGCTTTCATTATTTGTTTTGTTCTGGTTCAGTTTTTGTTGTTATTTTTGTATTTTTATTTTATTATTCACAAATTTCGTTTTCTTTACCGCTTGGTGCCTGATGCATGCGATTGAGTGACTTCTTCACGTCGGGCGACGTTCTTAGTGCGCGTTTTAACGTTGAAGAGTTCAACTCGTTCGTACGTCTCTTTCTACCTTGTCATCATTTTACAGTTTGTCGTCAGCTATTATTTGTTGATAGTTTTTTTTTTTTGATTTTGTTTTTACTGTCAAAAAAAAAAAACATTAATATATTACTGCTTATAAGCGAAAATAACTTAGAAAACGAAAAGTGAATCTTGTTGCCAAGTTAAATTGGAAAGAATGAGCGAAAAAAAATTTAAGAGCAAAGTAAAACTTTGACGATTTTCTATTGAAACTGTGTGAAAAAATAAAAATCAATTGCATTGTTTTCTTACAGTGTTCATTGCAATTTTATAATTTTCATCATTTTGTTTGTGAATAAAGCCTTTGTTTGCGCCATCAACGAACGGCCCTGTAACCCCCCAGCGCCACTATGAAATCTTTGCTGCTGTTTTTAAAAAACTTTTTAGTTTACGCATTTCTTTTGCTCGTGGTGATATTGGATCGCATCTGTATGCGTGTACTGCAACAGCTGCATTCTTTGCAAATTTGACTGACCCCCAACGGGCTTCATTGTGGCAATGAAGGCGCCTTAAAAAAGGTAATACATATTTTTTTCTTGTAAATGTTATTGCATGTATTTTTTTAAAAGTTTTTGTTTTTGTTGCTTTTATATTGATTAAGTCATTGTTCATGGCAATTTTATTTTACTACATTCTTCATTTACAACTAAATATTTAAATTTTTTTTTTGTTAGGTTTTACTCACGTTCACTTTTATTATTTATTCACTGATGTGCATATGTACGAGACAAAACACTGTGCATTGAGTTTTTTTGTACAATAGGAGGGTTGTGTTGACCTCTAGTCACCCCCACCCACTTTAATCGGCTGAGCACCAACCATTCACAAGTTAATGACTGTTAAAGCTACCGCATATTTGAATGAGTTCCAAATTCAATGGAAGCGCGTTAATCTTCAATAAAGCAAAGTCAAATTGATGGAACGCTTTGTTATGAAGCTTAATTCAGGTTAAAGTACCATTAGCTTTTAACTATGGACAAGTGGTGTGACAGTCTGCGCTCTGTTTTCAATTTGAGTGTTTGACCCTTCCGGCGGCGCATTTCTTTCCGTCTAATTAGCTTTAGTTTTAGTTGCGCTAGTGACGTGCAAGGTACTTGTAGGACTTGCGATCGCACGCATAATTGGTAAGCACTTATTATTTATTGATAGCATACACTCAGAAAAAATGTCTAACCTGGGTCAGGTAACACATTAACCTGATAAATTGTTCTATTGTTTAATTAAAAAAAAAAACATTTCTTTCTTGCATCCAGTGGGCTTCGAACCTAGGCATTCTGTGTTGTTACATGCGCATTACTTATATGCTTTTAGTTTCACGAAATATATTAATTAGAGTACTTCAGTTGTTTAAGATGTGCGCGCCTCTGAACAGTGACATAACGTAGGAGACCTAGGTTCGAATCTAGTCGGTGACAAATAAAAATTTGAATTCTCTTTGAAGTTTTTAAAATGCAACATAAATAAATTAAGTTCCAATTAGTTAGAGATTTGGTAAAAATTTGGTTACATTTACCAAATTAATTTTCTGAGTGTTGCCCTCGATGCGTATAGTTATTAAATTTTTCAATAAATCACATTGATATCATAAAATCTTTTAGCGAATACAAAAGAATTATTTAAAGTAGAAAAATTGTTTAAATTATTCCTTCTGTAGAATTTTTCATTTCTTATTTGTTTATTTTGTTTCAAAAACTAAATCATTACGCCGGAATGTATATTTAATTTGCTCTGAAAAATGCAAGAGCACTTGCCGACAAAAAAGTTCAATAAAATCTTGTTTTTGTTTTATACACTCATAGAAAAATCTTATTCGAACTTAAGAATAGTTAAAAAAATAATTCGTCAATTGTTTATTTTTTTTCGACGATTAAATATTTTTGAGTGTCAATTGAATTGTAATTATTACATTTTTCTTCAACTATCAGAGACGTATGCGAAATTTCGGGGTCAGAACGTCTTTCCCAAATTAAAGTGTTGTTTTTAGCAATTTTTTAAAATTTAAGTCATAATTTCTGAGTAGAAATAAAAAATTTTAACAATCATTTTAAAGAGAATAAATCTCTATTAAAAAATGTCTTGACAGCCAAATATGTCAAACAAATAATTATACTCGAAATGCCTTAATTTTTAAATGAATTTGAAGTTAGCTAGTTTTTGTGATACTTTGAGATTTAAATGAAGATATTGTATCGGATTTATAAACAAAGTGTTACCATCAAGTGCAGTTGCCTATACACGAAGCATTTTATGAATTTTTTAAATTTAAATAGTTCTAGAAACTAAAAATTCATTCATTTTAGTGCACAATTAATTCAATTGCGTATCGCATTGCATTACTGAGTAATGCTCCAGCTTTGGAGAATTTCATTCATCGCCTCAAAGGCCACTGATGATTCCATTTAGCAATGGCGAAACTAGTATAACTAGCTTTACTGGTTTTTGTTTTTGTAATTTATGTTGCTGTTATCACACACTGAACTGAACAGTAAGCTCAGTAAAATAATTACAAATCATTATTATTTTAATCAAATTTTCACCATCGTAAATAAAATTACAAAAGCACTGTATATATGTATATTCTAATTATTTCCATTGTCACGAAAAAGTAAACAGCTACAAATGATTGACCGTTATCTTTTTATCGTCACATGAAGATATATGCAAATAATTAGTAAAATTTCGCTAAGGCAATTAAATATTTCAAAATAGCTACATATGTATGTATGTATGTGCAAAGGTTTCAATAAAATATAATTAGTTGAACTAAACAGTTTTGCACCATTGTATGATGCTGCAAATATATGACTAATACACGGGTTTGTTCGAATACTCTTAATATTGATCTACCCGGGTAGATAAGAGTGCAGGTGTGCTTGCAAAAAGTTTTTCATTCAGTCATAAGTTAACTTAGCCCTTTTGTCCGATCCCACTTAGTTTTTGTGTAATGCTTGTTTGTGTCACCAAATGTTTGCGTTGCCTTATCATAGCGTTGCTAAGTGCTTGCTTACATGAAGTATGACACGTCCATTTGCTCAATATCGAATTTTTATTTTTTTTCTAATGTTTGTTTTTGCAAGCAAATATAACCGTACTGAGTTTTGTAGCGTTTGCTTATATAGTTTTCGTCTTTAGGACAGGTGCTTTGCCTTATAATTTTATCCAAATAAAACAAAATTCTCAACTTGAAGTGCTCTTTTATAATTAAAATTAATTTTTAAATCAGTTCCATAGTTCTCGTGATCAAGAACGTCGGCTTAAGACTTTGCGAGGCCCAACTGACAATGGACCCCATAACATTAATAACCAAAAACGAAAGTTCACTCCAAGGAATTTCTTAATTTGCTTAAATTCGTTTTGCTATGGAAAACGGCGGTGTCAAAGGGAGCATTTGTGATGTCTACTGTCGATATGACAAAAAAAAAAAAAACGCTATGGGGCCCCTTGAGTTTGGGCCTAGGAATAATGTCGCTTTAGCACTATCTAAGCCCGTTGTTAACACATAAACAAACAAACTCACTGTATCTCTTTATAGCTCCACACTCAAAAATTTCTGGTCTAAGCTTAATATATATTCATTTTAAAACATCCTACAAAATATGTACTATAATTCATAGCTGAAATAAGGTGGGAATATAAGGTCCGTCATTATAGCTAATAAGCTCTTCGTGTATAACTTTAATAAATAATAAATTTTGTAATGAAGTCCACATTCTGTATTATTACCATTCGTGATGAATGGCAATATACGATATTAGCATTACATTTGTAAAATATTTAACTGTAGGTGCACGAGTATTACAATCCTTGCGTTTGAATTTATGTATGTTTTTATGAAAGCTATCAAAGTTAGAAAAACACCATTTTTTATTTGGTCATTCTTTAAAGTAAGCTAAATTTCAAGTTGTAGCTTTTGGCATTTAAATTGTATGTTAATTTAATACTTCACTTGTTATCGCTGCGTAGTTATGATAGCATCTGTAAGTTTAATTTAATTGATTATACAGAAAAAAATATAAATTTCGAGACTAAAATAGATTTGTTCAATTAAATGAACTGTCGAATAACAAAATCAATTGGTAAAAATTCATTTGGGTTGAGAAAAAATATTTGCATATGCCTAATTTTAATAGGTAGTTGATAAAAATATAATAATAAAAAACAAATTGCCAAGAGCAAATAAAGCGTCATAAGACGTATAATTGCAAGAGAAGTTTCTCTACAATACGCGATTTCATAAAATTGTGATATCGAAAAGTTGCGCCACTATTCAATCTTAACCAACATACGCTCCCATATATGACTAAGAAAAACAACTCTTGAGATAGTAAAAATATAAACAATAAATATTTTCGAATATTTTCGGTAAAGAAAACAAATTAACTCGACAGTTACCAATATTATGTTTTTTTTTTTTATAAAGAAAAGTAAAATTTAGTTAGAACAGCTGAGGTTTGCAATCGCGTAAGGTAGATAGCAAAATAGTTTAGATAAAACGCGAACATATATACGAGTATGAGGCACTCCACGCCAAGTCGGACACCATTTAGTTTTTGTAACTCTGATTTTTTTGAAAAATTGTTTCTTTTAGTTCTGGTCGAAACTTGCATCCAGAGTTATAAATTTTTGGAAATTTACTTTTTTTTTTTTTTGAAGAGCTTATAAATACTTGAATAATCGCCCAAATTGCACTTTTTTTCAAAATGTTCGTTTTCAAAAATTTTCGTAAAAATTATAGATTGGTTTGATAAAGGTCAAACGATGAGATCTATTTTTTTTTTTTGAATTTCCGATTTTCATGATTTTAGCTATCCGTGTTGAAATAATAAGTAACGATAACTTTAAGCATAAAAATTGAAAGTTCAAAATAAAAAATAGATCAGACCAGATTTAAAATTGGTTAAGTGAAAACAGTTTTTTACGAGTACAAAAAATTTTGAAGAAAATGGTTATCACATACATACGTTGTCAAAAATGACGATTTATCTTCAAAACTGTATGATAGGAATATCGTTATAAAATTTTTCCATATTTTTTATGAAAAGTACGTTTGAAACGCAAATTTTGAAAACAAATAATGGAATTTATCCGAGCATTTGTATAGGTGAAGTATTTAATTTTTTCTTAAGAGCTTTTTAAATAATAAACAAAAACCTTTTTTATTTGCGAGTAAAATCTATATACACATGTACATACATGTAAAAAAAGGATATATTGCATAACGGACTTGCTTGATTTTTATAACATATTTTGTTTGTTATTGTCTGTAAAAGGCTTTTAGCAAAAAAAGTTTCAAAAAACTTAAAAAAAAATTGGAAAATCACGAAAAACCGATATGATATTTTGTTTGAGAATTTTATATAGAGAATGCAATGTTATCCAGAAATTAAATTTATTTTAGGTAGGCCGACGTCTGCCGTTTCAGGACGGATATGGGGCTGGAGATAGGGACAGGGAAACAATTGAAATAATTAATTTTTAATTGTAATAAAAATAATCAGTAGATAAAAACCAAATAAAAATCATCTATAAAATATATAAATTTAACATACAAAAACTAAATAAAAAAGAGTTTTGGAGGCTTCAACCCAAAAAAATCATTAAATCGCTAGTGTTTTGACTTTAATCCTTGAGGTAGCATGGAAGACTGCTTAACAGAAGAAATTATTTATTCATGCATCTCTACCCGAATTTTAATATCCCTAAAAGTACACTTAATTTATTATGTACAAATTACTTTACTATTTTTAGGAATCACTTAGATTGATAAGCGAAACACGGCGTGCTGGAGGGAAGTTAGAGTGAGACAAAAATGTCAACAAAAATTTAGTGTGTAGAAAAGTTTAATGTTCAATTGAAAGGACTACTTTTTTTTGCAAGACGTGGCACCGCCTAAAAACTCAAATTTAATTGCTTAAATTCTGAATTGAAAATTTGGTGGGTAGATAAAAAATATCATTAGCACTGGCTCACAAAAATTGATGAAATCGAAAAGTAGGAGTAGAAATTTTATAATAAAATTCGCAAGCTCGTACTCAAAAATTGTTTAGAATTTAAAAAGAAAAATTAGAATAGAAATTGTAAAGAGAAGGTTTTTTCATCGTAAAATCTCGTAACTATGCGCATTTCCTCCATTAGAAAATAATACAAAATCAGGCAAAATTGATAAGATTTAAAAACTTAATTATTGTAAATACATAGGTTCACAAAAAATACCCAAAAAATTTAATTGATAAAATTGTGTGTTATAGATAACAAAGTGTAACTAAATGGTGTTCAGGTTGGCAGATTTCGGATTTTGATACATCAGGAAAAATTTGTTCATACAAAATAAATGCTATCTAGTTCATATTTACACTCTAAGAAATAGAAACAGCGATGTGTGAAATCGCTATATTCATTATTGTAAAATTACATATTTTAATTTGTGTTAATACTATTACATGAGTTAAATTACACATCTCATGTGTTTCGATAAAAACTCGAAGAATTTTACACAAAATGTGTTTATTTATACATAATGTGTAGTTTACAACGTTATAAAGACATTTACAAACATATGAGTGTAAATTCACTCACTTAATCGGTATTATTTTAAGTTTCTCATGCATCAGTACTTATGATTCGATATAACTTTTTTGTTACTCACATTGTATATATACGACATCGTAACATATGCAAAGAAAGTTATCAATGTTCCCTGTATATTTTCAATTAAATTATTTGTATATAAAAATAAATCACATAATTAAACAACAGCTTTTAAAGTGAAACCCTATAAAGTATCCAGTCCTAAATGACTCTTTTGATTTTGATTATTTTGATTTACACATCAAAGAGTGTAAATTGATTTACACATTTTTTATAGTGAAAATAATATTTACACATCGCATGGAAATTACTATATTAAATATAGGAAACCTGGTTTCCTGGAGTGTACACACTTATGTCTTATAAAATATAACTCAGTTTTATAATTAAGTTTATAATTGTGTAAATATTATAGTTGGCTAATAGTTGTTCCCATAGGACAATACCAATTTAATGAGGTTTTGTTTGCTTAAGTTTGAAATTTTTTTGTGTTGTTAATACTCGTACACTGCGTTCATAAGCGATAGCACTTCTAAATTTATTGTTCTTACTACAACGAATACCTGTTTACACAATCAATTGTAAATGCAAACATTAAGTTTTAATTCTGTAAATAAATATTGTTACTAGAGAGCATGTTAAGATTGAAGAATATTTAATTTTTAAACCTCTGTCGGATTATTGTTGACTTAATTTTGATTTATAAATATTTATTATTTTTAAATGAAAATGAAATAGTGACAACACTTCTGCTATGTAAATTATGCACAAATGTTTATTCAGTCGAAGCAAATTTGAATGAATAATAAATAAATAGAAGAAATAGGTTAAAACTAACGATTAGAGAAAGTATGATTGCTGATCGGCTTATTCCAAAAGTTGTGTGAAAAAACTTGACTCTACTTGACAACATTATTGTCAGTACATACATTATTTTCGTAAGTAATCCATTATTCGTCGCCCATATTTTTCTCAAGTTATTCTTTTGAAAGTAATCGCGATGTCTTTAATTATTTTTTAGTATAGAAAATTATTGGGGTTTTTTTCACTGTATGAGAAAAACTTAGTTTATGCATAAAACATTCAGCCAAATCAGTAGAGAAAAATGTGCGTTTTTCTTGCAAAAAGTACTCGATTTTGTACTTGCCACTTTTCTGGTTTCATGCAACTAATTCTAAGTGATCAAATAATCTCACAACCTTATAGAAGCTCGAGCTTAAATGACCTTGGAATGAGTTCAGTAGAAGCTGTTGCTGCGAAGATGAAAAGAAACGTGTTGAACACTTCTTCTGCAAATGCTCTGATCTTTGTAGAAGTATACTTAGACGGTTAGTGGTTACTTTTCATTAATCTAGCTGACTTAGTCAACGTAACGGCATGCAATATCCACCTTTTTTTTTACAAAAAATTCAACTGAGTGCGGGAGTAGCGAAACCGTCCGTTTCTTTTAGAAGGTATCACAATGGAGCAGCTCTGATCTATGTGCGTTCGTAAAATATCTTACTGGACAGCAGTTTTAACCTTAACAAAACTACAAGTGGTTACTAAGATCGAAACCCGTCTACATTTTCCCTCTAAGTTGACGAAAACTGTTTTTTTTTCTTTGTAAGTAATTCCTAAAAAGATAACCACTCGAAAAAAGTAGTGTTGAAAGTAATTTTTACATTTTTCTCGTAACTCTGATGCGAAAAGAATCACAGCAGAGAAATAGTTAAAACAAAAATGATTTTTTTCAATCAGGTTAAAAAAATTGAAACTCCACACTGACCGTTACATTTTGCTATCCCTACGACTTGGATCGCAATGACAGCCACCACGATGCACAGTGTTGTACATTGCATTGCACACTCGAACTGTACCAAATTTCAGGAGTCTTGCGCTATTATTACTATTATGGCCTCAAGTTCCATACAAACCTATCCACTGTGCGATATTTGTTTTGCTCAAAGGATTGAGGTCGTTTTGCTTGTGATCAATCCAATAAAATCTAAATTGCTGCCAATCGCTAAGACGATTTGAGGACTCTATTTTTTGTTCTTAGGCGCAAAGCGAACCTGGAAATTGAAAAACATTGGTTCTAAAATTCCAGTTTGAACAGCACTGATCATATTACAAGTATTGTGGTAAAAATTGAAGGTACCTAACGTCATTTTGGCATGGACACTAAAATTTACAAAAATGTACAAAAAAAGTGTTAATGTACCGAAATGCCATCAATGCCATATAATTCTTTAGCTGTTGATTTTAAACGTATAGAAATTACTAGCAGTAGAAACATGCAGTTTATGGTATTATAAAAAAATAATCTGTTGAGCTTTTCAATGCATTTTATGAACATCGTTTATAATGACTCTTTTGCTTACTTAAATAAATAATAATTTGAGTCGTCTAGTTGACTCAACTGACGCATTGAAAATTATGAGTTCCACATTCATTAATTACAAGAAGCTCCTAAACTTATGCAACATATTTCTTTTAATTTTGAATTGAAATTTTGTATTCGTATGAAGTTTATTTTTATTTGAATGCTTTGAGGAGTTCAGGTATCTAGTACCAATTGATACAGGCTTCAGAACAATAGGATTAGTTTTAGTGCCAAAATCAATTAATAGTTTAAATTATTATGATCACTGTGACTAGATGTTATAAGTCCCATTCGATTAATTAAATTTTAGATCAATTAAGACCTTATTTCGAAGTAACACGAGCTATGTTCATTTCCAAAGTTGCAATTGCTGCTGGCTTATCAGCCTAAGTTCGTGGCTTCACATATCCGCATAGAAAATAATTTAATACTCAACACTTTGCGCTGGTATATTCTTTTGTACATAAATTTCTTCGTCTTGTTAGTGTTGCATCGAGTAGGGTAAATAGGATTGCGGTGCACTCAACCGAATTTCGTACATAAATACTATACATACATACATGCATGGGTTTAATTAAAGTTTTTATTAAAATTTCACATTTTTCCCAATGTATGTCATGTGCATTCGGTCAATGTAGGGGAGAAGTGGGGGTTGTGGGCATAGTTTTGTTTTCGGCTTATAATTACCGACCTAGTGCATATTATTTGGACATATGGGTATCTGTGTAAAGCTAGACACCTAAGCTAACTAATTATAAAGAAACATACCCGATTCCGTCATGCAAAAAAATTTCACATGGACTTTCGTAAAATCGTCATTTTGAGAAAAAAATTTTTTTTAGGGGGGGTTGTGGGCACCCTTAGAAAAAATGCTTAAAATGGAAAAATATGAAAAAAAAACCACAACTAATATGAACAAAATGACAGTTTATTAATCTCAAAGCCTGCATAGGATTTATTCATCGTCAAGGAAATACAATTTTGACATGTATAATAGCTTGCCCGCATGCCCGCACATTTCAAATGAAAAGCTCGATCGCAGATGTTACAATTGATGTAGTTGGCTGCGGTCAATTGGCGTGGCAAAAATTTCAAACAAAACAAAATTCTATGGAACTAAAGTTTAAAAAACAATATCAATCATAGTAGGCTACGTTCATCGTTCATATTTTTTGGTGGAATTTTTTGTGATTTCGTGGAAAAAAACGGGTGCCCACAACCCACCCAATTTTTGTGCCCACAACCAACTTTAGCAGACATTTTAAAAAGTAATGAAAAAATGTTTATGCATAAATTTTTTGGTTCAAATCGATATTGTTCCATTCAGCATAATACTTCGACTAAATAAAAATACATTACACTTACCATTCCAATCGATCCACTTTGATTGATACACTATTGAAAATGTTTGAAAAAAACTTCACCACCTTTTCAAAGCCCAAAAAAAAAACCAATTCGTTCATTTCCAAAAGCAAACGCGTCCGTTTACTTTGATATTTGGCATGAATCATACATAGGGTAATTACCCTTGCGAATAACATTACCAACGAAACTCAATCTTCATTTTGTGAAAAGATACGTAGGGGTGCCCACAACCCCCCCGGTGCCCACAACCCCCACTTCTCCCTTAGTAGTAAATTAAATTCATTTTTGTACATAAATAATATGAACTTTTACACGGGCTTTATTTTAATGCAAATAAAGGGTTTTTCAATAGGGACGCTACAAAAGTAGACCAATAGGGACAACAAACGACGCCATATTTTTTCCCGCTCTTTTGACATTTCTCTTCAGTAAGGGTTGCCATTTTATCATGGAAAGATATATGTATGATCCAACAACGAAATTCGGAGTCAGTGGCTTCAACTTTAAGAGCGCTACGTCTAATTTATAGTCGTTATAATCGTCCTGTCAGATCAACAATTGAGCGTCTTGTGGAAAAATTTGAATCCACAGGCACAGCACATTGTTCCAGTGCCAGTGAGACAAAGAAGTGCCCGTAGTGTCGAAAATATTGCTGCCGCTATCGCATCAATTGAGGAAGACCCAAATCAGTCTCTCAAACGTCGTTCTCAAGCATTGGGCATCTCTGTGACGTCGTTGTGGCGAATTTTGCGAAAAGATCTTGGCCTACATCCTTACAAGATCAAATTGACGCAAGAACTGAAGCCGCTTGACCACCAGAATCGTCGTATGTTCGTGAATTGGGCTGAGCAACAACTTGAAAATGATCCGAATTTTCATCGAAAAATCATCTTCAGCGATGAAGCTTTTTTCTGGCTGAATGGCTTCGTCAATAAGCAAAATATGCGTTATTGGTCAGGCAGCAATCCACACGTAGTCAACATTGCATCCCGAAAAAATTACGGTTTGGTGCGGTTTATGGGCCGGCGGCGTCATTGGGCCGTACTTCTTCCGTGATGATCAAGACTGGCACGTTACTGTGAATGAGAATCGCTACCGCTCAATGATAACCGAATATTTTTGGCCCAACTTGGATGATATGAACTTGGACAATATGTGGTTCCAACAGGACGGCGCCACAAGCCACACAGCGAATGTCACAATCGATTTATTGAAAACCAAGTTTGGTGAACGTGTTATCTCACGAAATGGCCCAGTCAATTGGCCGCCTCGGTCGTGCGATTTGACGCCGTTAGGCTATTTCCTGTAGGGCTACGTCAAGTCTATGGTCTATGCCAACAAGCCAGCGACGATTGATGAACTTCGTACGAATATCGAACGTGAAATTGCAGCAGTATCGAAAATTGGGTTCAGCGTCTGAACTTCTGCAGGCGTGCCCGTGGTGGCCATACAAAAGAAATTGAGTTCCATACATAATGGCATCGAATGTTTTTTTACAAGAATAAAGAAATTCATTGATATCCCAAACCGTTTTTGTTTTATTAAAAAAAAACTTTTGTAGCGCTCTTATTGAAAGTTCCTTTACATGGTCTATATATAGTTTTAAGTAGTTAATTTTTAAATGTGTTAATATTTTTCGTTCAGTGTGGATATTGACCAGAAACAATTTTTTATAATATTTTAAATAAAATAAAAAAAGCATTTAAACAGATGGTATATGTGGCGTATTTCAATCAAAAGTCCTATTGCTCTAATAAATCACCTTTTAAATACAGGATTACTATATAGGGTATTATGTGCAGCATTTAGAGTCCCTTAGTGAGAAGAGCAGTAAGTACTGTGAAGTGGTGGAAGTTAATCAGCATAACTGTAATTTTTCAAGCATACATACATTTATACTTTATGTGTAAAGATTCTATTCCAAAGAAGATTCCACTTAAAGCTCATCGCATTACCACTGGAAAATCGTTTCGCTGAGCTAGCAATTACTACAACCAGACCCTTTTGTAGCAATGCATATGGTTGCTAGTGATTTTTTCTAGACACGTTAGCTAAAATAAATAAGAGAAATAACAGTGGAATGTACAGGGTCTTTCGAATCCTTGCTTCATCTTCGAGGTGAGTATATTATCATAAGTACTTATAAGAGTACGAATACACAATTTCTTGTTAATTTCTGCATGGAATCTGCAATGCAAAAAAGATCTAAGAAGAACGTGGGACTTCTGTTTAGTTGAATCTAACATAAATGTCTTTATTGATCCCATAAATGAGTGAAGTTATGCACCTCTTCTATGCTCAATTCACATATCTTGCAACTAATGGCGGTATTGGTAGTGCGAATGAACATGATTTTTACTTAATTAATGATTTTGAAGCTGACCTCTTCCATAATAGAATGCTGGTCAGAGAGTTTTGCTTGCATGTTGGACTGCTTGGTGACGAGAATGTAGACTCTATCTGCAGAAACAGGATGTATCAGAGGTTTGTGGATGATATTTTGGATATCACTTTTAGTATGGTCTTCAGCTTTGCTAAGAATATTTTGTCCAGCACTAGGTCAGCGATCTTTGGTGTTACACCTCGACTGTTAAATGCATCTCAGATAAAATTACGGACGATGGTATCAAAAGTGGTGCTGTACTAAACTTAACGAGATCAGCCATACATTTATCTACATGACAATAATGCGTAGGGTGTTTAATTGACCAAAACATGATCTGCTTGGGAAAAAACTCGTCATTGGTTTTCGAATACATAGCTATAGTCTCTCGCTGACTCTGGAGAGGAAAATTTCTGTCAGGACTGTGGGTATGACATGGTGATAGCTGCACTTTTTTCCGGACTTTCATCAAGGTCCCAAGTTAGCATTATTTTTCCTGAATTTGGATAAGGACAAAATGCATAATCTAATGAATGAACTTCAGAGACGCTTTCAACAACAGTCATATTTTATCTCTGGATTAATCTTGCCGCTTCCCTTACTCCGAGTACAACGAAAGGCAACTCACTACTAAAGTATATGTGTGACTTATAGTTTTGTCAACTTTCTGATAAAGTCATCGGTACCAAACTCTTCATAATAAAAGAAAAGGCATATGTGGCAACAAAGCACTTCAAATGTCAATATCAATTATGATAACTTAAAATTTTATTGCCATCACTTGAATGGCTGTAATTTCATCAGACGATAGTAATGCACAGTGATTCGTTTCATGTAACGAAAATAAAAGAAAATTTAAAATTTTATTTTTCGAATCATACTTAATAACAATTTTGAAAAAATATTGGTGTCCTTCTAACAAGATTGACATTTATATCGAAAAATTATAAGAAGATGTATGTATGTTATTATTTTTTTACAAAGATAATTTTAGTTTCTGACATTTATAACTAATATGATTTTGAAAAAAATGTTTTGTTACCATCTTTAATCTTAGTCACGCTGAAACATGTCAAACAAAATCATGGAGATTTTTGTTTATTATCAAAAAAAAAAAAGAAGGGAGAATTCTAATTAAAAAGTGGCAGTCCGTGAGATAAAGCCATCATAAGTTACTTATATATCTTTTCCAAAATTTGCTTTTTGTTGTGATCCCCTGTTGCTATTTTCATAGATAAGCAGCTGCTATGAATTTAAAAAAGAAGTCCCAGTACCCACAAATTGACACTAATTCGTAGAAGTTTACATTTTCGAAACATGCAAACTTGAGCATTCAAAATGCAATGTGTTGTTAATGTGAAAGTCTTATTAAATCTTCGCATAACTTTAGACTAAACGAATATCCAAGTATTGTGGTCTTAAAAATCTAGTTTTTTTATTTATAGAAATATGCTGAAGTCTGTTAAAGCTTGTATCACATTTTATAGATTTTCGCGCCGTTTAAGAGGTATTAACTTTTGACGCAACTCCTTTGCGAAGTAGATCACTGTGCACTGTGAAAATTAATAAACATAGTTACTGTTTATCAACACCATACATGCCACAAAGTCATAACACAAATTGGATGGTAATGGTAATTTGAGAGTCAATGCTTTTATAATGGTTAACGACGAAATAGGGCCAAAAAAGCGCAGGAGCTTTTTATCTTATCTTGACCAATTTTTATATATAATAACTTTACTTTCGGGAGGATGGGGCTGCTTGTAGAAGTCCACGTAAGTGGGGAAAGTCCTGATCGCCACTCACTTGGGAGTGGCCAGAGATGATTCTTTTGCAAGCAGTTCAAGCAGCTCACAAACTTCCGGCCTTTTTTGGCCAAGTATCCTCTGGAGATCCCTTGGACACCCGTCCGGGGGTGAGCTAGTTGTGAGAAGGTGAGTATCTCCTAGACTTAAAACTTGGAATGTGTGCGTAGGGTTTGGGTCCCACCACACATTATCATCATTTCCAATGAAAACCAAATCAGCCTCGGATAATAGCCCCCACTACGATGACGACCACTGCAAAAGAAAAACGGACTATGATTTACGGATATGCACCTGGAATGCCCGGACCCTCCATAGGGAAGGTGCAACTATCCAACTGGCGGAAGCCCTCGTAAAAATAAAGGCTGACATCACCGCCATCCAGGAGATGCGATGGAAACGACAAGGCTGCTCTAAACGGACGAACTGTGATATCTACTACAGCGGCCATGCGGAGAGGCGCGAATTTGGTTGCGGATTCGTTGTAAGTCGAAAATTACGCCACCTAGTTTCCCGGTTCACGCCAATAAACGAAAGGCTGGCTACGATCCGTATCAAGGCAAAATTCTTCAACATAAGCCTAATTTGCGCGCACGCCCCGACGGAGGAAAAGGACGATGCCACCAAGGCTGATTTCTACGCGAGCCTAGGGGACGTGTATGACCGTTGTCCGACCCACGATGTAAAAATAGTCCTCGGCGATTTTAACGCGAAGGTCGGAAGAGAAGGCATCTTTGGCGCTACAGTCGGTCAGTTCAGTCTCCACGAGACCACTTCAAACAACGGTCTGAGACTGATCGACTTCGCCGCGGCGCGAAACATGGTAGTTAGTAGTACCAGATTTCAAAACCTCGACATTCACAAGGCCACCTGGCTATCCCCGGATCAAAAAACGAAAACCCAAATTGATCATGTTGTGATCGACGGAAGGCACGCTTCAAGCATTCTGGATGTGCGTACATTTCGGGGGGTCAACATTGACTCCGACCACTAACTGTTGCAGCTAAGATCCGCATGCGGCTATGCAATGCGAAGAATGTACGCACGGGCATGCAACGAAAGCTGGACGTCGCCAAGCTGCAATCACAACGGACTGCCGAGGCGTACTCCGCTCAACTCTCGGTTAAGCTCAACCAACCAACCTCTGGAACCGACGACGCCGGTGGACTTTGGACACACATCTCCCACTCCATGCGTGCTGCTGCCGAGGAAGTCATTGGTTTTCGACGCCCACAACCTCGAAACCAATGGTATGACCAGGAGTGTCGCGATGCGACTGCTGAAAAAAACGCCGCATACAAGAAGACGCTGCAGTCAGCCGCAACGCGAGCCGTGCGAGAAAACTACTGCGAAAACAGGAAGGAAGAGAGGCGCATTTTTAGACGTAAAAAAAGGGAGCAGGAAAAGCGTGAGCGTGAGGAACTTGAGGTGTACCAGGGCAAGAAGGATGCACGAAAATTCTATCAACAAGTTAAGCGTCTAACTCAAGGTTTCAAGCCCGGAGCATCCACTTGTAGAGACGAAAATGGAAATCTGGTTACAGATACACAGAGTGTACTGAGGTTATGGAGGCAGCATTTCTCCAACTTGCTTACGGGCGATGATCCCACCAATTCCGCCCAGAGAGAATGCAGTACGATACCACCAATCGATGATAACGCAGTGGAAGTATCATCACCTAGCCATGAAGAGGTTCGAGTTGCTATCCAGCGACTCAAAAATAACAAAGCAGCGGGTGCTGACGGCCTGCCAGCTGAGTTGTTTAAAGCTGGTGGCGATGAATTGATAAGGTGCATGCATCAACTCATCAGCAAAATATGGCTAGCGGAAAGCATGCCCGACGATTGGAATCTCAGCGTGCTTTGTCCTGTAATAAAGAAAGGAGACCCGACAATCTGCGCCAACTACAGGGGTATCAGTCTCATTTCCATCGCATATAAGATCCTCTCGAGCGTATTGTGTGAAAGATTGAAGCCGTATACAGAAACGCTGATCGGATCCTATCAGTGTGGCCTTAGACCTGGTAAGTCCACCATAGACCAGATTTTTACACTACGCCAAATCCTGGAGAAAACCCATGAATATCAAATCGACACTCACCATCTCTTCGTCGATTATAAAGCTGCGTTCGATAGCCCAGTGCGGGATTGCCTATACGCAACAATGTCTGAGTTCGGTATACCTGCAAAGTTGATAAGGCTCTGCAGGATGACGTTGAGCAATACGTTTAGCTCCGTCAAGGTAGGGAATGACCTCTCCGGAACTTTTAATACCGAGCGAGGTTTCAGACAAGGCGACCCGCTCTCGTGCGATCTCTTCAATTTCATTATGGAGGGGATCGTACGAAAAGCCGGTGTGCATCATAATGGCACCATTTTCTTCAAAGGTGTTCAGCTCCTTGCGTACGCTGATGATATTGATATTATCGGTCGGAGTAAGAGAGATGTTACTGCTGCTTTCACTGCTATTGAAAAGGAATCAGCCAAAGTGGGTTTGACGGTAAACGAGGGCAAGACGAAATACATGATGTCTACTAACAACAACAAGAGAGCACGGGATCTAGACTCTCATGTTACAGCGGGCAACTGTAAATTAGAAGTTGTCAAGGAATTCATTTACCTTGGCACTGCCGTAACCAGCAACAATGGTGTCAGTCTGGAGATTAAGCGGAGAATAACAATTGCTAATAGGTGCTACTACGGTCTCAGTAAGCAATTACGTTGCAGAGCTCTCTCTCGATCGACAAAGCTAACACTCTACAAGACGCTCATTCTACCTGTGCTTCTTTATGGCACTGAGGCATGGGTGGTTTCGACAACAGACGCAGCCGCTCTTGGGGTGTTCGAGAGGAAAGTTCTCCGCAAAATCTTTGGTCCTATTCGAGTTGGCGACGACTATCGCATTCGAATGAACCACGAGCTGTATGAGCTCTACGCCGACATTGACATAGTTAAGCATAAAACAATACAGCGACTACGCTGGCTGGGTCATGTCCATCGTATGGATAAAGAAGCTCCAGTGAAAAAGGTATTCGAAGGGAAGGTCCCCGGTCAACGACGAAGAGGGAGACCATGCCTCCGGTGGATAGACCAAGCTGAGGAAGCCCTAACCGCGCTTGGCATTAACGATTGGAGAAGGCGCGCGCAAAACAGAGGCGCCTGGCGAGAGCTAATGAGGTCGGCCGTAACCTGACAACGGGTTGTTATGAACATCTAAGTAAGTAAGTAAGTAACTTTACTTTCGATAAAAGAAACCTGATAAGAAAAGCTTTATGTAGTCACGAAAAAACAATTTGAAATTTATACTTATCGACATTAATGTGCGAGTAATGTAAAATGGTAAATACTAGTAAAACAAATATCTTATCAATAAAATTTAGTTTGATATCGGTTTTGCGAAACAAATTTGAGTACATTGAGAGATAAATTAAAGGATTGATTCGATTTGATGATGATTATATATGATCTGAAAACCATTTGATAAAACAAAAATTTTTATCGATTATTTTGGCAATTTTATCCATAATTGTTTGGTGATTTTTCATTGATTTTGGACAAATTACCTTTTTGTGCTTAGAGGCTATTTAATTCACTATTTTTAGTTTTGAGCGATAATAAGTAGTTTTTCGTGTATGTATAGTACGCTAGGTTATCAGCTATCAGCTATGTACTATGAAATCATGTAAAAAAATCTGATTTATAGTTGAACATACACATATTTATTTTTTAATCTTTTAAAATCTGAACTATACTGAAGAAAACAATTTATTGCTTGGTGATATCCGCTTTGAAATTTTTCCTATCGATTTAGGGGGCGGTGCTAGTAATGTTATAAGCAGTAAGGGTTGCGAATCCATCGTATTTAACCAGGCTCTATGTTCAAAACCTATTTTCAATCGTCTCCGTACACATTTTTAAAGAGTCAACACACTCAGAACTTCACTTCGGCATTTATTAGAGCTAGCTCATTCCCCGCGGCACCGCTCGCGTATGCCCCGTTGTCCTATATCGCATACATTTTTTAAAAATACTTAGTACAGACTTTTTAAATCCATAGTGTCAAGTTTCACAAATATAGCAACTATAGTTCCACAGATATGTTTATCGCTTTAATGTTTTTCTACAATGTGTTTCATAATAACGATATGCATCCAGGTATTAAATTTCGTAACAGTAGCGGTATTTCGTATAGTAGGTGTAAAAATAAAGCTGTTTAGGTACTTAAGCTATATGGTATGTGCCACACTCTTTTGTCAAACCACGCCCACATTTTTCGAATTACTGAATACTTACAATATACATATATACATTAGACCGTACCACCTTACAGGCAAAAAAAAAAAAAAGTTCATCATACACCATCGAATCTGAAGCATTTTGCAAGATAATTTCGAAAAATTTTTTATACCGAAAATATATGTCACGCATCTACACTTTTCTTTATATCATCGGCACTTACAGTCCGATCTTAAAGTATTAGATATCAATGTTTTTGTCTCAAGTAGACCAATTTTTTTATTTAAGGGTCACTGACATCAAGGGCCCCGTTCTAGTACTTACCCACGAGATCGCAGTTCTTATTATCTTAATGTACGATTCTAGTGTCAAAAATCAAAGCTTGCAAAAAATCATTAAACTTTTCCAACGGAAGTATTTCGATTATTCCATTAATACTATGTATTTTAAAATTTTTTTTTATTATTTTGTTTTATTTTTTATCACCGGCATTTAGAGCCGGATCTAAAAAACATGATGTATGGATGTTTTTGTCTCGAAGAGACCATTTTTTTTTGCTCCAAAGGTCATTGACCTCAAGTATATACCCACCAGCTCTCAACTTCTACAACATGAATTAAAAAATTAAAAGTAAAATCAAATAAAGTGTCTTCGAGCCGTTGCCCAGCATCTCGAAGGACCTCACCATATGGTACAATTAAATTCAATCTTATCATTTAAATAAAACACAAAACTTTTATAGTGGGAAAAGTTATGGCGGCCACCGATGAACTACGCATTCAAGTGCCAAATTTTAAAAGGAGAGCTATCATAGGTGCCAAGGAATAGCAATTAGAGTTTATATGTTTTTTTTTTTGTAAGCTATGAGAGAGGTGCCTCGTCGATTTGTCCTCTAACTCCTACTCCGAACATCTTCAGATTGCCCTTTTCACCTCTGCCAACATATGTACGAAGATCCATGCATGTGAGCTTAAATAAAGATTCCAGAATCTTATAAAGGACAAACGGACGTACATACTTCTTGCAAGGAGTTTTCTATCGTAGAAATGTATACATGTATGTATGTGTATGCATGTGTGTGTGTCTATTAACATGCTTTAATCTAATAAGCGTAACAATTTAGAAAAACATCGCCGTAATGATCGAGCAAAGAAGAGTGAAACAGTGTGTTTGCATCTAAGAATAATGTGCATTGACTATGACCAGAGTCAATTTTGGCAAACATTTCAATCATATGTTCGCAAGAAGCATTTCTTATGTCTCTTCAATATGACGTCACATATAAGCTGACCTCCCATACTACACTTAATTACAAATTCGCGCACCCCACCCTCCTAGTCGCATTACGTTATACGTGAACGCCCCTTTATTCACATCAAAATTTTTGTATTTCCCGAGCAAATGCTCAAACGATCCAGTGTAGTAAATTTTAGCAGAGTCTACGCTACAGCATTAGGAATCGCTGAGAGCATCTAAGTAGACAACTTTCATGTTCCAACCGTATTATCGCACATAGGTGGTTGTTGCGGTGGGGTAGTCATTAATGCTGATGTCAGTGTCGACGTACACGTCTGCTTTGCTTATGGATATAGTCGCGTAATCCAGTGGCTTGCTATTCACAGTTTTATCTTAAGGCCTTTCAAATAATTAAAAAGAAATAAAGAATTGTTTTGAAATATTAAGTTCACGTTACAAAGCAAAGTCATTAGAAAGCGAATGCAAATGTCACTATGGTCCTTTAAGGCTTATATGATACAGGCATCACCTTTATTCTCCATTTTCAATTCATATTTGAATACCTTCTGAATTTTACTTGTCAAGTGGAGCCAAACGGATATTAAAATTAGGCAATCAATTGTTTAGGCTTAAGATAGATTGAGATAGGGCTATGTGCACTGAGAAAATTATCTAATTGAAAATTATATAATTTCAACAAGAATCGTGTTAGTAATTTTTGGCTTCAATTTCAATAGTGCAGCTGCATCATTTTACTTATTTTTTGCTTTTTACAAAACTTTTTTGGATAGTACACTTAAGAAGAAACAGTTAATGTAGTCATGTGAATTTAATTTGATTTGAATTTTCATCAATCTGTTCATGTCTGAAAGTAAAATTGAAAAATTGTTTGTGCAACAATAGCGAAGTTAGATAAGAGTCCAGGAGGTAGCCTTGTATGAATTTACTAGAAAAGTAAATTCAATTGAAAAAATTATAAAAAAAAAATTTTTGAAGAAAAAAATGCAGCTTTTTAAACAAAAAACAAAAAATTTGGCGAATTTCGCCTAATGGTATGAACAAGCTCTGGAAGAAACTTTGTGAAATTGAATATGAAATTTTGTTCCAAAAACACAAATAAAAAAATTGGGTGAATTTTGACAAGAGGGCATGGCACCTCGAATTAAATTAAAAACATGAAATCGCTATACTAAGAGCTTTTCAAGTAAATGCTGCCAATTTCAATATGGGAATGTTTAGTAAAACCAGCCAGCACGTGGATTAAAAATTTAAGACTTACGCTCAGCTTTATTGCTAACGCGGTGAATGTCAATAAATTTTTAGCGATGCTTAAAATAACCCATTACTAGTTCAACTTTTCTTCGACATCTTTAACATTTTTGACTATTCCAACGTTTTTCTACTAATTCAACTTTGCTCGAATTTTTCAATCTTTTTCAACCATTTTAACATTGTTCGACCTAATCAATATTCAAACTCTTCAACTCATTCAAATTTTTTTAACTTTTCCAAACTATTTCAATTTTTTTCGACCTTTTGAAACTTTTTTTGACTTATTCATCCTCAACCTTTGTCAGCTTTTTCGACACATTCATTTTTATCAAAAATTTCCAATATTAAATATTTCTCCAATTCAAATTTTTCAAGTTTTCCAACATTTGTACTATTTCCATTTTTTTTGTTGACTTCCTCAAAATCTTTCAATTTTTTCAACATTTTTCGATCAACATGACGAAACATGTGTAAGTTTATAAATACCACCGTGATTGCTTGCGCTCACCCGCTTTTTTATCAGTTTTAGATCATTTGCAACAAATTCCCCATATTTTAGTAAATTCATATATTTTTTCAGTACTGAATGTTAAATTAATAGCCGCAAGGGGCGTTAAGCTCCATTCTCAATTGTCGTAGATCCGCCACTGCACCCTAACGCTTGTGCGCTCAGCGAGCATTTGAAAATAACCTACTGCTTGCCGCTGCGTTCTCCATCCCACAAAGAGAGTTTATATCGAACACCAAATGTGTTCGTCATTTCAGTTTGAATCCGACAGCAACAATGGTAGATGCTAACGAGTCGCTGTTGGCAAATACCAAAACGGTCAGCACGGGAAAATCGCGAAAAAATTCAAAAATGAATTTTCGTCAACGTTTACTAATAATTGTGTTAACCTTTTGTGTGATAGCGTTGCTAGTGTTTGTTTATGTTTTGAGAACCTCGCCCGTATTCATTCAGTATGATCTGGTACGACATTATAAGCTCGAAAATGTGAGTACGGCACCGCGTACCATACTGCTGTGGAATAGTTTTTTTGAATGGAAAACATGGGGTCTACCAGCAAATACTCTGGGGCCAGAGCATTTGCGTCGCGAATTTGAATGTCCCGTGTGGAATTGTGTTATAACAAATGAACATGAATTTTTACCCGAAATTGATATGTACGATGCTCTCTTATTTCATACTGCTACTCCGTTTCCATTACTTAAAGCATTACCGCATCGACGTGCTGAGCGACAGATGTATGTATTTGCGTTAGTGGAGTCACCGGGTGAAACATACCATATACTCAACGATGAGGGTGGTTTTTATAATTTAACAATGACTTATCGGCTTGATTCAGATATTGTATGGCCTTATATGCATATAGAAGAGCTGTCAAGTGGCGTCAGAGTGGCGCCTAATCAGCATCCCACTTGGCGGCAACCACCGGCAATATGGAATGATACGCAAGTATGGCAATTGTTGGAGAATAAAACGCGTATGGTTGCCTGGTTTGTGTCACATTGCAAAACATTATCGAAACGCGAAGAGTTAGCGGAACAGCTGGGCAAATACGTTGAAGTGGATATATTTGGA
Organism: Tricholauxania praeusta; assembly: GCA_949775025.1. NCBI lineage: Eukaryota > Metazoa > Arthropoda > Insecta > Diptera > Lauxaniidae > Tricholauxania > Tricholauxania praeusta. The sequence continues at coordinate 151,558,894 of OX459028.1, forward strand.
AAATGTGGTACAAAAAGGTAAAAAAACATCTAATTTTCTTAGAAACTAACCCACTAAAACTGATTAAGACTTAGCTATCTTATGTTGGGTCAGCTCTACATAGAAATTAGTATCCCGTTGCTTCAATCTCGAAAAAATGAGTTATTTACTCGCTGGCAGTGATAAAAACTGAATATTGATGTAGCTTTATCATAATTGGTTTAATTGAAGTTTAATGTTTAAATTAAAATATAACAGATATTCATTACATAGCGTTATTTGTGCAGTACAGCACGTTTAATTGAGCTTGCTCTTTGTACACACGCGTCAGACGCCTTTAACGCTTTGCAAAAAAATAAAATATCTTAGCCATTTATTTTAAGAGCCACCAAATTACATTTATTTTTAAGTCGACATCGGGTGATACGGTATTAGTTTTGATCGCTCTTTTGTCTTAAGATGTGTAGTTTTCTATTTAGAATAACAATTTTCAGAGAAATAGGGCATTATCTTAAGTTTAAGCCACTTTGCAAACTAAAAATTTCAAATACTTTTTCATGTCAAAACTTTCGTAAGTTCATTATTTTTTTTAAACTATTTTTGAAAAACCGTATTGAAAATGACTTGCATTACAAACATTTTGCACGGAGTTAATAAAAATGTTACTACAATTTCGACTCGTATGTATTGAAATATTTGTCATATCGTGAGATTTGGTCGCACATTTTAGAAATATCGAAAGATTAGATAAAACTAAGCAATCAAATGAATGTTTTATTAACCCTATCTTTTTTTTTAAGTTTTGATATTGACAGCTTTCAAAATAAACGGCTCATACTTAGTGTGCCTGATACTTCGCGATTAGATTGCTGTATATATTGTTGTGATCAACGTTTTATTTAACACAAATATAATTGTTTTATTCAACCATTTGTTGCGCTCTTTTACCAATGCTCTCTCTATTAACGTGAATTTTGTATAAATTTTTCGCTTCGATGAAATTTTTCAAAAATCAAGAAAGCGGGATGGAAATAATGGGCTAATTGGGTGCCTACCTATATGCAAGGAAGACATTTTCGTTATGAATGTTATTGGTCAATTATTGTTGGAGTTTTATATAAACAAAGGACAATTTATTGGGGTCTACGGTATTGTCGTTTCTTCAAATGTGAAAAACGAGAGTATACACCTTTTCTATGCTAGATTTGCCTACCATGAGACTAATGCTGTCAGTGCACAGTGGTTCCATTTATATGGTAGAAGGTGTCATAAATACTTCTGAAAAAAATTTCGGTTTGAAAATTCGGTTATGAGTTCCAGGAAACGTGAGTATGATGTCATGTAAAAATGGGCGTGGTCTGATGGCTTCTACGCCCACCTCCCATATAAAAAGTTTGTTATTATTAGAAATGGCACAGTTGTTTAGATTTCCAAAATATTAACTTTGACTTTTTTATTTTGTCGTATGGCAGGAACCACTGTGCAGTGGTTGGGCAGATGAAAATGTTCTTTGTTTCATTAATGTTAACCTTGAGATCTTTCTCTTCCGGCAAAGATCTAACAGTACTAAGTTTTGTCATTATGTCATATTGCTTGTTGGCGGGAAGCATAATTCCTCTACAAATCTTCGGAGTCTTGCACTCTTCTGAGAAAATCGTATAGTTCTCAGCAAGAAAATTGGTGACAGTAGATAATTTTACCACACACCTGACACGAATTCAAGAGAATTCAGACTCCCGTTATACATTACTCTATATTTGAAACCTTCAAGTTGAGCCAGGATATATTAATGATTTTGGGTGCTGCACTTCATTTTTATTGATCCCAGATACAATTGCAGTTGATACTCTGTTACGAGGCCTGCGACTCATTTATCTGTTCCAAAATAAAAAGGATATTTAATTCATGCATACATGATCTGATCGTGCGAAAAAATTACCTTTCCAAACTGCATCCATTACATTGTTAAGCCTAAACCAAAATAGACCAGACGAGGCATAACGAGTAAGTTCGAATGTATGTTGATAGCCAAAATGAACCTACCCAACGGGAAATTTGGAAGCAGCTTCCAAGGGGAGCACGTCAGATGTGCTTCTTCGGATGCATTGAATTTGTAATTCAATTTAATTTAAAAAAAAACTTTTTTTATCCCGCGTCCACTGGGACTCGAACTTAGGCATTCGTTCTGTTACGTAAAATTTAACGAAATCAGCCAAGCTTGTTGTTATAATTAGGCTTCTAAAAGTATATTATGTGAATTATCAAATGACAACTATAGAAATCAAAAACTCAACAATTCATTTTGAGAGAAAACTTTTGGAGTTTTAGTCTACATCACATAAATAATAAGGTTGGCTCAGTTGGTTAAAATGTGCGCATTTCAAAATAGTATGAGAGTAGCATGACACGGGAGGCCTAGGTTCGAATCTGATGGAGGAGACAGATTAAAAAAAAAAGTTTTTTTTTTTTCAATTCAAGCTTAATATGCTTCTACTCATCATCCAAGGAAGCATATTTCATGTGTTTCCAAAGATGTGCTTCTACTCAACATCCAAGGAAGCGCATCACATATGCTTCCAAAGATGCGCATCGCCGCAATGACATCGTATGTTAAAAAAGATAAGCAGTGAGAAGCGCATTGGAAGCAGCTTCTGCTTCCCTTGAAGCGCATCCGATGCACTTTGAACGCGCTTCCGTTTCCCGTTGGGTACGTAATTGATCGAAAGTGAACGAAACATTTTGACGAGACGTAAGAGTTATGTTAGAACCGAACTGCAAAACGTTGCTACTCGTCATAACAGCTTTTTCGGTTCGTTGGCTAGCGTAACATTTTGGGTTAAACGTCAAAACAGACGAAACGAGTGCAAACGTTCGTTCAATTGCTACCGTCTCGTCACGTCTATTTTGGTTAAGGCTTTAGTTTTAAGACATTTAATAATCTTGAGTCGTTCGCGCGCTACGTTTCGCCCAGCCACAATCTTGAAGGCGCACACAAGAACTGTTGGTGTGGTTCTCACTTGGAGGAATAGCTTTGGACGAATAGTCACTGGTGGAATTAAACGGCTGAAGGTCTCCAACGGATTAATAGGTCATATGTAGTAACTAATAGGTTCTTAATTTTGTTTTTAATTGTCTGAATTCATTGCATGTCTTTTTGCGTATAATTCCATAAGCCGTGCGAAGGTCTTTGATTTTTGTGCTTAGTTGAGCCTTCGCTGCCAGTTCATTGTACATTTCTCCAATGTCCTTTTCGCAGCTGGCGCTTACTTTTTTTTTTATTTAAAGCCTTATATGTGTATCTGTGCGACGTTTTGTCTCTGATCTCTTGTTGACGTTTCAACTCTTGCGCGTTTTGCAGCTCACATTTTTTCATCGATATTCCAGGTAGCGACACTCATCTAAGGTTTTTATTTCCCTGGGATATAGCCAACTCGCTGCTCGCTGCTAAAAATTCATACATAATGTTTCGCTATTGCGATTCAGTTTTGCTCTGAGGGTTAGTATCTTTTAATTTCGTCGATGAAGTTTTCCTGAGTATAGTGTCGCGGTGGTTGTTTTGTATATATACCATCTTCAGCAACAAGGAAGTCTTTTCAATGTCGTTGCGTGTTCGAACGTTCCATCTGCTAACACTGTATTGCACATTGTTTATTTCATTTATTTCTCTCGCAATGTGTACAATAAGCTAAATGCTATTTTACGAGTATACACTATCGATGTTAATTTTGTTTAAAAAACTGCTGGTTAAGTTATTTTATTATAACGCAGCATTCAAAAGAACAACAAAAAACTCTACGCCAACGCGCTTAGTGCGCGATTTGTGAGTGCGGTATTCTATGCGGCATTTGAATATGATTTTCCGACTAATTGGATGTTGTAAACAAAGTAAGACGAACACCGGTGGCGTTCTGCTGATACAGTACCGAGATATGATACGAGAAAAAGTAAATCTCAAATAGTAAAATATAGCAAATTCAAAATTGTAGTGGAAATCGTTTTTAAATCTAAAAACTCGATCTTTCGTCAAAGCAACTATTTTTGTTGAAAAAATTTCAAAATTATGAAAAGTAGGTCAAGTGCTACCGTCTTTTGTCAACAAATTAGGATTTAACCCTTAAATGCATAGCGTACCATATATGGTACGTGCCTAAAATCATAGTCTAATCTACCAAAATAGACTACATCGCGTTAATTTTTGCTCTAACTTGTAGCAGGCATTACCAGCTTTCACATAAATGCCTCTTCAGCTCTCCGATGTTTATTTTCAGCTCCCAGTAAGCTGTCGAAGTGGTCGGACGTTGTGTTTACAAATAATTTTAAAAGTGATTTTCATCAGTGAATTGTATATTGATAATTTCCATTATTCTTGTAAAAAGAAATATTGCGGAATATACGGGAATAAGTTTTAGCAACTTATTGAGAATCTAGTCCGAACTCCATCACCTGGAATAGTTTTTTTACCTATTTTTCTAAGCTTGGAACATTGCACAAATCACACTTTTTGAGATTTTCCAGGAAAATGAATGCTCATTTCGTGGTCAGCGTCTGATTTTACATAAAAGGAGCTTGGTCTCCATACTGGGGGCTGACCTCATGCATTTAAGGGTTAACATATTTTTCTATTTGAGGCTTAATTTTCCAGTTATTGCTTTTCGGTCTCCGTAAGCGATCATAATATATTGTTATTGTGCCACAAGTGCGTTAGCAGCGTTGGGTTTCTTTTGTTCACGACATTTAATAAGTCAAATAAATATGTCTTTTCAGACGGTATGAAATTTTAGTACAATTTTATGTTATTAAAAATCAATTTTAAATTAAATTCAACCGTGTAAAAATGTAATTCACGTCCTTTTTAATGTATAAATACACAGGGAATTTTTGGGAATCTCTTTGAATTTTTCCTGTACATATATATGTTATTTTTCAAGACTGGCATTATTAAAAAACTTAAAATTCTCGGTAAAAGGTTTTATATCTCAACTAAAAACTTGCCAAAACTTTATTTCTGGTTCGCACTAGGCTTAGATGTTATCGAGATATAGCCAATCATTTAATGACATAGCAACTCTTATAGTGTAGGTCTGGCCGGGTCGCGGAATAGGATTCACAGGACAAAGAAAATAGCACCCTTTAGTGGATGGAGTAAGTGAAGTGGAGTAACTTTCCTTGACTTTTTTTTGTCGCCCTACAATTTTCTTATTTACTCATTTTATTAGAAAAAGATACATTTTTATGCAAAAACCTTAATAAGTTTATTTATACATTGATTTTTCTTATAAGTATAAAAATGATTCTCAAAATATTTTAAATACATCACCTTCTTTTTTCTTTCTGCTTTCAAATCAATGTTTCCGGCTTAACTGTGAATTATAATTTTTGAGATTTTTCAATTAAAGTGTGGAGTTATTTAAAGGATGAGCGATATTAATCATAGGTACGTAGTTTAGCGAAAAACGTGGAGTTATGGGTGAATTTTTATTATATTTTGCATTGATGTGAAATGAATTTAATAATTAGTCATTTTTATTGATACCTTACTTGTCAGTTTTTACTTTTTGATTAAGGAATATAAATAGAAAAAGCTGTGATAGATAATGAATCGCTATTCATTTTGTAGGTATTTAGGTATTTTATCAGCATGTTACTTTTTTAATGTTTTAAAGCTAACCGATTGCAAGTGTATTGTTATCAGTTTTGCCCATTAATATTTAGGTAACTGAATGGTAGATATCTATCATTTTGTAAAAGAACACTTAATTTAGTCTTATATTATTTTATTGTGAGCTTGTAACGCATTAAAATGGACGTAACAGGCTTAGTAAAATATACATAGTACCGATGACATTGTACATATGTACATACATAGTATGAATGTATATACATAGTATGAATGTATATATAAGTTGAATGAATTATTACTGAGGAGCGAATCCAGTAAATATTCACCATCGATAAAATTGTAGAAGTAAATATTGCTCTTCTTCCGAAGTAAGCAGAAGTTTCTGCAATATAATGATAATAAAATTTGACCGACCAACTTAATTTAAGAATTTTCCTTTAAAAATTAATTTTTCTTGGAAATCAACATTTCGAATATTGGCCACTCGAAGCCAACTACAATTTCTATCAGTTTGAATTTTATTGAAACATTCGCTTTATTAACTGACTAAGATTCTAACTAAAAAACTAAAAAATAAACCTGAAAACTCTTTTGAACGTACAAATAAAGATTACGGATGTTATTCCCCGCTGGTATTTTTCTGTTTTCCGTAAAAGTTTAATATGTTAAAATAAAGCTTTGTTATTTAAATCGTTTCTAAATGATAATTTACAAATATACTGAATCAAGTAACGAGCAAATTGTGCATCATTTGGTTAATAGATATCGGGTTTTGTCAAGCTTGACGTTTGATATTAATGATAATTGAATTTAATTATTAAAATTAACATGCAGCTAGCAATTTTTACTTTTTAAGATGCTTGCGAAGAAATCAACTACTTAGTTGAGAATAACTTGTAAATCAACATTTCTTCTACCCTATGCATAAAATGTCAAAGCTGTAGGTAGTAGAATATTTCAAGATCAAGGTTAAATTATTGCATTTATTTCATTACATTATTACATTATAACATTACCTTAAATGAAATGGAATTTAAGATCATAGAAAATAAAAATGAACAAAAAATGTGAAGTAAAATCTCAATTGAATCGAATAATGTGGCAGTGGCCACGCAAAGAGCCTTTACGTATGTGGGCTAATTGTTGCTGGAATAGGTTTTACAAATTTAGATTTTCTGTTTTGGTAAAATATTTCGGGTCATTTTCGTAAAAAATCTTGCTCGAATTTGGAACGTCGCCAGGTCCGTGTCCTCAAAGTTCTCGATTTCGGCTAATTTTTGTAATTGTTTTTACTTTTTTTTTTCAATGGAATATTTATTGTCCCTCCACTGCACTGGTGATGTCTAAGAAATTCTAATTTTTTCTAATTCGCTTGCGCTTCTAAATTAATGACATCATCAATTTATGGATACATACCACTGAACAATAAAATAAACCGGCAAATTAATTTTGGTTTTTCGTTGTTTCTTTTGTGTGTTTATGCTATTTGACGTTTGGCCGTTTGATATACATAATATTTCTTTTATATTTTTATACCCTACTCTCAGTGTATACCACTTTGTTATTTCGTTTGTAACGCACAGAAGGGAGCGTGGCAGATATACAAAAATTTATATATTGATCAGCCATGAATCCATTGAATGAAATTCTACGAACTAGCACACCTTCAAATACAGCTGATGTGATTGTAAATGGGCGAAATCTGTTTACGGACAGATCGCCCACTCAAACAAAACTTAAGCACCCCCTTAGTACATTTTTTTCAGATCATAATTTTCTTATGAAAACGACGTTATTGAACCTTATTAAGTATTTATTTTATTTATTTATACCTTTACTATTGAAAAACAAAATTTTAAAAAATTCTTCGTTTCATAAATAAACAGTTAACATCAAAGGACAATTTTAAGCCCGAAAACTTAACGGACAAAACTAAAGCACCCCCTATTTTATGGAAAATAAAAACTTTTAAAATTAGTATTTAGTTGCGAATCATATATTCTGGACGACACACGCACCTCTTTAATGCATAGAGAAAATTAAATTATTAATAATTACCTGCGATATCCCTCCCCAAGATATTTTTAAGGATTGAATAGATCTTCCGTATTTTTGCAATTTTTTCTATTGATATTCACGTTAACAATATCTCATAGGGTCTCAAAAGAGACCCTATTTGCTCACACAAATACTAGAAAAACTTCGGCCCATCACAATAAAAAAGTGGACACATTTTGAATAGAGGGCGTGGCACTTACTATAATAGCAAAGTAATGCAACGAGGTTCTACACTAATACTAGGAATAGTTCGAACAAGCTCTGAACAAAAAATTGATAAATTTTGGGAAGAGCGCGTAGCAACTGTCATATAAACATCAATTCGAAATATTATACTATGAAGTTATAAAACTAAATTGCACACGATTTCAATGAGTACCTTTAGTCAGACAAGTCAGATGCCAGAAATATAATAATAATAGAAATAAAAGAAATATATATAATAACTTAAAAATATAGGGTATTTAATATTTGGCTAGGCCAAAAATAACACTTTACTTTTCAAATTTTTGTTTATTTCTCTTCTTATTTTCTGTTCCGATATTTGGATAAACATTCAGCTCAAGTGCGCCACAATTGTTTGCGTCCATATTTAACTTTTATATTCCATGGAATTTATAATAAATCGTACAAACCACCCAAATACAACATTAGTTTTTGCTACTAAAGTTGCAGTGACAAAATTACGGCACGTGATTTTATTTTTCATTCAACTTTTATAATGTGTATAAGTTAACATTAGTTTACACTATAGATAGACATTTCTTATGTAGTTTTTCCCGCTGAATTCGAAAAGTCATGGTTAATATTTTTTTTTGCAGTTCATTTTTTGAGATTTTGTAAATTTTTCGACAATTTTTCACTTTGAAAATCATATCTCGATCTAGAAATGTTCACTTTACTTGATCGAATGTTTCAAATTCAGTGACAGTAAATACATAAGAAAAGTCACCCTCATCAAATGTACATAAAAAGTATTTCATTTTGTAGAATATGTTCTAAGTACAAAATAAATTAAATCAATGCTATAAATAAAATTTAGTTTACTATCAGTTATACTGTTATCATTTCCACAAGATGGTTTTAACCATAATTTTTTCTTCAAAACTTTTTAGATGGGTCTTTAATAATCTCTAATTTATGTTTGGGGTTACCAAGTGGCCAGCTAAGCCAGGAATTCTATGGGGCCTGGTTGGAGTTCTAACATTTCAGAACTAGACGGGAGTTTGACGATTTCTGTGATATCTATCAAAAATTTCTGGATAAGGAGCAAAGCAAAAAAAAAAAAAAAAAAAAACAAAATAATCATCAAATTTTGCGTACACCACAATTGAAGTTTTTATCATATAATGAATTAAAAAAAAACAAAAGGTCTTTTTTTTTCTTAAAAACTTTTTACCAAAAAAAAAAAAAATTAATTTTTACCATTTGAGACAAAAATATTTTTTTTTTCTTAAAGGTCGGAAATTCCTTCTTTTTAACTTGGCAACACAGTTTTTATATAGTATGTATGTTACGGGATAAGATACTCTGGTCCTAGTTCTGTAAATAAGAGTTGATCGAAAAAATTTTTTCTTAAAGTGCAATTTCCTTGAGTTGAGGGACTTGTTCGAAAATCACATATATATTGGACATTCCACGCCAAATCGAACAGCCTTTTGCGTTTGAATCTCTTATTTTTTTTGTATTTTTATTTCTTTTAGTATTGGTTAAGAGTATTTAAAAATTTTTTTTTACACACATACATACATTAATTTTCATAACTCCTCGAATCATCAGCCAAATGGCAACACCAAAACGATATTGCTATGAAATTTTCAAGTTTTAAAAGTACATAAATCGTCATACATATGTTACAATGTACGTACTGATCGGTTTTCTTCAAAACCTTTTATAAAATACTGCTATTTTTTTAATTTGCCAAATTTAAGTTTAGTCTGATAATGTTCAAACAATGGGATGCACTTTTTTCGAATTTTCAGTGTTAATATATTAAGTTATCCGTGTTGAAAATATCAAGATGCGCTACTTTGAATAACAAATAATTTTCCTATAAAATAAAATAAAATATTAAACAGAAAACTTTTACATATTTTCTTTTCTTCAATTGGAAATTTCTAATTAAAATTACATAAAAACAGATTTTATTAAGCCAAAACATATAAAAAAATTAAAATTGTTTCTGTTTCAGTGGATGCTTCTGTAGAAAAACAATGCTCATGTATTATAATGTATTATAATCAATCAACAAATTAACTAATTTCATATTTATTTGACGTCACAAATGGCACAAATTCAAAGAATTAAATTCTCAATAAAAACTTATCACGATATTAGGGACCATTAGAGTGAAACAAAAAACATGAAATATTATAATAATTTGAGCCATTATTTGTTCAAATTTGAAACTTATTTTATTTAAAAGGCAAACGATCATGCTGTAATTGGTGAATATTTTAACATGCCGCATATTAACATACCTTATACAGGGTGTTTTTTTTAGAGGTATAGAGCTTCGAATTGAAATAAAACACAAGAAAATCGTTTTAATGTCCATCAATTTGGCTTTATTGGAAGGATAATTTTATGCTATTAATGTTTAAATATGATTTCGGGCATGTGACCGCCGCGGCTGGCTCGAATAAAGCCAATTCTACAGGTCCAATTTTGAACCACTTTTTCGAGCATATGGGGCCGTATGTCGGCAATAACGCCACGAATGTTGGCTTCCAAGTCCCCTAACGTTTCTGGTTTGTTGGCGTAGACGAGCGACTTCACATATCCCCAAAGAAAATAATCCAATGGTGTCAAATCACACGATCTTGGTGGCCAATTGACAGGTCCATTCCGCGAAATTATGCGCTCATCGAATGTTTCCTTCAATAAATTGATTGTGACGTGCGCTGTGTGGCATGTAGCGCCGTCTTGTTGGAACCACAACTCATCCACATTCATGCCATCCAATTGGGGAACAAAATAGTCGGTTATCATGGCTCTATACAGGTCTCCATTAACGGTAACTGACTCTCCAGCATTATTTCGGAAGAAGTATGGCCCAATGACTCCACCAGCCCATAGAGCACACCAAACAGTCAGTTTTTGTGGATGTAATGGCGTCTCAAGGGTCTCATGTGGATTCTCTTCACTCCAAATGCGGCAATTTTGCTTGTTGACGTAGCCATTCAACCAAAAATGAGCCTCATCACTGAACAAAATTTTGCGATGAAAATCAGCATCGAGATCAATCTCATTTTCGGCCCATACACCAAAATCACGACGCATTGCATGGTCTCGCGGCTTTAATTCTTGCACAAGCTGGATCTTGTAAGGTCGCAAGCCAAGATCTTTGCGCAAAATCTTCCATAAAGTTGATGGACAAAGCTCCAATTGCTGTGCACGGTGGCGAATCGATTCATTCGGGTCCTCTTCAACATTTTGCTCTACAGCGGCACTGGTGCGCACTGTTCGACGTCTCTGCGGATGCGTATTATCACATAGAGTAAACGTAGTGCGAAAACGACCCATGGTTAACCGAATTAATTGCTCTGATGGACGATTATGTCGACCATAAAATGGACGGAGCTTGCGGTAAACTTCGCGAACTGAACCATTATTTTCGAAATAAATTTGCACGATTTGCAAGCGTTGTTCTTTTGTCAACCTGTTCATGATGAAATGGCAAACCAAACTGAACATAAATGACATTAGAGTTGCCAGATTTGACCATAAAATGCCAGTTTTATCTCTATTCGAAAAACAAACCTCTAAAAAAACACCCAGTATTTTAAGAAATTTCGGTGGTTGTTCTTTAGTTTACCTGCACTTATTATTGAATCTTCAGAGAACGGAAAAGTTGATAGTTTTTTTTCCCCCCCTTAAAATATAATATCTATTTGAATTTTATTCTAATATCTTTACTAAATTTCATTTTATCTCTTCTTCGTTACAGCTGTGAATACAAATCTGATGCCTGCAATCAAATGCTCGATCAAAAATATAAATTCTATCTCTCCTTCGAAAATTCACTTTGCACCGACTATGTAACAGAAAAATTATACAATGCGTATGATCGTCAAATCATACCGGTGGTATTTGGTGGTGCCAATTATTCACATTTTGCACCACCACATTCCTACATCGATGCTGAAAGCTTCGCAACTGTAGAGGATTTGGCAAATTACCTAAAGTATTTAGACGCAAATCCAGCGGAATACTTACGTTATTTCTGGTGGCGTAAATATTATCGCATGAATCGTAAACAACCATACTGTGATCTCTGTGAGCAATTGCATAGCCCTAAATATCGGCATAAAATGCAAACATATCGAAATATCGAGGAATGGTGGATAAGTGGTAGTTGTCGTTTTGAATCGAAAATCAAATGGTGAATGATGGAAGAACTTAAGTGCTTTGCATTATGACTGCTGTACAATTAATGTGTTATAATACCAAACCAAATTAAAATACCATGGATGTAAACAATTTGCTTATACGTAAACTCTACAAGTATTATTAAGATTATAATAGACTTTTTCTAATTTTATACTTAGATTTGTTTAGCTTAAGAATAACCTGTTGTACCCATTTATAGAAAAACAAACATAAGAAATATGAAATGAACATTGTCCGTGATCTGTTTGATTTACAGATCATTTGAGGTAACTCGTGCTTATAAAAAACATGAAAAACTCCCTTCAATAAAGAAGCGAGTAAGAGTAATAATAAAAATTTCGGCTTAAAATGTTTTTCCAAACTGTCTCTCCCTCTTAAAGCCAAAGAAAAGCCCCAATTTTTTCGATATAATACTTTTTTCTTCATTCTTCCAGCACATCTACAAAAGTATTTCTGTACTTCGATAATACTGTTGCATGTTATACATATTAATGTTAAGTGCCTTATCATGGATGGAGATTTTTCCACAGAAAATTAGCTGATTTGATATCATAAATAAAAATTAGTCCATGAATAGGCCAAGTTTCTTGTTGAAGTTATGGTTACCTAATATAAAATGTATATAAGTATTTAATTTCGCTTTGTTAGTGCTTCAAGTATTGTGAGTGCTTCAAGACGCTGTATGTTCAAACTATTTTTAAGAAAAATTACAAATACTATAAATGCATTAAAACTATATTCTTAAGTGATTTTGAAATAAATGTTACACAAAACTTTTATCACGAACAAATAATGTCTTAATTTTTTTACATCTTCCGATATTACATATATATTTGCACATAATGAATTTTTGAATAAGAGAACCTGCTTGAGACTGATATTGAGCACTGAGTGATCCCATACAATCTCGAATTAGGAACTTCATTTAGCTACAGTTCATACTCCTATCTAAACTTAGATTATGAAAAGGTTTGGATAGCCCAAACGATGGGGAAAAACGCTATGCAAATCTGTCTATCATCGCTTTTGTGGAATCAGCAAGGTGATAGGTACTAAAGAAGACGCAATAAATTTAAATTTACAAGCAAAAGATCACACAATTTCACTGACATAAACAAAAATATCGAGAAAATGGCACAGACTAAAATTTAAGTTGGCTGAGTTCAAAAGTTGAATTTATTTAATTTTTATCTAAAAGCTTATATACATACAAATGTGAGGACAGTTTTCGGTGTCGCTCTTAAAGTTTATTCTCAGGTCAGTGGAAGAATTAACAATGTGAAGCATCTCTAACATTAATCGCTTGTCAAATTGGCTTAAAAAGTGTCCGAACTCTCGACAGTGGGCTGAAAGTACTGTCTGTGCTTTTCCTGTTCTACTTATTTTTTTTGGCCAGATCAGTGGGTATTATATTGCAGTATATAGAAGAGTGACTGTGAAGTGATAAAGTTGTCCGTGATGGTATGGGGATACATATCATTGGAAGGCGCTTGTGAATTGAGAGCTTATACCGATATCATGAAAGTGCACAGAATTTCGGCTTCATTGACATTCAAAAAGGTCGAATAGTTATGTAAATACGATACAAAATACGACACTTTATGCAAAGCTTCCGATATTATCGTACATTTCTATTTTTGCAAGTGATCTATTTTTCTTCGTGCTTAATGACAACTTAAAAAATCGCTCGATTTTGCTTTAAGAGTTATCGCGACAACCTTAACTAGTTCTTATTTTCGGGTTGCGAGAAAAATCACTTTTCGATATTTTTTTTTTTGACTGAGACAAATACGTTTGAAGGAATTTTCGAAACTTAAATGAAATGTGGTAAAGCAAAATTTGTATCTAAAATGTTAGATCAGATAATAATGAGATCAAAATTTTTAATTCGATTTAGAAATTATTCGCATTTTACATCAGTTTTTGAAATTGAAACCTCCATGCAATTTTTTGGCTTCCTCGGTTTGACATAATTCCTAATCTAATCACACGAAAGAAATATCGCGTTCTCAGATATCAAATGAATTATGTTGTTAAGAAGTTAATTTTGAGTAAAAATTCCAATCAAAAGTTTTTTAAATCTTCTTCATTGCAATTAAATGCATTTCTCTTTTGCCTAATTCATCTACATTCACCTCTTGCATCACCAAACATTTGCTTAACAGATTTGGGTAAAGACCTACCAACCAACGCGTATGAGACTGCTTTATAAATATATGAAGCAGTCTCATAGAAATATCTTGTGCCTACCTGGTAAATCAATGGTTCTTATAGTCATTTATTGGTCTTACTCTGAGGGCAGTATCATTTGATACAACAATAATAATAATAAGCTCCTAAGATTATGCAAGGTTTTTTAATTGTTAACTAAAATGTAATCGTATGCAGTTAAAACAATTTTTACTTGAGAAGTTTTTGCAGTTCACTGCAGGCTCGTACCAACTCAGAGGCAAGGGAGGGATTTGCCCCCCCCCCCCACGCGTCTCATCTAAGATGGAATTCTAAGACCGTTACTCTTTGCAAAATATAATTTGTTTGCCCTCCTCCCCCCACGCAAAGTCGGGTTCGTAGGAGACTGGTTCACTGTTTCTGTTTTGTTATCATTTGGGAGAAATAGGAGTATGTATGTATTATTATTAGGTGGTAGTTTTTGTGGATTAAATTATACAGCCGCCTATTATGGGGCAAACGCTGGCTAGGAAGCCGCCAATCTGAGTCAAATGCTTTCTGGATTCACTGGTGGTCGTTAGACTGCTCCCCTCTTCACAAAAGAGATCCACCCCTGCAGAGAAAGAATGTGATATCTCAAAAACGAAACGAATTGAAACAGCATTAGACAACGAGCCAGAGATTGAAATAGTTATATAAATTTTATCCAATTTTGTAAATTTTATGCAGATTGCAGATTAAAGGAGTAAAAGTGAAAAGTGTTACGAAGGTAAGCATCAGGTAAGTACTGCAAAGAGCGTGTCAAGACTTTACAATGAGCAAACTTGATCTACGTAAGTATGTATGCCAAAAACCGTCAGTCCTTAGTTATAGGCAAATCAATTAATTAATTTGAAGAATTGATGGTTGCTGATAAACTGGCTCATTCACGTCAATTAAAAATGACATTTCTTCAGTCGATCGAAATCATCACCACCTATAGTTATGACTTGGCGATTTATCCTGAATTTGGATCTGGACGATTTGAATAAGCTAAGTGAAGAACTTCAGGGTGGCTGTTATCGACAGGCTTGTTTTACCTCGGAATTATACTTGCCAATGTCTCTACTCCGAGTACTATGGACGGTGTATTCATGCTTCATAGCTTCGTTGTCCTTTTCATAATGTCTACACTTAGTAGATTCAGTGTTTGCTTGTGTAATAGATACTTCAGAAAGTTTTTTTTGTCAATAATTCTTTTATTTAAACTGATGACAGTGCCTTCAGAAACATTTCAAGGTATGTTTTTCAAGGCACCGACGAGTTTTTTGAAGAGTGCCCTGAGACTTTCTTTCTGGTTAGAGGGTTATCAGACTCTGGATTGTCCGTTTTTGCTACTTGAGTGCAAAACGTATCCATATATCCGGCTATAAGACAAAACAGTATACATATACTAATTTGTACTGATTAGGAAAAACAAAATACTTGCTATTTATTGTTTTGTTTTGCTATTCTGACAATTTGCACAAAATTAGTTATAATTATAAAGTACATATTTAATTGAAACATATTCACATAATTATTTTCACATTTTCGAAATATTTAAATGCCTCGACGAAATGACACAACATTTGCACTTAGTTTCATGCGACAATGAAAAATATTTGAATGTTTAATGAACTTGTAGCTGTTTACATTTTGAGACGATGGAAAATGTTAAAAAATTACAATGACTAGCTTAGGGTTTGCTCTTTTTGAAATGACGCAAAAATACTGCCGTTGGCTGGGTTGGTTAGCGCGTCGGCTGACTATTGTGAATTTGCGAAATCACACCAGACAAAAAACCGTTAACTTTTTTTTCATTAGAATATTTTATTAGATTTTTAATTTACTTACTATCCAATTTATTCACACGTATGCATGTATGTAAAATTCTACTATGTTTATTGACAGCATAACTAAATAAACAACTACCAGTGGCGTGCCGTGCATATTGGGTGCCCGGGGCAAAGCGTAATTTTCCACCCTCTTTTTGCAACATAGGCGAATTGTGTCTCTAAAAATTTAAATACTATAGCACACACAAAATCAACCAATAAAAATATTAAATTTAAACGAAATCTTCCTATAATACGTGGTAGTATTTAAATGAATTCTTTGCGTGGTTCACAGGTTTGATGTAGACAATTTTGGGAGAATTTTTTTCAACCCCAATTCTATAATATGACCAGATCTTTGTCAGTAAAACGCGGAGTTCATCAAAGTTTTGTTTTCAGTAAAACACGCAGTGTACAACAAACAGTGGCGTACCATCCACATTCAGCCACCCGGGGAAAAAAACACATGTCACATCACGAAAACCCTAGCAAAATGAGATATATTTCATGTCAAATTACAGAATCTTCAAATTGTAATTGACTATTTTCAATTATTTTTATTTATTAAAAATAAAAACCCATAACATTTCTGAAATTTCGACGTTATGAAAACTAAATTATTTCGCTTATAATTTATTTTGTTTTATGTTCCTTTGCTCTTTTTATTTGAAATGAGTACGCGGAACGGAAAATCAGAAATGCGGACTTGTCCCGCGAAACCCATATCAAATGGTCACGTTAACACAAACCTATGGGGCAAAACAAATATCCCCTTCGAATATATGAGGCGCCCAGTTGCAAAACCGGCCAAGTCCAAAAAAATTAAATTTTGAGATATTCTCATATATAAAAATCTAGACCATGCTTTATCTTTCTACAATGGTATTAGATTAAAAAAAAAAAATTTTGACATAAATATTACACTTTTTAATTTATTATTGATTCATGGATTTCAAAACCGGCCAAGTCCATGAACTTCCTTTCAAAACCAATACAACGCCTTGGAATCAAAAGCGGCCAAGTCCAGTACATTGGTATCAAAACCGGCCAAGTCCACTCTTTTTCCAACGCCTTGGAATCAAAACCGGCCAAGTCCAGTTCATCGGTATCAAAACCGGCCAAGTCCAAAATTGTTTTCTCAAAAACATTCGCAAATAAAACTTTAAATATCTGATCTGACGTGCTTTGAGTAAGAAATTTTATAAGCTATCATGTGGGAAATACTTTTTAATTTTTCAATGAACATAGATGAAAACAAACGTTTTTCGTTGTTTTCCCAAAAGTATTAAAAATGGACTTGGCCGGTTTTGAAACCGGGCGCCTCATATATTGTTCGCGTAAGCTTAAGCGCGGTTATTGGCCCTACTTTGTTTTAAGTTTGCATAAATTATTTTTTTTTTCCACAGGAAAAGTAAAGCAGCTTTTATTCATGTGTGATTCATGCCTAGATCTTGCGTCTGTCAAAACATTTTAATTTTTGACACATCTACTATGCAAAGTGAATCACTGTGCACTGTCCAAATACATAAATTAAGTTTTCCTTTTACCAGCCTTACACATGCTACAGAGTCATTACACAAATTATATCGTAATGACAAGTTGTGAGTTAGTAGTTGGGCCAAAAGCACGCTGGCACTTTTATCTAAACTTGACTAATGTTTATTTTTAATAACTTTGCATAAGATAAAAGAAACGTGATAAAAATTTAAAACAAACTTCATGAAGTCAAAAAAACTAAACATGAAAACCTTTTAAGCTTCCATATACAGTGTGGATGATAGAAAATGGTAAACGAAGTAATATCTATCAGAATTAGCTGTGCTAGAATGGGTGTGGGAGGGGGGGGGGGGGAGGCAAGTATCTCTTGAGAATATTTTTTTTATTTTGTTGATATTTATTAATTACAATGACACTTCCATATAAGTTATGAAAGTACCAACCAAAAACCATCTGAAAATACGATATTCTTTTACCGATGAAGTTTTCACCGATTTTTGATTTGACTGTTAGGTAATTTTTCCATTAATTTTGGCGTATTTCTTTATTTGGAGGCTTTGTGCGATAATGTCCCAATTGAATTTCTCTCCACTTTTTCCAGTTATGTTGATAAGAGTAACCAAGCAATCAAGAGACAAATAGCTACGCATTTTTAAATTAATGTGCAAATAAGTAATTTTTTTTTGATATTTCAATCAAGGACATTTATAAACGAAGAACTTCAAATCGAAAAAAAATATTACACGAACGAAAAACGCGTTATCGCTATTAAAACTTACTATAAATACGCCGATACTGCTGTGATAAATAAAGAGTCTGCAGGGTTGGCAAGTGGCCATTTTTGATGCGACCAGGCCGTTAAGTGCATGTAAAAGCCGCGGGGCTTGTAGGAATTGAAAAATTTCGGGAAAAGCCTTTAATTGGGGGATTTTCGGAAAAATGATTTTGGTTATAAGTACTGTTTTTTATTTAAACAATTTCATCGATTTTTCTACAAAATAAATTTGGGACTGAACAAAAACGTCATCGAGTTTACTTACTGAAAAATTATATTTTGTCATTGGCGACAGATTATCAACTTTTCCCCAAAAAAAAAACTTAAGTTTTTAGGGGATTAAAAATTTACGTTTTGGGAATGCGATTAATGCCTAATTTCCATGTTATCTTTCTTGATCTTCTACTTATCAAATATCAGGGAGGAGATCACATGCTACAAAGATAGCAAATGTATGCTATTCACTCTCGCATTCTCCCAGCGCATTAGGTTCTGTTTGCATGCTTTTTCTTTCTTACAAAAATTTGATTTGATATCCCTGATAAGGGATCAAGAAAGATAGTCCCTCTGAAAAATTGTATTATCTAGAGTAAGTCAAAATATTTCAGAGAGGATCTGTACTCCCTAAGATTTTCCCAATGTACGTGTCTATGTATTATGCATTTTTGTTCTGATTACTGAATAATTTTCAGTGCTGGACGTGTTGCAAGAATGTTGTGAGTGACAGTTGTAGGTATGTATTTGTATTAAATAAAGCAACGGACATTAGATATGTTTGCAAAAGGATATGATTTGGTTTTTCTCACATTGAAACGTTATCGAAACGCGAAGAATTACAATCGCAGCTGGGTAAATATATTATCGTGGATATTTATAAAAATGTGGAATGAATTGGTGAGACATTATTATAAAGTAGCTTGTTTTATTTACCATTGAAGAAACTGCACCATTTTTATTTTCAGTAGTGACCACATCTTGTATGACGACCTAACACATTCTAAGCTGTTTGCAGGCTTATAAATCAATTAAATCGCTTAGTTTTTTGTTACTTATGGTGATATACTGTCTCTCTATGAAGATTTTTGGTCATTACTGGTAATAACCCCAACAGGCCCGTACCATCCAAGGGGCTAGAAGGAGCTTTGCTCCCCACGCGTCTCATCTAAGATGGGATTCTAAGGCCGTTGGTTTTACTCTTCGCGAAATAAAATCTGTTTGGCCCCCCCACGCAAAGTCGGGTTGGTACGGGCCTGAACCCCATATCTCACATAATGTAGTAATAGTTTTTTAACTTTAAATGATAAATATTTTGGGCCATTATTGTTGAGAAAACAATATCTTTAATATCATAATTTAACAACTAGATATTGTTGTGCCATAACGTCTTTCAAAGAAACCATATTAATCACTTAATCAATCTCCAATGTTGCGTTTATATTTGTAGAATGAAGGACTGAACCTTTGCTTCTTCATTTATTTACAGAAACCGGGCTGCCAATGTTATGAAGTCTTTTACTTAATTGTAATGGAAAAAATTGCACCAATTTTGAATAATTTTCCACTTTCCAGGAGTTACGCTTGGCTTTACTTTTACTTTAGTTATTCATAGTTAATAGTTTAATTACTCTACAATGAGTTCTGAAAATCTTGAATTGGATATAGATTTCACTCATAAATAATTTTTCTGTTTTTGATATTAACAAAAATCGTGAAATTCGACCATATAAATATTCCTTAACAACGTTTACCAAGAAAATTCTGTTATGTGATATTGACACTGAGCAAAAATCCTTTTCATAAGTACCATATCGTAGTGTTAGAAAGGACGAATATATATGCATACATTTGACATGCAATATTAATGAAAACTCATTTATAGCCCGTTCAATTAAGCTTCGTCCAATTGAAGTCATTTAGTTACAATATTTGGTCTATTTATTTAACAATCTAACAAAAAGTATCTAATCGCTATTCACATCAACATGTTTATAACAACCGAGCCAACGTTCAAACTATCTTTTGTTGTAACGAAGTGTACGCTACAGCACAAGCAATTGCTGTGAGAATCAAATAACATTCAGTTCCAACCGTATTATCACACCTGCCCATGTAGGTAGGCAGCCAGCTGTAGTAGCAGCGTCGTCATTAATGCTGATGTCAGTGTCGACGTACACGTCTGCGTCGCGTATAATGGCGTAATTCAGCTACTAGCTGTACTCTGCCTATCATACATAGTATTCTCTTAAGAAGTCTTTCAAAAAAAATAAAGTAATTGAAAAAGAGCATGTGGGTTCAAGCACTCAGGCGGTGTGATGATCATTCGTAACAGGATGGTTATCAGTTTAAACTACTTAATCTAGATGAATATATTTTGCAATTAGAAAATTTTTAATTAAATCTTTTACCGCCTTAGACGACCGTACTTTTTTGAAAAAGTAAAACAAATATATATATTTGTTTGTGAAATAAATGTTTTTTAAAAATTGAAATTAATTTTTTATTTTCATTTTTCACTTACGACTTTTCGCAGTCCATATAGGATTTTTAAAAAATTATTAAAATTATTAGTCAACCAGACTGCAAAATCGGTTTAAAAATAACTGAAACATTAAATAATCAGTTAACTTTAATAAAACAAATATTTTCATTTTTTATTTGAATGCATTTCGACTCTGTTCGAGTCATCAGCAGCATGAACGATTTTAATGGACTAACAAAAAAAAAAACCAACTTCAGAAAAAGAAAATGATTTGGCCAGTTGATCTTTGCAAAATAAAATCGCTTTTGATGAATTATGATCTGAAAGGAATTAAAATATGGAGCATTTCAGGCGAAGCGGGCAATAAAAATAAAGTGAGGTTGTGAAATTTGTTTATATTCGGCTTATGCCCCTCAGACTTTTCAGCATTTTTCAGCCAACATTACGAAACATCAATAATTTTACACATCACACTGATGATTTTTTTTACCTCAAGTGTACCTTTCATTTATTTTATACATATTGCAACAAAATTTCAGAAAACAGTTCAAAAGCAATAATATATCATATATGTATCATAATGTCTTATTACAATTTGTTAGCCACTGGGGGCTTTAACTCTCATTTCCATTAACGTAGATCCGCCACTGCAATCTAATGCTTGTGCTCTCAGCGAACATTATAAAATAAACTACTGCTTGCTGCTGCGTTCACCATCCCACAAAGAGAGTCTATATCGAACACCAAATGTGTTCGTCATTTCAGTTTGAATCCGACAGCAGCGATGATAGACGTTAACGAAACGCTGTTGCCAACTACCAATACGGTCAGCACGGGAAAATCGCGAGAAAATTCAAAAATGAACTTTCGTCAACGTTTACTAATAATTGTTTCAACCTTTTGTGTGATAGCGTTGCTAGTGTGTGTTTATGTTTGGAAAACCGTACCTGAATTCAATCAGTATGATCTGGTGCGACATTATAAAGTAGAAAATGTGAATACGGCACCGCGTACCATACTGCTGTGGAATAGTTTTTTCGGCAGTAAGACATGGGGCTTGCCAGAAAATACTCTGGGACCAGATCATTTCCGGCGCGAGTGGAACTGTCCCGTTTGGCGTTGTGAACTAACAAATGTACATGAATTTTTACCTGAAATGGATATGTTTGATGCTATTCTATTTCATACCGCTCAACCATTTCCGTTGCTAAAAGCATTACCAAAACGACGTGCTGAGCGACAGATGTATGTATTTGCATTAATGGAACCGCCGGGTGAAACAAAGCATATACTCAGCGATGAGGGTGGTTTTTATAATTTAACGATGACTTATCGGCTTGATTCAGACATTGTATGGCCTTATATGTATATAGAAGAATTGTTAACTGGCGCCAAAGTGGCGCCTAATCAGCATCCTAGTTGGCGACAACCGCCGGTAGTTTGGAATGATACGCAAGTATGGCAATCATTGGAAAATAAAACGCGTATGGTTGCCTGGTTTGTGTCACATTGTGAAACCTTATCGAAACGCGAAGAGTTGGCGGCACAGCTAGGCAAATACGTTGATGTGGATATATTTGGAAAATGCGGTACAAAGAGGTAAGGAATATTTCTAGAAGTGCTCATTTATCAGTTTCTACATAGACTTATTTCATTTATTTACGCATCAAGCCAAAAATTCAATGTAGAAAATATGACGACTTTTAACGTTTCCGATAACTGCGATGATATTGTGACGGAAGCGAGCAAGAGCCGTTCTTGATGGTACTGAGTATATCTTTTTGATATTTTAACGATAACTTGATGTTCCATGTCTTTTTGTTTTGGTTTGATAATTGTTACTATCATTTCACATTGAGACAAAAAAGTATTTTATTTAATTTCAATAAAAAAAAAATTTACATAAAATTCAACATTACAAATATACAACATTAGGAATTTTTGCATGGCAAGTACAAAAGATGTGCTTCAGTCATAAATAAAATGTTGACATGTTCACACTTTAAACATGGTGAAACTATTCGAATCAGAACCAGAAAGTATTATTCAGTGAAAATTCCTCACCCGGTGCCCGTTTCTGCTGGTTGATGCTTAAAATATTCCGCCTAGGCATACAATTTGTCAAATCGAATTTTCTTAGATCTGACGAAAGATCGGAATGTTATAGATGTTTTTGTAAAATTGTAAGATTTGTTCCAAGCTTTGAATACGTGTTTTTTTTATCAAAAAACATTTTCTTAAATTAATAAGCACGTTAACTCAAAAACTAATAAATCGATTCGTTTTTAATGTTTTCTTATATAAATATCTGGGGACTGACCGACAGATCTTTTTTAATCATCAAAAAACAGTGCTAATTTTGGGTCGTTATTGAAAGAAGATACCTTAATCTATTGAAGATACCTTAATCTATCATAATTTTCCTGCCGCGTAATGGTTTTCTGGGAAATTATACAAAAAACTTGTTTTTTCAAACGTTACCATTAAAAGTTTGTGGATGAATGAGCGCCAGCGGGAGTCGTCTTATTACCTTAATGCAATTATAAAAATTAATATTTCATTGATCTCAACTCGGAAAAGTAAGCCAGTTACTAGCTACTCAACGCTTTATCGTAACGTTATTCTTTTAAAAAAACTTTATTTTAACAAAATAATATAATATAATACATATTTATTGCGTAACGTAAGTTGTTTAATATAAGGTTTACTTCGTTAATTAAGCTGTTAAAATGCTAGTGCCTTCCATACACAAGATAAAATATTATAGACAATTTACATTTTCAATTTCAATTTAATTAAAAAAAAAAAAAACAAACGAATGAATTATCAATTTTCAGTATCGCACTAAGCAAGAAATTCTTAATTCAAGTCAAAATATTCAGAAAAATAGTTTTGTTATTTTATTGTAAAATTTTGTGTTATGAAGTCACATTTTTTTTTTTTGTTTGAGGTAACGTCACAATAAAATAAAAATCATATCTTGTGTTTATTGACGGTAGTACAGTAAACACTGCTAATTTACTTATCGAAAAATGTGAACATCTTAAATCAATTTTACGGGGACTTAATTAACCGTGATTCGCTTAATTAAGCCGATGCACAGTGGTCCTAAATCGAGTTTTTTGTTCAAAAATGGCTAGAGAGCGCAAATCTTGTCGAAAATTAACATTTTTATTTCCTTAAATTAAACATAACCGAAATGCCAACAAATCCTAGAAGCCAAAATTTAAAAAAAATATATTTTTTTTATAATATAAGTTAAAGATCAAAAACAAAACGTTTCCTAAATAATTTACATACATAGTATGTATGTAAAATATTGAAAACAAAATTTAAAAAAAAAAAGTCAAAAAATACTTAATTCTTTTGATTTCAATGCATAGTGTGGTAGATGACTTTTTTGGGTTACATAAATATTATAATTTTTAAAAAAGTATTCATTTAACTATCACTTCTCAAATTTTTTATTCTTTAAACTAGTTAAAATATTAAAACAATTTTTTTCATTTTTATTGTAAGCATTTTTTATGAGGTCATAACTTTTTTTTAAAACAAAAACGTCACAATAAAATAAGAACTTTCTTTTTGTGTTTTTGGACCAATTTTAGGAACTTTTTATTCCTAGTCAAATGTTACAATAAAAAACAAAAATACTTTTAAAAAAGAACTTTTAAAATCCATAAATATTTGAAAATATTAGAACTTTACATCAAACCTCACAAACTATTTTGTGATTTGTTTTACATTTTTCTTTCAATATTTTACAAAATTTTTTTTTTGCCTTTGACTTAAAATAAAAAAAAAAAAATTTATTTTTCAAAATATGGGCTCCGACGATTTTTCGGCACTGCGGTTAGCTTTAATTTAAAACAAAAATTTTCAATTTCGACAAGATTTGCGCTCTCTAAACATTTTAGATAATACGATTAGGACCACTGTACGATGTGTCATTTAAAATAAGTCCGGTTGATTGCTTGGGTCACTTAATAAAGCATAATTTTCAAAAACAATTTAATATTCATACTATACACATGTACTTTATTATATTGTTTTGAACACTATATTTTGGATTTTAATTGATTTTATAGGAAATACATATGGGTAATTCCATGGTAACTCGCGCTACATTCTGAAAGTATTTTTGAGTTTACTGATGCCATAAATTTTAATTATAAAGGTTAACTAATAAAATTGGAATCTTTGTGAACACATAACATTTCTCATGTCCTACATTAGTCTAAAAATTCAATGTTAACATAGTATTTATCCAGTAAAATAATAAATTGTGTTGGTAACTCGTGTTACCATTTTTGGACAACATGTTGAGAGAGCAAATTTCATTTGAAAGTTTCTCCGAAATTTGTGAGTAGACTGCTTTATATTTGACATAAATAAATGAGCAATATATCAATAAGTTTACCATTATTAGAAACAGCGACAATGAATCGTAATTTTTAAATCAATTCAAAAATAATGTGGTAACTCGCGTTACAAAAGATTGGTAACTCGTGCTACCAAATACTTTTATACCAATATAAGGAGCTTTTTCTAGCTGTAATACACAAGAATAAAAATAAAATCAAAGTTTAATAATAATAAGGAACTTCTTCAGTCATTAATGTGCAAAAATTAAACAAAAATTGAATAATAAATCAAAATACTCTAGAATGCATAACTCGGGAATGCAGTGAATTATGATTTAAGTACAGATAATGGTATATTATTCTATTAGAACTAGAACTATCACTACTACATCCATACACATTTACATAACATAAATGTTTTGGTTAGATATCCATGTTTACTTCTTTTGAAGTTTGGGACATTTACAGTTTCTCATTTTGCCAGTAAATCAAATGGGTTTTGGATATTCCGACGTTCATTACGTATTATTTCTTTCTTTTTTGCTTCTGACAAACTATCAATTTTTGTTCTCTTTTTTGCTCTACTGTTTCGGCAAACTTCCCTATGTGTCTTTTTGAAATCATCGTATTTTCCCTCGACTTTTAATTTTTCCCTCCTTCTTTTCATTTTTTCGGTAGCCGAGAGCGGCATTTGGTCCTAAGCCAAAAAACAAATTTCAGTCTAAAGAAGATAGATAAAAATTATCAGAAACTCTTGTTAAATTATGAAGATGTGAGTTACGGGTAACTCGCGTTACAAAAACTACTTACATCTAATTTAGACTAGTAAAATCAAACGGAGGATGTTTTTACCGTTATTCGGAACAAATTGAAACACAAAAAGAGAATCTAAGTATTTGTTTGATTTAGACAACAATCATCTACAATACTAGAAAAAAATGTACTCATTGGTAACTCGCGTTACAAAAACACAAGGGTATCTTATTTCTTCATTTTTAAGCACTCAGCTTTCTCAAAACGAGTGTTGCAACGCATTGTTGATAACATGAATATATGTAATATTAGGTACATGAAACTTACTTACCAACTAAAACAAGAATCTCAAAACACAGAGATTTAAAAATGATTTTTTTTTCAAAACTGAAAGCACGCGTACACACAGTAACTAGAACAGAAAATAACGACGAATTTTATGGTGAAATCTTAAATTTGACACTTGCTGTCAAAATTACTATTATTGAACATTAATTTGGATATAGTGGAAGATTGAAAAGCAATAAAAAAATAATCCTATACCGTGTCCACATTTACATGGAAATACCCATATGCTTTTGCGATTTGCTTTCACTGTGCCAGGGGTCGGCAAAGTGTGGCTCATCCCAAGAATAAAGAATAAAGGCTTTATCAATAGCAGTTAACGAGTTTCGTGACATAAATGATACAGCACAAGTTTTGCTTTTTGTAAAAGAAGAACTTTTAGGATTATTGCCACTCAAAGGTCGACACGTGGAGAGGATATCAAAAATTATGTAATGGGAAATGTATGGATAGACATTAGTTGAAATAGAGAGTGAGTACGCTGACCTTCTGCTAGGTAATAAGGTACGTTGGTTGGTTAAGCATCACTATTACCAGAAATCAAGCCATTTTTTCTTGAGAAGGGTGTTCGCTATTCAAAACTAACAGTGGATACAAAATTTTTATTTTATGGTAGACGTTACGTCTCATCTAAATCAGCTGTATAATAAACTACAAGGGAAAGAAAAACAACTTTTTCGATGTATGAAGAAGCCGTTTTATTCGAAAACAAATTGTCCCTTTTTGCTCAAGATTTTGAAAGAAGAAGGAAGACACGATCAGGAATAGCACTCTTAGCTCTTATTATTAACTGAAAAAACTTGAGTTTGCTGTTCTTTCCCTTTTCGACTCTACATATTCTAGCGAACAATCTTATTCAAGCTTGAATTTATCAAGAGTAAACAGAAAAACCTGGAATCGTGTCAAAAATTAAAAACAACAACATATAAGCCTTATTAGTTTAGTTAAAGTATAATGTCATGATTAAAATTTATGGATATTTTACTTTCGTATTATTTTTTATCAATATAAACTATTTTTGACTACTGACTATGTAAGTTTGTCCATTAGATAAGTTATTTTAGATACTATGTATACTATGTAAGTTTGTCGATTAGATATTCCAAATTAAACTCATTTTGATTTTCGTTTATTATTTATTAATTTTTAGTTTGACTTAATACGATTACAAAGATACCAACTATGTTGGCTGAGCAAATGATTACTCACTGTCCTTTTAGTTTCTAAAATCGAAATTCATATAACAATTCCCGAGCTCAAGAATGAATATGGAGTGTACATTAACGTGCTGGAAAGTCGCCGTTGATTTGTATTTTTCTTTATATTCTCTTTTTGCTCATAATTATTTTTATATTTATCTTTTTTATTGCTTTATTTTTAGTATATACTCACTTTTTGTTCCTATTCTTATTGAACATATTTATTCCCATTTTTATTATTTTAATTTAAATTTTAGTTCATTTTACTTATCTTCAAATCTAATGTTTGTATTTTTAGTCTTACGACCCCACTTCGTACTTCACGAATTTGTTTTTAAAATTGTGATTTTATGATCACTGCTTTCAATATTAATTCTTTAATCTTTTTGCGAATTTAAATTAATAACTTCCTTTTATTTTTATTCAAATAATTATATAACTACATACATATACATATCTATTTTGTATGTATTCTTTTATAATGCTTCTCCTCAAATGGTAATGATAGTTAAAAATATGGATACTATAGCTGCCACGCCCTTTTCTATGGCAAAATTAATACACAAAACAAAAATTTAAATGTAAAAAGTCTATGGAAACTTGTATGTACTCGTTTCTTAAGAGGCATATGTGTTACATTACATTAGGTTGATTCAAATTTTGTTGTTGTTTTTGTTTGAAACAGTTTTAATAGTTGCAGGGACGTGAAAGAACAATTATGGTGCAATGGCAGCTCATAATATTAAGATTTAGTGGTGGCTCATCGAGATTTTTAGTTTTCCATACGATTTATATGGGAAATAATTCTTTATTTTCAAGCACTCTGCCCGATGAGCACTTTAATTGGATATATCATTTATTGCTGTGGCTATTCTAGATCCCGCCGAGGGAAAAACTGTACTAAGTGAAAGTACGGCTAAAAAAAATATTGTCGCACCCAATTTCAAATCACAGCCTTGCTAAAGAAGTTTCACTTCAAAAATTTGAATTAATCTAATGTACATACCATAAATTCTCTACTTATTCAATATTGAATTATAAAAATTTGAAAACTTCAATTTACAATAATTTCGCAATGCTTTTAGAATTTTTTTCTTAATTCACACACAACAATTTAATGTTATTGTTATATAATTAGAATTTTTTAATATCCACGGTGTATAAACTTTGACCACATGAACAATAAATTATAAATCCATTTACTTACTTTATAACTCATGTTGTTGCTTTGACATTTGTATAAAAATGATACTGAAGTCGATTCCATTACTTGAGCTCTAATGCAAAGTACTGTGCTGGCGTTATTGGAAGTGGATACGAAGGGACTGTGTATTGCAAATCAAATCAATCAAAGAGGGTCGGTTTTGTTTAAGCTTTAAAAATTTATAAATAATACAAAATATGAATGCAAAATTTAACTTTTATGACTGCTTTTTATAAAAAAAAAATGTTTTCCTGTCAACATAGATTTTCTGAAAACTTCACGTGATGAACTGTTGCTTAACTTTTCGTTATGCTACATCTATGCGATGAAATCCATTTTGCGCTCCATCGAACATTCCTGAAATCTCTATTTCCTTACCCTTACTTGGTTATGAAATGATATCGTTGTAAACATATTTTAACACATAATTAAATAAACATTGTTTTAAAAGAAAAAAAAGGTACACATTTTGTACCATTTCTTATTAAATCCAGTTTGTTGAGGGCTCTATAATAATGCCGGAGCAAAAAAATGTTGTTCGTATTTTAATTTGATAGCATGCTCACCAATATCCGGTGGTTCATTATTTGATCTAAGTGAGTTGCTTTCTAAACTGCCACTCGTGCTTTACTCAAGCCAATAATATCTTTTTGGAAAAGCTATTATTTTTGGATGCAATTTTCTTTAAACAAAACATTCGCTCAGTTAAAGTTTCTTCAAATTTATTTCTATTAATAAAGAAAAATTTTACTAAAAAGGTTTAATGCCTGTGGAACAGTTTTACGTTGTTTTAATGAAATATAAGCTCATCTGAAATTACTTGTTAACTTGGTGCAAGGACAAATATTTTAGTTTTAAGAAAACTTAATAATCTTAAGTAACAGTTTTGTAATGAGATTCTAATGGGTCATTAAAAAAATATAAACAAAATCACAAATTTCACTTACTTGTATGCATATTAAGTATGTAGAATTGTGCTCAAAATTTAATTTTTGCTCTCGTGGTTCGACATTACGAAATCAAATAAAAATATATAAAAAATTTTGGACCAGGCTAATCAGATGCTATGGTAGTCGTCCTGCTATAAAATATGAATAGTACAATAAACTGACATGGAGGTAGAGCACTACATGTAATTTTTCACTAAACTTTAGGATAGTGGAGAAATTCTTCATTGCCACTTAATCATTTTTTTTTATTATCAATTAAAATAAAAAATTTCTATCCATGTTTCACTATCACTAAATCATTTAAGTGGTAATGGAAATTTTTCAGTTTCACTAAACTAGATTAGTGCTAGTGGAACATTTTTCAATCATCCATTACCACTAAACTCAATGAGAATCGGAATATTTCCACATAAACTATAATAATTTGGTGGAAATTAATATTATAATGCTTTTATTTTTTTTCGTCTAATTTTCTTATTTCAAAGTTTTATGTTCGAAAACCATAAAAAAACTTGATTGTTTTTGCGAATATACAAAATAAAAAATTTGGATATAAACTGCTGCAGGTAGAGATGCATTCCTGTGTTTCCGTAAAAGTTCAATTTGTTAAAATTAAGCTCAATTAATAAGTATTTACGATGAACGAAGAAATGAGCAAATTGCATGGAAGTAATTTTGTCTAATAGAATTGGGTTTTGTCAAGCATGACTTTTTATATTAAAGATAATTGATATTCAGTAATTCAACATTAAGAAAAAAATTATTTCTCTATAAAATGTTTCTGAAGAAAATGTTGCCATTGAGAGTAGCTTGGTAGTTAGTATTACGTCACCTCTATGAATGCATTAACAATATACTATGCACTAATGTCAAGACTGCATTCTATGTAGGTGGTTGACTAAATTGACTAACATTTTCTATATGTTTTACCTGCTTTCAATCAGTGATGACATTTTTGGTACATTTGTACTGAAATATCGTTTAAAGGAGCCAAAAAAGAGTTTCTGCTCAACAACTCGAAAGTCACGACACCATAATTTACACTGAATGAAACAATTTATGTTGCCATGTGCTGTCATGTAGGTATTGCACTATAACCAACTAATACGAAAAAATTCTCACTCACTCAACTAAATTTTGCTGTATCTCACTTATGGCAATGCATTTTTTGTAATTTGTTAATAACAAATTTGTATGATTATTTTGTTGTATGTAAAAAAAATAAACAACAAAATGAAAACCAATTGTTATTTGAAATACTGCAGATGCGGCAAAATAATGTTAAATGTCTTGAAAACTAAAGAAGATATTAAACAACGGATAACAGATCTTTGATTAGCAAGTGAAACTGCAGCAACAATTTATGAGAAAAATTTAGCTTAGCGACGATGTTGTTAAGATTGGGTTATGGTGAGTAACAGGGATAGCGCCTTACATAATTGCTCTCTGTCAAGAAAATCACAGTTCTTTCATACTGTAAATAAAATAAAGAAGTCAAGTGCTGAGATAAAAAATTTCCTTACGTGAAAACTCCCTTCTTTTATAGCAGGAACCGGGCTCATCGATTAAAAATCTTGGGAAATCTTTTTGATCGTACAGCTGTGATATGCATGTACGCATGTTAAGAGCTAAACAGAACTGGGACGTACAATTTACCATTAGTGTCAAATCGCACCAAAAAATAGAATTTTTTTTATTTCTCTGCGATAAATTTCTAGTGTCAATTTTGTACTCACTACAAACGTATAGGAAAAACAGAAGCAAAATCGCTCGTCCCAGTTCTGTTCAGGTCTTTAACCCTAGGAGGTTCAACCAGGTCTGTGCAGACCTTTTGCATATAAACGTGTGTATAACTTTTTTTGTTTGGGTGTTAGAGATGAATTCGTCCATGTCTTCCCAGAAGCGGCTACGGCGAACACGATGAGCACAAAATCCGACCGTTTATGGTTTTGTGTTCGTTTTTATTCGTGTTTTCAAACGAAATGGTTCATACGGCACAAGTAGGTCTGTGCAGACCTCTCACACCTATTGTTTAGTCTAATTGTATGTTTAGCCTGAATATGTGTATTTCTAGTTTAAGCGCATGAACCTAAACTAGTGTTCTTTTGTGGAATTGTGTGGTGATAACTTCAAGCACTTGAACCTGAAGTTACAGTGTAAAGGAGAAGCGGTTTAATGAAGTTTAAGTTGCATCTGATTTATTAATTAAAATATTCAAGTTTATATACAAATAAAATGCTTGACAATAATTATTATAAAACAACAACAAACATATGTAAAAATTGAGAATTACAATATCAAAACAAACAGACGAAATATTGCTTAGTAAGCAACCAGGAATTAAATAATTCTTAAACTATGGCTGTCGTTGTCCTACTAAGGTAGTAATTAGGTGCAACTCAGCACAAATAAGAACAATTTGTTTTAAGCTATGTTACACTCAACTGAAAATGTTAATACAATTGAATTTATTTTAATTTTAAAATATTAACAAGAATTTGGTATCTTAATTTAATGTTGGAATAATTTGATTCCCAACACCTATGATAACTAAAATATGGTAAATTGGTACCTAGAAAATGTTAAAATATGTTTTTATTGTTCACTTTGTTCTATTCATAGCATTAAACATATTTACACATACTTTTAGGACACCCGCCTATGTTTTCCAATACAAATCCCATATAGGTCTGCGCAGACCTAGTTGTACCAGTTAGCGCAAAAAAATCCCTAAGCCTCCTAGGGTAAAAAAGGCACTTTCAGTGCAGTGTAGGGTATGAGAATTTCGGCCTGGCCGAAGATAACACCTTAACTTGTTATTGTTCACTTTGTCTTATTCATAGCATTAAACATATTTACACATACTTTTAGGACACCTGCCCATGTATTCCAATACAAAATCCCATATAGGTCTGCGCAGGCCTAGTTGTACCAGTTAGCGCCAAAAAATCCCTGAACCTCCTAGGGTTAAGCAGTGTAAGACATTCTGCCTCCCGCGGGAAACTGCGACAGAACTCAACTCGTCGTGTACGCTGCGAAATACGATTCGGCATAACTCGATTACGTTCGGTGCACTCATTGACATGCATCTGTGTAGGTTTGACTTCATTATATTCGCAGTAACATCTAACTAAGCATCAACAACAAGAATCACTCAATTTAATTTTGAAATTGCGTTTAGGGGCTTACAGACCATACAAATTTTCATCAAATTGTTTGATAAACAGCTCAGCGTTCAAATTATCAAATTTTTCATCAAGTTTTAGTTTTGTTCCGACCACCAACAAGACAACATCGTGAAGACGGACAATGGAAAAAGGCAATTAATTTTCAAAACATTAGAGGAATGCCAAAATATACAACAATCAAACAATGAGATAAATTTTTAAATAGATTCATATTAATGTTACTTTTGAAATTGTAACTCAAACATCACTGATAATCGAAAAAGTTATAAGTAAATTGTTCAGTCCTTACTAGGAGTATAAAATTAATGTTAATTAGAATTTGCATCCTTTAATATTGACAACTTTCGCTCCTCGAAAGACAGTTAAATAAAAACAATCAAACCACTCATTTATTATGTAAAGTAAATAAGATACGCCTACCATTTCCTTATCAGCGCGATGAGCACTTGTTGCAATTTTTTTTCAAGTGACAAATATGTACCAGAAAATTTCTCGAGCGTACACATCAGCAAATTGCTTGTCAAACAAGCAAAAAATCACAATTTCTTATTTTTCGTCAAACAATTGACCAACAATTTGATGGGCGCTTACATGTTCAAATTCTCATCGAATTCCATATATTTTTTGCTGGGCAATTTGAAAAAATTTTATGGTACGCCTGCCTCTTCTTAATGTTTCATTTGTTTATTCTAAATTTATGTATTGCACTAAATGTGTGCTAAGTTCTGATAAAATAAATTATGTTATGAATATATTGCTCTCATAAAATATAGCATCTAAGTTGAGCTTTGAGTAATCATATTTTAGGCGAATAGTTGTGGCCTCTTGTATACACATTTTGTTTTTCTTTCAACACAAAATTTTTACTAACCCATAAAAAAAGTTCTCACTCTTAGTTCGCCAAAAACTCTAGCAAAATAAGACACAAAAGAGGTCCCGGGGTGGCCGCCTTCTCGCCGTCCTGGATACGCTACTGTGCATGTAGTGCGAAGTTTTTGTTCTAATTTATATCATATAGCAGTTCTATCATGCTGAGAAATTTCTCACAGCAGTGAACTTGAGTTATTTCGAAAAATTTTAAGTTGTTCGAAATCTTTTTTTCTTTCGCCAAATACATATAAAAATTTAAATTTGGCACCCTCTTGCTAAAAACAATGCCCTCAGCCGCACGAAATTTATAGAACAGCATGAAAATACTGTCTAAAACAGGTTGATTTTGCCTTATTTACAATTTTTAAAACCTCCAATGCTGCTTAATCAGTTCAATAAAGTATACGTCATACATACATATATAAAATTTATACTCTTTGCAAACAGAAAAAATAAGCAACTTAATAAAATACGATAAGTTCAAGAAGAATAAAGCAATATTCTCTCAAAAATATTTTTTACTCTAATGTTTCTAATTCGTTTGCGCTTCTAAAATGATGACATCATCATATTATGAATACACAACGCAAGAAAACGAAACAATACACAGTAACAGTAATTTTAATTTTGGCACTTTCCCTGCTTCTTTTGTCTGTTTATGTTATTTGACGTTTGGCCGGCCGTAGCATTTGTTTACTACAAAGCTAGATACATAGAATGTTTTGGACCTAATTTGTTGTTGCTTTCTTGCAGAATTTTTGTTTCTCTTTTAATTTTTTTCAGTTCTAATATTTTATTGTGGTTCAAGTGCGTCACAGTTGTTTGCGCCGAAATTACGAACCACCAAAATGGTTACACACAAAATTGGTTTTTATTGCGAAGTATGAAATTTTATCAATTTTTCAAATCCATTTTCTCCCAAAATCAATGTATGGTATGTCCATATGTACATATACAATGTAATTACATATGTACCAAATATTTTGCTTTCAACTTTAATGTTGATAAAAAAAGACTTTTCCAAAATTCCAAATTTCCCTTCGATTACGATTTGACAAAAAAAAAAAGAAGAAAAATAGCTTCTAATCTGGTAACTAATTCGTATTATTTATATAGGTACATAAAGCTTTTTCCGAAAATAATGTAGCTTCTTCGCGTTTGATTTTAATAAGTATCTTTTTCGCAGTGGCGTAGCGTAAACATTTTCACAACAAAATTTGATTTTACTTAAGCCAAAAAAAAAGGTCATCACTTTTGCATCACAAAAACCTTAACAAAATTAATGATTATTCAATTGAATATAACTTAGGTAAATAATTGATAAATTCGAACAAAATAACTTAAATTCTAATTTCCTTTATGACCAATATTTTATTGTTGTTATGTAGTACCACAATGTTGCCGCCCCCAAGTTCTTGTGCCCGGGATTACCGCACCCCTAGCAACGCTACTGCTTATACGTGTTTGAACATCAACTTGGGATAATTTGGGAACGCTGAGCTCACATCTGCCATCAGCTTCACTGACACTTCCCCTCCAGCACTACTCTTTAACCCAAGAGTATTTTAGCAAACTTTCTGAAAAAATTTAAATGTGGCAGAAAAGACTGAGCATTTTTTTATATGGTCTTCGGCAAAAAAAATTAATCTAAATGCTCCATAGGGGGGTTAAGGAGTGGTGCTGGAGGGGTGGCGCAAATGGAAACAGTTGTTGTCCTTTCATGATGAACAACATTGTTTCCGACACCTAGCCTCTCAGTCTTGGTATAACAAAAGTCGTAGAGAAGCGCATATAACCGTGTCAAATTCGTAAAATCTGACAGAAGATTCGAGTTGACATTAGACGAAAATCCTCAATTTCACTGCACATATTACATATAATTATTCGTATTAACGTGAAATTTTTTTATTGTAAGATTAAAACTAGGGATGCCACTGATGCCTATATATCGGGTTATTCCGATATATCCATATCGGCTATATGAATTTCTCTGTACACCGATGTATAAAAAAAAAAATTTACCCCTATGATGTGTCCCAGTGAGTCAAAATCCATTAAAAATACTTATCAACCCTACCATACTCTCAATCGATATCATAAAAGTGGATAAGAAACTGTCGAAACATTCAGAAATAAACATTCGAATTAAGTCAGACTCTGATGAATTCACAACAAATATATAATATAAAAAAGAGAATAACATTACCTAAAAAAACAGTTAAGACACAACAAATAAGCGGCACAAGAAAGGTAAAAATAGTGAAAAAGGATAAGTTGTTATGTACACACGGTTAGAAGTCTTGGAATAAATTTTAATACAAGCGAAGTATTACAAAAATTTTTAATACAACTTTGATTGAATTTAATACTTTTGAATATATTACAAAATTTTGTAATACATTTTGTATTAAATTCTAATACAGTTCAAACATTAAAACGATATTTTATAACATTTGGAATCAATTTTGCAAAATTACATTTAGCCAACGTAAATATGATACTACCTTGGCTCATGTCGTTAAAATATTCATGCAATCCTTGAAGTGAAAGGGAATCAGGTTCGAATCCCAGTGGATGCGACATATTTTTTTTTAAGTTTTAATACAAACGAGTATTAAATTTTAATACAAATTTGTATTAAAAATGAATTTTAATATCTAGACAGCATTGAATTTTAATATAATTCTGGTGTAGTCATATATGTCAGCCCAAAAGTATTAAAATTTTTTCCAAAATTTCTAACCGTGCTTATGTATATCGGTATCGGCGATAAATTGCTATGAATATCGACATCGCATCGTTAGGGCATCTTATTCAAACTAAAATTTTTTTTTATCGGTAACTATTTATCTAAAGCACTTTATTTAAAAGTATTTACTTAGTAAATGAGCAACAGATAAATTATGTTTACATTTGTAAAAGGATGGACTGTAGAAACAATTTTTCCGTTCAGTTTTTGTTCAAAAACATGAATTTTTCAAGGCGAGACTTAATATCTAAACATTAGTTTTGAAATTATAGACTCTGGACAGGTTTCGACGCTCTTCGTAGCAAGAATAATTTAGAACTCATCCGCAGAAATTTTTTCAAAAACAAGTGCCTGCATCAAACAATGGCACACCACCATGTATTCAAAAACTGCTTGCCTGCAAACATATTGTACATTGTATGAAATGTCCATAAGTAGATCTAAGGCTGACCAATTTTTTTGGGTAGTTTTATCCAATAGAATCAAACTCCCGTAAAAAAAACAACAACACGTGGGATATTAGAAATGTAATGAACTTTTTCATCAAAAAATAAGTACTTAAAAGTACCTCTATTCATTTGTGTTTAATTTTTGTTCCGTCAGATAATAATTTACTTCCTTTTAAAATGTTAGTCGATTAACCATTTGAAATTGAGTGTGCCACTCTTTAACATGGGGTGCGCCACAGATTGACACGATATTCTATAGTGACGCATTCGACTTAAAGTTCTTTGGGTATTTATCGAAACTAGATTTTGTTCTATTTTCTTTCAATAACGAAAAATTTAAAAACTAATAAGAATATAAAATGTTACAGCTGTTTAAAAAAGGAGCGTCACTAATGTACTTGTTAACCTTAAATGCAGTAAAAGATGAGAAGTAAAGGTGTGCTACCTTTGCTTCGTAAAGTTTTAATTTGGGTCAGTAAACTACTTTAATTCAAATTGTTGGTAATATTCAAATTTATATTTTTCCAATATTTCGTCTTTCATTGAAAGACATCATCAGGAACTAAAATTTTAAAACAAATTACACACAAACATTTCATTACAATGATAAAAATAAATAAAAATTAACAATTACATTGAAATGAAACTGATCAGATAAAAAATTTTTAATAAAATTAATTCACAATCAATATGAATGATATCATTGTAATGAAATGTTTCCATGTAATTTGTTTTAAGATTTTAGTCCCTGATGATGTCTTTCAGTGAGAGACGAAACATTGGAAAAATATAAGTTTGAATATTACCAATAATTTGAATTAAAGTATTTTACTGGCTTAGATATTTTATCTAAAAAAAATGTTTGGGTCTGAACTTCATTAACCAATTTTTCGTGATAATGTGTTATCTCCTTTGCTTTAAAATGAACTAAAGGTGAATTGTTGTATCTTTGGTCGTTATCAAATGGCTACTATATGACTGTCACGGTTACTGATTAAATTCGGGCTTATACATTGCTGTTAATGTGTTTTTTTTATCTTAATAATAACAAATGCTTCTCAATTTAAAATTCTTAGTAAGCTGAAACAACGTCACATTGCTCTTAATTATTAGAATGTTTTTGGCTTGAAACTTTTCTATTCAAAAACGTTTGTAATACAAAATATGCCGCACACGTGCTTTTGATATCTTTACGTTGTCAGCTATCTCAAACGCTTTCAGTTTTCGGTCATTCAAAGCAATTTGATGAGATTTTTAATATTTTCTTAAACTGTTGCTTTGTTTGAAGTTGTAGGCTGCTGTTAATTTAATTCCATAAATAAATTACAAGGCTGACTTTTTGCTCTTTAAATATTAAGAAGTTGCCAGATTGTGTAAGCATTTTCAATAGTTTTATTGTCCTGTGTTATTAGTGAGAAATGCATTTGGAAGATTAGAAACTTCTTACTTCAAACGTAAAAACTGAGGCCCCTATTGCGATTGTCGATTTACAATAGATGAACGCTTTTTTTTTTCAATTAGCAATTTTGTTTGGTATTATGTTTATCGATCACAATCGCTGGCTGTTCTATCATTTTGTATTGATAGATAAGTTGTTTTTTTAGTAGATATTTCTTTATTTTTTAAATTTTTCACACGAAATATTTCAAACTGAATGAAACAAGAAAAATAATAATATTTCAAGTCACAATGGCGCAATTTTTTCTATTGAGTTTCGTAGTATCAAAATGACATCGTTTCTATTAAATCGATGGCTATCGATTTGATCGCAAATCGACAACCGCAATAGAGGCCTCAATATGGAAATGGAAAAAATTTGTGTTTGACAAAACATATATCTATGTATGTAGATAGATTTTGCTCTGCAAGTTTCTTTGAACTTAGAACCTATTTCCACATCCCTGTAGAGGCTTTCTGGCTGACATATTTACGCAAATTCATGAAATAGTTTTTAAAGCAATTTCATTTATATGTTACATGAGTCATTTTTCTGCAAAGAAACATTTTTTTGCTGAAGTAAAATTACTTTATTTTGAGAGATTTATTTAGGAACACACAGAACTACAAAGAAATGCGGAATTGAACCAACTGAAGAATAATGCACCATATCCACCATTAACAACTTTTTTAAAGCCAGGATGTAAAGCAGAGCAAGGCTTGGAAAAAAATAGAATGGTTCATCATTCTTATTTGTCTATGTCTTTTAATCGGGGAAATCTTATTAAAATTACCTAGAAAAAGATTTGAATAAGCCCAAACACGTATGCATTTGTAAATGATTCTATTTTCGGAAAAAATGTATGCTTCTGTAGAATAACAATGCAGAGGGTATAAAAATAAGTAACTTGTGAATCAAAAAATCATTCTGAAATTGATGAATGTTTGATATTCCAGAATCCAGTACTTGGCTTCCGATGTTTTGGTAGTTTTCCTTAGCTTTCGTGTTTTAAGAGCTACGGCCTCAGCTGCACTTATATAGCTTTGAATTTGAGGATAAGATGTAACCCTAAGATTTTCTATGATAAAAAACCAAGTTGAATTCTTTTTTAACTAAAAAAAATTGTCTACTTGAATTTAATATCAATATCTTTACTAAATTGCATATCTCTTTTCATTACAGCTGTCCATACAAATCCGATGCTTGTGATCAAATGCTCGATCAACAATATAAGTTCTATCTTTCCTTTGAAAACTCACTTTGCACCGACTATGTTACAGAAAAATTCTACAATGCGTTCAAACGCCAAATCATACCGGTGGTATTTGGCGGTGCAAACTATACGCTTTTTGCACCACCACATTCATACATCGATGCTGAAAGTTTCGCAAGTGTAGCGGATTTGGCAAAGTACCTGCAGTATTTAGACGCAAATCCAGCGGAATATTTACGATATTTCTGGTGGCGTAAATATTATCGTTTGAGAGGCTACCAACCATACTGTGACCTCTGCGAGAAATTGCATAGCACCAAATATCACAATAAAATGCAAACATATCGGAATATCGAGGAATGGTGGATAGGTGGTAGTTGTCGTTTTGAATCGAAAATCAAATGGTGAAGTGGTCAAGTGCTTTGCATTACGACTACATTACAATTAATGTGCTTTAACAGTAAACCAAATAACAATACCATACATAGTTATAATCAATATTATTATACGTTTGCTCTACAAGTAATTTTAAGATTAGAATAGTTCTTTGTTTTTGTAATTTTATACTAAGATTTGACAAGCTTAAGAACCTGTTGTACCCATTTATAGCAAAATAAGCATATGACATATAAAATAAGCAATGGTCATTATCATTTAAGAACTTCAAAAACAGCCTCCGTTTTTGTTGACATTTTTCTCGTACTTAACCTTTGATGCTTAAGGATCCAATCCGCCGTGTATGGAAGCCAGTAACTATCAAAAGAATTCCAATAAAAATGCTTTTCTAAAATGTCCCGCCTTAATAAGGACATAGGACACCATTTTTTCGAGATGATTTTGAGTAGTAAATTTTCTTTTATTCTGCCAGCAAAATAGCGAGAGTTTACTCATACCATCGATTATTCTTTTATTTTGTTATACACATTAAAATGTCATTGATATTGTAAGAATTATTTCTTATGTGAAAAATTGTAACTCATAGGTTAAAGGTTTCTTATTATAGTTATGATTACCTGAAGTAAAATAATATACATATATATATATATATATACATTAAGTTTTATTTATAAGAGCTTAAAGTATTGTCAATGCTTCAAGATGCTGTATTTTTAAACTATTTACATATATGCAGAATTACATACAAGTGTATTAAAACTATATTCTTAGTGATTTTGAAATAAATGTCTGATAAAAATTTTATCACGAACTATTAATGTCTTAATTTTTAATATCATTCGATATTGCATATCAAGAAGATAGACTTTCA
Source organism: Tricholauxania praeusta (assembly GCA_949775025.1). NCBI lineage: Eukaryota > Metazoa > Arthropoda > Insecta > Diptera > Lauxaniidae > Tricholauxania > Tricholauxania praeusta. Next base: position 151,599,708 of record OX459028.1, read on the forward strand.
ACAAATGAAGCATCTACCGGAAGTTTGTACGAATATACACAGTTATCACGTAGAGCTTAAGCGCAATATTTTAACCAATTGTGCAAAAATTTTTTTTTATGGATTATCTGAGGATTATAGAGAAACTTACGCCAAAATAAAATATGAAGACGTTGTTGCAGCAACGAATTTCGCTATATAATACATGAAAATGAGATTATGAGTATAAAACAACCTAAAAGAGATATTCTGTACTCTGACCAATTTCTAAAAAAAAGGAAATACTACTGCGGCACAACTGAGAATTGAAAGAATGATTAACTTAGCATTTCTGGGCTGTTCACGTTAAGTCTTCGCTGCCTCCAAAAACTGATAATGTTAGCTAAGCCATTGTTGTTGTTGAAAAAACATGGTGCGCGTCATCAGTAAAAAAATCGTAGTTTCCAAAGTTATGGCGGGAATTTCGATAAGAAAGCACACGCATCCTTAGGATTGATTGGGGAATCACAAATAAATAAATCAAAAAAAAAAAAAATATGTTATATTGAAAATATTTTGAGAAAAACTTTTTTAACTAAAAAAAATTAGTGTTTTAACAAAATTATTTAAATATTTTTATTTTTTTTTTATAAAGCTATAGTCCTTCTTAACAAATATGATTAAATTATTTTTTATCCTATCTACTATAGTTTTTGAGATATTTCGTTTCAAAAATTGTTCGAAAACGTCAAAAAAAAAAAAAAAAAACAAAGTGAGCAGTTATTAAAAGAATGAACGATAGATATCATTTAAGTTGGAAATATCCCTTAGAAATGACTTAAGAAGAAAAAGTTCCATACAAATTGTAGCGTAAATAGGGAGAAAGGCGAGGTTGAGGCCGCCTCAGGTGCAACCACTTTGGGTGCAGCAAAATGGTAATCGAAATAAAAATTTTGTTCTTAGTATAATTACTTTTCGACTTTTTCAACCTCTTTCAACTCTGATTCGATTCTAAGATTTTCAAACATTTCAAAACGGCTTTCTCAATTTCGTTCTTCTTTGAGGTTGTGTCTCAAATTTTTTCAATATTTTCCATGTCTTATCGACTTTTTAGCCTTTTCGACTGTTTCAACCTCATTTCTTCTCTTTTCAACATTCCCCAAATTTTTTTTTTCATTTTTCAACCTGTTCAGTTTTTTTCGAACTTTCATCCTCCATTTTTATGTTTGTATTAACGGCCTGAGCAACATTTTTTTTTATAATAAATATTTTTTGTACATTTTGCACATTGTAAACACCCTGCATTTTTCTGAAAAGCTTTGCCATAAAAAGCTTTAACACATTATAAAAAGTTTAGTAGGTGCTGTGCAGACAAAAGCGCACTTCTGAACGTCAAAACACTGCCTTTGAATACAACATTGCGATACTGCGCAGATGCCAGAATATTTAATTGTAAACACAGGTTGACAATAGGTGCTCTAAAAACTACGTAGATGATTCCACAAGTTTGTTTACATATTTTTATAGCCTATTTTTAGGCAGCACAAAACTCAACACATCACAGTTTATTTATAAAATAGAAAGCTTATATTGAATGTCACGTTATTTCAGATATAGCATTTTACAAACTGCAGCAAAAAATGTATTTTAACGTCACAAAGAAACTAAACAAGTGAGGTTATGTTTCAACACTCACACTATGCCCACTCACAAGCATGTGCGCGCATACAGCTGTCAGGTTGCTATAAATCACTACTTGTCACAGATGCTATGGCCAACTTCACGCAAAGTTGTAGGCTTATAACAACTGTCAAAACTGCGAGCTTTTAACTTTTTATGGCAAAGTTATCATGTCTGCTTATGCAGCGAGGACGATTTTGCATTTTTCACATATTCAGTTACAGTTTTTTCTGATAAACCGTGCTCGACTGGTCGTCGCAAATCTGTGTGTTAGGTGAAAGTGTAGTGAAAAATGTAAAAAAAGAACTTAACACAATATTCATTGAAGAATTCTTCTTGATAATTTATTTTTTATTGAAAAAGAGTTTGAAATTTTGGAAATTTTTACTCCTTGTGGCAAAAGAGAGACGTAAGTTTATGAAAAAACAAAAATTTGCTAAATGTTAAGAAGTCAAAAATTTTCTTTTACACATGTCATGCAAAACGAAAAAATGGAAATTTGCCATTTTTTCTTACAATTTCTTGGCCTGTACACATTTTTTTGATTTTTAAAATACAAGTTACATAACATTTTCTGTTAACGCAAACGTAAAAAACCCTCATGACGTTGATTTTCTGGAAAATTTCACAAAAAAATTGATCAAGTAAAAGTAATTTTCATATAAGTCGAAAAAAAGAAAAATCGATTTTTCAACCATGTAGGAAAAAACGATGATTGACGATGAATACGAGAACGACGTGTAAGAGCTTCCGAGTGGAGTACTAGCTGCCAAAGCCTTCAGTGTGTATTTTTGTCAACCTTCCTTAGTTCTATTCTTTTTTTACCGTTGACACACAAACTTATATTCTGTATTTGTATCCGTATGTTCTTGATATTGGTGTATGTACTTTGTGTTCATTCGCTATCGTGTTGTTGGTAGTTGTAATGGTGGTTGTGATACTAACGGTAAATGTGAAGAAGAAGACAAATCACTTTTATAGCAAGTGTTGAATTTGCCAACTGTCAGAAACACACCACACACAAACCCATGTATTTATGGTGGTGTTGAATCATCATCGACTACGTTTAATTTCGCAAGAAATTTTCCGATTTCAGCATGAATTTTGAATAAAAATTTTAAAAAGCATAAGATTGGATTAAAAATCATGCACTGTGGTGAGTCATTTTGAAATTGTTTAATAAACCCCCGTATTTCCATCCCTAATAGCTTTCATGTAAACTCCCTACTCGCTTTTTTCCAAAAGTTGTATCGTTAAATTTTTTATTTTTTTTATTTTATAGCTTCGTATTGTATATAAGTACAAACATTTAGGTACATTTGTATGTACATAGCGTTATATAATATATTTATATATGTATGTAGGTATAAATCCAAAATAAATGCACTCCTTATAAAGTATCATAATTTGGCGTATGTATGTGTTGTAAAAAAATATATTAATCCATAATACTCGTAAATACCTATAAGTACGGTGGCCATATTTCCCAAAGAAACATAAAGTAGAAAATAAACATCAATACTTGGACAAAAATAAAAAAATCGACCAAGTAGAAGAAAGAAGCAGTTACTCATGTTATGCCTTCTTTTTGGACGGACCAATCCTTTCTTAGTTCTATGTGAAGGAGAAATGTAGATTTGCTGCATTTTCTTGCAAATATAAAGCAAAAAAGCATGGTCTATTTCGCTGATTTTTAAAGGAATGTAAATCGATGTGTACCATATTTTCAATGTTTCGTATAGTTATCGTAAATACCCTCTAATGATCGAATGCCACAAAACTTTCATAAGTTAATTGAAAATGTAATTGATAATCGTAAAATCAAAAATGTCAAATAGATTTTAGTGTCGGCCCCACAGTGTTTCAAATTGTATACTGTTGTTGACTTAAGTTGGGACTAAGAATTTGTGCAATACATTTGAATCTCAGTAATCGTAATTGAGAGTTAAGGAATATTTTAATATATCACGGTGGGTGCTAACCAAATTTAAATTAAGAGTCGATATATGGCAAATGAAAAGAATTCCTTTTAGTTCCCAAATCCAAATTTAACGTAATGTACATATATCAGCAAATCGTGATTTTATTTAAAATAGTTTAAAGAGGATTTATTTTGTTTGTCTTTTTATACCCTTTAAAATGAGCCACTCAGTAAACCCCGGATATATTCGGCTGTTTTTGCAAAATCGTTCATTTCCAGGAAAACCGTTAAGCCTCAAAAAACCAAAATTTGGAGAAAAACTCATTTAAAGTTTCCAATAAATTAAATTTTACGTGTAAATTAAAAAAAGTATGTAGTAATCCACAAGATGCAAATGTAAAATAAATAATGCTTTTATTTTTTATCCGTTATGTTTTTATTACAATATATTTTTTATAATGTTTATACCAATTCTTCTTGATTAAAAAATTTTTTGAGTACAAACGAAATGATAAATTAAAAATCAAAAATTCGAAAGTAACAAAATGCATTTATTATGTATAGTATTTTGTAGTGTATGTGTACATGTCATAATGCAGACATTACAAGTATCTCGAAATATACTCTTCTCATAAGGCAAGCCCATAAATATCGCTATGATCTTTCTCAAAAAATAAAACTTGAAATATCGGATTTTTCGTTTCCCAGCAAACGAGCGATATACGTTAATGACATGACTTATACTTACTTAACAAATCAAAGGCAATATGGTTCCCCAAAAATTTTCAGCATTTCTTTGATGGATAACACTCTTTTCATCACAAGTAGTAGTGAGTAGGTAGGAGTCCATCCAGGCCAGGAGTATCATTCGTAAAGAAACTTTATAAATAACGGACAGTCTACAAATAAAACATAAATATGTACATATATCACAACTCACAACTAAAAGCTTTGACGTAACGTGCTTAAATGGTATCGGGCGCGATAGTTAATAATTTAATTTTTCGTCTTCTCGTAGATCAGTTTTTGTAAGAAAATTATAGTTTTCCATTATTCACGCCAAAAGGAATGAATTGAGGCTCATATTCAAATTCTTAAATTTGAGGAATTGTATTTTTAAGATCTATCCAAACAAACAAAACAACAACAAACCAAATCAGTAGATAATGATTTTTTTGTCGCTTATCCGATCATCCAGCTGTTATTTTACAATTTTCTGGCATGGCGGTCATACTTTTCTATTTTTTGAATTCTATTTTTTTACTATTCTACCTTTTTCAACATTTCCACTTTTTCTTTCGGAGTTTTTCAACCACTTTCAACTTTTCATTTTTGTTTCGATTTTTTCAACATTTTTCGGCTGTTTCAACCTTATGTTATTTATTAAAATTTTTCGACTTGTTTAACACTTTTAATATTTTCCATATTTCGTCGACTTATTCAACCTCATTAACTTTTATCAACATTTTCTAGACTTTTCGACTTTTTCAACCTCTTTCAACTTTCTTCATAAGTCTCCATATTTTTTTTAGAGTTTTTTTTAGCGATTTTCAACTTCTTTGGATTTTTTCAACCTTTTTCAACTTTTTTCAGCATATTCCATATCGACATACTATCGAATTTTTCAGTATTTTTCAACTATTGTCAACATTTTTCAACCTCTTTAAATTTTTTTTCAGCTTTTCAATCTCTTTAATTTTTTGCCAACATTTTCCATACATCTTCGACTTTTCAGCATTTTTCACCCGTTTCAACTTTTTTCAATTCTTTCTTACCCTTTCGACTTTGTAAATATTTTTCATATTTTTTCGATTTATTCAACCTCATTCAATTTTTATCAACACTTTCTATATTTTTTCGACTTTTTCAACTTTAAAATAAAAACCTGAACCATAGTCGGTGTCCTGGTACTCCCAACTTATGTCTAAAATTATAGTGAATTTGTTCGTGTTTTGACCTATGTATGTATGACATTAAGTTTAGTTTCTAGGTTATAGTTAAAGCACTGAATAAGACCATGCAATTGAGATACGCAGATATGTAGTTAGTCATTGACGTATTTTGAATGTTTTTGTTGTTAAGTCCTTAAAATATGTGATGTTATCTGCATAAAAGTACTTTATATATTACCAGAGAAAAAAATTCAGGAAAATTAAAAATGTCGCCAGTAGTCAAAATTGGTAATTTATGGACTTTGCTAAATTATGAAATTAGATATTCTACCACACAGTATCCACTCGCTCTCATGGATACGGCAGAGTCAATTAAAGATTATGGGTTGCTGTGATTAATAAGGGCTTGTTTTATTTCTTATAATGTCTTCTATAAGAATAAGGATATTTCTCTATTTTCACCACTGGTGAGAAAAAATTCTATTACATGGATTACATCACATGCAATAGTTTTCGATTTTTCTACCTGTTTCGAAAAAAAAAAAATAAACGGTTTGATCTAATAAAAAAAAAAACTGTTTGTAGAACGAAATTGCGTATTTTGTTCATATCAAAAATTTCATTCTTTGATGCTCGGTGTGCATATGCACTGAAATCATAAAAAATATTCTCAGATTCTTTAGACTCACACGAGGCCAACAGGAAATTGCACTCAATGTTGTGTATGTGTACTTCTATTAATATCCTTTGTTGTGTGTTTGCAGAGTAATAATAACATTTTATGTATCTCGCACAAACTTCGCATCAGCTCAACGCATATGCAAATTGTTGGCATTTAATTTTTTGTTGCTTTATTCTATTATTAACTTTCCTGTATATCCTTTTAATGAAATTGCGCTCTTTGACATTAATTGGGATAATACAAATTCATCAATTCAATTGATTGTAAAAAATTAATATTCTTTAAAAGCACATAAATTTCTAATGTAACGTGCAATTTCATTTTCTATTTTGTTTATGACCTAACAGATGTTACCTTATTTACCTTAGCGATATGTAGTATAACCCATGTTAACAGTATTACGCTGAAATTAAGCTAAAATTTTCACTTATTTATGCAAAATATTAGTCACCTGCTTCTGTTGCTAAGTTGCCAACATTCTCACATGTAAAGTTAGCAGTTAGTACAAAAAATGCATTCATCTTAAAATATAATCAAGCTTACAAGACAGTAAGCAGACTAGCTACATTTCCGAATACAAGATAATCAGCTAAAATATGTCAAGTGATATGCAAAGGGTCCTATCACTACTTACAATTTCTACAAAGGACAAAAATAAAATTAATAAAAACTTCATCGTTAGTGAACACAACAAAAGTGCGATATTTTTGAGTTCCAAAAACGAACGAACGAAAAATAATTCTGTCAAATTACAGCTGGAATTACTTTGTAATATATAGAGAATTCTTGTTTATTCTCCTTCTCCCTTAGACCGATATCGATGTCTCCGCAACTAGAGAATGCTTAAGTTACCAAAAGGCTTAAAAAAGAAAAAGAAGAAGTCAAAAAAAGATCAAGAACTCTTCACTGAAGAGGAACTCGAGCAATACAAACGTGACCTTAAGGCCAAACAAGAATCAGCTGTTATCAAATCGGATGCTGTAGAATCTGAAGCTGCATCAGACGTTGAGCGGAGCACACACCACGCAAGTACTTCGGCCAGCGCCGCTAGTGGCACCGCTACTGTTACTCCTGCTCAAACAGTAACTGATCAAAGTGCTAACGACACAAACAGCTCTGCTAACACTAATACTACTAAATCATCTGAAGAAAACGAAGAGTGGGCAAAATTTAAGGCACTCACTTCTGGTCTCGATTCAATACTTCATAAGACACAGGACGAATTAGATCGTATCAAAAAGGAATCATTCTATCAGCGTCTACCAACTGCAGCCGAGAAAAAGCTACTCGAGGAAGAAGAGGCTGCTAAGCGTGAAGCAGAGCGATTAGAAGAAGAACGCCGCAAGGCTGCTGAGTTTGAATCCAAACGCGATAAACTTGCTGAGGCTGTTGTAGAATTATCGGATTCAGAAGACGAAGACGACGCAGAACTTGATGACATCTTTGCAACTGATTATATTGAGGCTTTAACAAGTGGTGAAGTACAATTTGCTGTTGTACCTGATTCACCCGTATTTGAACTTGACCAAGGTCCTGATCCTTTCGATACCGCCTACGCAGATAAAGTTATTGTTGGCGCTGATAAGGCGAAAGGTAATAAGAGACTTGTTAGCTTAGGTGCAGCTGTTGAAGTTCTTTCAGGTCGTGTCGATCGGGAACACGCGTTAGCTTTAGCTAAGCCTAAACGCAAACAGCGTAAAGGTATACAAAACTTATTGCTTAGTGAGAGTGTTGACCTAGCAGATGTTGAGGTAGAGAGTGTAACACCAGAGCCACCAAAAAATTTACTAGATGAACTTGACGATGATGATTTAAGCTCAAATGCGCCGATTGATTTGAGTGTTTCATTGCATTTGCATCTGATACAACCAAAGAAAAAATCTGAAGACGAAGACGAAAACGACGGTGAGTTAGGTGTTTTAAGTGACGGATTGCCAGATTTTTCCGAATTTGATGCTTTAAAAGACGAAGAGGAAGATGAATTTGCTGAATTAGCAGCAGAATCATTAACAAAAAAAGAGGAGATAAAAGTTATCACACAAATACCACTACGTCAACCAGAGGTATTAAGTGAAGTAACCGCAAGTGATTGGGCCGAATTCGAGCAGTTACCTGAAGAAGAAGATACAGCAGCAAAAGGTTAGTATTCCCAACGATAGGCTTACTCACACAAAATGATGTCGTTTTAAATTTCAGGCAAGCCAGCACGCCCTCCACCACCAATTCGTCCTGCTAGTGGACCTCACATCATACCTGGTGCAATCTACATCAGTGACGACGAAGACGATAATATCGACGACGACCCTTTCAACACTAACTACGCTGAACAAGTCATCAAAAAAACAACTGTACTCGAAGGAGACGACGAATTCGATCCGCGAGCTGGGGAAGAGCTTAAGCCAGCTGGTCCACCGTCTAAGCCACCACCACCAGCAGGTGGTTTTCTATCACAACCACAGCGTGATTTATTAGGTGGAAGTTCTACTGATCTTTCTAAGGTCGGTCCTGCACCAATAGCACCACAATTAGGTGCGAATATCGAACCAGACGCTGAAGACTTTGATCCCTTTGACACTTCAGCTGTCAGTGCGATTGTGCAACCTAAAGCAACTGAACTGAAATTTATAGAAAAGGAGCTTTTAGCTGAAAGCAACTTCAAGCGTTCTCTTAGCGATCCCGATTTTGATCCAAGAGCAGAAGAACCAACACCATCAGTGCAAGTTACAACAAATAAGCAGCCAACAATAGATTTTGATACAGCACGTCGCAAGTCTTCCCTAAGCTTGAATATACACCCGAAGGCTGTTGGGTTTTTGGTGCCTGATCAAGACTTACTTATATTATCGCATGACGGTTCAAAGGTTCAAAAACCACTGACCCCATATTACGCACCATCCGGAGGCTCAATCGCTGAAAGAGACACAGACGATCCATTTGATACTTCATATGTACCGCAAACTAAACCAACTCAGGTAGAATTAAAACACTTGGAAAAAGATTTGCTCACAAAGACAACATTAAGGCATAGTCTTTCGGATCCTGATTTCGATCCACGTGCACCACCAACACCAGTACCAGCTGAAGACCTGCTAGGTGTGCAAGATAACATAAACATCAAAGTTCTCACACCCGCTCAGGAGCGCAAGGACTTGGCAGACGAATTAGAGGAACTCATTGATCCATTTGATACTTCAATAGCTGCGAACTTACAACCCGGCAAGGCAGAACTAAAGTTGTTGGAAAGTGAATTGCTGCCCGCTTCAACTCCGGAAATTACCACTGGGGTGCTTGATACACAAACAGACGCGCAAGAGCTGGGTCTAGGAGATAAAGTACTGACACCTTCTGTACCAGTAAAAAAAGTAGTTCTTCCCGAAGATATTGATCCATTTGACACATCTATTGCAGAAAATCTTGCTCCAGGCGAAACTGAAATAAAGTTATTAGAAAGCGAACTTATCGAACACTAAGTAGTCGGCTATCAAAATGGCAAACCCATTTTTGATGGATGACGAAATGGACGGTGTTGATGCTGATCCAGCCGTCAATCCATTCCTTATACAAACTGATGGCAGTGATGCTGGCGTTATCGATAATCCATTCGCCGGACAGGTTTCGAATCCATTTGCCTTTGGCGACGATACTGAAGAGGAAGCACCACCACCAGCATCGGATATTGATGCAGCAATGAGTTTTTTCGGCACTACAATTGAAGCAGAAGATGATACGCTCAGTATCAAGTCAACAGCTGAAGAAGAAATAGTTGATGCAGATACACAGAAGAAAGGACCGCCACCAAGGCCAGTGCCACCACAAACTCAAGAGCTTATAAATACGGTTTCGAATCAAATGGATGAGACAAGCTCTGAGCTGCTGGGGCGTATACCGGCAACGCGCTCACCCAGCCCAGTATCTATGCGTGATTTACATTCACCAAGCCCAACACCGGATTCTGGTCTGGCAGATCTGCTAGATGTCTCAGATAGTGGCTCCTCAGCCAATACACAAGGCTTCGATGTGGATCTAATGGGCAGTGGTAGCAGCAATGATAATCCATTTGGTATACCACCAACTGCCATTCCGAGTATACAACCCGCTACCCCAATGCCTTCACCAGCCAAACATCAACCACCTAGGCCGCCACCACCACGTCCAGTACCTCCAAGACCAGCACCACCAGGGCCAGCAGCTGTTGTGCAACAGCCACCACCCAGGCCGATGCCACCGGTACCGGTGCAACAAGTAGCCGCCTGCGCAAATCCTCCTGATTCCGACGATCTCTTCGATATGTTTGGCACAACAAAGCCACCAAAACCACCACCACCAAAATCTAACGAAGATATACTAAGCCTCTTCGAAAAGCACACTCAGCCTGCTGCCAAACCTGACTTGCTCAGCGATGACATCGTTTTGGATTCAACTGCTACTGAAGAGGAAATTGATGAGGACAAACAAAATGATCCAATTTTTACTTCTACACTCACACATCCTGATGACAGTACTAGTGATATAACATTACAACCGCAATCCGCCGTTCACACAGAGACGATTATGAGCAGCATTGCACCAGAAGTGACTACAACAAAACAACGTGCTCCAACACCCGATATAGAAATCACAACTGTCGAAGACCTACCACGTTCCGACGATGAAGAAGAACCAGAATCCACACCAGTGGTACCAGCTGTTGTAATTGAAACTGAGCCAGAACCACCAATAATAGAGGAAGATGAAGAATTTTCTACAGAGCCAGCAGCTTCCAATATCCAAGAGTCGGATCAGAGTCCGCCAACTGAATCTGCAGCTACAACGCAAGCAGCAGCTGGCTCATCAATGGAAGCCAGTTCTGATAACCACCACAGTGAGCCGGAGCAAATGGATACAGGACTCGACTTTGCACCTGTAAGCGACATGGCAAGTGGGACAGCATCAGCTAATCCATTTGCAAGTCCAGAAGAAGATGAAGAGACCTTTCCGCCAACGGATATTGTTGCCAATATTTTTGCAGCAGATGAGCCTGAGCCTATTGTTGCATCAACCGTTTTTGCAGCAAGTGAATCAGAAGCAATTATGCCACTTACAGCTGCAACTAATATTTTCGGTGTTGATCCAGAACCTGTGGCACCGACGCAAACTTATGCTTCGAATATTTTCTCTGTCGAGCCGGACGAGTTTGATGCTTTCTCGGCAAAATTCGACTCCGTGAAAAAGGATAACGTTAGTATACTCGATGGTTTTGCAAGCACTGGTGCAGTAACACCAACAAGTGGAGGAGATGGTAAGTATCTGTTACTGATAATTTTCTGAATGCCAATGTCAAGTTTCTTTAATTCCAGCTTGGGGTGATAGTGCATTTGTTTCTCCAAATCCTTCAGCAAACATTTTCAGTGACGAGACAGCAGTAGTCAAAGATGGATTTGGAAATGAAGATGATGATTTTTATTCTATGCAAGCACCGGTACGCGCAGACTCTGTGGAATCTGTTGACAAAGAGTTCAATGTGGTAATACGCCCTAAAGTGGAAGGCGCCGTTACTGTGGCACCACAGCTAGCACCACCACCACCACCACCTGCACGTAGTGTACAAAACTCTTACTCCGGCGAAACTTCTCCGGTGGTGAATCCATTCGAAGAAACCGGTTTCCCAGCACCAGGACCACTGAGCACAGATCAGACTTCAATGAAACGCACAGACTCGCAAGATACTCCACAAACGCCTCTTTTCGATGAGGATGTTTCACAGCCGCTTGACGAATTTCCACGTTTGCAGTATGTTGGACCCGGTTGGGAGATGCAATTGCGACAACCGAATAAGAAAAAAATTACAGGACAACGTTTCTGGAAAAAAATTTTTGTTAAGTTGGCCTTACAACATGATATACCGGTAGTGCAACTTTACAATCAGGCTTCCGAAAAGCAACCTTTTCAGGAGTTGCCACTCCAGCCCTCGTATTCCGTATCCGAAATTGGTGCACAACAATACGATCAATTCGGAAAGATATTTACTATGAAACTGCAGTACATATTTTACAAAGAACGCCCTGGCGTACGTCCGGGACAGGTAACTAAAGCAGAGCGTATCACAAACAAATTGACAAAATTTGCACAATATGCCATTGCTGGTGACTACGAAGGCGTTAAAGAGTTTGGCTCGGATCTGAAAAAGCTTGGTTTGCCCGTTGAACATGCTCCCCAATCATCGCAACTTTTCAAAATTGGTTCAATGACCTACGAGGATATGAAACAGTTCTCAGTATGCATTGAAGAAGCGCTCTTCCGTTTACCAGCACTGCGTGAACGTGCACTCACTTACAAAATGGAAGAGGTTCAAGTGACTGCAGTTGATGAAATTGTGGTCGACCAAGACGCTGAAGGTAAAATACTCAAACAGATTGCAAGAGTACGATTATTCTTCTTAGCATTTCTAACTGGTAAGTTGAGAGGAGAATTCGATTGTTCTTTATATTGCAAGTTTAATACCAATGATATTTTCAGGAATGCCTACAATCGAACTTGGTGTTAATGACATGTGGCGTCAAGGCAAAGAAGTAGTAGGACGACATGATATTATACCAGTAGCCACTGAGGAATGGATACGTCTGGAAGCAGTTGAATTTCATAGTGTTGTTAATCAGGAGCAGTACGAGAGGACGCGGACCATTAAGTAAGTTTGAAGTTATTCACAAATAAATGTGATGTCTTACAATTAATTCTTCGTCTTTAGGTTCCAACCACCAGATGCTAACTATATTGAGTTGTTACGCTTTCGTGTGCGTCCACCCAAAAATCGCGAACTTCCACTGCAGTTAAAAGCTATTTGGTGTGTTACTGGTAATAAAGTTGAATTGCGCGCTGATATCTTAGTTCCCGGTTTTACCTCACGCAAGCTTGGTCAAATACCATGCGAGGATGTTTCCATACGATTTCCCATACCAGAATGTTGGATTTACTTATTCCGCGTGGAGAAACATTTTAGGTAGTTGCTTATGTCGTATTGTATGCTGAACGTTTGATTAACGTTAACATTTTCTTTTCACAGATATGGTTCTGTTAAGTCCGCTCATAGACGCACTGGCAAAATTAAGGGTATAGAACGTATACTGGGTGCTGTAGACACTTTACAAGAATCACTTATTGAAGTCACATCTGGTCAGGCCAAATATGAGCATCCTCATCGCGCTATTGTTTGGCGTTGTCCACGTTTACCTAAAGAGGGTCAAGGTAATGCTGACAAACAATTACAGATTTTGTAAGAAATTTAACTAAGTTTTATTGTTTCAGGCGCTTACACTACTCACCAGTTAGTCTGCCGCATGGCACTCACATCTTATGATCAAATTCCTAGTGAGCTGGCACCATTTGCTTATGTAGAGTTTACAATGCCCGCCACACAAGTTTCACATACAACAGTTCGTTCGATTAGTGTGCAAGATTCAGATGCTGATGAGCCGCCTGAGAAATATGTGCGCTATTTGGCTAGACATGAATATAAGTAAGCTATAAAATACTTGAAGAAAATCTGACTTTAAATATTTTTTCATAAAACTTACAGAGTTGGCATCGAAACCACACACGGCGAATCAACAAACGCCTATATGGCGGCTACTAAGCCAATACGTGAAGAGCCAGCAAGCAAACCGGCTGCCTCACCAGTGCCACCAAGTGATACGGACTCAGACTCAAACTAAGGTAAATAAATGGTGCACATTAAGAATGTAAAGTTCTGTACAAAAAAAATTTTTTTTTGCAGCATTAAAATAAAGCAAATATTAAGTAGAATTAAAAATCAGTATTTAGTAAACTATGATCAATGCAGTAAAACTCCAAATAACCGAAATCATGAGAAAAATTGAGAGCATGTGCAATTGCAATTCGGGTAACTTTGGTTAAAAATATTACATTTCCCATAACGAGCTATTTAGTACAGAATACTTTTAAAAATCATAGAGTCTACTGTACAGAAACTTTGTAACATCGGAAGATTCAAGAATAATGGTCATCGAAACTGCTCTCCTCCTTTTTTCGAAAACGAGTTACGCTACATTTTGTTTATAATTGTGATTTTATGAGTATGAGTTTATTGTTAAAATAAATTTATCTGACCTGATATAGTTCCACATTAGTTCGGAAGTGAAACTGAAATCCGAAGTTGAATGTCAATAGCTCTTCTAAACAGGACTGTATAAATGTTTTGTTGGACATGAACTCCAGAGTTGATTAAAGAAGTTATCAACCGACTTGCATCTGGTAAAGTTAGCTAATGGAAAAATTTGCTCTAAGCACGGAGATTCTAGCGTGTCATAAAATAGGTTATATGACTGGTTATTTAACTAGTAGTGCTCTTAGAGAGTTGTTAGCAAAAATTAAGAGTATTAAAACAGATAGATAGTCATCAATAATTGATGATATACATATGTTGGTGGATATGATACAAAATTTAAAATCTACAGAAATGAGATGTAAAGATTTGATATATTCACTATGGCATATGCGTGTCTTGCAATACGTCTTCTTGTATTACATTCGTTGCATAAAACCGAAATTGAGAAAAACTGTAAAATGATATCACTTATGCCTTCATTTATTGTGATTACAGAAAAACACACACCTACACAGACATGCAAATGTATGTATGAACAAATATAAATAGGCGAATCCAACCCTTTTTAACTGCCATAGCATTTATTTTTTGTTCAAAAGGTTGTGAAAAGGGGCAGTGCTGAATTGTCACGCCTCTAACCAGAAAAAGCAGCATTGGTCTCATGTCTGTTTTCTTTTTCCACATTAATTTGATAAACTTAATTCAGGGTAATAATTTTTAATTAAATTGCATTAATAATACAATTTTTGATCAAATTTACATAGAGAGCTTCTTATCGTACAGGGAACAAAATCAAGAAAATTTCTCTCCAGTTTCACAAATATTGAAAATTCTATGGAATCTTAAAAAATTCAAGCGTTTGGAGTTTTACTAACGTTGGAAAAAACAAACGGCATAACTATTTTTATTATCAATTGTCCTAAATTATAAAATGTATTTGCATATACACACGAGTAACTCGATAACAAAATATCATTTGCTAAGTAAAATTTAATACAAACAAATAATTTTATTCAATACAGAAGTTATAATATTGTAGTGAAGTATTTTTATTTGTCATGATGCTTAAGACCAACAACATCGAAGCAATATTATTATTAATATAAAAAGCTACCATTTATATTTTTTGGCTGATTATATGGAAAATATACAGTTTGTGTTGTAAAAAAGAGATGTTATACACTTAAAAACATACGGCAGTCAAATACATATGAATAACAATGGCTATATAACTAAACATATTATTGTAGATGACAATAAGTGAGTAAAGAAACTATATATATAAAAAAAAAAAAAATTAAGAACAAAATAGAAGAAATTCAAAATTATAGCAGATTTTCAAATAATAAATGTCTTTTTTGAAATGTATTATTTTCTAAAACTTAAAATAGTCTCAATCAACTTGAGCTATACAAACGAGTCAAATCTAGTCAAGTTCTAGTCAAGATAATAAGGAAGTCATATACAATACAATTAAATAAGCATAATTATGATAAAAGATAATCTACATACATATATATAGGAGAAAAATGCTCCAAAAAAAAATCATTTTAATAAGCAAGCCCCAAATTCCATGATAAAAAAAAAGTTGGAAAAAAAAACTAAACACGCAAAACTTTGTCTTAGAATCATACGCATTACTCTGAGAAAATCCCTCTATGCAAAACATTTCGTTATGCAAACAAGTCCTTTATTATCACGACGTATATGTATATGTACATTAAGTTAAATGAAATTGTTATACCTGTATATGTATATATTTTGTTTTTTCTGACAAATATTTGATGCATTAGTAATTACATATAGATATATATAGTAAACGTATTTATTCGTTGTTGCAAATTATTTCTGTATGTGTCCTAATTTGTTAATGCAATAATATATACCAAGTAAGAAAAAATAGTTAAAGAAACACATCTACACATATATGTAATTAAATGAGAAGCATATATCATTAAAAAATTTTGAAAAAAATCTTATACTCAATATATACAAGAGACCATGCATGCATTACTAACATTAGAGAAGTTAAAAAAAATAAAGTTTGACATTTGTTATTTGTTTATAGAACACATACTTTTTAAGTAAATTAACGTTTTACAATAGAGTTATGACATTCCCTATGTTGATAATGTTAATTTCTGAAAGTATTTTATTTATATAGTTAAATGAATTTCTTGAATAGGATAAATAATCACCAAATCAAATTATCATAGAATCAGAAATATGCCATACACTTTATAATAAAGTTGCTTTTAATATTATATAAGTTAAGTATATATTTTGTAGCATTCAAAATAGTGTTAAGCATATTTCGAACTGACATTATAATAAGAAAAATTTGAAGTTATTTTTTAATTAAATTCTTCAAGAATTAATCGTGAAAAAGGATACGGCACAGACAAGGAAAAACATCAAATTTGGATGCATTTTTTCACATTGTTGTTATTGCTTTATATTTTGTAAAATAAATAATTATAAAAAAAAAAACAGTGGATCTGGTAATGAGCAACAGAATTAGTTCAAGAAATGTTGACCACAAAAAAAAAAAACATGAATATCGGTATATACATAGATGTCAAAATATTTAATTTTAATTGTCATGTGCTTGGTTTCGTATTTTTTGTCTTTTGCAGAATCTTAAAATTTAATTTTCACCAAATTTATGTACATATATGAGAGCTCATTATGTTTGCAAAGGAGCCGGAAGAATAAGTTTTTGTTCGCTTTGGCCATCTCTGATTTAAAGCGTTGCAACCATTGTGAAGAATTAATTAGTGGGCATTTTAGAATTACATTGCCATAGTATCGTTTATCAGTCATATTATACTTAGCATACCTAGTTAAAGTTCCTTTTATAATTTATTATTATTCCTTTCCAAGGAATAAAAAACAAAATTACTATAAGCAATTGGATTCAACAGCAGTGAGGTGAGGTCAAATTCAAGCCAAAAAACCCAAACTTTCGTAGTTACGGCTTTACCGTTCCTTTGCTGTCTTTCTTGCAAGAACATATTAAAACGAAAATAAAGACTAAAAAAGCATTAACATTATTTTAAACATTTATTGGACTTTCTTTTTGTATAAAGAACTAAATAATGAACTTTTTTGATTTCTAATAAAACTATGGCCGAAAAATCTCATGTTTTTTATTAATTATTTTATCATATATTTTTATGATAATAAATTAAAAGTAACTTTATTATAAGCATTTCTAATAAAAATTGTGCAATCATATGAATTAATCAAAGATTATAAAACTGCAGCATCATATTAAATAGTTGAAATTTAATTAAAGTTACAAAATAATAACTATTTAGAAAACAATAGAAATCAGTGTCACTTGTAAGAAAAACTAAATGAATTACATTATACAGAATCGAAATAACAATTCTGATTGAAACTAAAATGTAACTATCTTTAAAAAATTTAAACTAAAAATGCAAATCATAAATATATGATGCTAAAAACAAAATTAATTTAAGCCGCTATACAAAACGTCTGCATGTACTGCACTTGAAGCAAAAAAATCACTATAAACAAAAAAGAGTTTTGAAATTAAATGATAAAATTAAATGAACCTAAGACTATTGACATAAATTGAGCCGATATAGTTAAAAACTCACATTTATTCAATAAATTTTTCTTAAAAAAACTCCATTAGATTTGCTTTCATTCCTCTTAATGTTATTTATTAAAACGAATTTAGAAAAATGTTAAGCCTCAACACTTTATCGTGTTTAAATGTTAAAGTATTAATTTTGTTTTTCCTGGGTTAAAATATTATAATTTATTAAAAATAATTAATATAAAAATTTGAAAAAAAAAAACTATTCAAAGTTACAAACTAAGCAACTAAATGGAAATTGTGAGATCATTAAGAAAAACTTATATATACATACATACATATAAAAATGATATTAAATGCTATTTATAGTAAAACTGCTGATGAATTGAAGCGAAAAACGGCAATAGCTGTAGTAATAAAAATTGCAATCCCAGATGAAAATGTAAGCAAAATATGAAAACCGATGTTATGTTCGTAAACTAAATTGAGAAACAAAAATAGCAAATACTATACATACATATATATACAAACATATACATATATAAATAAATATATGAATATATTATATAAATACTTATGTTATTATAAAGGTAAATATTAATAGTTATTTGAGAAAATAAAATAAAAAGAGATTTCAACAAAAATTATATATCTTGAGTTTCAATCGTTTTTTTGTTATTCGTTCACTAGTCCTTGGAGAAAATCTTCAAGTTAAACGCACCATCATTGTTTATAGATTTTGTAAGCCCTGTCTTTGTATATAAAATGACGCAGGGTTACAGAAAAATGGTAACGAAACCTGAGCAAATTCATTAAGAACCCATCTTTTGTGGTAGTTCAATAATACAAACAGATAGCCAAGTCGGAATGGAGCAGAAATAAGCAAAATTAGGCCAATTTCAAATTTATGGAAGAAAAATAGATTGCACTAATAGGTATGTAATGGTCCAAAATAGATTTTGTAGCGCACCGAGTGCTTTGGCTCCATTTAAATACAAATTTTTTATTTTACCATTGGATTGATATACTTACATGGTAGAGCATACACCTGATGCCAATTCCGATCATTCTCGTCATAGTGTAGTTTAGTGTACCACCAACAGCTCTTTATAAATTTTGACTTACTAGCGGTATTTTTTGTGAAAAAAAAATATTTTAGAAAATGAATGGTGTGGCTTATTTTGCACATTTTTAAAGTAAAATTTTAATTTAGATAATTTCGCCAAACTGATATTTTTGAGAAAGTTTCAAGTGCTGAACAGAGAAAGTTGCACAAGAAGTGAGCATGTCCAGGACAATATATTCTAGAGCATATATAAACTTTTCTGAAAGACCTATTGAAAAATATCTATTTCTAGAAAAAAACAAAATCTTACTATTTTAAATGAATAATATTTCTTACTAACTGTATGATGAGTAATATTTGCTTTACGGAGTCCAAGCTATCAGAAATTAAAATAGTCATTGTCTCAGTTCCTCATATTTGAAATAGCCAGACCACACAATTTCGGGAAAAATTGACATATCTTTTACAGAAATTTTTAATTTGTTGAAAAGTTCTTTTATGAACATTAGTGGTTGGTAAATGAAATAAATAAATTATTTTTATGATATTTACGTTTTGAGTTGCTTGTTGTCGTATAGTCGTAGACTTTGAAAACAGCTGGTTGACTTTTCGCTCAGTTTTGAACAGTGCCAGTGCCCACTACAGTAATACTTTTTCCATTTCCTGTTTTTCAACGTTCTGCATCCATTTCATACCTTACTTTACTATTAAAAATCAAATTTGCTATATACTCATTTCAGAAAAATTTTGGCAATTTGCAACTTTGACATCAAGTTTTTGCTAAAAGAAATGTTTCTGGTAAAACTTTTGACTTCATTCATGGTGGGGAAGTGATCTTCTGTATTTACTTAGTATTCATTTTGACTCTCAATTACCACATTTTTGCTATAAGAAACGCTTTTGAATTTTTACCCAATTATGAAATGAGAGCACGTCCAAAAACTGTGTTTTTATTTAATAAAATATTTTTGTTTTCTTTATTTATAGAGCATAAAAGTTTATTATTATTTTTTTTTTTTTTAAAATGTTCCAACTATTGAAAAATTTGTAATCAGAATATTTTTGCATATAAATATGCTGCCGAACATGAGTTTTACATAGAAACTTCTGAGGATGTAAGCAATTTTTATTTTGAGATATTAAAATACCTGTCATTTTTTGGATTAAATATCTATCTTTAATTTTAATTATGCTTATTTGTCGAATAGTTTTCCGTAGGGTATTTTCAATTATTCATGCCATATCATAAGTATGCACTTTATTTTAGGTCTTAGGTCGGCTGTTTTGAAACAAAAAGAAAGGGTCAAAACAGAACTAAAACAAAACAAAATATCTTCTTTTAGCAACAACAACATCATTCCATCCAGCTTCAACGTATACCAATGTAATATTTCAAAAGGAATTTTTCGACTTATCCTTAAGTCAGCTTGGCTCGTCTGTCTTTTAATGTTCGTTGGTCGAATAAGGGCAATGGAGTAAGTGGTAGCAATTGTGAGCTAACTGCCACATTGCGTACTCATACATGTGGTAAAGTTACTGTAAGCTTAGTTTGACTTTTAAGAAGACAAAAAAAAAAAACAAAACCTCACATTGAAGCAATGGCAAAAGCAAATGTAAAATGATAAATTGTTTCAACTGTATCGTTTTAACTGCTGAGATTTTCAGTACTATATAGTGCCAATGTGGGTAATTGTGAGCGAATTCATGATTTTGTGAAAAAATATTGATTTTTATTTTTTTGGAAACTTAACGAAAAACTAGAAATGAGAATGTGAAAGTGTTGCATTTCTTTATTATAATTGCTAAAATTTACATTTACTCAAACACTATTTTTTTTTTTTAAATCCTGGTGTAAAAGTAAACATCACTTTTTCATATGTACAGCATAGATAGAGTTTAGTTAGGGTGCATGAAAGCAAATGCAAATATTCAACACTGTGCTGCGAGAAAATAGCATACAATCACAAATTACTCCAAGTTCTATGTTAACGAAAGAAATCCAACGAAAATCTCTGTGACTATAGAATTTATTCTTAAAAGTAAAGTTACAAAAGTTAATTGAAGTATTATTATCATTAATTTGTCTGTTAATTTCCATGGTTAGGATCAGTTTCTTAAATGTATAAATGATTCTCCCGTCGCCTTCCAATGATTTGAAATTATTTGATAAGACTGACACCGCTCTGTAAGCTTTTTTATATGACGTTTGATGAGTTTAGCTAAAATTAATTCTCTCACTTAAAAGTCTTGAATTTATTTGACATCCATCATGCCAACTTCATGCAGGACAGTTTAATTTTCTTCATCGAGGAATGTCCCAGAGTAATGAATTGCGGTCTCTAAGTTGTTATTGATAATGTATTTGGGAATCAAGTCTTTCAACTCTTCTCATCGCACGGATAAGCATTTGAAAATCATCGAAGGAGGCACATATCAATCTCGTTCTTGACCTGTATTAGTAATGCATCACCACTTCCTTACTTAATTTTTCCCAGTGAGTTTTTTTTCAACTTATACTATAAATCACAGATATTTGCAGTCCATAAGTCTACTGCGCTGCTGTTGTTTTAATATAATTTGTAACAATAATCTAAAAATCTTTTGTAAAAACCATACATACATACCTATGTATAATTTTATAAAATACACCTACATGCAAAACGCTAATAACATTTTCCTCCATACGTAAACACAAATATATAGATATAGTTTTTATAAATCTCTTAAAATTTGTATTTTAAAAAGAATGGAAGTCAAGTTATATAACTAAAAAGCTTGTTTAAAATGTTAGACTTTTAAAATATTTTCAAAAAAAAAAACTATTTCCTGAGACAGCATACACGAATGCGTTCAATATACACACACAATGTACTTTTGAAAGTCATATTCGTGTGAAATATGAGCCGTGTTTATATTTACCCACATTGACCCTACCTATGTATGTCTGGCTGTTGCGGCTTATAGTTTATTTTTTAACTTTTCTTTTCTTAGGAACTTAACTCGTATGCGTATGTGTGGGGAAGCAGAATGACACTAAAGTGGATATCATTTTCAGTATTTCATTAAATAATGTTTTCTGTTGAGTGGGCTATGTATATAAAGCCACATAGAGTATTATTGCCCGAAATTAAAAAAAAATCTATTTTAGCCTAAAATTATTGATTTTATAACTAAAGTCTATGTATATAGAGTGGTCCGGATCAAAATTGCCATAGAAAGTTTCGCTTTTTATAATGAAACTCACTCATTTTATTGCTCTAGCAATAACAGCTCTGACTTTGAGCGTTTTTTCATATGAAAAATTTCGTATGATTACATGCATATTTTAAATAAAATGTCTTTGTCTTATTTCTGACAGTACATACTTACTCATATACACATATGAAATATCTTTGCAGTCTTAGCTCATGGTTTCATTTTGTGTTACTACACAGTAACATAAGTTGCAACTTACTGATGTTGATGAAGTTTTCGTGTTCTTAACCCTGAAAAAGAATTTTCACAAAAAAAAATTTACGAAAAAGTGAAATTCCTAACCTTACTCAGAGCTACAATATTTCTTTGAAAGTTAGCGAAAAATTGCTGTAGTAGGATACTTAGTCCCAGATGTAAGATTCAATTTCAAACTAATTTATAAAAAATTGTTGCCAATATCACATAAAGTTTTGAATGGAGCTACAAGCGCTCAAAACTTTAAGTTTAAACATTATAATTAAAAATAAAAAAAATTATGCTGAGTTTAAACATAACTGAAACTAATAATGTATATCTTTAAACTAATTTAACATTATAAAAGAGTAACTTAAAATTTTTCGTAAGTCCAGCTTTTATATATTTCCACGAAGGCTAAGCTTTTTTATTTCAAAAATAGTTTTAAGCCAAGAAAATTATCTATTATTTTTTCATTAATTTCCTTAACCTTAGAACCGTGTTTGGGGTACTGGGTTCCCAATAAAATTTTCGAAAGAGAATTTAAAGCCATATAATAAATACTTTTTAATAAAAGTTTTATTATTTGTTGTACTTTTGTCGTTATTAGTTTGGAAGGTAGCTCATGATCAGCTGAACTCAGTTGAAAGAACAGGAGTTTAAGTTTAAGGAGTTTTAAGATATACTCTTCAACAACGGAGTGGCAGATGTTTAGGCTTACTAAATATAAATTTTTTGAGAAGAAATATATATATAATATAATATAATATAAAAGCTTGAAACATTGAAAAAACATACAGACACAATTATGGGTCTGTTAAACTTAAATCACTGCCTATGGGTTAATTTCACATTGCCACTGCTGTGCGTCTGGTGACTTTCTTCTTCTTATTCTTCTTCTTCTTCAATTTTTAAACACAATACTTACTCATACATATGTATGGGTAGTTTTGCATACGAAGTGCATGCGTATTTGGATTTAAAGAGATTTAACTTAAGGATTTACGTGTTTCTTTCTTCTTATACATTTAATCTCAAAGTTATTTTTTATTTTGTTTTATTTTTTAAGCAGCTTTGGTTAGACTTTGGGGTCTACAGTTTGCTCGTGTTACATTTATCTGTAAATATATACATAACCACTTTTGGCCTGCTTCATTGCATATGTTAAGTTTAATTTTATAAAGTAATCATTTGCTTACGTCTGAGCTGTAGCTTAAGGTTTCGTTGATAAATTTTTTAGGAACTTAAATGAAAAATGACTATTACTTAGCATTTAATATGGGAAGAAAAATTTTAGAATTTGTTGGAAAAATTCAACACTGTGGTTTAATCACCACTTAAGGTTATTAAAATTTAGATTTTTTTTTTTATGACACAATTCCCTTTTACCCAAATTTTCAAGTTAAATTGCTGACACAATGGCTTATGCATAAAGTCTTTGGAAAAATAGAGTGGCCAAAATATGCTTCAATACTTTCCAAAAACAAAATATTTCCGAAACTTAGTGAAAATTTGAAGAAGGTCAAGAAAGCAATGCAGTTGTTGATAATGAAACTTCTAGTCTTCGTCACACGTTCGGGCCATTTTGTCTCACTCGAAAGAGTATTTAAAGTATGCAAACTTGTGGACTGTAGCAAAAATGCTGTATGACGGGATGATCTTGCTAACGATTGGGAGGCATATCGAATTCACAATAAAATCTTCAAAAAGATGTAATTCCTGTATAAATATTTATGATGCGATAGAGTGAGATGTGAAGCAATTAGTCTCGGCAAGGGAGAGCCTACTTTAGTGAGTTTTCTAAAAAAAATGGGAATTAATAGCCACATCTAAAATAAGACACGCATTTCAATCAAAATCAATTGAGCGAAAATGAAATCTCACCCACTTGCTTGGCGATGGTGCTTTGTTTGTTTCATTGTTACTAAAGAGAGTCCTTATTTTGGCATAAATTCATTTGTACCATTTGAATCGAACACGATTGGAGAAACTAAAAGCTTATATTGGGACTGTTACGGCCAGTATGGGCGCTAAGCCCCTCCACTGAAAAAACAAACCACTTAGCAGCTAAGAACTTCAGACCACGAAGCTTTTCTTCTGTTAAGTACTTTCGGAACGCTTTACGATTATAATTTACAGCTAATGATATTTAAAAGTCACATTCCTTGTAGTTTTTATAGATACGGTATGTGCAATAAATAACATTTAATTCACAATATTGTATAATAACGGAAGAGACTCCATTGGAAACATACTGAATATCATAAAAATTCAGTTTGAGCTAGGGAATTAAACTATTTTCAGATCAGATTCAATGGAATAATTTCTGAACATTCAGGTATATTCGATACTTTTCGTTACTATTCGATTTGCGTGGATAATTTCTATACTGTTTGAAAACTTTGGTTATTTTAATGTTATTATATACTTTTGGACTCTTGCGATATATGTATTTTGATACCATTCGATGGACATCGATATTTTCACTGTCATTCGATAGTTTCCGACTATTTGTTGTTCTGTATTTGTTGTCCTCAATTTCATCAATTTTTACTGCGATTTCGATACTCTACGACTTTTGTCGACTTTTCATTACAAGTCAAAGCCTTTCGACTTCTGTTGACTTTTGCCATGATTCTTCATACTTTTCGACAACTTTTCTTAATTTATTGGGTTTTTTGGTTATTTTTTTTTTGATTTATAATTTTATTTTAGCTTAAGATCAACTTTCACATCTGGTTTGTGTTTATACTACACACGTGTTTATACTAGGGAGTGTAGGAAATTTTGTTCTTGGCCAAGCAAAAAAAAACACTTACTGCTTTTAACTCATTTTACGGGTAAGACAAATCTATTTCAGCACTATTTTTTTTTTAGTTTTTCAATTGAAAAATAAACTGATGATGCATTCAGTCATTAATTAATGAACTCAGCTCAGTACACTGGCCTTGATCTTTTTATTTTGATTCAACCAAGCAAGTGAATATTTGCTTGAGTGCTGCCAAAGCCAGTTCTACTATGCTTCTTTTCCTTTTGCCATATGTTTTCATACATCTGGCAGACAACATGAGCTGGACTCAAACAACATGCGAACATCTTCTATTAAATTCTTTCCATTCTATGTTTTTGTAACTTTTCATCCAACACTACGAGTACTTGCAATCCAAGGTTAGTCAGTCATTATGGCCTTTGCCAGCCACGACTGTCTGTCCTATTGTGAGAGATAGAATATTTTTTTGCAGTCCTTGAAAAATGACCGCACTAAAGAAGTAGAATTACAAATAGCGCAAAAAAGTAAATGAAGAGAAAAAATTACCAGTGCAGAATAAACAAACTTGGTTCAGTTTTAGCTTGAGGTTTTCTTTTTTACCATTTTCATCATCATATGCGCTCACAGCAAATACGTACTATATTCACGTACTTATAGTACTTGTAGCCGAGAGTAAAGGCTACTGAAGTGTGGGCAATTTTTCTTGTTTTTGTGCATGTGCTGTCCACAACGCTACTGTCTGTGGAAAAGGCTTTTTTAACAATTTCTCTAAGCTAAAACAAGGTCAAGCATTAGACTAAGGTTAATAGTTTTGCTCGTAATTGAGATCTTAAAGAATTTTTTTTTATTTCATTTTACTCATGAACAACCACTTGTATTGAGTGTTTATTGTCTCAAAACTTCGTTTGTTTTTAAATATATTACCTTCATTTTTAGATAAATATGTACTGCATGAAAATATTTTTTTTGTTGTTTTTAGATTTGCTTATCATATTTTCATGCATTATCTCAAAAAAAAAAAAAAATATCAGAGATTCTTATGATATTACGCGTCTAATGAAATGCTCCAAATGCCGGTATCTTAGTTCAATCATATAAAAAATTTCCTCTGTCTCAATTTTACAGGTATTTCAACAAATTGACGTAAATAAAACATCAATTATCTCGAAGCGAAATTTTTTGAGATACGCCCTTTTCGCTTAGTATGGCAGTATATTACATCTAAGAATCAAATAAGGTTTAAATATAAACATTTTTTTTTAAACTGAAAGAATAATGTAATCAATACACCTAAACAAATTATATTTACCTATGTACTACAATAACAATTTATAGCAACAATTCTGAAAAAGAAATTTTCCATTTTTAATATTAATACTTTAAAGCAATGATTTTTATTAAAGAGAAGAAGAAGAAGAAATGGAAGCCATCTGATATATACATATATGTAGTTGCTTTAGCTAGCACAATATATATAGTTTTTACTAGCTAAAATTTTGAAATAAAGACATGAAACTCACAGGGCTATTCTGGCAAAGACAGCTAAAAGTCTTACGAAAATATTTTGTAAGACATTTTGTAAGACACTTTGTAAGACTTTAGGTATTCTAGCGCAAAAGTCTTACGGATAAAGCTCTTGAATTCCCCACACAAAAGCTTTCGTGGTAAACTTGTCAAATTTTGATTTTTTAATTTTAAACTAATAAAATTACAAAAGGAATAATAAAAAATCCGGAATTCACCAAGCAGCGTGGAGAAGTAGTTAGGACTGTGAACTCATAGCTCCAAGTGCGTGGGTTCGAGTCCCGTCACTAAAAATTTTTTTTTTCTAAAAACATATGTATATACATTTTTTTAACACGACAAATAAAAGCAACTTATAATTCCCTTTAAAATAAATAGTTTTTCTAACGTTTGTAATGTAAACAATACAACTGACAAATTAAAGACCTGCTCGTAGCAGGTCTTTAAAATTGTCTTACGAAAGACAGAAAAAAGCTTTCAAGATAGTTGCCAGAATACCAAAAGTCTTAAGTAAGACTTTTGTCTTACTAAAGACTCTGGTGAGTTCTAAGATAGTTGCCAGAATAGCTCTGTTAAATATTTAAAATTTATAAGTTTCGTATATGTTTTAAATAATATCTCCAAAGGGCTTCAAAATCACTTCATATATCTGCACATGTGCTGGTGCTGTTAGTGCAAACATAACCGCACGTGATACATCCTCCGGTTGTAGAATTTTTCCTTCACAGACGCTTTTTTGCTCTTCCGATATTAAATCGGTATTCACAAGTCCTGGGCTGATGCTCTGAAAAAATTTTAATGTAGAATATACTGGTTATGTAAAATTATAAAAATTTATATTTAAATTCAAAAAGGTTTAGGAACCAAAAATTTAAAATGCAACGGCATAGCAGCAACACCGGGTTAAGACTAAACGGGACTTTACTGGAAAGAGCCCCTTAACATAAAAAAATGTATTATCAAAATAATAAAGTTCAGTAAATTTCGTAAAAATGTACACAAATAACATATTGATGAGCAAAAATACGAAAATACGTTTTTCTAACACTGCAACGCACTAAAAAATGGAAACGGGCCGGTAAGGCTCCACACAACATCTTCTCACGTTGGTGCCACTCGACCACGGGGCATTGGTGTAGCGACGGGCATTGGTGCCGACCTGGGCAAAGAATCAAAATGCCGCTCCCTGCCCAGCAAAAAACTGAAAAATCCTTCCATGAAAATATTTCTCTTTAAAGAAAACAAAAGATTCTGTGCTACATTCTTAAAGACAAAATATTTCGGAACTATACGAAAGTGTAATTTTACTAAAATTAATTTTTAGAACTTATACATATTACATCAATAATTTTTTAGAAACAAACATCTTATTAAAATACTAAAAATTCTAGAAATTTTACTCACCGTAACCTTAATTTTTGTGCCCAATTCCTTAAATTCCTGCCTGTAGATCTCATTCATTGCAGTTAGGGCATATTTTGTAGCCGGATAAATGTTTAGTGCTGGTAAATATCCCGGTATGGCTGCAACATGATGTCCAAAAACACTGTTAATTAGAATCACATGACCTTCTGTTTGGTCGCCGCGTTCATCCTGTTGCTGCATTACTTTAAAAGCATGTCGCGTACAATTTACCACGCCCATTACATTTGTTTGCAAAACCTGCTGCACTATATCGCTATCCATTGTGCACAATTGACCCGTGTGCAAACAACCAGCATTGTTTACAAGCACATGAATTGTGCCATATCTTTGCGCAATTTCCGTAAAAACTTCAGCAACTTCTGCGGCATTAGCAACATCACATTTGAAGGCGTGTAAATTGTCACGTTGCTTTGCATCGGAAAGTGTATCGCGTAATTGTTCCACACGTTCTATGCGTCGTGCCAATGCAATAACAATTAGGTCAGCGTTTAGCAGGTCTTTAACAACTGCTGCTCCAATGCCAACGCTGGCGCCGGTAACAACAGCAAGACGACCTTTTAGATGTGCCATCATTTGTGCTTCGATTGTCAGATTGGAACTCGTTAGCTTGACGCTCAAAATGAGAATGATTTTTATATTGGTTTTGTTTTATATGCTTATCAAAAACTATTACACTTTGTATTCAATGATGTGTATCACGATACCAATACGATGTAATCACTTTGTGGTTTTGGCCTACATTTATATATAGATAAAAGTTTAGATGCTGTAATAGAGGTATACAATTACAGTTAATATGCTTAAAAAAAATATCGATTAACAGATGAAATCCAAATTCAGATGAAAATGTTGTACAAGTTTTTGCAGTAAATTTAATACAAGGTATGAATTTTCCAACTAAAAAGCATTTCGTACTTATACTAAGGCATTCAAATAGTACAATAAGAACATTTTCAGTAGTGTAGTGTTGCAGTTCTTATATTGTCATAATAATTCATCCTATCACATGATCTTTGTAGATCATTGCTTGTATTCGTATGAACGTATGAAGTGGTATTCCATATGTATACTCAGTGGCGGATACAAGGGGGGGGGGGGAATATGGGGGCTGAAGCCCCCCCTGAGAGCGAAAAAAAAATATTTTTATTCAAGAACGTTCATGGAGGATCGAACAAATCAAAGCAGTTCAGGCTTTGACATATGAAAACCAACTCTTAGCATTTTACACTCATTGTTTTCAGACAGTCTCTGAATTTGTGTGCATGAAAATCATGTGATATTTCTGAAATTCGTAACATGTTAGGCACAGTTTCATCAGTGTCAAACACTTTTTTCGAATTCATCTAAAAGAGTAGAACTATTGTAAATGTTCCTATATTGTCGCTCAGTCGCAAACTACAAGATCCGACACTACAAATCTCTTCAACCTGTACTCATGTCAAGCAAATCATCAACCTGTTTTCAGAAATGCGAAAAAATTAAACGTTATTTAATGATATTTTTAATGAAGCATGTTCAATCGCTGTTGAGTTAGACACTTAATTAATTCTTTCCCGCACGTAAATAAATAAATAATAAAAAGAAAAATATACCCAACACTGAGTTTATAATAACTTTGTCATTCCGTTTGTAACGCATAAATGCTCTTTAAGGAAAAAATACGACTTTATGAAACATTTTAGTCTTCAGCATTTATTTTCAGTTCACTTAAAAAAACTTGATTTCCAAAATGTAAGTCCTCTTCGTTTTTTTTTAATTCTCATAAAAACTTTGATAAATATAAGAATTTTCGAAGCCGGTCCGATCGTGGAGAAGCTAAGTTCAAAAAAATTTTTTTTTTCAAATTCCGTATTCCGACGTAATTTGACCAACAAATATTCTTATATTTACATATCTATTTAGTTATCATTGAAACTATTGCTGCGATTTTAATGAAACTTGGTGATTCATCATACTAAAATTTGGCTTAAGAGGTTTGCTTGTGAAAAGCTATTTCTGAATTAAAATCAGACTATGTTGTACCAGTGGGTGTGTCGCCGCCCTAAATTTTAGGACTAATTACGGCATATATCGCAAAATATACAAGCCATTGTGCTAAAAATTAGTATGCGAATGTCGATCACTAATAAAATTCATTTAATATCCAAAAGTTGGCGGAATTGAAGAAGTGGGCGAAGAATATTTCGACTATTTAATTTCTATTCGATTTTTTTCAACATTTTCCATATTATTTTAACTTTTTCCAATAATAAGTATTTTTTCGTCTTTTTAACCTCTTTCAACTTTATTCGTCATTTTCTTTATTGATTCTACTTTTTCATCGATTTTGAATTGTTTCAACATTTTTCAACCTCTGCAATTTTTTGAGAGTTTTTCAACTGCTTTCAATATTTTTCATCATTTACCATATTTTTTCAGCATTTTCCTTATTTTTTCGACTTTTTCAATTTCTTCAAATAGTCTTTTGCAACTGCTTCAAACTTTTCAAACTTTTTCAATCTTTTTTCAATTTTTCTCGACTTATTCAAGCTCTTCAACGTCTTTTAAACATTCATTTAAAAGGTACTTTCAATGCAGTGTTAGGCATGTGAGTTTCGGCATGGCCGAATATTACTAGTTTTAATTTATTTCTTTCTCAAATGTTTCAGAGCCGCAATATTCTAATCAAAATTCCAGAGTACATTTTTGAGAATTTTACCCTTAGAATGTTTTATACCGGTAATCATTAGGTAAGGCATAATGACAAAATCATAGAGACTGCTCTCACTTACCTAAGTGAAAAGTGATTGCAGTAAGGTTGAGCGCTAATCCGAAATTAAATTGTGTCATCAGCATTGTTGTAAAACCGATTTCAAAGATACTTTGAATTCAATGAAAGCATTGCCCATTACACTAGTTTACAATTTTGGGCCTCATATCGAGATTTGGTTTCTCATAGAAGTTTTCCTATGTATTTTGGGGCGTAGATTCCAAAAATTAAAACCATTTTTTTTTAAGAATCGTTAAGAAAAAACTTTTTTTTCTGCAGTTTTTTCATTTATTTGGTTATATTTCTATCAATTTTTTTTTCGACCTAAATCGGTTTCCTTATCTCATGAACAGCAAACCCATAGACAGAATATAAAATAAATTTTTGAATAGTGTGGAACTGATTCAGGTCGAAAAAAAATCATAGAAATCTGACCAAATAAATGAAAAAAGTGCAGAAAAAAGGGTTTTTTGGGGATATCTCGAAAAAGTTTCTTAAAGAAAAAAAAAAAGATCCAAAAAAATGAAAAAAGTGCAGAAAAAAGAGTTTTTTAAAGATATCTCGAAAACGATTCTTAAGAAAAAAAAAAAATGGTTGTCATTTTTGGAATCTACGCCCTAAAATACATAGAAAAAAGTATATGAGAAATCAGACCTTTTTTTTGTAAAAGGTGTTATCAAAACCAAAAAAAAAAAAAATGGAATCGTTTTTCCAATACAAGTGGCAAGTATTTGCCACAATTCCAGCAGAACAAAGTTTTTCTGTGTTAAAATGATTGAAATTTTGTATTGTATTTAAGGTCTACAATGACAGAAGATTTCTTAAATGGATTGGCTCTGGAAAATATTCATAAAGAATTTATATTTTTATATTTATATTTATATTTATATATATTTATATTTATTTTTCCAGAAGAAGCCTCGCCGTCTTGAAACCCTTGACTGGACTACTGATTAGATTGTTGTAATATGTCAAAAAATATAAATATTGCTCGTTGAAAAATTTAATCAATGTGTGTTTTCATTCAATAAAAATGTTAGGCCCCCTCTGAAGGAAATCCTGGATCCGCCACTGTGTATACTATATGTGCGTATTTTGTTCTGAATGTTGGTTATTTATCTTAATTTTTATTTGAAGTGCATCCTTTATTATTATATATACTATATATTTATTATATAACGGTGGTTCAAATTATGCTGAATAGGTTTATGGTAAACAACGAAATATTCAAATACAACCCGCAAAAAAGTTCGCAGATCGGCTACCTCAAGGCTTAATTCCTTAAGTTTTGACAAAGAATTCCTCACGTGCAATATGTATTATGGTTATTAAAAAAATTTGATGACTCAGAATGTGAGGTTAACTCGCAAAAAGAATTTGTACTGTTGATTGACTTAAATTTTCTCAAAAAGGTTGCATGCAAGTAATTGACAAGAGAAAATTTGAATTTTGCAACTATGTAGACTGGTATGACGTCGTTAGGTTACAAAAAAGTGTTGTGAGACTAAAACAAAACAAATTCTACGACAGACGACCTTAGAACCTCAAAGCCATAAAGCAAAGAGGGCAAATTATTTTGCAAAAGACGTACCGAGTTCTTGTGTAAGTGCACATCATACTCGTAAATTACGTTTTATTGGATTTTATGCGAGAAAGAGCGAGTTAAATTAAAATGTTTCTTGTGGACAATTTAACAGAACAGTAGTGTAAGAATATAGTCCAAGCAAATACTCTTATCAGTAATGGTTGATTCAGATATCTGTTTGTCATACATACAATTTTCGACCATGAAAACGGATATTTGGTATAATACCAAAATATCGTTTTTCCGAATGCAGGTAATATATGTCACATCATATCATTAAAAAAACATTTTGTAGTTGAATGACTTTTGCATTGGCATTTATTTTGAAAATTTCGCACTACAATTTTTTTTTAAAAAATCTACTGGTCTGCGCTCATAAGCCTTTGATGTAGATTTTTTTTATTGCAGAATTTCCCCCACTGTAAATGACACAAAGTTAATTGCTGTCGCACAACGACCCCACCAATTCCAATAAAGTTAAGTTTAATGTGTTTGCCAAACAGTGGAAAAGAGAAGGAGAAAAAAATTAGACCAAAAGCCATTTCGGAAAATTTCATTTATGGTTACATTTCCGAGTCTACTAAATTTTAGTAATGCCACTGCTGCATGCTGACTGTTGCTGGTCGTTATACACAACGCAATTTGGGGTTTCATAGAAGGTTTACTTAAAATTTAATTGTTGTTGTTATTAGATTATGACGTTGTCGTGGTTGTCGTTGTTGTTGTTTTTGGTTATGTTGTCGTCATCATTGCTTAACCTTAATGAACTTCAGTGCGCGTTCATGTGTCACATTTTTTTATATTTTTTCTTTTTTGATTTCTTTACTGTGGTAATTTTAGCTGTTAAATGTTTATTTATTTGTAAAACATTTTTGCTATGTGCGTATTAAAATAGAAACACAAAGTTGTGCGTTTTGTAACCAACTAGAAATCGAGTTCCAAGTGACCAATACCGATGCTCTCTTCAAGGAAACTTAAGCCGTTTTATTGTCTAGGGGACTACGGCTTGATGCGGAAAATGAGCATTCTTAGGATTGCCATTATATCTTAAAATTATAAAATATGATGTTCTAAAGATTAAACATCGATTTTTAGCAAAAAATAAGTAGATAAATATATTTCAAGCAGCCAAAACACGCGCATAAACTTCCCATATCACGCTATCCAAATAGCGGGAACATCTTGTGACCATCTTCGCAGGCCAGAACCCACCGCTAGCGGTTAGAGTTGATCAAATTTAAGTATTTTGTTGATTTAATCTGATCAGCATCAATGGAAGTATGTTCAAATAATAACTCGTCAGACTGAAATAAAAGCAACTTTTTGCATTTAAAATGGTGTATCGATAAATGTTAAACGATAATCTAATATGAAGTTTTAGCTGTTTAGAAATGCAATTTCTAATCCGAAACAAAGTGGCACACTAGTTTTTCACGGCTGTGTACATTGTAAACGCATATGTAACTGTTCCTCATTGGGTGAGTGCTACTTTGTGTACGTTGTGGCCCAGCAAACATTTTTAATCGCAAAAGAGTCGTACATACATATATCAATTCCCGAGAAGATGGTGTCGAGCGGATATTCTGATGCCAAATGATAGTTTGTTTGAGAGAAACTGCCTGTGGTCGGCGATTCATCAAAGCAAAGGAATTGTTTCAAGCGATTGTTGCTCAAGGCCAAAAACGAAAAATTCTATTACGTCATCAGACGTGTGAAGTACTTATTATTTTCATTCGCGCCACTTGCGTTGATATTAAATATTTATATTTTATGCGATGTTTAATAATTTACAATAACACTGATTACACGAAACCATACCTAGAACATATAGCATGAAGCAGAGAACCAGTCTGGTCACTTACACACAATTTTTAACTATAAATGTATCCATATTTCGTATCGTTTATGTACGACGTAATTAAGACAAAAGTAATTCATAATTCATAATGCATCGATTTATATGAAATTTTAAAAAGACTAAAAAGCTAATTTAGCACTTCTCGGTAACGCATAATTGCATTGCTTGGTAGATGGAGTCGTATAAATCTTATAGAAGAATCGCTAAGTTATGGCATGGATTATTCAAAATAAAATATTTGAATTTTTGTTGTTACTTAACTTCACTTATAAATCGCGTAGGATTTTGATAGCGTAATGCTCTTCTGGAAAAGTAATATTTATATCACGATAAGTCTGTAAGATTCAAAAATCTTCCAAATGTTTGCTGGGTAAGTTCATGTCTTGCTCTTTTTTTGTATGTGTGAATATTCTACGGGTTGGTCTGCTACAATTTTTCGCCTGTTTGCTTGCGTGTTTATGCGACAATTTTATTAAATTGTTTACCGCCTTAATTTCTTTTACATTTCTCTGGTGTTGTTAATAGTGCATACATTTACTTTGCAATTAGATTGTTACACTCTACCTAAAAAACTTGTACAACTAATACATAATGAAATAATAATAAAAGATAGATAAATAGTTAAGTCTGCCGAAAGCAGTCAACATAATGAAAACATTAAACATAGGCTTTTTCGACACACAAAAATCTTTTGAATCTTTCAAGTTTGACCTCTGTGTCATTTAAAATTTATCATCGATTTTAAGTCATATATATACTTGTAAATTAAATGCAAGCTGATAAAAGTCAGATAATTAAAGCCAAACATATTTAAAAAAATAACAATAATTTTTTACTCACAGCGCTAAAAAAAACCTTTTTGAATCTTTGGCAAAATGACATCCATGAATCCATAAAATTTCAGTTTCCCATTAACCACTATAAATTGACACAAAAACATTAAGCGCAGGGACAGAAAAATGACAACTTCGTCAAAATTAATGAAAAATGCA
This sequence comes from Tricholauxania praeusta, assembly GCA_949775025.1. Lineage (NCBI taxonomy): Eukaryota > Metazoa > Arthropoda > Insecta > Diptera > Lauxaniidae > Tricholauxania > Tricholauxania praeusta. The sequence continues at coordinate 151,634,908 of OX459028.1, forward strand.
GCAAAAATAAAATTAAATCCACTCTTAAAAGATATATTTGGCTTTGAGTGTTATCTCATAAGAAAAAAATCAATGGATTTTTTACAAATTATTTTTTTTTTCTTAACAAAAATTTATATCCACCTGTTCCAGATCCAATAGAATTCACGAATTATACCGAGAATTTTGACACTAACAGAGCCATCGAATTCATTCAATACATTCAAATAATTCCAGCAGAGGTATGGATAACAATTGACAATTTGACGAAATCGAATTATGCTTAAGATATTAACTTAGTTCAAAACCAAGCTAAGATCGTAACTTAGCTTTCAACAACTTTACTAATTTTTTTATTGAGTGTAAGAACCTATAATTTTTCTGCTAAATGCTCTAAATTAGTTCAAAATTAAGCTAAGATCGTAACTTAGCTTTCAACAACTTTACGAATTTTTTTATTGAGTGTAAGAACCTATAATTTTTCTGTTAAATGCTCGTTAATATAAAAATGATTATTTTGGCAATTTTTTGCATGTTGCTAATTAGTTTTGGTGACCATTAAAATTAAATATGTTGGTTAATATAACCACATGATGCCGAAATTCGGTTACTTTGAAAGTAAAACGTTAAATGTGGGTTAATAAATTGGAATTATAATAAAATATATGCCATATAAGCACAAATGAATTTGGTGTAATTTCAGCAAAGTGTAGCAACTAAATTTAGTTTAGTACAAAATTTATGGAAACATAATAAAAATGTATAAAAAATTTTCGTTAGACATACATAGATTTCTTAAAAAAAATTTATAAAAATTATTCCGAACAAACAAAAAAAAAAAATATGTGAAAAATTTTTTTGCATGGAAGTCAAAAAAATTAGTAGTATTGTTACTTAAAAATAATTAATGTTTAAATAACTTTCCTTGGTAATATATGATTTTGTTTTTAAAACTTTGCATAGTTATCAAATCTATTACCTCTTACACTATGGAAGCTGGCATTAGTAAATGCCATATTACTTTATCCACTTATATATGTTTTCAGAGGCAACGAAAATAAAAAAAAATATAATTTCAACATATGCACATTTAAAATGCATTTTCAAATGTAAGTTTCTATTTATTTACTAGCTAAATTCATTTTTAAAATTTTAACATAAAAAAGGAAATTAAAAATTTGCTAAAAAGTTTCTCCCACGGGCTTAATTGTTAATTCGTGCACTTGTACACCAGGGGGTGTAGAAATTGCATACAGCACTCCACTGGAAATATCTTTGGCGTTAAGCATTGTCAATCTCTTAAAAGCATCTGGTACAATTTCCGTATCAACCAGACCAGGACTGATGCTCTGAAAACAAAAAAATCGAATATTATTAAATTATCGTTGAATATGTTTAACTCTTTCTATTACACTGTATTGTTAAAAAAGCATACTTTACTAGTATGCTCCAAGTGAAGACGCACAACTGAATTATGCCAAGATATCGTTTCTAAAAGCTATTAATCTCTTTTGCACACCGCTCAATAAAGCCAAACCGAGGTTTAAGTTTCTTAAAAATTTCATTAATGTGCTTATTAAATGTCTTTAGCAAAACCATGCTGAAAGCCCCTCTCTTGTAAAAATCAGTCTGTAGTCCAAAACATAATTTTTGGAGAATTCTTTGAGAATCTGAGCCAATAATTTCTACACTATAACTTTTTTCTCAATATATCCTTCGGAATAAGATATATTATTATTATTAAAATCGGAAAACTCGAATTATTTTTAGAGTTTTACAGCAATTTTTTACACATCCGACTTATAAATAAGCGTACAAGTCATTATTTGAATCAAGCATGCCAAAACTTCCGACCATTCATAAGTTCAAAATACAAAAATCATGAAATTTGAAACTTCAATTACATTTGAGGAAATCAACCTTATTCTCTATTTTGCAAGCCTAAAACCTCTAGTGACAGTCAAAACAATGAAATAGTCAAATTTTTGAAAAGAGCTTCTAAGATTTCATGTTTCTTACACAATTAAACAACGTTTTTATCTCACGGAAAAATTACTTTGAACAGCTAAAATAACACATTTATGATCAGTGAAAACCACAATAACTTTCGCAACATTTTACATACTGAAAAATGTACTCACCGTAACCTTGACTTTAGTGCCCAAAGCATGCAACTCTTGTCGCAATACCTCATTAATAGCGGTCAATGCATATTTCGTCGCAGGATAAATATTAAATTCCGGTATTGCACCATTTGGAGGCATAAAAATGCTATGACCCAATACACTATTTACAATCACAATGTGGCCATCGATGTTTCGTTGCTTCATAGATTGATAGGCACGTTGTGTACATTGGATAACGCCCATAACATTTGTTTGCAAGACCTGTTGCAATGTCGTTATATCATGCGTTAGTAATTGTCCTGGTCTATGAGTTCCAGCATTATTAATCATTATATCAACGCCACCTAATGTTTGTATAATCCAATCAAATGCATCATTAACCGATTTCGAGTCGGAAACATCACAACGCATTGCATATAAGCGATTTTGTAAAGTTTTAGGTAAATTCTTGCGAATCTCATCAACGCGCTCTTTGCGACGTGCCAAACCAACAACAGTTAGTCCAGCCTCGACAAGATCCTTAACAATGGCAGCACCAATTCCAGAGCTAGCACCGGTAACAACTGCAACACGACCTTGCCAACGTTCCATTTGGTAATGCAATATGTAACAGATGTGAAATTGATATTAAATTTTAATAAAAGTGAAATGCGATTTGTATTCCGTCCACTTTGATTGCAAATACAAAACTGGTTGTAATTTAGCTATCAGCTGCATGTATTTATACACGAGTGTAATCAGAAAACTAATTGAAGCAAATTATAAGTCACAAGTGCATTTTACAGTGCAAAAAAACTTAAGTAGTTTACATATAGATAGGACAAGTTTACGCTTACTATGCATATAGTTTTTGCAATATGAAGATGTTGTCAAAGCTGAGTGTTTCTCGTTTCAAGTTATTGGATAATTCATTATTTCAAAATGTTTGCAATGCAATCTCACATAATAATTGATTTTAAGTAGATATGCATTGCTTATATTTAAAGTGATTTTTTGTTAACAAGCAAAAAAATTTTTATTATATCACATGCATTTTTTACAGTGTACAACAACATCGCCAAGCCTCCCGTTTTGTTTTTGTTTTGCGCTTGGCAACCAAAAGTAAACATATACAGCTTAGCTTAATAAAAATAATTTTAATATGAAACTTAAGGGCATAATATAGAAAAATATTTTTATTTTTTTCTGTTTTAATAGCTACTTATTATTTTTTTAAGCTGTGTTAGCTGGAACAAAACAGTATTTTCTTGAACAAAAATTCTTCTTAATAAGACTTATCTAAAATGTAGCTATCCAACTACTGCTGCTAATAGTGGTGAAGAGTGCATGGAATGAATAAAAAAAACTAAAATGTTTGAGTTTTTCAAACTAAATAGAAATTTACACATTTCCACGACATTTATTCAAATTCCCATTTTAGGTCATTAAAATGCCTTAATAAAAAGAACTATACTCATAGAAAAAACTTAGTTGATTTAATTTTATGCTATTGTAATTACTGTGTGGTTATAATAATAACTATGAAAGTATTAATTTGAAACATTTGCACATTATTTGTTTTCATTATTAGCTTCCTCAACGAAAAGTACAACATTGTTTCCATATACTTTCAATCGACAATTGAAATTGAACGTACTTTGGACTTACATGGTTATTTACTATATTACGACGATGAGAACTATAAGAAAACTACAATGAATTGTAAATTTTTTTTTTTGCGTTAGATGAGTTGGTTAACGCAACGTTTCTCTCTCTCAGAGGTACGTTAAAATTCTGTTTCATATCATATTTTTTTATTTTAGTTCCAAGTTTTATTTTTGAGTTTGAATTTGCATTTTAAATTCTGAACTTCTTAGTTATAATACTGCCTTATTTTATTAATATTGACAGATTAACTCATTAAACATTTTGGTTGGTGTACTTTTGCAAATATGTTACACTTTTTTTAGCAGGAACTTTTATAAATGATTTTTTAAAAAATCATGTTTTGATCGAAAAAAAACGCAAAAAAAAATTAATTTTTTTTTTTGTTGAAAACTGCTGTACATTATTAAGAATCATCTAACCATCATCTTAAACTTACTTATGATTCTCATTTTTATAGAAAAAATATGTAAAACAAAATACAATGTATTTGCTACGGTAAAGCCATTTGACATAAAATTAACTTTGATTATACTAAAATGAAAAACAAAAACTTTTTCCATATAAGCTTTAATTTATATTGATATAGCATATAATTTAAGACAAAAAAAAAAAACTACAAAAAATATTCCATAGTACTGTAAAGTCTAAATGTTCGCTCTGGTTAAGGTACATAATCGCTAAAAACTCATCTGAAGGTACTTAAAATATGCAGCAAAAATAGTAGGTAGTTGGAACACTCAAGACTAGATATGAGAATAGTGGTTTAAAGTGTAATTTTGCTTATACTAGAGTTTGCCCAAGGGTTGAAATTCAACCATTATAGTGACAATACAAAACAGCTAAGTACCATTTTGCCTGATTAAATGTCATCGCTTCCAAAAATAAAAATCATGATATCATGTTGCCCAATCCCTATCTCAATTACTTTCTTTGGGTTCAGTCTATCTCTGCTTCAAATTTAATCAAAATCGGTCGATTAGTTTAGCTGTAAAAAGTTATTTTCTAGCTAAGAAACCATTTATCTACTTCGGAATCATTCCTCCATTGCAAATGTCATTAAAATCGATTTAGCCGTTCAGGCGAGAAAGCGTTTTTCCCAATAGGGTCAGTGTCATGCTAGAAGAATACAGAGTTTTTAAAAATCGTCCTTAGGATTCAATCAATCTTGAAACCAAATTTCATCAGAATCGGTCCATTAGTTTAACCGTGCAACGTATTTTGCGGCGGCGTGACACCGTCTGCTAGTCAATAGACTTCGCACACAAAAAACTGGAGTTTGTTTTTACAATCACCCATATATGTTCAGCGCATAGTTGATATTACCAATTATCCGGTAACTAAATATGCGATACCAACAATTTCCGGTGGCATGACTTGCATGCAATGGTACTATGTATAATGAAAGCTACTGTGAGTTAAAAGATTTTAATGATTAAGGTTTGATGGATAAGCTATAGATAGGAGCATTTTATACTGTTTTCTCTTAAAATGTAAGTATGCGTATTTTTGATACTAAAATTGTTTCTTGTGGCATTATATTAAAACCTTAAAATATTTCCGTCGTACAAACGCAAAGTAAAACACTTGAGCCCATTGAATCGTTTATTTTGTGTTAATTTTATTTTGTCATGTTTTCTAGAATATTTAAAAAAAAGTTTGCATAAAAAATAATTACAACACAAATGTATAGTGCTATTTTTCATTCCTAAGGTGATATGAAAATGTGGTTTTTGTCATTTGAGTATGACTTGGTGTTCAAGGTGGATGCATGATCATATGTTGATATTATGAAAACGTTAACAGTCGTTGGAAACAAGATGCAAAAATAAATGATGTTTTTTTATTTTTATTTTTTTCACCTTGTCTTGAATAAAAAATTTTCCACAGTCCATAAAAAATAAGCTCTAAAATACAAAGAAACAAAAAAGAAAAAAAAGAATTGAAATGTGATGATAATAAAAATATTTTAATGGGCACCTGTACTTAATCAGCAGACACACGTAACATTTATGTGTCAAAGTTCCATCATTAGCTTATGTAAATATTTTGCAAATATATAATATTAATATATGTGTAACATAATAATAATACCTTTCAAGCCTTAGATTTTTCAGACATATACTGTGTAACTCTAGTAACTTTAGATAAAGGTAAAAGGAAGTTGAAAATTTTGTAATGTAAAAATATCTCTCAATATATTTTTTTGACTTTCCTTATCACTCCTCAGAAGTTCTGATCGATCCAAGTTGTGTATCATTAAGGAGTTCATGGTTAAAAAATTGAAAAAATTCTGTTTCTTGTATAAGTCTCACTTTCAGGAATTCCAGGTACAGAAATTTTTTATAAGTTTGCCGTTTTCATGATACTCATGGCCAAAGTTAAATATTAATTATTGCTATTTTTTTAAATCTCACTTCTAGTCGTTCGGATACATATGTACTTATAAAGTATGTAGATTACCAAAAGCAAGTCCTTGGCTTAAAAATACACTTTTTGATCCAGTCTTCTGAGTACAAAACAAGTGTAACAAAATGTTTTTAAAGTAGAGCTTCCTTACAAAGTAGAGGCATAGAGGTCATTGATGAGTCCCCCTAGCAGAGGATGAAACTAGTATAACTAGCTTTAGCCCATTTTTCTGCTATAATTTATCTATGTTAAGTGTAATTTCTTTGATGTAGACACACATCACACATTATATCGAACATATTAACAGTAAGCTCAATAAAATAAATTTACAAATGTTGTTAAATCTTGAAAATGTGGGAAATATCGCATGATGTCGAAAGAATTGGTACGTTGAAAACTGTTGAAAAAGTCGAATAATTTTAAAATATTTTTAAAAAGTCGAAAAACATTGAAAATGTCGGAAGTCGAAATAATTTGATATTGTGGAAAAAATTGATACATAAAAAAATATTTTTAAGAGCCCAATAAAACTCTAAAATGAAACAAAAACCATTGATTAACCAATTCACACAGTTAACATTTTCTTTCGTATTCGCCAGTAAAGATGTAAAAATATATAACAACGATAACAAGCCGTGGCGTAGTCAACAAAGGTCGACATTGGTCAACATTGAGCAGCATTAGATTTATGCCTATGTAATCCCTAGCTTAAGATTTAATCTTATCATTACATCACTGAGGGTATATAAATACTCGGTGATTTTACTGAAATTACAACAGTTTTGCATTTGCAATCGAAGTGTAAGGAACTCAACCCAGTCTTTTAAAAAACCAATAATCAATAATGGAACGTTGGCAAGGTCGTGTTGCAGTTGTTACTGGTGCTAGCTCTGGTATTGGTGCTTGTATTGTCAAGGATCTTATCGAGGCTGGTATGACTGTGGTTGGCTTGGCTCGTCGCAAGGAGCGCATTGAAGAAATTCGCAAGTTCTTGCCTAAGACTTTACAAACTCGTTTGCATGCTGTGAGCTGTGATGTGTCTGATGTAAAATCGGTTAATGAAACTTTCGATTGGATTGGACAGAAAATTGGTGGCGTTGATATATTGGTCAATAATGCTGGAACCCATAAGCCAGGACAACTACTAACGCATGATATGAAGACATTGCAACAGATGTTGCAAACAAATGTAATGGGCGTTATACAATGTACACAACGTGCCTATCAATCTATGAAGCAACGTAATATGGATGGACATATTTTGATTGTGAATGGTGTATTAGGGCACACAACTTTTGTGCCACCAACTGGTACAATGCCACAATTAAATATTTTTCCAGCTACAAAACATGCATTGACTGCAATTAATGAGATCTTGCGACAAGAGCTATGTGCGATGGGTACTAAGATCAAAGTTACGGTAAGTGTTGAATGGAACTAGTTATATATTTGAAAAATAGTTACCCAACTATTTTTATTTGTTACTTTGGTAATTTTAGCTAAAATAAGGACTATAACTTCTTTCTAATTTCAAGTATCATTATAGGACTCCACAGAACGATCTAAACTCTTTCCATCGGTTCTGGGCTTCGTGAGGCTTAGATCACAAAAATCTTTACTAACAGACGCCACAGTGTCATGTGATGTATTCAAGAAAAAGATTTCTAAAAATATCGTAATTAATGTTTTGAAACGAAAAGGTCTATTGCAGTATCGCCTGTTTGTTTCTTTCTGATCATTTTACTGGATTATAAAGTCATTTGATTCCATTTCTTAAGTGTACTTAAAGAAGTTATCACCAATAACCTGTTTATATTACTACAGACTTTTAAAATGTCTGAAATTATCCTTTTGATTGATATTTTGATTTCTTGAAGGCGTTTTAATATATTTCTTACTTTTTCTAGCGGACTTAGCTCCTTTCAGATATGTTCCACAAAAAATTTTTTGAAACTTTTGCAGAGTATTGAGAAGAATTCCAAAACTTCTCGCAAAAAATTATCCTTATACTTTTTCGTTATTCTTATTCTTTTATATCTTATATATACAATATTTACTTGATCCTTTGTCCCTCTACCTGATCTGAGAAATATACGTAACCATTTAATTAACAATTTTTTATTATTAATTTCAGAGCATCAGTCCTGGCTGTGTTGATACCGAACTTGTACTGGATGATATAAAACGAATGACAAAGCTTAACGTCAAAGATATTTCAAAGGGAGTGCTATATGCAATTTCTACACCACCCGGTGTACAGGTGCATGAACTGACCATTAAGCCTTTGGGTGAATGCTTTTAGTGAATTTATTATATGACTTTTTTCTTACATTGTTATGAAGAAAATTATTAAAATAAACTTTTAAATATATGCATACATTCGAAAATCAAGGACTCTCATTAAAATTTTCTTTGAATTAATTCTAATTATGCTAAAAACTACTAAAATAAGTGACTTGCTATAGAGCGAACTCGTAATGAAACTAGAAATTTATATCAAATTTTTAATAGACTAGGATCTGACAGTGTGTCTAAGCTAAATTTTGAAAAAAAAAATTCCAAAAGTTGATTTAATTATCTCAAAGTAGGCTTTGTAACTTCGAAGAGCATGACTTTGGCTGTTGATCATATCCTGTAGAAAATTTCTCCTAACATTTTATTTCTCAGTTAAAACCGGTAGAAGGAAGCTAATTCAAACTCGTGAAATCGTAACTAAACATTAACAAAGTGACGAGTGCCCCAGGAGCTCAATCTTCGAGAATACTATTTTACATAAGTTCTCTCTGACAGTAATAAGATGGTCAGCTATTGTATTTGAGTTTTCCTGCTTAGTAATTCATGGCTCATGTACTAACTTCCTAGTCCACAAATTTAATTTTGACGTTATTTAGTTAAATGTTAATTGCGCTCAAAAATATTTAATAGCTTACAATCTAATAGAGTCTCCTCTTTTTCGTAAAATGAATTTTGTAGATAAAAGGATAAAGAACAAAATATTATATCAATTATCTAAGTAATTCAAGTTAGACGACTAGCATGTTAGAAATATATTACAATTAAACTGTTATTACTATATATCTCATTTGTTCGCTATAAGATTTTTTTTAATAATTTTCATAAGCTGACGTATAAAGGTGCTACATGAAAAAAATCGATCAGTACAATTGGAGATAATTAATTTTAAGTATGAGAAGATTGGAGAAAATTCAGCAACTTATAAAAAATTCATGTGTAGATATATTAAAAAAAAAGTTCAACAAAATCCTGATATACGAGTCCACTAGATTTATTGAAAAATAGAAAAAAAAAATGTTTATTGCATTTGAAATATTCAATTTGTTTTCTTGAGCTCCGTGCGGTTTGTAAAAGAATGACCCATATGTACCTTATATTCAAAATTCTCGAAGCTAAAAAAAAATCATTTGTTATACCTTTTCTTAAATTATTGGGATGTGACACCGTTCCATATTTTTGTGTTATTTAAGTGAAACGTTTTTGACAGTTGATGATATGCCATAAGCTTTGATGCGCTAAAATTAAATAAAAAATTAAAGAATAAATTTGAAAATACTCTTTTCACTGAAAATATCAGTCCTTCAAAATAATATGTTAACACATAAAATATAAGGATTTCGATGACCTTATAAAAAATAATGCCGATTTTTGTCTTCTATGTTACCATATTTTAAGTTTGTAGGGCTATTTTTTTAAATCAACTTATGCCGAATAGTTTTTAGTAAGCCATCAATTACCCACAAAAAAAAAAAATCAACAAAATCGGAGTGGTCAAACAAAAACCAAATGTAGATTTAGTACATAATTATTATATTATATGTAAAGGAGACTTTTTTGGGTGTTGATACCTCTCATCTCTCATTATTCAGTTTTTTAAAATTCAGAACATATTATTGTTTTGTTAAATAAAAAAAGTTTTATTAAGTAGAATAAAATTTTGCTAATTATAAAATATTAAAAAGATTAATAAAATACACTTATATATGTATGCAATCAAATTCCACCTCCCATTCAAATGTTATACAATAAATATTTATACTAAAAGGCTATTTTCACCTCTAAGGAAATCATACTTTCAAGCAATAAACAGATACATGTATCAGTCACATTTCAAAATTGTTCTCCAATGGGCTTAATTGTCACCTCATGCACTTGCACACCAGGTGGGGTTGAAATTGCATAAAGCACGCCATTGGAAATGTTTTCAGCCTTCAACATCGATAGACCCTTATAGCTTATTGGCACTATATCGGTATCAGTACATCCGGGGCTGATGCTCTATAATGACATTGGAAGTTGTATAAGTATTTTAAAATTGATACGAACATAACAACTTACAGTAATTTTAATTTTAGTGCCCAATGCAGCCAATTCCTGACGATAAACCTCAATCATTGCAGTGACTGCGTATTTACTTGCCGGGTACATATTCATATCGGGCACATCACCGGGCATCATGTAGACGTTATGACCCAATATACTATTGATGACTACAATGTGGCCATCAAATTTACGTTCTTTCATTGATTTGAAAGCTCGTTGTGTACAATATACCACGCCCATAATATTGACCTGTAATACATGTTGCAATTTCGCAGGATCGGCTGTCAACAGTTGTCCTTTGGATAAAGTACCTGCATTGTTGACCAAAATATCAACGCCACGCAATTTTGCTTCGACCCAATCGAAAGCTTCATTCACTGATGCAAAATCGGCAACATCACAATGCACTGCATGCAGATTTGCCTGTAATGTGGCGGGTAATGTTTGACGCAATTCCTCAACGAGTTCCTTGCGACGCGCCAAACCAACAACGATAAGTCCTGCAACTATGAGATCTTTGACAATGGCGGCACCAATACCAGCACTAGCACCAGTAACAACTGCAACACGACCTTGCCAACGTTCCATTATGATTTGGCTGGCTTGGAAGAAACTTAGTTAGTTACCTTACACCGAAAGTGCTAATGTCTGACTGTTGTGAAAGACAATCGCATTTGGTATTTATGTATTAATTTGATCGAACTTCAAAATTGCAAACTAATGAAATGTTGTAATAAGTTCTGTTTTGTTGTTGTTTCTTATGGATTTTGTGACAAACATTGATAAGTAATCGACCACTAAGGTTTAGTTTTATTTTGGTGTAGGACACGACCACTATTACTATTATTTCACTTTTAATAAGATAACTGACTACCATGAGCACTCGGTAGTGCTTCGGTTGTAAGTAATCAACGGTTAAGCACTAATTACACAAGACCTTTTTTTGATTATTTTGAAACCCCTAGCTTCTCTACGAAAGAAATCGTTATTTAAAAATTTATCCTTCGTAAGATACAGTAAGAATCTATATGATGAGATTGACCCTCACTTTACTCTTAACGTCTTATTTAATTAATATATCGACCCCTGTGCGCGAAATTATCGTATGTGCCAAAAACCAAATTTTACAGGAGAGGGTTCTTTCTATTTTTCTGTGCTTTAGCTAGCAGTACAAAACCAAAATTTCCATGTCAATTTTTGGCGTAACTATAAGATTTTCAGCTACAATATTTTACCAGGTAATGCGTAGTGGGGTATAGATTAAATTTGCATCAAAAAGTCAGTTTCGAAAAAATGGCACTTACGATAATTTCGCGCACAGGGGTCACACGCACAGTTCCTAAGTAAGGGTTACGGTTTCAACCATTTGATTAAAATGATTTTTATTTTATAAAATTGGTGCATAATTCCTGTCCGGATAATGAACTTTTTTCAAAAGATCTTTTTATTAAAAAATTTTCAATTCTCTTTGATTTAAAGAAGCCACCCTGATCATATCCGATTCACACAAACTCACATTGAAAATAACTTAATTAAAAATTAAATTGAAATAATCAAACAAAGATTCGGTTTGATTTTATTCGGAACATTTTTTGGTGACCCCGACGTGATCAATTGATCCGTCTTCGATAAAGTTAAATATTCGCGTTTTAATTCAAAGCTAATTAACGTCAAAATAAAAACGAACATTCAATTTTTTCAAGCTAAAAACATGGACAAATTACGTGCACGCCGTGCGCAGCTCAAGGGTGCAGCAACTCGTTTAGAAAAATTTCTTAATGAGGTTACAACGTCTGTTTCATCACACGATCTTCGGGTAAGGCTTGATAAATTGGAGAAAACGTACGAGCAGTTCCAGAAACTTGACCAGGAGATTATGAATTTGGCAGATGATTGTCAGGAACAGGAAGCAGAATCAGATGACTTTGAAGAAAGATATTTCAACATCAAGGCACGCTTCTGTGAATTATTAGAGCAGAGGAATGCACCAGTGTTTAGCAGCGAACCTGTAAATTCTACTATGACGCATCACGACGCTATGCAAAAGCTGCTAGACTCCCAAGCTGAGTTTTTGCAACGAATGGTTGCCGCGCAGCAACCATCTGATTTATTTACACGTGTTTTACAACAACAAAATACGTTAATTGAAGGTCTAGGGACAACAAATGCAACTATAAATTCAACAAGCCATGCTGCTGACGTACGATTGCCGAAATTGAATATACCCATTTTTGATGGTAAATATTCAGAATTTAAATCATTTTTCGATCTATTTAATAGCTCTGTGCATGGCAATTCCTCGCTGACGGCTGCCCAAAAATTTCAATATCTGAAGGGTTTCCTAAAAGGCGATCCTGAGGCACTAATTCGTCACCTTGTTGTGACAGAAGGAAACTACGAAGAAGCACGTACTAAATTGAAGGAGAGATACGATAAGCCTACACTGGTTGTCAACTCCCTTATCACAACCTTTCTCAACATAACAAAAGCGGAAAATAACAACATTAAATCTTTAAGAGACGTTGCCAACAAAGCAGATGAAGTGATGAGAGGATTGCGTGCGCTTGGAGATGATGCGGAAAAAAGAGACCCTTGGATAATTCATCTTTTGCTGCAAAAGGTAGATAGAGAGACGTACCAAGGTTGGGCTGAACAAAGCGGTAAGTGTACCTTTCCTACCGTAGAGCAAATGCTAGTATATTTAAATGAGCGCTGCGATGCACTTGAAATAGTGCCAAGGGCAGAAGGCAAGTCGCAGGAAAATAAGTCATCACTTCGGCCTAAGGTCAGTCGATCATATGCTGCTCCAATTAAGAAAACTTGCTTTGCGTGTCCAGAGATTCATCACCTTTCCTATTGTCCGATATTTTTAAAAATGACTGTGCCCAATCGTGTCAGCTTCGTAAGGGATAAAAAATTATGTCTGAACTGTCTAAAACCAAATCATGGGGTACAAACCTGTTTGTCTGAGTATGCATGTCAACATTGCAACGGAAAGCATCATACGACCATCCACATTGGGGAAAATTTAACAAAGAGCCAAGTCTCGTCAGTTTTACCTTCAACCGCTGAATTTGGCAGTAATTCTTCTACACCGTCAGGCTCACTATCAAAAGCTTCTTTTCAAAACCAAAGTAAAAATGTTACATTCGACAAAACCATAAATTCAGCTACTCTTATTACTCAGGGCATCCACACTTTGCTTCCAACTGCAAGGGCCTTAGTAAAGGATAATTTGGGTAATGCACAGAACTGCAACTTGTTATTAGATTCTGGATCTCAAAATACTTTAATTTCGGAATCTTGTGTCCAAAGGCTTTGTTTGCCAAGAAAAGCTGGCAAAATTTATATAGAAGGGTTAGGAAGTATTAAAGCTGGTGCTTCAAAGGGAATTGTTGAACTACAATTATCTTCTACTCATAACTCTGAGACCATATCTCTGCAAGCATACGTATTTAAGTCACTTACATCGAAATTACCAAGTTCTCCATTGCTTGTTGAATTTTGGAATGAAGTCAAGCACTTGACTCTAGCAGACCCACAGTTCGATAGCCCGAAGCAAATAGATATTCTCGTAGGCAGTGACTATTTCTTTTCGTTGCTAAGGGATGGCCAAGTAAAAACAAAGGGACAAGTACATGCTCAAAATACTGTGCTAGGCTGGGTGCTATGTGGTGGTGGTACGCAGAAAAATTCGGAACGTATTTGCCATTTATTGACGCAGGCTACATCTGATGATGATCTAAATAAATTACTGAGAGATTTTTGGAAAATTGAAGACTTGCCTCATAGGATTATACCCTTATGCGATGAAGATCAAAGAGCTGAGGACATATATACTTCATCTACCGACAGACTGGACTGTGGTAAATATACTGTTAGGCTACCATTTAAAACACCAGCACCAGATATAGGTTATTCATATTCAGCTGCACTAAAAAGGTTGAATGCGATGGAACGAAAATTTATGGTTAACCCCAAGCTGAAAAATGAATATATTGAATTCATGCGTGAATACCTCTCGCTAGGGCACATGGAACTGGTTCCAAATGATGTCGTGCATCAGCCGGTATCAAAAGTATTTTATCTACCGCACCACGCTGTGCTGAAAGAAACCAGTCTGACAACTAAGTTGCGAGTAGTTTTTGATGGCTCTTGCAAGTCTTCTAACGGCAAATCACTGAATGATAATTTACTAAAAGGCCCTATATTACAACAAGATTTATTTGCAATCCTACTACGATATCGGTGTAAAAAATACTGCTTCTCTGCAGATATTAAACAAATGTTTCGGATGATTGAGGTCCAGGAATGTGACCGAGATTTCCAACGCATATTATGGCGTGATAGTATTGAAGATGTCATTCATCAATATAGGCTCACTACTGTAACTTATGGTACTACCTCAGCACCATACCTTTCGACCCGAACACTACATTAGCTTAGTGAAGACGAAAAAGTAAAGTTTCCTCTTGCGGCTGCTGCTCTTAAAACCAGCTTTTATGTAGACGACTGTATGGCAGGTGCTAACACATTAGAAGATGCTCAAGAGCTTGTTAATCAATTAAATAGCCTGCTTATGGCTGGCGGCTTTCAATTGAGAAAGTGGACTGCGAATGACCCCAAAGTCTTGAATGATATTCCAAATTCTGAAAAAATTGAATGCATTGTCGATATTCCTTCAGAAATAAGCGTATGTCTTCTAGGAGTTATCTGGAATCAAAGCACTGACTGTTTTTCTTACAAAGTCGAAAAGAAAGAGTTCAAGCTTGACACAAAACGAAACATGCTTGCCGAAATATCGAGGTTGTTTGATCTGGATTTCCCCCGCAATCATAGCAGTAAAAATAATAATGCAACGACTTTGGTTATTAAATCTAGGATGGGATGATCCTTTGCCCAAAGAGATTATTTCTGAAGCAAAAACAATTTTTCTTGAATTTAGTTTATTAAAAAACATTAATATATCTCGAGTTCTATATTCAACAGAAGAAAACGTGCAGTTTCATGGCTTCTGCGATGCCTCTAGCGTAGCATATGCGGCCGTAGTTTACTGTCGCAAAAAGTCAGCAGATGGCAAATTTTCTACAAATATTGTTATGGCCAAAACTAAAGTTGCTCCACTGGCTGAGGTTTCCATTCCAAGGTTGGAGCTATGTGCCGCTCAGCTGCTCGCTCAGCTGTTCGAATACTTGTCTACGGTGTTCGATATGGAGAAACGAGAAATAATATGCTGGTCCGATAGCAAAACCGTCTTGGCATGGCTTTCATCGCATCCGCGCAAATGGAAAACGTTCATTAGCAATAGGACAGCATACATATTAGAAACTCTTCCAAATGCAAAGTGGAGATATGTATCCACAAAACACAACCCCGCTGATTGTGCAAGCCGTGGCCTTAAAACATCTTATTTCATCAATCATGCTATCTGGTTTCAAGGTCCTGAGTGGCTACAACAGGAGGAACGTTTCTGGCCTAAAATAAATTCTGATGACATTTGTACCAGCGAAGAACTTCGCCCTGTTCAGCAAGTTACTTTAACAACGACACCTACCAGTGATGTCATATCCACTATTAATGACCGAGTTTCTAATTGGCCTAAGATTGTCAGAGTCCTTGCATACTGTCTACGAAGCTGCCATATTTGGAAAACAAAATTTGCGAAAAATACACCTGAGCTTAGGTCTGCTGAAAATCGAATTTACAAATACAATCAGGAAAACCACTTCGCGGACGTTCTTCGAGAGGTACATAAAAACAAGATAGCTGTCTCCAACAAACATCTGAGAAAACTTTCTCCATTTGTGGATATGAACAATATATTACGAGTAGGTGGTAGACTTAACAAAGCTGATATCGCTTACGAAAATAAACATCAAGTAATTCTACATAAGGACTGTCTATTAGTTCGAAAAATGGTTCAACACCTCCATACTAAAAACTTGCATGCTGGAATTACGCTTCTTTTAGCAACAATACGCCAAAATTACTGGATTATTGGCGCCAGAGAATTGGTAAAAGCAGTCATTCGGCAATGTGGAGTATGCAGTCGTCATGCAGCACGAGTAAATGAACAACTTATGGGGACCCTGCCAAAATTTAGAGTAAATGCTGTCTACCCTTTCTACGAAGTCGGTTGCGACTATGCAGGCCCAATAATGTGCAAACAACATCACGGAAGAAAAGCTCCAGTAATCAAAGCATACGTAGCAGTTTTTATTTGCCTGGTAACCAAAGCAGTTCACATGGAGTTGGTATCCAGTCTAAGCACCGAAGCTTTTATGGCAGCTCTAGATCGCTTCATATCAAGAAGAGGTCTTTGTGCGAGGATCCACAGTGACAACGGCACTAATTTCATTGGTGCTGCTAAAAAATTAGACGCTAATTTTGAAGCTGTAAGTTTATTTAATCCTACTAATATTTCTGAGTTTCTATCTACTAAAGGGATCCAATGGAACTTCATTCCTCCGGGAGCCCCCCACTTTGTAGGCGTCTGGGAATCAACAGTTAAATGCATAAAATACCATCTGCGGCGAGTCATTCAACAAACTACATTAAATTTTGAAGAGCTAGCAACACTTTTAATACGAATTGAAGCTGTTTTGAATTCCCGCCCTCTGGTGCACTCAGACACAGATGACCTGCAATATATAACTCCTGGCCACTTTATAATAGGGCGACCTATAAACGCTCTACCTGAAGCAGATGTAACACACTTAAAGACATCAACATTAACGCGATGGAGACTCATTCAACAACTCACTCAATCGTTTTGGCATCGTTGGTCTACAGAGTACCTGACATCCCTTCAACCAAAAGGCAAATGGCTGCAGGAAAATACTAACATTAAGGTTGATGATGTGGTACTACTAAGGGACGAAAATCTTCCACCAACTTTTTGGAAGCTTGGACGAGTAGTAGAGACTCATGCTGGCTCTGATGGCATTGTCCGTGTCGCAACAATCAAAACTCAAACCGGAACATACAAGAGACCAATAGTTAAGCTCTGCCTATTACCGAAGGAGTGTTGAACGTCGTTCAAGGCTGGCGGAAAATGTTCATGACTAACTCAATATTTAATCCTTAGCTTAAAAATATTTAAAGTTTCATATTTTCTGCCACTACTTTATTTTGAATATGCACACTTAATTTTGCCTTTACTGTTTTATTACTATTTTATTATATTACAAACTAACGTTGGTTGTTTTTTGACTTTGCTTTTAGTACATATAAAAATTCCGATCGTACTGTAAAAAGTTAGTAGTTAAGATTATATTGCGAAGTGTTAAACTCACATTGAAAATAACTTAATTAAAAATTAAATTGAAATAATCAAACAAAGATTCGGTTTGATTTTATTCGGAACAATATGAATGACGTTATCGCAATCAAAAATAAACATTTCACACATCAGTGTAGATAATTGAAAGAAAACTTAAATTGGCTAAATTTTTACTTTCGTTCCATTTGGTTGCATCACATCGGCTACTTTTCTATTTATTTCTCTATTTTTTTTCCTATAATTCGAATATTGAAAAAATTCATGTTTGCAAATTTTTTCATTGCACTTAAAAATATATGTACACATGTAATTTTCCAACATGCATTGCATTTAAGTATCAGTTACATTAATTACAAGGCAAATGAAAAGCGTATTTCGTGTGGGAAC
The DNA here is from genome assembly GCA_949775025.1 of Tricholauxania praeusta. Taxonomy (NCBI): domain Eukaryota; kingdom Metazoa; phylum Arthropoda; class Insecta; order Diptera; family Lauxaniidae; genus Tricholauxania; species Tricholauxania praeusta. The sequence continues at coordinate 151,653,073 of OX459028.1, forward strand.
TAAAAGCAATGTGTTGTTAATAATATGCTGCAGATATTCAAATGCCTTTTCACTTAAAAAACATTCAAAACGATTATTATATTGTACAACATACTTTTAATAAGGCTTACTTAGAGAGTATATCTGTTATACACATTAGGTTAGAGCAGTGATGACATTTGGATCTTTTGAGAGTGTACTGGATATAGTTGCAATTTATTTTGTTAGATAATATCGAATTTATTTTGTCCATATATATTATATGTATATAACAACAAAATAACAACTTATTTAAGTAAAAATAGCAACATATTTTCTTAGCGCATGTTTTATCAACGCAAATTTACTAAAAATGTTATCAATGGAGTAGAGTGATCATTCAAAATCGCTTTGTTTGAAAACTAAAAAAGTATATGGTAAAAACCCCTATTTGAGATTATTAAAATACTTTTTGGGTCAGCGCATGCCAATAAATTTTAGCAATTTTTCTCATAATTTTTATGATTTTCACAGTTTACAAGGAAAACATATTTTTAAACAAAATTAAATAATAGTCAGTGAGATGATTACAGATATTCAAAAAAAAAAAAAATTAATTTTATAGTAATATCCGATCAGATCAATATATGAAAACAAGTATTATTATGTTGCCATGTGTAAAAATATTCAGGGATTATATACATAGTAAATACTACACCAAAAATAATTCAATTACTTGTTTTTATTTGTAATTTTACAAGCTTAACCGATAACAAGGTTTTCATAATTGAAATCAACTGTAAATAAAATAAATAGAACAGGTACGAGTAGTCACGTACCGGTTTATACAAAAATAGAAATAAAAATCAAATAGAATCCGCGATCATAATCAAACAGTTGTTATCTCTCTGTTTACAAAACTCTTAATTTTGTGAATTCATGCCATATTGCCATACATTTTGCTTGGCAACAGTCAGCAATTTATTGCACGTTTTTGTTCTATTTGCTCTTAGAAATTAATCAAATTTATGTAATTGAAATTGTAATTTGTTAATAAGGTAAGTATTTGCTTATGGCTTCCGCTATCAATATATTTATTTCCCTTATAATTTCTAGAGGGTTCTATTAACGTGATTATACACAATTTTGTTAAAGTGCATATCGTGAGAAAAAGATTTCTTAGCATATGCACTGATAAGATAAATACCATTTGACCAAGTTAACAGTTTATTTTTAAGTTTTGCAAATACGATTTTACTGATTATGACTTATTTTTTTTTTTGTTTTATTGCTTTGGAGGTCATATGAAACCAGTTACGAAACAATCACACAATACGTCATATGTGTATAATACCTAATCGAATTTTCGTCAATCATGTGAATGGGGCATGCTTCTTTAATGTATTTCATCACACATTTTTGAAATGGGGTGTCACTGAAAAAAGTTTGAAAAATTATTAATATATGTATTGTGTGCTGGATTTATAAATAACTTTTGCTTTTCATTGTAAATATCAATATTTTTATAACCTACACAGAGGCTTAAGAGAGAGTTATTTGATGTAGTGTAACGAAATTTCTCAAAAATACTAGGAAAACTTATATAAGCTCTGGACAAAAAGTTGACAAACTTCAAAAAGAAGGCGTGGCACTTGCAAGTGAAAACTTCAAAACGCTATACTGAGAGAGCTTTAAAATATTGAAACTAAGTTTCACACAAATACAGTCAAAGTTCTATATAGCGAATACGCACGGGACCAGAAAAAAAATTCGTTACATAGAAAATTCGTTATATACTTAGATATAATTTTTTTTTATTACTTATTTAAAGAAGTCAGTAATTTTGGTTTGGACTACACTCTTCCATTTTTCTCCTTCAACAAAATCTTCTAATACAATAAGAGAAGCATACACATTCGTCGGTACGTTGCTCCTTATTTCCAGAAAGTTTCGAAATTCGTCAAATGTCACGCCTTCTTCAACTTTTTCTGTTATCAATAACTTTTTTCGAAAGAAAGGCTACTTAGTTGCAACATTTTCACTTCTATCACTGAACAATAACTCAACTATAGTCACCATTAATAGTGAATGAACTTTCTTTTTTCGATTATTGTTATTTTCATATTTTAGGGATCCCTTTAAAATGTTTTCTTTTTTCTCCGTATGTATGTAGTTTTATTGCCATGCTTAATAGAAAATTATTTTACAAAAATCACTTTAAGGAGATCAGAAACGCATAAGGGTTTGATGCAGCAGCAAAATTTCTTCGTTTTAAAGAAAATTTCGCTATAAGGAAGTTCGTTTTAAGAGAAAGCTGTGTACTTGAACTCAGTTCGTAGTAGAGAGAACTTCGTTGCATACAAGTTCGTTATAAGGAAGTTTGACTGTAGTAAGAATGATTCGAAATAGCTTTGGATATGAAGTTGGCGAACTTAGGGATAATTCATTTTTGACGAGCCCAACAACATTACTTTAACCATTTCTTTTTTTATTTTCTTACAAATAGGACTTACATTTTTGGAATATAATTTTCGTTAAAGTGTTAACACTTACAATAAAAAGTTGCAGGTATGACTTATTATTTAAAAGAACAGAAACTAACTACGCAATTTTTTCCGTAAGGCGAATGATTTAAGAGAAATCGTCATGAAAATGTTTGTTCGAACATTGTATCAAACCAACTTCGATGAAGACAATTTAAAGTATTGTTAATGAGTTATAATTAAGCTTTTTCCCAAAAACAAAGTTGTGTTTCAACTTATTCTCATTGCTTCGAATTGTCGATTGATAAATTTTGCGAAATACATGTGAATTTTTTCAAATTAATTTCTATTGCCAAGGAACCACCGACGCACGAGCGTCCGGCAAACGCCTCCAACATCCAGGGTTTGGGGGCCAACATCAAACCCCAACCATTCCAGGCAGAATACCCCGACCTCTGGTTCTGCCAACTGGAGGCCTTGTTTACGGTGCATAAAATTAAAAGCGACGCCGCCCGGCACGCTGCATTACTAGGCGCGATAGATACGCGTATGCTGCAGCCGTTGCACGACATGGTGCTGAGCCCCGTAGCGCCGATGTACGAAAATCTCAAGAAGGCGCTTTTAGATCATTACGGCGCCACGACCCATATGAAGATAACGCGTTTGATGTCGGAGCTCAGTCTGGGGGATCGCAAGCCCTCAGCTTTGTTAGCCGAGATGCGACGTCTCGGAGGAGCCGGCCTGGGCAGCGAGTTTCTACAAAATCTGTGGATGCGCAGATTGCCGACTCATGTGCAGGAGATCCTGCAGGCATCATCAGGCTCGATCGACGAGCGGGCAACCATGGCCGACAAGATAATGGAAGTGACACGAGACGGCCCGATGGTCAATGCGGTCGCTTCTACTAGCGCACAAGCCCGGAACCGGCCACCACGAGATGAGATCTTCGAAAGAAGGTTGAACCGTCTGGAGGACATGTTTGAGCGCCAGAAGATTGCAGAAAAGCCGAAGCAGCCTTCGCGATGGCGCAAGCGATCTCGATTCAGCGGACCCTCCACATCTCGCGACGCAGCCAAAAATAATAATTTTCAGCGTGACGTGCTGCTGACGGCAGAAGCTTTTAAATTCCAGCCTACCTCAGAAAACATAGAAACTGGAGGAAGTACCAGCAAGACCCGTCCGTACGTCGCGACGGATCTGACGTGTTGGTACCACAAGAAATATGGTAGGTCTTCTCGCCATTGCCGTCCACCATGCGATTACAAAGAAGAAAAAAACTAATCGCAATCCCCACGATCGCAGGCGATATAGGGGCGACGAAAGTCTATCGCCTGTACATCAACGACGCCGTATCAACACGAAAATTTTTAGTTGATACGGGAGCAGATGTATCCGTCGTTCCCCCGACCTACAGTGAGACGCTGAGACGACCAGATCAGCTACGACTTTATGCAGCCAACGGATCTTCAATCGAGACCTTCGGCCAAAAAACGCTCCGAGTCAACCTCAACAAGGTATATTCATGGAACTTCATCATCGCCCGGGTCAAGGAGCCTATCATCGGAGCTGATTTTCTAAAGCACTACGGTCTCCTCATCGACCTGAAGAATGAGTCACTCATCGACGGCGGTGCAACGATAAACTGCAGCGACACGACGGCCGAAGGTAAGAAAAATTTGCTAACGAACAATGTTTCTAGCCCTTTTTCAGATCTCCTAGAGGAATTCAAAGATGTCACGACCTTGCGCACGACGGCGCGGTCAATTAAATCGGGCGTCACACATCACATTGTGACTGACGGCCCACCAGTATTCGCACGCCCTAGAAGATTGGCTCCCGACAAGCTGAACGCAGCGCGAGCTGAATTCCAGTTTCTGGTGGATCAAGGGATCTGCGAACCGTCAGACAGCAACTGGGCGAGCCCTCTACATATGGTGAAAAAAGCAGATGGTTCATGGCGCCCCTGCGGAGACTATCGGGCGCTCAACGCAAAAACTGTGCCCGACAGGTATCCCATTCCGTACGTCCAGGATTTCACCAACATTTTGCACGGAAAGAAAATTTTCTCGACGGTGGACCTGCAGAAGGCGTACCACCAGATACCAATCGAACCCGAAGATGTTCCGAAGTCCGCCATAACCACACCGTTTGGACTATTCCAGTTCAAATTCATGACTTTTGGTCTGAGAAACGCTGCGCAGACCTTTCAACGCCACATCAACAAGATATTGGCCGATGAAACTCGTATGCATTTGTCTACATTGATGACATATGCATCGCGTCCGAGAACGTGGACCAACACCGAGTCCATCTCAAACGAGTCCTGCAACTGTTACGAGAAAATAATTTGGCCATTAACGCCGCCAAATGCGTTTTTGGTCAAACTGAAGTGAAGTTCCTGGGCCACTCAGTGACTGCAGCAGGCATCCGTCCGCTTCGTGAAAATGTCGAAGTTATAAAAGATTTTCCGTTGCCGCCTACAGCCAGGGATTTGAAGCAGTTTTTGGGTATGATCAACTATTATCGACGATTCATACCCAACGCAGCAACAACGCAAATGGTGCTCCAAGGCATGATCATTGGCAATAAGAAAAATGATCGCACGCCTCTGCAATGGGACCAGTGCACTACGGCAGCTTTCGAGTCAAGCAAACGAGAGCTAGTCAATGCAGCACTTCTTTTTCATCCGATTCCGAATGCCGAACTTTCACTCAGCGTCGACGCTTCCGATTACGGCGTAGGAGCCGTACTGCATCAACACTACAGCGGAGAGGTGCAACCATTAGGTTTCTACTCCAGAAAGCTGACAGATGCGGAGAAAAAATATAGCACGTACGACCGCGAGCTTCTTGCAGTTTTCCTCGCTGTAAAACATTTCAAGCATATGGTAGAAGGAAGAGCTTTCGTCATTTATACCGATCATAAGCCGCTAACTTTCACTTTCCAGCAGAACTTGGACAAAGCATCGCCACGCCAAGCACGACATCTTGACTACATCGGCCAGTTCACAACAGACTTACGCCACCTGCCGGGAGCCGAGAACTCAGTAGCTGATAGTCTATCGCGAATTCAGCAATTAAAGACCTCTTCTAGCGTCATCAATTTCGACGAGTTGGCCGAAGAACAGTTGCGAGACGCAGACATAATCAACATTATTCACAATAAAACTCTCGATGCGATCTCACTATTGGTTAAAAAGGTTACTCTACCCGGTAGCGGCAACACCATATACTGTGACGTGGCTCACGACAAGATTCGGCCACTAGTACCAGCGAAATATAGGACGCAGATAATGGAGAAAATTCATGGGTTAAATCACCCAAGCAAAAAGTCTTCCTTGCGGCTGATAGCGGAGCGATTTGTCTGGCCTGGCATGAACAAGGACGTAAAAAAATTCGTGCAATGCTGCATCCCATGCCAACGAAGTAAGGTACATCGTCACAATAAAACGACGATTGGTACCTACACCGACCCCAGCGAGCGATTCGAACACATCAACATTGATCTAATCGGGCCGTTGCCTGTATCAAGGGAAAACCGTTACTGCCTAACAATAATCGACAGATTTACGCGCTGGCCCGAAGCGTTCCCGATTCCCGATATGACGGCGGTGACGGTCGCCAGGAAGCTGATCGACGGCTGGATCTCCAGGTTTGGCGTACCAGTCAAAATTACTACTGACCTTGGCCGACAGTTCGAATCAGAAGTTTTCTCCCAACTCAACAAGATCCTGGGCATCAGACATTTCCGCACGACACCATATCATCCACAGGCCAACGGCATGATAGAGAGATGGCATCGCACACTGAAAGCAGCCATCACCTGTTATCAGAATGATAATTGGAGCGAAACTTTACCAATCGTGCTCTTGGGATTACGAGCCACCATCAAGAGTGATATCGACGCCACTCCAGCCGAGATGGTCTATGGCGCTACCTTAAAATTACCGGGTGAATTTTTAGCTCCATCGCCAATAAACACCATGGAGACCGAATTCGCGCAAAATTTACGAAAAACAATGCATCGAGTGTCTCCCAAGCCAGCAGCTCATCACAGCAAAACAGAAGTTTTTGTGCAACGCAACCTCGCCACGGCTACTCACGTTTTTGTGCGAAACGACAGCGTTCAGCGACCATTACAGCCACGATACGATGGTCCCTTCAAGATTTTGCAGCGATACGACAAATACTATTCAGTATTAATAAAAGGAAAAGCAGCAAAAATTTCGATCGATAGACTGAAGGCCGCTTTCGTACTACAAGAAGACGACGTACCAGTACCGGCAACCATCCCCGAAACAGCGCCATCCAGCATTCCGGCAACGCAGACGCCATTAAGCACCGAAGGTTGCTCGGAAACGCCTACAGTGACGACACGCCCCGACGAAGTAACATCTATGCCAGAAGCGGCATATCCACTACCTCAGAACAACATCACACCTACACCAGCAACAATCGTCCGCACTAGGAGCGGTAGGGAAATTCGTAAGCCGGTTCGGTTTTTAAATCGTGTTACACACTAGGGGGGGAGTATTGTGGCGGCTCCACAAAATATTTAAATTCCTAAATTTAACTTAAAAATAAAAACGGTGTTTTGTGGTATTGCCCGCGCATACAAAATTGGCATTTCATTTACGTGCCATACGATCAGTCAGTTTTTTATCGGTGTTTCTTAGTCTTGCCCGCGTGCAAACCAGTAAATTCTTTTCGATGACGAAATGTTTATTTTATCGTTTTACTTGGTACGCTAGGAAACACTAAACCCATTGCGGCAACTTTGTTGCAGTTAATTATCGATGTGCCTTTTTATTTGGGTCGACACAAATATTTGGGTACCGACACTTGACTGCGATCGCATTGTTGCAGCAATGAGATGTGTCAAATTTCGTCGCCTCTTGTCCGTACGGTTGTTTGTGTGCACATATGCAATGGTACGGATATAAAGGCTAGCGCAACAGCGTTTGTTTATTGTAACGTAAAACATAAGCAAATACAATGTTGCGCTACGGAGCAATAACCGTCGGAATCGTTATTGTTGTTTACTGCGCGATTAAATTCGTAATAAATTGGCTTTGGTGGCATTCCTTATGGGATATGCTGCTATAAGCATTTTCGTTCCTTCAGGGCCAACGAATTCGGCCAGCGTCGGCGTCAGCGCTTAAGTTGAGGATCGGTCTTCAACTTAAGCAACAGCGAAGGAATAATTTAGTCTTGTTCGACATCCCAGCTCTCGAGTTTATTTACGCTCCAAATAATTCGCTAAATTGTGTACGGTATTTCGCCAGGTTTAGTTCGATTCATTCGCCTCCTTTATTCGTGAAATAAAGTTTATACTCAATATTGTATTCGGTTTATTCGCCTATCATATTTACAGAAATAATAATTTGTATTAAAAATATATAGTGTTAAATAGATAAATAAAGAAACTGTTAAAAATAGAGTTCGCGTTTATCTATAGATGAAACAAAATGTGTTTAAATATGTAATATTGAAATTAAAAAAAAAACATTTCAAAACTCCATCTTTATATAAGCGTTAGATTTCTTAGCAAACAGAGGACTTTATTCGACTTTTCAACTCAAATAAGACTATTGAATGTGATTCTATTACAATTTCTATAAACGAATTGTGTAGTGAAGCATTTTGATATGCGCGAATATACTGAACTTAGATATGAAATGTACTTTTTTGGAAATCGAATGTACTTTTCTCTCAACATTTCCGAAGATAACTTTAAACAAATTTGTTATATCAGCACTTCATTCAAAGGAGGAAAACTTCAAATATGAAGAAAAAGAAAGAATATTTACTAAAAATTATTAGTCGGCTAAAAAGTCATAAGAAATTATGCTAAGAATTATTCAAAACTTTTTTTTTTTGTAAAATGGAAAAAATTCTTTGGAAAAATTTGTTCACAAATGTGTGTTGCAAATGCTTTGAACTTAAAAAAAACTTAGTCTGTTGTATTCTCATCCTTTTTAAAAGCGAATGTACTGAACAAAGTACAGCTGTACACCATCATTGGTGTAGATTGCAGCAAGATTTCCAGCAACAGCAAAACTATGCCGTAACTCATCATAGGTGATGTCCTTGTTCAAAGATAATTAGGCTGTAACTAATTTATTACTTTGTCACCGACAATACAGCAGTAGGTGGAACTTCAACCGCAATAGTGCCAGGCAAGGGACAAACAATGACTAATTTCTGGAACAAATCCTTGCGTTCAATCAATGAACCAAAGTGATGGAAACTTGCATGAGTTCTTCTATTGAATTTACACAAAGCTGTATGCATTTATTAAAAAAGGTATTGTTTAAGTTCAAATGCAGTTAAATTTTGAACTTAACCCATTTAGTACTGGAATTGTTTAAAAACTATTGTTTCTTGTATACTGATGTGTTGCGGTTCTATCAAAAATATGAAATTAATATGAAAAAATTAAAATATTTATCAAAATTAAATAAGAAAATATCTGAGAATTACAAAAATGTTAAAATTATTGAAATACTTCAATCTAAAACTTTACTCAAAGTATAAAAAGTGAATTAATGTTTTGAGTAGATTTTAATATCCTCATTCAAGTCTTGTTTGTGGACACAACCTTGTTTGCTCTAAGCAATTTTTTTCTAGACGAATCGGCGTTGGTTTTACTTTGTAACCATAAAAGGTAAAACTGCACTTTAGATATTAAATATGCAATGTCATTGCCAGCTATTTATGTTAGCTATCTAATTTCTAAGCAAATAATGATATCAGTAATAGTGGTCTTGTGCTAATCGATTTGAGATCTATTCAAAGTTAATGTCCGATAACTTATCAGTTGTTATTAAAAATAAAAGTTTTAATCGAAACTACTCTACACAAAAAAATGAATTGATAACTTATCAGCTCGTAAATGGATTGCAGTTTTGGAAGTTTGTTTGATTTTAAGCATAAATATCAAACTAGACTGTCTTCAGCAACAGTCAAACACTTACGCTTTTACAGTAAAGTATCGAATTTAGTTTTTTTCAAGTCAATAAAATCATAATGGAACGTTGGCAAGGTCGTGTTGCAGTCGTTACCGGTGCTAGTGCTGGTATTGGTGCCGCTATAGTTAGAGAGCTGATAGGTGCAGGACTTATCGTTGCTGGTTTGGCGCGACGTAAGGAACTCGTTGAGGAATTGCGCCAAACATTACCCGCCACATTACAGGCAAATTTGCATGCAGTGCGTTGTGATGTTGCCGATTTTGCTTCAGTGAATGAAGCTTTTGATTGGGTCGAAGCAAAATTGGGTGGCGTTGATATTTTGGTCAACAATGCTGGTACTTTAACCAAGGGACAACTGTTGACAGTCGATCCTGCAAAATTGCAACATGTATTACAGGTCAATATAATGGGCGTGGTACATTGTACACAACGTGCTTTCAAATCAATGAAGGAACGTAAATTTGATGGTCATATCATTGTTATCAACAGTATTATGGGTCATAACGTCTATATGATGCCTGGTGATGTGCCCGATATGAATATTTATCCGCCAAGTAAATATGCTATTACCGCAATGATTGAGGTTTATCGTCAGGAATTAGCGAAGCTGGGAACTAATATTAAAATCACTGTAAGTACATTTATATTATTATTGATGCTTTGGAATCCCAAGTGAATTTTATTTCTTTTCATTTATTTAGAGCATCAGTCCCGGTTGTACTGATACAGACATCGTACCAAAGAGTTTCAAGGGTCTACCATTGCTGAAGTCCGAAAATATCGCTAGTGGTGTGTTGTATGCAATTTCAACTCCACCAGGAGTGCAAGTGCATGAAATTACCATTAAACCAATTGGAGAACAATTTTAGAATGAATGTTTATGACGGTGTCACTGATATCACGAAGAGTGCTCAATTCGTAATATTGGAAGGAAATGTTTGGTATTTTTTTCACTTCGAACAAGTATTAAGGCTGCTGAATCATTTTTTTTTTTTTATTTTTGTAAAAACGTCATTGCTTCGAACGGAGCTTAGTATTAATTTAAGGCAGAAGTGCTTGCATGTATTTACTTAACATATTGTTAAAATAAATGATATATTCAGTAATGTTTTTGAAAGAGCCAGTGTTTTCCTTTTGCGTATCGATAATCGTAACCGATATTTTATTTTCATACTTCAAAACCAAAAAAATGCCTTTGTTTTATTTTTTGGTTATTTTTTTTGATTCCTATTAAGAAAATTTATTTGCAAAACATTTTATTAGAAATGCAAAAACCTATCAAATGAAAATATTTTTGTAGAGAAATACTACAATATTTCCCGTTTTTGTAAATTTTTTCAAAAATAAATACGAGGTGTCAACAATGTACATTATAGTACGTCAAAAACTTTTACTGTTTGGATTCTGCTACAACGTCTTAAACACGAATATGTTCACAAGAATTTTTCTATGAAAAAATGTCTTTATTTTCGAAGCTGAACGTTCCTGAATAATGCAAGAATATGGGATTCTTTCTTGACGAAATTCACTCTAATTTTCGAGCTAAAAAACCATTCTAATGTATATAAATTTGTATGTATGTTTTCGGCATAAGTTGAACTGATGCTGCGTCTCAAAATTCTCTGAAAAATTAATGGATTAGTTTGGAAAATATTTTTTATCTCTAATTATGATGAACTTATAATGAGAGAAATTAGTCGATAGGATAAATGATATTTTGAGCTAAGCTTGAAAATTGATTAAAGCTCCAATTTTGAAGTGCTCTTTTGAAAAACTTTTTTTTTTTAAATTTGCACGAAAAAAATAAAATTAAAATAAAATTTATCAAAACCAAAACCGTTCTCAGATTATGATATTTGTTAAAAAGTTTTTCCAAAATTGACATATAAAGTATCGATGCTTAGTTTTGATAGTTTGTTTCATGCTTTTTATATGTCAAATTAATATATAAATTTAAAATATGAAAACATAAGATTTGGAAAATTTTTATGAACTATCAGTTTCTTGCAAAATGTTTTTCTGTTTTCCATACAAATTTGTAATATTTTTATAAATGTTTTTTTTTTTTTTGTGGTAAAAATTGTGTTTCAACACACTTTCCAAAATATTATATAAATTATTTTTGTGTACCATGCATAGAAAACGGGTTAAAAGATGACAGCCTAAGTTGATATCTCACTATGTAAACTCATACCAATAATTCGATCAATTTTAACAAAAGCAAACGCATATTATTTAGAATGGGAAGAAATCAGAGTTGTAAAGGAATATACATTTTTGTAAGCATAGAGTGATAATCATTTTTAATAATAATTGCGGTGTAAATCTCTCTATTTTGCACTAATACATTTGAGGACTGAGAATTCGAAACGGAACAAGTCCTCTTTACCATTTTTAAGAAAAAAAGCTTTTAACTTTTTAGCTTTTTCAGCTGGAGTTTCAGACATTTAAATTTTTTTTTTAATAATGAGTTATAAATGTTCTTAAAATGGTGATAATTGTTTGGATGTCTGTTATTTTTTAAATTACAATTTTTTTTTATGGTAGATTCAGACAAATTTCGAATATAATTTGATGTTGCAAGTTCACGTATTTTGAAATATTTAGTCGCACGCAAGCTATGCAACCTATTCAAGCAAATTCTGGTTCACGGATCAATCAATTGAGCGGTAGGACTGAGGAAAGCCCTTCACTTCATTTGACTGTAGCTGAAATATAGTTTTGACCCTCTGAAGGATGTTGTTAAGTTTCTTTATACCAAAATGTTAGTTTGAAATAATGTTAGGCATTTTTTGGACAATCTATATTTTTGAAGTTAGCATTTGGAATTCGCAATATTTCTTATCATACAGGGTGTTTTTTTTAGAGGTATAGAGCTTCGAATTGAAATAAAACACAAGAAAATCGTTTTAATGTCCATCAATTTGGCTTTATTGGAAGGATAATTTTATGCCATTAATGTTTAAATATAATTTCGGGCATGTGGCCGCCGCGGCTGGCTCGAATAAAGCCAATTCTACAGGTCCAATTTTGAACCACTTTTTCGAGCATATGGGGCCGTATGTCGGCAATAACGCCACGAATGTTGGCTTCCAAGTCCCCTAACGTTTCTGGTTTATTGGCGTAGACGAGCGACTTCACATATCCCCAAAGAAAATAATCCAATGGTGTCAAATCACACGATCTTGGTGGCCAATTGACAGGTCCATTCCGCGAAATTATGCGCTCATCGAATGTTTACTTCAATAAATTGATTGTGACGTGCGCTGTGTGGCATGTAGCGACGTCTTGTTGGAACCACAACTCATCCACATTCATGCCATCCAATTCGGGAACAAAATAGTCGGTTATCATGGCTCAATACCGGTCTCCATTAACGGTAACTGACTCTCCAGAATTATTTCGGAAGAAGTATGGCCCAATGACTCCACCAGCCCATAGAGCACACCAAACAGTCAGTTTTTGTGGATGTAATGGTGTCTCAAGGGTCTAATGTGGATTCTCTTCACTCGAAATGCGGCAATTTTGCTTGTTGACGTAGCCATTCAACCAAAAATAAAATGGACGGAGCTTGCGGTAAACTTCGCGAACTGAACCATTATTTTCGAAATAAATTTGCACAATTTGCAAGCGTTGTTCTTTTGTCAACCTGTTCATGATGAAATGGCAAACCAAACTGAACATAAATGACATTAGAGTTGCCAGATTTGACCATAAAATGCCACTTTTATCTCTATTCGAAAAACAAACCTCTAAAAAAAACATACCTGAGTGTCTAGTCAATAAAATTAAAAAAAAAATGCTATCTTTTTGAGAAGAACTGTACTGGAAACAGTAAGTTGACGTTATGCATGCGATTATACGTTGCTGACAAAATAAGTATCTTTGTGATTGGCTTTATTTGGCAAGAGCAACCCCGTTTCTCAATTCATTAGATCTACAGAACTTGCTTAAAATTTCTACATTCTCTTTCATTGACCGCAAGCTGTGCTTAGCCAGTACCTACGAATTCAAAAAGACCAATCAATATTGGTTTCATTGGTTCAGTACCTACTCAAATAATGTTTTTCACAATAATACTTTTAGTATTTTTCAAATATTTATTTATGTATATAGATATATTTTATTTTGCAACTCTGTTCAGTTGCAGTATGTTTGCGTTATGTAGTAAAGTGAAGTTTTAGCATCACTTTATTTGAATGAATTTCGAAGATGAACGCTGAATCTAATGACGTGGTAAAATATTAGCAAATACTGTGATCCTACTACTCGTATTTGCTGCCTTTTACGAATGAGTGCATGTTAATAAACTACTATTTGCACTGAAAATATAGCAATGCCACTACTGTTTCACATTACACTATCAGTTAATCATTTAGTATTGTGCATATTAAAGTTTATGGTCATAATTAAATTACATATTTCAGTTTGTTAAAAGCAAATCTCTGGAGACTGAAGCTGAATCAATTGATAAAATAACAACAACAACAACAACAATAATAATACATGTTTGTGCAAATGTGTAAGCTACTGCAACTACTTGTATATACATAGCTAAATGTTTATTAAAATAAACATTTTATGAGTCTTCTGGGTCTGTTCTGAATCAATACTTCATCGTATAATAAAAGCATGTATTAATTAAAATTTGTGTAATTCTACACTGAAAGAATTTTCAATTTAAAATTTGTAAACTTAAAACAAAACTTTTTGGGCTTAACCGATTTTGTTTTTGTTTTTGAAGCTATATTTCGCAATTGGTTATGAAGATTTATGATAATATTTTCAATTTTCTTATTTTTAGCTTCAAAATTCTCTGAGTGTATTTGTGCTTTAAATTTATCTATGTGTAACTGTTTGTTTGATATCCTGCTATTTGTCGTTCAATTTTCCCAAGATAATTATTGATTTTGGCATGAATGATATGATATTTTAACACTTAAGCCAGAAGGATTTATAGCTGTGCATAGAATTTTGCAATATCATCTAATCAGACCAAAGGCTAAGCTTTTCATAACATCCTATTAAACTTTCATAAAATGTTGATCTATGCCATTTATTGCAGTTTATTTCATTAAAGTGGCATAAAGATTAAACTTTTATCGATTTAATTGTTTGGTTTAGCACAAATTGGTTTTATCATATCTTAATAACATTTCACACAGTGAGATGGAAGTATTGGATAAAATAAAATTACAAATAAAAGTGATTTAATTATATTCTTTCTTTGATTGACACAACTTTGCGCTTCTCAACACAACAAATTTGTCTGTATTATCCAAAATATGCAATAGAATAATATACTGTGTAGAAACTATGCGAAACTAGGCCTTCTTCGATTATCGAGGTGTGGTACACTTTGAATTCCTTCCAAAAGCTGAAGGAGTAAATAAGAATTATTATATAAGTGTCATGAAACGCTTACATGAGAATGACCACCAAAAATCGACCAGAGTTGTTGAAGAACAACTCAAAAATTTTACACCATGACAATACACCATCATATAAAGCAATCGACCAAGCACCGCATTCACCTGAAATGGGCCCGTCTAACTTTTCCTGTATCCGAAACTAAAAAAATTACCACTTTGAGGAACGCTCTTTATTCAGTTGAAGCCAAAATTCGCTAGAGGATGTGAAAGTTTTACCTCAATCAACCTACGAAATATCTATGGAAGACTATGTCAAGCGCTGGCGTGTGACCTGAGAGTTTTGTCGGTTTCCCTTAGTTTCCTCTTAATTGCTTCCAACTACGATATGCATTATGACTTTTGAGTAGATGACATTTAGTGAATACAAATTTATTAAAAGTACCCATTCAAAATTCTAGTGCAACGATCATTTTATCGAGTTATGAATATATACTGAACCTACATACTTAAGTTCACAAGCTCAATGAAATCTATTGAGGGTGTTATCTTTGGCATTGGTAAAAATGTAATGCCCATAACTGTAAAAATACACGTATTAGCTCAAAATATTTATTCAAAGGGTATTTTTTTGAAGATGTGTCCTGCTGTGCTAGATGCAGAAGCATTTACAATTTTTTGTTTTGCTTTAAGCCGTAATATTTTATGTATTTCCTCATCTACTATTTAAAATTCTTAGCACGTCACCCAATATTTATAAAAACTTGTTGTTCACGTCATCTAGTGAACACTGTGTAATGTTTTGAAAATTATTGGCAATGCTCGAATATACATATTTGCAAAATTATAATTATTTACATTATCCCAATACGCTTATGCAGTTGTCCCTTTCTTTCGCCAGTGCCAGGTGCATATCTGCACCATTAAGCCGGTCATGGTTTTGATATTGCTTTTTTTTTGGAGCACACCCTTCAACCATGGTCTTGCATGAAGTTAAGACTATCTTGAATTTTATTCAAGGTGGAACAAATAAAATTCAAATGGAGACATACGTAAATTGCATTTAACGTAAAAATGAAAAGTTACATCTTAAGTTACATTAAAATTTTAGGTATTTGAATTTTATTGTGTGTGATATAGTTCAGAATGTCGGCGCTGAATTGCCTCCTTCATATATCTCTTAAGCTTAAAAATCGCTAACATCCTATAGTATACCCAACACCGGCTTAGCTAGCCACAGTAATTCTACAAAAAAGTGAAAGAAAGTGGGCGGGTCAGGACATAAAAATAATTTCTGTTTAATAAAAACTTAAGTAGAAACTTAATTTAACCCAAATTTATGTATATTATCAAATGTTTAACTGATTTTTTAATATTTACTTAAAAATATTCCTCAATTTAGCTATTTTTATTTGTTGCTGCCATGGCGCGCCAATTTTGCATGAGTTATGTTCATGGTCGATGACTCTCATAACTGAACAGCTATCAATAGCTAAGCTAAGCTAGGAGCACTTACAGTTTTATAAACGAAGGGCAAATGACTGTCCGTCTCAGCAGCCACAAACCAAATTAGAGGTAATCAAGACGCTTAAGCAAGCGTTAAATCGATTATCGATTTTATTCAAATTTTTTAGAAAAGAATAAAAAGAATACTTTTAAATTTTTTCTAAGACAAAAGTTTGCTAGAGGGTGAAGAACATAAACATAGCAAAGCACCAAATAAACCCATTTTGTATATGACAATTAAGTTAAAGTAAATGCTATATATCTAATGTAAACTTAACCTTTGAAGAGCTTGCTTTTTTGTACACACCTTAAATGGCTTAAAAAAGTAGAGATGATCTTAAAATAAGTTTTGAGATGCGATCAATGATTTTTTTTCGAATAGGATACCTTTCTTATGGAGAGAAAGGCTACCAAAGTGATAACTTACATATATTAATACACAACCAAGTGACTTGTTTTCTCACATGGAGTATACGCAAATAGTCTTGTTTACGACAAAGCTGTCAACTGATGGCAGCTTAATTTTAACTTAACACAAAGTGCATACGTGAAAATATTTAAAGAAAAATAACATTAAAAAGAAAAACTTAGGTAGTTAATAAAGATGCCAACATAACAAAAGAAACTAAAGCGCAAAAGTTAAATGCAAATTACTTGAACTGCTTCTAGAAAGTACTCTTCACATGTATGGAAGTGCACTCAAACACTAACATGCATCCTCGCATCTAAGGATATATACAAAAACTTATTAGCTTCCTGTTTTACAATAAATAAAAAACAAATAACGCAGATGATTATGGCTGCATATCGTTCGCGACATTGACAACAACAAATATGACAAAATTTAGTTACTACTGCGTACAGTCAAGTGGAAAAGTTTGTGCATAATTTGAGCAATATGAAAATTATTTAAGTAAAAATGAAAATTTATGTTATAAGACGAAGTTTAAGACCATACAAAGAAAAAGACATGGAAAATCATATATGTTTATTTTAAAAATATTGCATGTTCTCCGTAATCATTTTCATTAATTTTCTGAGAAACTTCATTATGATGGTATTAAATTTTCTCCACCATCGTGACGTCTGCCTAAATACTACATTTTTTCAAAGCATTCCTCTTCTCCAATGCTGTGGAAAATCTGCCTTCAAATGTGTAACGAAACAGCCGCCGAGGTCTTGGCTATTCTTTGTTGAAGGTTTGACAAAAAATTATATTATATTCGCTTTTGTTTGAATAAAAGTTATTTGGTCTAAGTTGTCCTCGAACCATATGTATTCTTTTGGGTTCAACTGCTTTCTTCTTCTTTTTTTTTAAATGAAAATTTTATCTTGCTTTGTGCTCTTTTAGTCTGTAGAATGTTGTCGACTACTACTACTACTACTACTACTACTACTACTTAGCATCGAAGCAAGTTGATATTCAAGGAAAATTGCTGCTGCTGAAAGAAACTTTCAAGTCTGACGTTTTCGGACCTGCCTTAAATGAATTAATACAAGTTCCCTCCTTAGTCTCATCCTTTCTAGCTTGGGTTGGCTTTCCAAAACATACTGTTTTTGAACGTGATGAGTTAGGTGTTGATAACTGGAGCTTTGCTCCTTTCCGTCTTCTTATGAGACTTCTAGCCAAAACTGTTTTGTTTGACCCATGAGCCTAGGAAAAAAAGATATCCCTAATACTCAAACAATTCATTTTAGATTCAATAGCGAGAAGATAATTGCATGATTTTTGCAGAAGTTAATGATTAATATTTCATCCTCAATCCTTTAATAAGATATTCTCGAATATTTTCGGGCAAGTGTATATAACAACGTCAATGAACAAAATCTTATCTGTTACTTGTTATGAAAAAATGTTGCGCAAAATACGAGCAATAAAGAAATACAATCAAAAAAAAAAAAGGTAGGAAATGACACACCTAAACGAAAAACGTGTTTACTGTGTGCAGATATCCTTGTTGTTGCTGCTGTAGCGTACAGACGTGCATTCTTTACATGTAGTTGTCGTTGCATTTATGTCAAATGCAACATTATTGACAAGCTGATGCATAAACTGTCAGGTGAGTTTGTGTGTGAATGTGTGCTTGTGCGTTGCATGTCATGATAATGTTGTTGGTTTTATGCTTCCTTGCCAGCTTGAATCTTTTGGCTTCAAATTATTACTACAGTTAGGTATGCAAATTTGGTAAATTCTTGTTTGCCATAAATACAAATACCCTGGCAGATATTGGAAGCATGTTGCATAATATTGTGACATATATTTTCTTTAAGGAAGTAAAATATCGGTCGATATTTGTAAAGTGACTACGATGAAAAACTGAAATAAAGTATATTATTTACTTTAAAAGTCTCATTCGTAAATTACTGCTAAAATAATTTTTTTGAAAGTTCTTTGGTTTGATTGTTACTCAGCAAATAACGTCTTAAGTCTAACGTCGATTTTCTTAAGATGTTTTAAAACCTTGGGAGTGTCATCTCGAATATTTTCTTTCCGTTTATATGCGGTTTTTAAATTTACTTATTTTGACCCCAATTTACTATGGCTCAATAACAAGATCGTTTTATCAATGTGCAAAAGCTTTCTATCATAGATTATAAAAGATGTAATTAAAAAAATAAAAATAATTTCATATCCTTTATCACAATCTGATGATATTACAATTTGTTTCCTTTCTCATAAATTAAATGAAAAACAAGTCCATTTTCAATCGTATAATTCCAAGCACGTACATTTTGCTGTAGTTGGTGGCTTCAGCCAACGTGTACTCCTTTGTATGACCGCAATCAAAGTAAAGCTGCATTTTGTCGGTTGCATGACAAATGCAATGCGCGCTCTAGAGTTGCTAACAAATTTGGCATGTGCAGGCAAGTGTATTAAATTAAAAAAATTGTTTTTTTTTTTGTTTCACAAAGTGTTTTTGATTGTTTTTTTTTATAAAAAAAAATATTTTTGAGTCTGCAAATCGTTCTGCTTTTACTTCGTAATCGTAATAGGCAACCACGTACTTTAAACTGACATTTATTATCTGGCGAGTTTTTTTTTATTTTTTTTTTTGAGAGTATATACATTTGTACATACTTTGGCAAATTTTTATTCTACACTTGAAAGGAATATACACTTACAAAAAATGTTGCTTTAAGGTTGGAAAAATAATTAATTCACATAGTAGTTTCATTTACATTTATGCCAGCCTACAACCATATGATTTATTTTAGGTTCAAAAATGAAAATCGTTTTTTTTTTTATCTTATAGGAAATTTGGTGCTCTTTCACGTGGGAGTGGTCTCAAGTTGTTCCCAAGCTTCCGTTTTGATTTAAAGTTCCTTATAGTTATATGACGTGAAAGAAAAACACGTCCTTAATTTTCTGAAGGTTTTTTCAATTTTATCCAACTTAGCGACACATTGTGCTTTCCAGCTATGGTAAGGAAGTACGCTACTTTAATAAAACTATGTTAAGAAATTCAAAGGTGTTACACTGGCTTCGGACCAGTTTCATTTTCAACTTTGCGCCAGAAGAGCTTATAAATATCTTCACCCATTTTACATCAAAGTGAAAGTTGGCCCAGCACGATGTCTCCGATTTGCGTGATATATTGTAAATTGGTTTTCCTGGATGCAAAAATTGCATATTAAGAAATTTGTTCCCCGATTTCTGTAATTCACAAATTAATAGCTACGTTATTCTTCAACTGATTGTTAGGTATAAGGACTCGATTTAAAGATAATCTATGTGCTCTTAAAAATTTAAAACGAGCACGACTTCAGCATGTGACGGCATGTGCTACAGCGTTTTTTTTCACACTTAGATTTTTATTGAAATAGCACTTATTGCATATGTTGGTTATCCTGTGCTATGGTAAATAATGTTAAGGTCCTGTTTTTATTTCTAGTAAAACATTGAACATGATTCGGGCTCATTAAAGCCAAATAGTTAGCAGTTCAAAAAAGCTAAAATATAATTACATAAAGTCTTCAGTAATACTGCTGATGTTGACAGGAAGGAGGTTGTTTTTGATAGCAACTCAATTCAGTGGCCAAACTTGTAATAACTAAAAAATTGTAAATGAAAAACTAAGTTACTTTAGGAGATGAAAAAGGGTAGTTTGCCAATTTTTTAAACTTATTTAGGTAATTTTTCTCTTATGGCTTAAATTTTTTTAGTAAATTTACTTTTACGTTTGGGCACAATTTCTCTTCATTTTTAACTGAGTTAAATTTTTTTTTTGCAACTGCATTTCGAGAGGTGTTTTCTATTCATGAAAAATCAAAATATTTTTCCAAGTGCTGGTTTAATGCTACTCTTCACTAACACCAAATTTGCATGTGCTCACGTTTATTGTAGTATGTCCGGATATCCGCATAACTGCAAATGCAACACTAAAGTTTCATTATGGTCGTCGTCGTCGTCGTCGTCATTGCCAACACAACCATTGGCAATGGTGTTGCCATAGCCACAGGCAACGCGTGTCACTTATTGCAAAATCTCAACACGTTTACTGGCTAAATTCACTCGTTTTTAGCCAGCGGTTTTTAGCCATTTTTAGCCTAAATGTTTTGTGAATGCTTCACAACTTAAAAGTTTTATAATTAGTTGAAAAAGTTTTTCCACTACTACTGCAAGTAGTGATACACTAACACCATCACACATACAATTTTAATGTCGAAATTAATTATCTGTGGTACTGCTATGCTAAAGTTTTATTGTTTTGGCAAATTTCTGTATGGGCAAGTGACTGTGTGTTTGAAAGTGGGTGTAAAAATTGTTAAAATGTGCGATGAATTCATAATTTTGTTGAAAGTAAAGCTAGTTTTTTGAAATTAATGACGACCACTGTGTGTTGGCCAGTAAAAGTTAACTGAAAATTAAATCTATTGGCAATGGAAAGTGTTGAGCCAACAAATTTATAATTTTTGTGTAAGAGGAAATATATATTATAGCTTTAGCTACATGCGTATTCATACTATAAATGTTTCTTAAATACTTATAATAATCCTTGAAAACTTAGCGGAAGTTCAGTATCTCTTGAATTAATGTCCTTTTTCTACTTTTATGAGCTGCAAAGTTTCTTTGCGAAAGCTTTTTTTGAGCCACGTAAATTGAAATAATTTACTTGTTAATAAGCGCTCCAATAAACAGTTTTTCTTTATCGTTCTCTTCAGATTAGATCCTTTGCTATTTGCTTAAACTCTTTGAGCAAATACGCAATCAGCGAAATTCGTTACTAATCCACTTGTATGCCTTAAACACGTGCGCAAATAACACGTACAACACATGTGTACGATATATTCAAAACATACACACATACCCTCAAAAATACATTGCCTTCTTGTTACTAACACTAACAGTATAATAAATATAAGACTTACAAACTTCCACATACTTACAACCATTTTTTTCACTTACAAACATTCGAACACACTTTTTTATAATTTACATACTACATACATATGTATATGTGTGTATGAAAGGATATGTGTGCAAGTGTGCGCATGTAAAACTTCTTAACGTAAATATTTACATTCGAAAGATTTGAATAGTAGCAACCTGCGCTGTAAAAGAACACAACCGGTCACATTAAAGACACCTACGCAAATATTAATTTCACTGAAGAAACTAAAAAAAAAACTAAATTATTCCTAGTAAATTATGAAGGCAAGCGTATGCTTCTATACATACATTGGATGCCCTGTATAAAAAACAAAACCATTTCCAAAACGATTAGAGAAAATTGCTTAGCATTTTTGTAAGCTTTGCCTTAGAACAATTGATTCATTTAAGTCGAAGACTTAAGACTTTCCTTAGAGGTCAAAGATCACTTGAAAGAATTACACTAGATAAACTTTCTTACGTTACATTGGTAGCCATTTTTAAGGCATTTAGTATTATATATCGCTGGAAAGGTATTGAATGAAGCTATTTAAAAAATTGTCTTGAGTACATATAGTGTTTCGATTGGTAATGGATGTTACGTTTTCATTTGTAAGTTTAACCCTAGATAGCTAAGTTTATTGAAAACTTCTTAAGAACTAACCATTCGTCATTTTGATGAACACATAAGCTTTTGTTGTTTATGTGTGATGTGGTATACTTTTTTTAAGTTAAATGGTTTTATTACCAGCAACTGATATTTTATTTAATATTTGTAAATAAATAATGGAAACATTTACTTAAAATTTCAGAAAATAAAAGAAAAAACATTTTATTAGTGTTCAGATAAGTTTACATCTGAGTAATGACTTAAAAATGTTTTTTTTTTCTTGCACAAAAAACATTTTTTTCAACTCATATCATTTTTAAGTTAACCCACTGTGCTTTCAAAAGGACACCAAAAATGTCGTCATGAATAAGAGAAATGTGCCGTTATGCACATGTATTTCTATTAAGATTGGGTCAAATTGGATCAGATTGGATTTGGAAAACTATAGCATATACGAATAAAATCTGTTTAATAAAAAACGTTTAGAACGTGATCTTGGCTTAAGCTCTGTAATAAAATTCAACTTTATAAAAAAAAAGTTATGGCGCTAACTGGGTTAATCTTATTTTGACATTTCTTTAAATTTAGATCATCAATACTAAAAATAAAACCGATAGGACCTGTAATGTTCTAATAGTTTAAGAAACATGTAACAAAAAGTTACACACAAGCTAACCATTCGTCAAAATGACGAACTAGTTGCCTTTATAGCATAACTCAAAACCGACTCACGTTTTCGTGAGTACTTTCACAAGGAGCTAGACGCGATAGTTAGAGCGACGGGGGTAAATATCTGACTGATGTTCGTCAAAATAACAAAGCTATCTAAGGATAATTTTCTGCAATTCGTCATTTGCACCTCATGATACCACGTGATGAGGAACATTGCTTTCTCATGTACATACATAAATTGACTAAGGCCTCAGTTGCAATGGAATTTGATGTTGACGTAATAAGATCTGACAAACAAAAGAGTAAACAATAACTTCCCCAAATTATTTTTCGACTCGATTCTGCATCGCTTGTGCTTCGTATGATGATGATCTATTTTTTAGCATGTATTCGAACTAAGTATCATGTTAAAACAAGGAAATCATCTTTGACATCGCAATTCTAATGCCTCTGGCATCAACTTTATAACTTCGAATCGCTTTCTTTAAAGTCAATGCAAGTTCTCTATATTTTCTGTCCAAATAATTGGCAAAAAAAGAGACTAACACTACAAGCTCCTAAACTCCTTATAAATTTATTGCAGGTGGTTGTTGCAACGAAATTGAGACAGAGTTTCGTTCGATAGCGCAAACTACTCACCAGTGAATCCAACTCATAGAATTATTCAGTCTTCTACTTTTTCAATATAATTATTCAACTGGTTTCCTCTTGGTTCACTGATAATTTGCGTGGGATATGAACTCTTCTTAGTTAAAGTTTCAGTTTGAACTGTGCATAATCGACATTATGTTGTAAGCATTGTTTTACAGTTCTGATATTAACAACATATCCAACTTTTATGGTCGTTTAAAAAAAAATAAACGGAATTCCACTTCAATATTGAAAACTACTTAGTTGCACAAAATTGACGCAAACGAAGTCGTTGAATGACAGATTTGTGTGTAAAAAAAACTTTGAAAAATTTTTGTATTTCTTGCAATCAACTTAGATGAGGGTCTCGTTCGCTATCTTTGGTTGCTTACCTACATGAAAGCAACGATGCTGATGACTACTGACTACTGCAAACAGTAGGACTCAAGATATTGAGAGGCTCTGACATTTCAAGTGATTTATAATGTTGTTACTTTGATTTCTTTTCAACTGAACAGCTGCTGGTAAACTTGAGTTTTTTTTTTGCTGTAGTTGGAGAATTCGAAAAAAGGTATGTGCCTTCGTTTAAGTGGCATCATATAGGAGAAGGTATGCGTTTCAAATGGGAATGCTATGGTTTTTATCTGATTTGACAGATTGATTGTTTGAATGTTAGCTTTATTCGGTAACTCTCTTCGTAACAGCTGTCAATATGGACAATTTGTGTAACTAAGGTATTTCAGATAATAACATATACCATACAATTATGTATTTAATCGAGAAATATTGATTTAATGGCAGCGATTGCAACTTCCAGCTTATACTAAATATCTTTAAATTTAAAAATATCAGTATAATTTTTCTTAATTGTTACCCCATTTAAAAGTGGATATTAAATTTACAACCCTTACTTTGATGGGAAAAGTATCGCCTGCCATAATTTGTGCTATAAATTTTATATTGCCTTCGTTTTTCTTCATTTCCAACGTGCCTCTATTAATTAAAAATATAAAAAATTGTATTTTAAAAAACATTAAGAAATTTTATGACTCTCGAAAGCGTTCAATTCATTACTGCTGCCGCTGTCGCTGACTGCTTCCTGCTGAACGCTAAATAAGAAAAATATGAGAAAGAAAGATAAATAAAATTCAGTTTTTGTAGGTTCGCGTTAAAATCAACGATGTCTGAAATATAAAAAAGAATCCCAGGCTCATGTCGTTGAGTTCTTGAAGTGGTGCAAAGGCAAACATCGGATGTTTAAGCAAAAATTCGATATTCGTTGAAATTTCATGTGAGCTGAGGTGTAAAAAGCGATGTTTCACCAAAAAGAACAGTGGATGGTGTATTAAAAATGAAAGTTAAGAGAGTATGATTCTATGAGAAATTGTTTCAAGTGGAAAAACTTTTAAGAACTTAACGAGGATTGCTGTTGAAAGTGCTCAAGTGACACCAAACTATAGCTATGATTGGACAAGCTTTGCTAAAAGAGTCTATTAAGGCGGAGAAAAAGAACAATTGAAAGCTGAGCGCATCTTCAACATGATTTTTAATATGTTGACAGCGACAGACTTTTTCAATGTAAAATTATTTTTATCAAAATTTTGTGCCGGAAAATGATTCCAACGCAATTTAATTCCAGAGAGATAGTTAGGTTAGGTAAGGTCTATGACTCTTTCATGAATTAGGGTCTCTGAATTGTATCTAAAATTTATTATCAATTTGAGTTAAAAATTAGCTACATAAAATAAATAAATATATTTTGTATTTAATATCCTCAAGATTTTTTCAAAGAAATATTTATTCGGTTATTATTACTGTGCAGCAGAAATCACGGAACAACATTTAGAAACAACGAAGAAATTCAAAAAGTCGCTGTCAGCAACTTAATTTTTTTTTGCAGGTCTAATGTTATAAAGATATAAATTTCAAAAATTCAGTGTTCCCGAAAACTTTTCGTGTTGAGCTCCATTGTACATACAGATCAATGTTCGTTCATGTATTCATTTTAATGACAGTTTTAAATATTTTAGATCTACAATCACTACTAAGTTGCATAAAATTTTAATTTTAAATTCCTTGTATTTGACTTCTTGCGCTTTCGAAGTGTAAAGGAAATTCTAAGCTCACAACAAAGCTAAGCTAACAAAAAACGAGATCGAACGAGATCAATCAATAACTTCCCCAAATAATTTTTCGATTCGATTTTGCATCCCTTGTGCTTCGTATGATGATGATCTATTTTTTAGCATGTATTCGTACTATCCAGTTAAAACAAGGAAATCATCTACGACATCGGAATCCTAATGCCTTTTGCATCAAATTTTGTAGCTTCGAATCGCTTCCTTTAAAGTCATTGCTAACTCTCTATATTTTCTGTCTGAACAACTTTCTTTTGTTTTGTGAAAGTACTCGCACATTTCATATTCAATGGATGATTGAGTCGCCCTTCATTGCTGCTCTAAGGTTTTCTGCAATGTATCTTTTCCAGACATGCATAGATGTGTAGTCAAAGTTGTAAAATATACAACCTTCGCTGAAATATCTCTAAAACTTTTCATAGATCAGACCTATGCCCTTATCGACATTTGATCGGGATGAGAAAAATACAATGCATCGTACCGCCAACCAAATACATATATTTCTTAAAGAAAAAGTGCGGAGTCATTTAGTATTGGTTTTTAATAAAAATTGTAGGCTGTAGGTAAAATAGTTAAAAAACTTAAGCAATTAATTAAAAGCAATACTTAAAGGAATTTAAAAATTCTTCGAATGCAAATAAAACTTTTTTTTTTAAAAAAATTACTTAAAAAATACGCAAAAAGAAAGTTTGTAGAAAATTTTTCCAGTAATTAGATGTGAAAACAGATCCTCACTTGAATTGAAAACTCGAAAAGATTCATTTACTTTCTTATTAATTTTATAGTTTTGATTGGATATGTTTCGTTTAGATTCTTTTTACATAAAGAAATTTTTATCATATTTCGTTTGCATTTTCGTATAATGGTAACCACTTTTTCCAAATTTTCTTCACAATACTGACAGCCAATTGTGGAATTAGCCCACAATTGGAAGCAACTGAATGAAACAAAGAACCGGAAGTTCATTGTTGTTGTTATGTTTGTGCCATAACTTTACCACTTTTACAATCAGTGGAACATACACAAAGCCACATACAAAATTATACAGTCAAGCACACAATTACCGTATATAACAATACATATAAAATATAACATTTAAATTTCTGTTGTTGTTTGTTTGCTCTTGCTGTTTTGTACTATTAATTTTTTATGTGCGCGCGTTTACAATTTAAAATTAACGGTTACTTTGGTACACGGTACTCCCATTGTTTAACCACTGCTGCTCTTCAGCTCAATGCTGCTGTAGTGGTAATTTTGTTGTAGTCCTCGTCGAAGTTGTTGTTGGTGCCGCCGGAAACTCATAAACATTTAAAGTGTTGAATTCAGCTCAACACCAAGTTGCAGCATCAGCACCAGCAGCAGCAGCAAAAGCAGTCGAAACGCGTGTTGCCAAAAGCCACTTCAACAACATTTTTCAGTTACCGCAGCAAAATTGGATCCAGCAACGACGGCCACGTGTAGATAATAAAATATTGAGGTCAATTTGGCGACACTTAACAATATGAGTTCGAAAAAAATTTTATTGAATGAAAAATTACAAGTAAAAAATAAAACAAAATTATCGTATAATTAAAATGTATAAGAAATTTTAATGGAAAATCAATCTCATCGCGAAAAGTGTTGCTGCAAATAACTTTATTTTGTTCCATAAAAAGCTTACACATCGATAGCAGCATACTTACCTGCAGCTTAAGTAGTTATTGAGTGATTTTGGATAAATAGGGTTTGATGTTGTTTTTCTTTCCGCCACAAAAATACGAGATTTTAAAATTTATGATGAATCTTTGCTACAAACTTCAATACGTTCTTATATAGCTCAGCTACCACTTTTACAGTTCGTTCAAAAGTCCGAGTATGACATTTATATTTCAATAATCAATTAGTATCGTTTTCTGTATCGATTTGACCACTAACAGAAATCAATATGAATTAGAACTTAACGAAATTGTGTAATCGGTTGTTCAATGTAATTTATTACTTATTAAAAAATAGTTCAGCACTCGATTTTTCCAAGGTAATTGTGGAAGACTTTTTCGCACAATTCGGGCGGTATCTCGGCTTTACCTTTACTGATGTTGACGGTCAATTGACAACAACATGTCATGCAAAACAACCGGCCATCTTGTGATTATAAACTCGTCGTTGACTGTTACATTCGCATGTTCATTGTTTTGGAAGAAGTTAGGCTCAATGATGCCATCTGACTATAATGTGCATCAAAGAGTCAAAATTCCGCAATTTTACTTATTAAAATACTCAGTGGAGATGAAAATGCCCCATCAGCGAAGAGAATTTCTTCGAGAGATTAGCATTTGATCTGATGAAATTTAAACTGATGAAAATTGAACAATTCTAACGCAAGTAAAGCTTCCTAAAAATCTCTAACAGCGCCTGTGCCGATTTTCAAAAATAGAAGTCATATAAGAAAAATGAATTCACGTAGCTTTGGATATTTTATTTAAGACTCTGGATGTAAGAAAAACGTTTATTTAGATTTATTTAAGTTTTTTGTACATAAATTTAAAATTTTCAAAAAGTTAATTTAAAAAATCATAATCAAAATATACTCTCTAACCTTTTTCGAAAAACAAACATTGAAATTTTTTTAAGGTCTTGTGTTCTTTTTTAAACCACAACTGCTATCAGCTTAAGTGCCTCCAAAGCAAGGTGGTAGATCTGTTACAATTTATGCTTTTACCCATGAAATTATGCAAAACTTACTCGTACCATAATGTAACACGCATTTTGCAAGAAATGCAAAAAATCTTTAAAAACTGAAACGTTCTTAGTAAACACATGTTATTCACAAAACGTTTATCATAATTTTTTCACAAGCAAATTTGCATAGAAAAATTGCAAATTTGAAATATCGCCAGCAGCATGCAGTACTAAACAACATACAACGGCTTGATTATCCCACATGGAATTAGCATCTAACTATTTACTGCAGTCTAGAAACTGTGAGTAAATTTTCACTCAAGAGCGTATAAAGTTTTTTTTTTTTTTTTAAATTAAATTTGCCTTCAACATTTGCAGTATATGGCATAAAAATTAAAAAAAAAAAACATAAAAATGGTTAAATTTTAACTTCATTTAAGAGTTAACTTAAAAACAACTTTTATTCAAACTCCAAAACTTAAATCTTAGCCACTGAAATTATTATTGTTGTCGTTACTATTTTATTAATAATATTTTATTAAATCGGCTTTATTGGCTCCTTTTTCTCATAGTAAAATCTCTATAAGTATAAAATTGCATTATAATATAAAATTTTGTACAACATTTTTCATTAATTTACTCAAAAAAACTATGTTCTGTTTTTCTACTAGGGGTGCTGAAAACAGCTGTTGCATTCATGCGAAAAAGTTTTATTTTATACCTTTGATTACAGAAAAAGTAAATAAATAAAAGAGTAACACCAAATTATGCAAAACTAGAAACAAGTTCACAATTTTTTTCTCAAAACAGCATACTTAGTGTATTCCTTTGGCAACACATTTAAATGATTTATACAATATAAACAAATATGTAAATGTAAGAGTACTAACATATAAAAAACATATTTTGCAATAGCATGGTACCACGCTAAAATACAATAAATTCCAAAGAGATGTTTTGAAAATGAAAATTATTATTTTTTCTTACCTTGTGTCAAAATGTGTTTTGATTTAACATATTATTCAGCCACAGGCAAATTGGCATAGTTAAAAAACTCAAAAGAATAATTAAGTATTTTTTAAAGAGAACTACTATGTACAATCGCTATCTAATGGCATTTCTGTAATCAACTTAATGATTTCCTGGAATAAGTAAAATTAAATACAGTATTTATTGCACATGTTCACTATACAGCTTTTCCTTGTGTTTACAGATGCATCTGCTTCTTTTGTTTTTGCATCTATAAATTAGAGGTTGTTGAAAGTAGTGTCACTTATCACTTCTAGAAATACATTTTTATTTCCCCTACTTCAGAAAAGGTTTTAAAAATGAAAGTAACTTTTCTGCATTTTGGGGTTTTTATGTGTTCTGGAGAAAACTATTGCACTAAAGAACTTCTCGTTTAGTGGTATTGGATTGCAGGGTGATACAAAAATTCTTTAAACAAACGCTGAACATGCTAAAAAATATGCAATTGGGTGCGAAATATCAATGAACTCTTTGAATATACAAATTTGGCTTATAACTTTGCGAGGTTTTTTTATTATGACAGATTCTATCGCTGGATAATATTGAGATCAGAAACATAATTTTTAACTTAAAAAATTACCATTTTATTCAGCCTTTGAAATAATCTCGCATTTTTTGAGCTAACTGTTAACCAGAGTGGGTCTAAAGTGCACTAAATATGAGACTCAATTGTTTTTAGCTTTATATAATCATAGTTTGATTTAAATAAAGGTAAGTGCCCGAAAAATACAGGACTTGAAATGTAAAATATTTGTAACATAATCTGAGTGTGGTTCAGCTAAATGGAATTAACGTAGTATCAAAATCAATCTCTCAAAAATCTTTATTTTATAGATCGGTTTAGTTTTTGCACTACGTTTTTGACTAAAGTGTGAAATTTAGTAAGAACAAAATTGAAAAAAAAACGTGAAATACCACTTTCATCGAGAAATGTTTGAGTAATTTTAAAAAACTTTTGAAGAGTTTGTTACTTAAGGAAACCCTACTTAATACTGTAAGCAGTATTCCACAATACCAACATTGCCCCCTAAATAAAAGACAAGTGAACTACAACCTCAGCTTAAAGCCACAAGCAAATAGGGCACATCTTGCATTGCCAGTAGCAAATAATTCATTTATTTTCTTTACGAATAAATTAATCAAAATGTTTAGTCTGAAAGATAACGCATTTACTTGTAACAGAGTATAAGAAAACAAGCTAACCAAAAAAACCCAAAAAACTTAATTTTCAAGATTTCAATTAGATTTCCACATTCAAAATAGCAACAACAAGAGATTTCAACAACTAGTTGTATAATTGAAGTTTTTAATTAACAAAAAAAAAAAGAAAAGAAAAAAAAAGACCACAAACACAAATGTAAATCCATACACAAAGCAAGGCCACAGCTGCGCAAAATACCAAATCAAAAAAAAAAAAAAAAAAAATAAAGATAGAAAAATGCAAATGTACGAGTAAATAGATACCTTTCGCCAAAAACACGTACAAGTAGACAACATAAAATGTTGCTGTTGCTCCAAAAAAGTGTTAAGTGGAATATTTTACAAACAGCGACGAGTAGCAATTGTAGTAGATAACGCTGCAGAAGGACATCAGCCAAGAGCAAGCAATTTATAGAAATGAAAAACAGAAAAAAAATGCTGCTCCCCAATTAAACTAATAATATAATATTAGTAAATTTAATTTCAATTACAACTAAAACTCAATAGCTTTTTTTCGATTTTAAAAATTAATTTTAAAAATAAAAAAAATTTATATTGACTTGCTATCATATTTGTTATCAGCAAAAACAGCCAGCAGCATATTAAATTTATTACAACAAAAAATGCCAGCAAGTGCAAAACTAAATTAGCATAGTGCCCGACAACAACATAAACAATAGTGACAGCATTATAATCGCGAACGTTGGTAATTTGGAACACCACTGATTAGCATAATCACACAAAATGACCAACAAATTAAAATGAAAATTTTTCTGCCTAAAAATATGCAATGACAATTTTTTTTTTGCAGCCTAGCATGATAGTACATTACATGAAAGCAAACTTTGAAACCCGGAAAGAATGAAATGATTTTGAGGGCATTGTTTAATATATATTTATTATTTTCTCTTCTTAGGCTAGCGTGGCCTTAAATTTTGTAATTTATGATTTTATATATTCAGTGGATCAATTCCCATGAAAATAAATATTTACTGAGCCAAAAGTGTGTGGGATCGAGGAATTAGGTAAATAACAAACGAAATTTTTGATCTAATAGATTCTTGAATGATTTAATAAAAATTTGCGAGTTGATACCCATAACAACAAGAAAAATTCGTTGAAAGTCGAAACTAATATGACTTAATAGATCTTTTACAAAAAATTTCATAAAAATCATTTAAATTTTTCCAAATTCCAAAGTTTTGCAAAACTTTGAGCTTTAATGACTGTATTACAATGCTTTAAATAATTTTACTCGTTTTTGCTGATGTCAGCAACTTTGATTATAAATTTTATTGTTAAAATAAAATAATTTTTTTAAAACAAAAAATTGGTGTTACTGTCACTTTCAGCAGAAACACTTTGTGTGCTTCAGCTGCTTTCTGTTTGCATAACGTTTTAGCATTAAATGTCGTTTTTTTATATATATATTGGAAGTTCAATAAAATGCAATTCTTTTAATATATTTTGCAAAATTTTATTAAATTTATGTGATAATTTTCTGGTGACGTTTTTTATATTCAACTGCATCGTGTTGGAAATATGTCACAATCAATATGGTTTAGTTGTGATGTTCTTACTTTGTGTAATTGTTGTAAACAATCTCCAAAAATACTTGCATTATAATGTACATACATGTACTACGTACACACATATTAACAAAAAGTAATAGTAAAAATTTAAAGTTATGATATGACAATTTTGATTAAAATTTAATTCCATCACAGTATCAAAATGTGCTATCGTAATTGACCGTAAGATAAAATTATTTTGTTTCAAAATAGTCAATGAAAGGTTTCCCTTGACATGCATTAATGAGACTTCATTTCAGGATGGTGTAGAATAGAAACTTAAGCTTACAGCTTAGACAGTAAAACATTTTGTTTTTCGAAAATATTACTTACTTACTTATTTAGATGGCCATAACAACCCGCTGTCAGGTTACGGCCGACCTCATTAGCTCTCGCCAGGCGCCTCTGTTTTGCGCGCGCCTTCTTCATTAATCATTAATGCCAAGCGTGGTTAGGGCTTCCTCAGCTTGGTCTATCCACCGGTGGCATGGTCTCCCTCTTCGTCGTTGATCGGGGACCTTCCCTTCGAATACCTTTTTCGCTGGAGCTTCTTTATCCATACGATGGACATGACCCAGCCAGCATAGTCGCTGTATTGTTATACGCTTAACTATGTCAATGTCGGCGTAGAGCTCATACAGCTCGTGGTTCATTCGAATGCGATAGTCGTCGCCAACTCGAACAGAACCAAAGATTTTGCGGAGAAATTTCCTCTCGAACACCCCAAGAGCGGCTGCATCTGTTGTCGAAATCACCCATGCCACAGCGCCATAAAGAAGCACAGGTAAAATGAGCGTCTTGTAGAGTATTAGCTTTGTCGATCGAGAGAGAGCTCTGCAACGTAATTGCTTACTGAGACCGTAGTAGCACCTATTATTCTCCGCTTAATCTCCAGACTGACATCATTGTTGCTGGTTACGGCAGTGCCAAGGTAAATGAATTCCTTGACAACTTCTAATTTACAGTTGCCCGCTGTAACATGAGGGTCTAGATCCCGTTTCGAAAATATTGCTGAACTAAGAAAATAATTCAGTAAATAATTTTTAATGAATTAATAAATATTGTATAGTTTTTGGGATCCCAACAGATCGGTAGAAAATCGCACATAGTGCTACTGGTAAAAATTTCGGACTTTCAGGAGTGCAAATAAAAAAGATTTAGTATGTGCAAAGCTCCTTGCAACCAAACGTTCTCATAATTTAAGCCACTGCTTTCATTTTTCCTCTTTAATACAACGGCAAATAGTTTTGTTATCCACCTTATATCGTGAAATTTTTTTTATGTACGGAAAACAACAAAAAAAAGGTTCAAAAGTATTTTAACGTTTAATCCGTGCAGCAGCATGAGCTTAACTCCCTTAAAGACGGCTCTGTTTTTGGTGTAAAAATGGTGTAAAAGTCATCACGGAATCAGAATGTTCTTTATCATGGGTAGTATTCAGCTCATCTAAAAGACTTTTCTTTTTTGTATTTTTGTTTCGCTTTTAATTTTGACTCACTTCTGAAGATTTTTCCAAATTGGAAACAACTTCTATTTTTGGAACGATATATCTCTTCCATGTTTCTGGATTTTTCCCAAAAGAAAAGTATTTTTATTGTTATTAAATGCAGACTATCACAAACTGTTTCCTTAAGATGAAAAGTTACTGAAATAACATGTTCCTTATACGGTAACTTTCTCCATGACGTTTTAGGTGCTCCAATTAAGCAAATTGTTGCAATTGATCTTGTACCTAATTGATACGGATAATGTATGTTATGTAGTACTAACAATGTAGATAAAATATTATCAAATATATTATTATTTTACTGAATATCAACTTATAACCAATCGAGATATTATATATAAAGTATTAACGTTTTTATGACTTTTTGGTTGGCATCTCTAAAAATTATTTGAATATTCTAAAAACTATTATGAGCTATTTGTTAATGTTATCACATTTTGAAATAAAACTATTTTTGCCATTAAATGAAAAACTGCATATAAGTACATTTATACAGTTATATAATTTTTCAACATGCTCATTCTTTCGACCAATTGAAAAAATGCTTTAAAATCCTTTTAATAGAAATTTTAGTAATGAAAATTGCAACAAGTAACCGCGACCTTAATTCACTTTCATCAATTCAGAAAGACCAGAAATCCATTAGAATTGCAATCCAATATTGCAAAAGTTTCTCTTTCACTTGCAGAATGCAATATGCTCGAGTGGAACGAGTACTATTTTCATTAATGAAAGAGCACATCAATGTAAATACAAAGGCGTACCTATGTATGTATATAGCTGAAAAAGCACACACAACAAAGTGCGTTCAATTTTGAAGTTTTGTATAACAAATGTTATTGTAAGAGAAATTAAAATGACCAGAAAAGTTTTATCAGAGCTAAGCTGTGGCACAAAACACAAAAACTGACCTTTAAATAAAACCATTTGTAGCAGGTTTCG
Source organism: Tricholauxania praeusta (assembly GCA_949775025.1). Classification (NCBI taxonomy): domain Eukaryota; kingdom Metazoa; phylum Arthropoda; class Insecta; order Diptera; family Lauxaniidae; genus Tricholauxania; species Tricholauxania praeusta. The sequence continues at coordinate 151,687,687 of OX459028.1, forward strand.
TTTTTCATTTAAATGTATTTAAAATCAAAAATATTTTAATTCAGCAAATATTTATATTTATTTATTTCATATAAACTCTTTAAATAATCCAACGACGCAAATAACTCACTTTGCTGTGATTGGAATAAAGCATTTGGTCATATAGTGATTCAAAAACAACAAAGAAGTCATTGAAAATGTTACGACAGATTAAAGATTCAGGCCTTACTGTGTGATATTCAGAAAATTTCATATATAGGGCGATTACTTTAGTTGCAATTTCTTCAATAGAATTTTACACAGATACCGCACGGGTTGGGTCAAACTTTCATGGTATTTTTGTTCATTATTGTCTTGCATTCATCACGGAAAGACTTAGCTCGGTCCAGCGTCCGCAAATTATTTAGCTATATTTCGAGAATCCGCGTTCTACGGAGAATGTGTCCTGTGCGCTTCGAGCAACTCATGGTCCACATAATTGGCCTACCGCACGCACAATTTGCCATAGCATCGAAAAATTTGAAACCAATTTTTTTATTATTGGATAATAAACCACCGAATACCTGACATCTAGCAGGCTGTGAATTAAATATATAGGCGGTAGCTGAGAGTGTATGTGATAACCGTGAAGAATCGATTCGGCACCGTTCTTAACAGCGTGACTTGTCGTATGTAACAATTTGGCGTATTTTGAAAAGAATTTAAAATTCAACTCGAACATGAATTGTAGGCAGCCGATCTTCCGAAACAACACCAATTCAGCCTTTGGGCACTTAAAAGTCTTAAAGAAGTTTTCGACTTAAAATTGTTTTAGCAATGAGACTCATTTCTGGCTTAATGGCTACGCCAATAAGCGAAATTGCAGTATTTTGGCTAAGAAGTAACCCGAAGGGATTCCAGTACTGCAATTACATCCACTCGAAATAACAGTTTGATGTGGCTAATAGGCAGGTGGAATTAACGATCTATTAGAAAAAATGAGGCCTTCCGGAACGTAGCAGTGTATGACATCCGTTATCGCGCCCTGATACTGGACTATTTTCTTCCAAAAATATCGACATCATTTGGTTCGAACAAGATGTCGCTACTTGTCACACAGCCCGTAAAACCATTGCATTTTTGCGATCAAAATTCCGTGAACACTTAGTATCACTCTTCTGATCGGTTAAATGACTGCCTGAGTTATCTAATATCACACCTCCAGGCTTTTTCTTTTGGAGATGCGTAAAGTCCAAAGCCTTCATGGTTAAACCGGCTACGCATGATTAATTGCAAGCCAATATTACCCGTGTCATTTGCCAAATACCAATTCATCAAAAATTGGAACTTCAGAATGGGTCATAGCAGTTATGGTGAAAAAATTTATTTTTAAAAAATAAATAACATTGGTTCTCTTGTTGCATAATAGAAATTATCCGATAAAATTGAATTTTTAATTTTGAATAAATCACCTATCATACTTGCTCCTGCCAATTTAAGGTTAATAAGGTCAAAATCGCAATAAAATTTAAATTATGAGGATAAGCTGAAACGAAAGCTTGTTAAACAGCAACTAAACAAAACAAGCTCACATCGTCGGCGTAAAGTATGTAAATCATTAATAAATGAAAAGAGAACACCGGGGGATTTTGATTCGTTGATGAGTACCATCAAAAGGATAATTGAATAAAGGCCTTAAAAATATTTTCCATATGCGCTTACTTGAAAAAAAGAAGAAAAATAAAAATCAGACCCAACTCACTGATTGAAAGTTGAAAGAGCAACCACTCAGCCTCTTTCATTCAGGTCATAGTTAGCAAATTTCAAATAACTTGAATGCAAATTTCATTATCAATGAATGGCTTCCAGCGGTGGCAACACGCAGTTTTCAATTAGAGCATAAAAAGTGAAATATATGCACATATTTTGTACGCACACACACAAAAAGCAATGCTAAGTATTTTATTCAAGGACAGCGCAGGATACGTTGTGGAGTGTGGAACAAATGCTAAAAAAATGTTTTTACAGTTGACGACATAAAAACAATATTCTGTATTTTTAATTAAATTTCTTTAATGTCAAAATATAATTTATAATTTTGTATGTGCCACATAAAACAATGTATTTTTTTGTAATTATTTATATTTTGTAAGTCATGTCAGCGATATACCACGGCTACAAGCACACACCTTAATATAAACCCGTATTTGCTGTTACACCTGCACAAACACAACTCAATTATCTCAAACTAATCCTGGACGAGATTGCCATGAATCGTGTCAGTGTATGTTGTCGTTTACATGTGTATGCGCACTTGCTTATATGTAACCGTATTTATTAGTGTTCGGATGTGTTAGAACTGACACGCGTCGCAATTCAATTTCAATTTAATTTTAGCACTGAAAGCATTTTCCACTGCAGCTGTTTTGGAGTGAATTTTTCCTCTTTTTATTTGGTATTCACTTTGAATTTGAGTAGATGTTGGCAATCAATGTTAAATGTTTCAGAAAAAGCTTTTTAACACTTATTTTTATAAATTTGTGTTTCTTAATCTTTTCGTTATTCTATCTCGTTATCTTTTATTATACTGTTTATCAATGGATATTTCTATCTCTATATTATCTCCAAATCCCTATTTTTATTTCCACCTGTATCTCTATTTTCAGCTACAGTGGCAGATAGTGGTGTGAATAAGTTCGAGAGTATAAAGAAGCTTGTCGAGATACAAAAAAAGAGTACATATTTTGTTTTCATAGAGTTCCGTAATATATAATATATTTGTTTGCCAAGTATCAACATATTCCTTTGAAAAACTTCACCTATATTATCTCTGATGTTGCCACGACTACTTCTCCAAATTCATCATAGAGGTGGCTTATAAAATCTCAATATTATTATTCCTAAGGTTCAAAATTCAGAAACGGCATTACCGAAATAAAGAAAAAATTTCCTTCAAATAACAAAAAGTTGATGACCTTGAATACATATACCAAAAATCCCCGGCTTTGACATGCAATTGACAGCAGCGCCGAAAGCGGCCAATTGGTAATCCTGAATACAGGATATAAGCGATTTTTAAGCTGTAAAATAAAATTAGTGAATATCTGAAATTCATTAGCATTTATTGTTTTAATTCCATTATATTATGATTTCAAATCATCCGAATTTAAGATCGCATGAATTTTAAATTAGCTGAATTCTGAAAAGTCAGAATTATAAAAATCTGCGTTATGATTATCTGAATTTTGATCATCTGAATAACATTGCAGACCCGCATATATCAACCATATTATGCTCATATGCTAAGCATCATTGCGATTCCTAAAAATATGATTTTTTCAATTGTGTATATTTCAATTATCTCTTATTTTTAACGCCTACAAAAATCACATCTCCCCCCAGACTCACTGAGAAAGAACCAGAAACGATAAGAAACTTAATATATGTAATATTAAGAAGACTAAAATAATTTTAAAAATAATGCACTTTGAAAGTTACACCTCAGCTTAACATTAATAACTCATTAATAAATCGTGCAATTTTTTTATGAAATTGTGCAATTTTCTTATGAATCGCAAAATTTTTTATTCAACTTTTCCTTAGTTTAAATTTAATTTCTTTTCTGCTACACTTCCTTCTTGCTGAAATTATGTTAATACCTTATTTGTTGCCAATTGTAGGTATAAAAATCCGCTTATAATTTTTTACTTTTAATGTTTTCTTAATTATTCATGCAGTTTTTTATTGCATACCTTATGGGATTTTTATACTCTTTCACTTTACATTTTTGTAGTTGTTGTAAAGAAACCAAAAAGATTACTTTGTTTTTTTTTTTTTGTTCAAAAGCAAAGTTGGAAAAAAAAAACAAAATGTTTTCATTAACGTTGCTTTTTCACACGCATACCAACACATGCATTTTATTCACAAACGCACACACTCAAAAAGAAAAGTAAATGCTACCGTAACATTTTCTTCAAGTGCTTGCCAACATTTCCGCACTTAAGTTCAAATTTTCTTATATTTTTTGTTGCAACTGAAGTTGCTATTGCAGCAAAAAATACTTTGCTAAGGGATGCAGCTTGCCATCCATACCGTCTTGGGAGCTTTTAAGTAGCAGTAGTCGCTTTCTTAAGCATTTTGTCGCTGCACAGCGCCATGCAATATGCAACAGTCTGACACAAGAAATTTTGCATTCCAGTTGTTGCCACTTTTTCTACTGCTTCGACGTCATCGTCGTCGTCTGCTGCTCATTAACATAATTAGGCGCCTATTTATGTTAGTGTGTGTATGTGCAAAGGCGATAAAAAATACACCATATGAATTAATAAGTGTATGCGTACACGCGTATGGCTATGGGCATTATTTTGACTTAAAATGTGTATAACAACTTAATTGGTATCAAGGAATTTCCCTTTTTTAATGAGCCTGCTTATCTGGAATACAATTAGCGAAAATATTCAGTCGGGAATTATAAAACTAGTATTTGATTATAAAAATAATTTTTAATTGAAGACAGTGGGGTTTCTTTGCAAAAGTCCAAGCCAGCAAGCTATATGATGTATTTTATTACTATCAAATATTATATAACTGGCAGACTGCTTAAGAAATCTGCTTCAATAATGCGAAAATGTCCTCATTTTTTCAATTCAGTACATTTAGGAATGAACGACGTCTTCTTTTTTCCTTTTTCTAATATATGCAGGATTTGTTAAAATTTCTCAGGATCACATCCACTTTCTTAACAATAATCCATCTCACCAGAGTGATCTAAGAACAATTCAAATTATTTTGGAACATTTTATTCGTCAATTTCAGTAACGCTTTTGATGGCATCAATAGCAATTGAGCCTGGAATGCATTAAACAGAGCAATTCTAGTACACAGGGTCGTTGACTTCACGGCTCATTTAAAAAAATTTGGAAAATATATTCTTTTCATCTGATCCTATGGAATCTGTTTTGGCTATATGCTGTCACAAATTTTGTTTTATTTATAGTGGGCAACAACTTTGGAAAATCTCTGAACTATACTAATGGTAGCATTAAATGGATCTCCCGCGAGCTTATGATAGACTTTGCTTATGTCGATGACATAAAATGCCATCTGAAGCCATCCTAACAAGTAGCTTAATACTCAGGCATAACTCTCCTACCTCAGATCTTTTTCGTAAAAAGTTGGGCTAAAATTTTATTAATAAAAGTAAAAATATATCCAGTAGCAGTAGTTTCATGACTAAATTTGTTACATGGTATGGCGGTATCTTTTTTTTTGTTCAAAATTACCGGAGTTGGTAGGTCGAATGAATTACCTCAATTCACAAACCTGAAGTCTTCGTTTAATGCCGTCAGTCAGTCAGTCATTAATCCTTTCTGATAGTCAGCCCAATAATTTTCGCATTCACTGTAGTCGTTATTGAGAATCTTCTTATCGTGGTCAGCCAGATCAATGATTTTTAGTATTAACGGTTAAAATACAGGGCATTGCCCGATTCCCTGACTTTCATCATGTTATACCATCTATCGTTTTTATTCCTTGATACTTATTCCCACTTGAGTACTGCCAACTGCGGCTTGAGTTCCAATAATTCAATTGGTATAGCTAGCTTGTGTCCAATAAAGTCCGTCTTCGGTTAGCATATCAAATATTTAGTTATCAAGCAAAGGTCTGATGATTCTTTTTTTTAATTAGAAGACAGCATTATAAGCGATGTTATAGGCGTTCATCAGTTGATATACTTATAAGTCGAATTGATTTAGTTTGATTACTTGATCGCGAAAGGTTCATTAGATGGGATCTAAGCTGAAAACGCTAATTAGCCATACAGAAAATTTTGAAATGTACTAGAAAGCTGCTTACAGCAGGATAATAGCTTGGTATTTTAGCCTTACTAACACCCCTCTCCGACAGTTATGGGGCGAATGATTAAATGTCTAAAAATCATCAGTTATTATAAATAAAGGCTTATAATTTTGAATTCTAAATTTCTTGTAGAAGCAGCACAAAAAATATATTTCATCCTAGAAATTGCATTCATGCATCAAAAAGATTAAAGAGATATCTCTATCAAATTTGGCTTAATTAAATCTAATTCAATTTTATATCTAATAGCTGCCTCATTATAATTGGAGCATGTTGCCGCTGCTACAGCATGATGATGCGCGCTTGACATCGTATGCTCAACTGACTGACATACACAGCCACAAGCACAACTACACACACACACAAAAGCACATAGGTTTATGCACTCAACGTCAGATGCTGCTCGTTAAAAGTATTTAACTCTAATCATGACGTTTAGTAGCAAGCGAGCGAATAAGCGTACGCTTGCTCGCGTTTTTCCAAGGTTGCATAGAAAAAATATATTTTAATAACATTTTTTCACTTTCATATGTGCAACAAAGTGCGGCAAATTTTTACCCATAAAATATTTAGTTGCTGCCGCTGCTGTTGTTGCCTTTCATTTTTCACATCGTGTCAAGTTGTGGCTGCTGGCAGCTATACGAAGCGTGAAATTAAATAGCAAATTTTTAGATTTAAGTTGACAATTTTTTGATGAGCTAACACACAAGCTGCGCGTTAGTTGGGTTTGTATAGGTAGGTAGGTTTGTGTAAATTAAGACTTTCAGTGAATTTGTAATGTTTGCTACATGTACCTAGTGTTGGTCGGGGTACGTATATTAAATGGTTTGTTTGTATGTATTTCTGTTAAAATATTTGCGTTATTAAAGTTTCAGAAGTGAGGTAATTACTGTAAGTTGTCAGCTTTCAAATAAAGGATTTTTATGACCTTTATATTTGCAGCCTTCGATTAAAATTGGTTTTTTACTGTGGAAAGAATAAAATCATAAAAATGGTTGTCAGATATTGATTCTTGGCTGCATCGAACTTACGCTATTTGAGTTGTTAGTGTGTAATTTAAATAGCCATGCATTATATTAAAAGGTCAATCATAAGTCATGTCAAACCTAGTTTTTCATGTTGCGATATAATTCTATATAATTATAATAAATTTCGAAAAGTTGTGGTGTATGGTTTGAATTTCGCCAAAATGATTTATTTTAATTCATCAATTAGTCAATTTCAACTCCCAAAAAAAGGAACATACAAAATTGGAGACTTTAAGTTCGAATTCCATCGTTTTAGCAAAGAATGAATGCATCATAAGTTCTTAAGGCTTGAATTCTATCCATATCAAATTATTTTTTGACTGTTGGTATTGTGTTTACGTACCACTCTCTGCATAAAACATTGAGTTTATCAAATAACTTCAAGATAAGAATGTTGCTATTCAAAAGTTGTCTTGCTAAAGTTCACGTCGTCATTAAACATTTGAGTTGACACAGAAATTTCTAACTCTTGTATTTCGGTAGTAAAAGGACAATAAATTCAGAGAATAGTTTTTTTTTTATAAATTTATTTGAAAAATTTTACATAATTTTCATGTTTGGCCACAGTTTCAACATAAATATATAAACTCTGCTGTAAAAAAAATATACCGAGCTACATTTCCCGATAATCTAAACTTTAAGGCAACATGTCGTATGATTGACTTGAGACTGTAGATGATTTTTAGTTATATCCTAAACAAAGTTTACATTCACTTTGTCATTCTGTTTTTAGTGCATAAAAGGGGGCGCGGCAGGTACAGAAAAGTATATATATTTTTAACGTACATGTACAGCATTTAAAACGCGATGTTGAAGGAGTTATTTGGTGTAGTGAAAACAAATTTCTCAAAAATACTAGAAAAACTTAGACTTACTCTGGAAAAGAATTTGGGGATTTTCGTCAGGAGAACTTGTCGCTTCCCATGCAAAAGACAACTTTAAACTGCTATACTGATGGAGTGACTTATGGTAATGAAACTAAATTTCAAAGATTTGGAAAAGCCCTTGACAAGAATTAGGCGAACTTCGTGGGCGTGGTACCCCTTATGGAAACTAAATTTTTTAACGCTACACTAGGAGATTTTTTTAAAGTATTCAACCAAATTTCACACATATAAGAGAAATGGTTTGGCGAGGCATCAGACAAAAAAATGAAAAATGCCGAATTTCAATACAGAGAACGTGGACCCTCCCATTCAAGCAAAAGCTACGAAATGCTACACAGAGAGCTATTTACTTAAATCTCAAATTCAACGTGGGTAAAATGTAGAAAAAAAGCTTTTCCATTAAAAATTTTATATTAACGCGTACTTTTACTGTAAGAGCGTTGTTTTTGGCGAGGCCAGTGACAACAAATTTACTTGTTTTTGAACTTTTGTAATTTAAGACTCAATATATACTAAGTTCGGTACATAAAATATATAATTGTGTTAATAAAAACTTAGCAATATCAGCGCAATATCAAAATCAATTTTATTTAAAAAGAAAAAAGTTTTAAGTTAAACATTCACAAGACTTGCGATGCTTAAATTTTACCCCAACAATCCCCAACACTCTTGCAGCCATTACTAACTTAACAATGCAATTTTCTTACTGAAATATCTTTCGTTTCATTTAAATTCTCATCCTTGTTGTTACTCACAATGCGAATATCGTATGTTGCAGCACCGCGCTTTTATGTTGAATCCTAAAGAAAATAGTGAAAACTACAGCAATGGCAGTAAGAACTGAATGAAATGAAACGACAACGTTGATGACTCTTGGTCGTTGTTATTGCAACCAGTTTAAGTTGTTATTGTTTTTTGTTATTGCTCTTTTTTTGTTGCTTTTACAAGTTGTTGTTATTTTTATTGCATTTTGTTGTTGTTATTTTATTGCTCTTGTTGTTTTTGTATGAGCTGCATGTCAGTTGCTTATGTCTTTGCTTTGCTACTATGGCTGCTGTTGTTTTTGCAGGCAACAGAATAATTGCAATTGCAAAAACGGCAACAGCAATAATACCGCCAACAACAAGAATTTATTTAAGTGTTTAATTCATTTATTCGTCTTCGCTGTTACAGTTAGTAATTTTGAAAGTTCATATAACGAGTTTATTACAGAGTTGGTTGTTTTTGCTGTTGCTGTTGCTGTTGCTGTTGCTGCTGTTGTTATTGTTGCAATTTTAACTGTAATTGTAGGGTAAACGAAATTGAGTTTGCCAAAATTACGCACTGTATGCTAGAAATTTAAATAGTGGAACGTAAAGTTGTTCCTTCAACTCTTCGCAGAGTTAAAAATAGAACATTAAATACAACTTTGTTTGCAGGCACAACATGGCGTATGAGTGACACTTAATTTTTTCAAGCAAAGGTATTTGTGCAGATATTTTAAGAGTTGAATCTATGTATGCAAAATCTTTTCAAAAAATATGAAAACTTCATCAGTTTAGGTTAGCAATTTTCCAACTGAAATTTTTCAATAAGTCGGGTAAAGTCGTCTGAGAAACATTTACCCTTAAAAAATTAATTATTAATTCATAAATTTCTCATGTCCGCTTTTAGTATTGAACTCCTATGAGATCCGCAATTTCATCGTTGAGTCATCTGTATTTTATCGTTTTCTCTGGCTGAAAATATATCAATACGAGACAAGTCCTTTAAATCTCAAACTGTAAATTAAAGAGTATAAGCATGTCAATTAAATTTTCTTTTTGAATCTTGAGACCAGTTTTGCTTTGAACAAATTGCTTTATACTTTCCAGGGACTTAAAGTCCCCATTTACTTAAAAATAATTTACAAGCACTTGCGGTGAGCAAATTTCCAACGAATTTTTAAGTTTTTCCAATTCTATTTTTAATTTAAAGGTTGCAGCTTAATTTTTCCACAAAAACCAACTGTGAAAATACTTTATGTAATTTTGCACATTTAATAAAATTTAGTCATTTTTGGTAGGTTCCTTATAAAAATTGAAGAGAATTCAAAATGCAAATAAAAAAGTTTCGAACATAAAGTCATGCTCCAACCTACTTAAACATTTTCGCTTTTTACGTAAAAAAGTCATAAAAACCCCTTTTTCTAAAGTGTCTGCTCAGCAGCAAAATGCAAGTATTTATTTTCATTTCACTTGGTCAGCGACAAATTTAATGTACTGGCATAAACAGAAGCAGCAAACAAAATAAAAAACGAATTAGAAAAAAAAAAAAAAAAAAAAAAAAACAACAACAATAATATTATAACAATATTATGACCATTTTATGGTAACCAGCAACATTTGTGCAGCCATTAAATCTGTCAGGTGAAATCTGTGTAAACTTGGGAAGTAGTAGCTGCATAAGCGGTGATATTCTTGCAAACAAACAGAGCGACGAACAGATAAAATGTATAGGCAACAACAATAAAGATGACAACAAATACAATGGGAGATATTGGCTTACAACATTAACTCCGCAATGGAGTTGTGCAACATTGGTGAGTTTCAAAAAGTTGTCCATGAATGTAATATACACATATGGTCAAAATAATAAGTACACTACCTGATATCTTATCAGTTCTCAATTATTTTTTGTTTTCTGAAAATATATATGGAAATTCTTTTTTATTTTGATAATTTCAGTATGGCAATGCCTTTAAAAGTGAAAAAGAAGAAGGGATTTCCCCGAATTTTTCTATACGCGTATGTTTTCATTTAAAGGGCTTATTTCACTTGGACAAAATAATAAGTACATTAATCATTTCTTTAATTTTGCAACAATCTGATCGGCTTTTTCGTACAAGTTTGTTAATTTTATTTATTTTCATATTAAGTTATATCAAAATAAAAAGAAAAAAATTTCATAGATGGCAAGAAATCAACATTGTACTGCCGAGGAGAGGCGGATGGTTTCGACACTCAGAAATTACGGCCAAAGTCTTCATACTAATGCCGAAGCCATGGATCAGTCAATTTTTTCGTCCAAAACGCTTTAAAAGCTAAAAAAGTGGTTGAAACCCGCGGAAGACCGAAAAATTCTTCTAAAACGATAGATAATCCTATTGCCACTGTCGCAAAAAAGAACCATTTCGCATCTTCAAGAGCCATTTCAGCAGACATCGGCAATGTGATCTCGTTCTGAACGGAACGTCGATGATTACAACGAACCAATTTACCTTGACGGATAGCGAGAAATGTTTCTATGCTTCGAAAAAAAAAATTGAAGATGCGTTTATCATTCGCAAAGAAACATTCAAATTGGTCCGGACCAGACGGCGAGAAGAAATAGCGTAATATTTTGTGGAGCGACAAGTCAAAAATAAATATGTTTGGAAATGACTCCGCCCGAAATGTTCGACGCCCCAAGGGTAAAGAATTTCACGTACGCTTCACAAACAAGACTGTAAAGCATGGGGGTGGCAATATCATGGTCTGGGGTTATTGTTCATGGTACGGTGCCAGACCAATACATCGAATTTCCGATAGCATGACCAGATTCCACTATAAAGACATTTTGGAAAGTACGATGTTGCCCTATGCTGAGGAAAGTATGCCGCTGAAATGGACATTTCAGCAGAATATTGATCCTAAGCATACTTCCAAGTTGGTGAAAAATTGGTGTCAACACAATAGTGTGACCTTGTTTAACTGGCCAAGTCAATGACTGAACTTGAAACCTTTGGAAAACCTTTGGCGAGAGTTGAAGCAGAGAATAGGAAAGGAAGTATTCCAAAATAAGAAGCAATTATGGAGTTTTGTCCAAAAAGCTTGGAATGAAAAACCAGTAGAGACTTGCCGTAAGCTTATCTCCAGTATGCCAAAAATAGTACACAAAATTACTCAAAACAATGGTAAATATACCGGCTACTAATGATGAACTTTAAATATCAACAAATAGAGCCGATAAAATCGAGTTATTTTTTTTTTTTATTAAAATGTACTGAATGTACTTATTATTTTGTCCAGTCATTTAATCCATTTTTTACGTTTTTGATAAGACTGAAAGATATTTTTGTTTTTTATTAATGTTATACCTTTTTATTTTATTTAATATGTTGTAAAAAGTTAACTATAAATTTGTTTTTCTATTAACTTAAATAAATTTTTGACTACAAGCCATTGAACTAATTATGTGAACGTGTACTTATTATTTTGACCATATGTGTACTTGCGACGTTATGTGTGAGCCGGGGGATTTCGAAAATAACTCCAAGCCCTGTTATCCATATCAGTTTCTGGATTTGGGTTTTGGGTCCCTGAAATTTAGTAATTTTTTATCAATGAAACGAATATTAAGCTTAATATGCCAACAAGAAGTTAAAATAAACTAAGTGCTTGGTGACACATTCTGCTATGTCTACGTTCTAAATTTTTTTAAAAATAAAAAAAAAATATTTCGCAAGCAAAAACATTCATATTTCGAACTCCTTAGCCAAAGATATTTAGGACTGTAGAAAAATTGTCACAACATTTAGTACAATAAAGTCTTTCAGAAAACACATACTTATAAAAATGAATATGAAAAAACACAATAAAAACAAAAAAAAAATTCACATGGCACATGAATTCCAAGAAAATCAAAAAATAAAATCGCTAAAAAAAAAGAAAACACTTACGAGCACCACAACAACATCATTACGCTTCATTTTGTGTTCAACAAAAGCTCATCCAGTGTAACCAACTAAATAACTGGATTTGAGCGAAGTCGCCGGCTGCTGTTGTTCCTCTTGGTTGTGAACATTAAAATTTTTATTGGTCACGTACATGTTATGCAATAAATAGCAGTATTTAAAAAAAAAAAAATTCTATTGGCGATGCTGCCAGATCAGTGTAAAATGTAAGAAAAACGACGGGACGAAGGACGAGATAAGTAGATAGCACTAAGAGCCAGCAGTGAAAGCAGAAAGTGCATTTTGTTGGTCCATTGATTTTTCACGAACTTAATGATACGTAAGAAAATATAAAAATTGAAAAGACAACAATGGAGATAAAAATAACATAAACGACGGAGAAGGTCGAAGAATGATAACGCAATTAGTTGGGGTTTAAATTTTAATGAGTTGCATAAGCTAAATGGGATTTTCAAAAGGACATTTTAAGCAGTCTGTCTACATTATCAATATGAAGATGCACTAAAATAATGTATATAATTTTCTGTTGACTTTGATTTATAAATACCAGCTTGATCAAAAAGTTTTAGGACTCGTCACCGTGTGGCGCTCTCGTTCGTCCGATTTCAATTCTCTTTTTTTTGTTGTGTTGGTAGAAGTGTCATGGACGTTATGTCAAATTTTCAGCTTGACAGCTTGACATTTCTTGAAGTGACGCCGTATTGTGTGCATCTACTTTTGTGTGTGGTTTCGATTTTTTACAAAAAAAAAAATGTCATCAACTTTGCAGCAACGAGTTTGCATTAAATTTTGTGTTAAAAACGGATTTAACGGTGCGCAGACGTTGGAAATGTTGGGAGTACGACACGCAATCCAGACATCAAGCGAGTGAATGGCGTTCACCCAATGAGCCGCGACCGAAAAAACCACGTCGTTTTCAATCGAAAAAGAAGGCGATGCTCACGGTTTTCATGGACTACAGAGGTGTTGTGCATCATGAATTCCTCCCAGAAGGTCAGACCGTCAACAAAGAATATTATTTGGGCGTTTTGAGACGTTTGCGTGAAGCAGTTCGCCAAAAAAGACCGGATTTGTGGGCAAACAACTCGTGGATTTTGCATCACGACAACGCGCCGTCGCACAATGCGATCATTATTCGTGAGTTTTTGGCCAAAAACTCCATGAATACCGTCCAACATCCACCGAATTCGCCTGATTTGGCTCCCTGCGACTTTTTCCTGTTCGGCCACCTGAAGAAACCGCTCCGCGGATCGCGTTACAGCAGCCGAGAAGAGGTCATCGAAAAATCGAAGATGGCCCTGATGGCCATACCGACGGTCGAGTATAAAAAGGCTTTTGAGGACTGGGTCAAGCGTTGGCATAAGTGCATTGCAGTCGATGGGGAGTACTTTGAAGGAGACAATATCGATTTTGATGAATAAACTTGTATTTTTCATTTTAAAAATAAAGTCCTAAAACTTTTTGATCAAGGTAGTATGTCATTACCGAGTAATTAATGACTACTGGATAAAGTATTGCTTTACCACGATAAGTTAAAAGGCCATAACTCCAACTTTTTTCTGAATTGCTTTTTATAGGGTTCTCGAATCGGTCTAAAGGAGTGCACATTTTTATGAAACTTTAATGGAATATGTTTTCCTTATTTTCTGTAAAATTTTGTTTTATCAGATTTCCTATAGAAAATTATACTGAAAATTTATAAGTTGTCAATTCATCTTCTTTTTTTCTAGAATTTGCCAGAAGTGCACAACTTTAGATTTAGAATTGTGACTCCCTTCCTCATTGCAAATCCTTTATTTAAAAAGTACATTTTTGCAGTATTTCGCTTATTTGCAACATTGGTTGCATTGTTTTTAAAAGAAAATAATAAAAAATAATGAGCTAGAATAGAAAATGTACCCACTTTATCAAATTTACTGAAATTAATTGCCTTAGTTTTCCTGAAAAAGTGATTTCCACGGCAACGCGGACTGACAGGTAGAACGATAAACATAGCTTAATCTATTTAAAAGGTGACGCTGATGAAGTATATCCAACCCCCAAGTAAAAGCAGGTGACTTAGACAAAATATAACAGCTCGAGTTTGGGACCCCAATATTCGCACATAAATGTTATAGTATAGAAAAAATCAAAATATGTATCGAAAATTGATACGACATTCTATAAATAATGTTGCTATGATTGCTATATAATTTGACAAAAATTACGCGAGTTATGCTGCTTCCCATTTTCAGAAACGTCTTTTAGTGAAAACGCATCTAATATGTCAAGAATCCGATGAAAATTTTTTTCCCCAATCTTCTCTCTCTCTTTTTTTTAAAAAATTTACAAGAGGAAACATTTAAAATAGAAAAAATTAAAGCAGTTCATCTCCTGACAACTTTATGTCGAATAAACAGATGTTACCTAATTGAATTTAACATTTTGGAAACCAACCAAACTCTTCCACAAAGTTTCATGCTTGAAAAATTTTTTTTTGCGGTCATCTAAGTTATACAACTTTATCCAAATCGCCAAATCCAAACTTTAAAATATGAAAATTGTGTTTCACTTAAAAAAAAATGAAAATTTTTAGATTGTTGTTTTCGCTTAAGTGATTTTGTCCATCGCAATCTTGGAGATAGTTAGATTAACATACTTAGTATAAACTTTCAAATTTCTAAACCAAATAAAGTCCTTACGGAAAACAAAATGATCTTCTCTTCGAAATGCGTTAGCTCTTTGATTTATTAATTTAAGTTTCAAAGTCTTTTTTTGTTGTTGTTTTTCCTTCCCATTACATTTCACTTTCATTTTATTGAATGTTTCTTTTTGTTTGGATGCTTAACCTCTAAAAAGGTAAAAAGGTACCGCCACACTTTTCTTTTTTATTTTGGCATGAGAAAATTGCAAAATTCAAGGAACAATTAAATTTAATGGCGACGCAATTAACTCTTTATTTTCATGCAACCATTACAATTTTAACACTTTTTTATTTTAAATTTCTCACTTTTCTCAATTTCTCTCCTCTTAATATGCAACCTATCCTTGAAAGTACTGCCTGACCCATATATTTGTCAAAGTCACGTTAACGTTTTGCTAGCTTGTGATATAAATTATCACAGGCAAAAATGGGAGTACAAAAAGCACACAGATATTCTATACATTTAAAAAGACCGCGTAGCTACAATTTGAATGGGAGTAACAATAACACCAACAACTCGGCACAGAGGTCATTTAATTAATTAACCCACCAAAGTAACGCACAACCCAACGAACCAAAAAACCATTCAAAATAAAATTAAAAAAAAAAATTAATGTAAAAAATGGCAGCATCTCCGCAAACGTTCACCGTTTTACCTCTGATGACCCTTAGAAAAAAGTGGCAGCAAGTAAAAAAACCAACACCAGCAACAACAACAACATAAAACAACTGATGGACAACGCGCTTTGCTGTAACCTAAAATGTGGTAAATTGTTTGAATTTTCCATAAAAAAAAAACTAGGTAGGCATTTCGTTCCTCTTGTTGTTGGCTGTTGCTTTTTAGCGGCGGTTCCTTGTCTTCTGTATTTTTTTTTCCTTTTGGCTGTTAATTTCCAGCAACCTATTTTAACATTAAGCACCTTTCTTATTTTGTTTTTTCTTCTTTCCTATTTCATTCTGCTCGTTGGCGCGCTCTCACTTGACTGTTTTTCTGCTTGACTTGGTGTGTATTCAAACGCTTTACTACGCGTTTAAACTGATTTCTTCATTAAATTTCCATGAAATACAACAACAATTATACGAGTGGTTGAAAAAAGCATCTTTTGTACATTAAAAGCGTGGAAACACTCAGTCCTTTAGTGTGCGTAAGTAAATAAATTAAAGCAAAATGTAAAAAAATTAAGACGCGTTTTACTTTAAATAAACGTCTGCTTTTCTTTTGCACGCCTCAGTTAATCATAGCAAACATTACATAAAAAAAAAACGAATTATAAAAAAGTTTACAAATTAAACTATACAAAAACAATAATCGTATGATTTCCTAAGTAAATTAACACAGATTTTTGGCTTAAAATATTCTTTGGTTCACCATGTCGTATGAGCAAACTTTTTTGATTGAATCGTATGAAGAAAAAATTAAATAATATGAAAAAATTTTTAAAAATCGCTTTGAAGCAGGAAAAAATTCTTATAATTTAAGTGAAGGCAAAACAGCTCAAGAAAGAGGAAATAAAAAATTGCAAAGAATTTTCTAAACAGAAAAAAATTGTGTTATCAACATCATAATGGCATAGAGCATGGCAGGTTATTTTTCAAGTTTTTTCAAAGTTAATTTTATTTTTGAAATTTCACATCGTTCTAAATCTGTAACTCAAACGCTTTGACCTTGATATCGTCTTTCGCATGGTTTAAGCATTTTCATTATTATTATTATTTTATATTTTTATGTATTAAGTTTCAATTTTATGCAAAATGGTCACCCTTTTTTGGTCAATGTCCATTTGGCCATTTTATCTCCAAATTACAAACACCAGAAAAGTTTCCCAACATTTTTTAGTAAACAGTTTTAAAGACATTTAAAATCACGGTAGCAGACTACTTCACCGTCTGCTGAAATAAAGGCTACCATAAGCCCCTGACCACAAGATAAAGTGCCCTCAAATAAAAAACAAAAACAATTGAAGAACTATTGGTTGATTACGAAATAGCGGGTATTCATGAAATTACAAAACATTAGAAATATGCTGATAAAATATGCATTTAAAATTGAAAAATATGCAGCTAAATTTTGAACTGAAAACCTGTAAAATCCATATTTTAATGTTAGTTAAAAAAATTAGAAAAACGCAAGAATAAAAATTTACATTTATGAAAAAATGTTTTTTAATAATTTTTTTTTGAACGTGAAAGACTCCAGATTGTTATAAAAATGAAGTGGTGCCGCTAAGGGTTAAAATAATTCACTCAAATTAGGAACTATATAAAAAAAAATATAAGTTCCAATTATTCAAATTTAAAATTTGACCAGGAACTAATGGAAATTTGGCCCAACTTCATTCATCTTAAATCGACTTAAGCAGTTTTTTCTTATTGCCACAGATATATTAAAAATATGTAATATTTTTTTTGTTTGCATACTAATGCGAATAAAAATTGTAAGTTTCATTAAAAATTATTGACTGTCCTTAGGCGTAGGCAAAATCATCACTTTATGCAGTGCTCATGCTCATCAGCTCACTTAGCACTAAAATTTAGAGAAAACTAGGGACGTCTCAACTGAATTTTAACATAAACATTATTAGGATCTGGCTGGAATGAGTCACAAGCACTATTTTGCGAAACTCTTGGGTATAAGCATTTTAGATGATGTACTTTATATTAGCATAGCTTTCACCCAGTAGTCATCTAGGAGCAAAAAATATTGCTCGCAACAGCACATTGGATCGCAGCGTTACATTTTAATTTCAAATGCTTATGGAAATTCCTGCTAAGCGCCTTTCAATTTTTAATAAAACTAAACTCACAAACATCGCCTCAAAATAACATTATTTCAAAATCAACAATAAAAATATGATATAAAATTAATTTTTTCTATGAAACAAATTAAAAGAGCCGACATTATGCCTTAAGTATTTTATTAACATTGATATTATCTTTTCATTACTTTTTTCTAATTGCCTTATAAACACTCCATAACAGAATGTAAATGCTTACATATATCCTTAAAAATACACACAGACAAGCCATACAAGACATACACACCGACAGCAATTGCTGTATCATGCGCCAACTTAGCATGTTTTTACGATACACTTTTGTACAGTTCATAAAATTTTCTATGATGCCTTTAGGTTAAACTGCTGCCTGCACACATAAAAAAGCTGTAAATAAAAAATCCTGCCATATCATTACGTAAATTACACGCGCACAAGGATGCAAAACGAAATAAAGAAAAAAATCTCAAGTTACTAAGTAAATCTGCAACAACAAATTAACGCCTGCTATTAGTTAAAGCTTAAAAATGTCTATCATAGAAAGTTGGCTGGATGATTTGTCAAGGTTACGACGCTTTTGCGCCACATCCAAAGTTGGCAAGTGTCTGCCGTTGGTCGCTAAAGGCAATGAATTAGTGAAGCGCCAGCAACAACAGAAAAAGAAATACTGCTGACCCAGATATAAAATTCAGATAAAATGTGATTAAAATGCTATGATTCTTTATGCACGCAACATTGGGACAAATACTCACGGTCGTGGTGATGGTTGGCAGCGAGGAAGCGCTAAAAAAAACCAAAAATAAAAAAAAGTTCAATACATTTTTTTGATGCTTTACGAGGTGTTTAATGTGGGCGTTTTGTTAGCTGAAGTTGAAAATTGATGAATAAATAAGATAAAGTTTTTTTTTGCACTCAATATTGTGTGTTGTGTTAATTAAAAGCGTCATTGAAATAATTTTTGTAGATATCGTACAACAGTTTTAGTTTTTCTCCTTTGTTAACAAAATAAGCGATGAATTCGTTTGTCAACACCAAATTTATTTTTTAGGTTCAAAAGTTGCCTTTTTTAAAACAAATAAATATAAAATATTTTAAAAGAGTTATTTATTTGAGACTTTGAGACTGATTTATATTCGGAAAACCCATATTTTTCAGTAAAATACAATTTTAAGCTAAAATTAAAATAAAAGCGATGAAGAGCGAAAATCCGCATTGACGAATTATTGAAGAAATTCATAATGAACGCTTTTATTCATCATAAGAAGTGGCATAAGAATCCGGAAGGGATCGTTTTGGACCCATTTCCAAAAAAAAAAAATATTTGCATTAATCGATTAAGGTCGATAATAGATTTTTAACATTATTTGGGGAGGCATTAGATCTTAGTCGATCCTTTTTTTTAAAAAAAAGGGTTTTCACCAATCGATGCGGAAAGTTCAAATTTTCTGTAAAATACTGACATTCAATAGTCAACAGAAACAAAAAACAATTTTTCGCTATTATCTCGCTTAGTGTTAAGCGGACACAAATTCAATCTGTACACATGTTTAAGATAAAATGGTTTTCAAAAATTAAATTAGCCCCATCAATCGCGTAAGTTCTACCGCTTTTAAAATAATCAAGGTCGAAAGATAAAAATATGTTTAACACTTAACATTTTTTTAATATTTTTTATACAAAATCACATATTCTACAACTTGCCCCTTACTTTAATTAAAGTTCGACTAATATGAACAAAGGCCCAGGGGATGCCGCTGGTAATACAAAAAAAAAAAAATTCGAACTCAACCTATCGGTGCATTTATTGGAGCTAGTTGTAGTAAGCATTTGTCGGAAAGCAAGCAATAAATGCTATGATATGGTTTCTCACACTTATAAAGAGTTTGAGCTCAAATTGGATTTACAAAGTAAACTAATCACAATTTATTAACATCCAGTTGGCCCGCCCTTTCCCGCTCAAAATATTGCCAAAAAGTCGGTATCATATCTCCGCAAATCGAAATGAATTGATTTTCGTTTAATCAACGTTAGGGAATATTGAAAATTTAATTTTAAAGGAAATACTGTGTAGCCCAAATAGTGCATGTTTTGATTTTGCTCGAAATATCTTCTTATCTGATGAAGCGCCTTTTCATCTCGGCGGCTACGTTAACAAATAAAACTGCTGCTTATGAGGCTCGAAACACTTCGCAAAGATCCTCGAGAAGCCAACTCATCCTCAGAGAATGACAGTTTGATGCAAAAGGTGGAATGGTGGCATTATTGTCCCATATTTTTCAAAAATACGACTGTATAAAGTGAGCGCTGCAGAAGTAGAAATCAGGTCATGAACTTCGACGATCTTTGGATTCAACAAGATGTTGCGACATGCCATACAGCACTGCAAACAATCAGTCTTCGGTAATCGTATAATAAAAATTAACCGCTTTGGAGCTGCGATTTCACGGCGTCGATCTTCTTTTTGTGAGCTACCGTGAAAGATCAATGTTACTCGAAAAAGACAAATGATTCTGACTCCTGAATATTGGCCAAGACATTCATCAGAAAGAGCTTGAAACTATCAATGACGTTTAAAAAAATTAGGCTGATAGGATGCGCTTCTTCAAAGCCAGTCGTGGCAGCCACATTAATAAAGTCGTTTTCCATAAATAAATGAGAATGCGTTTTCAATAAAACCATAACATATGGCAAACATTTTTTTATTTTTGTATTTTTTTTTAATATAAACTTCTATTTGGCCCACCCTTTATAACATCGCTAAGAAATATTAGTGACAGGTCGTTGAACTAACTCCCAGTAAAGGTTTTTCTCAGCAACCATGACATCGATAGATTTGAAAAAAATAGTCACCGATATTATTTTGCCTTTCGTCATTACTTTTAAGAACTAATCATAGTCATTACTTACTCGTAGTCATACACTTAACGAGGTCAGTAGTAGATTGTTCAAAGACATAAAAGTTAAAAATAGTAAAGGAATTAATCAAAACCCAACCCACATTTCTAATATCAGTGAACTACAAAAATTTTATGGCACCCAATTGAAAACGCCCAAAGAATGCATAACAAAAAGAAATAAATTAACTCAAGGCCACATTAAGTTTGAAGATTCTATGTTGCCAAATGATAGCAACTTTAACATTACAATATTAGTAAAAAGAGCAACTCTAACATATTACAGATTCAGCGCTACGTTAAGAGGAAAATTGCAATACAACAGTTAGTTTGACGTACTCTCTCGAGGCAGCGCGCAAGTTCGAAATGTTGCAACCCCATTTCGAAGAGTAAACGAACGCAAAAGTCCTTGCAAATGTTGCACAACCCACAAATTTAAGGTGATGGACGCAAAAGCAACAACATCAACAGCAACAGCAACATGAGCACCCGTTTATCGTAGCAACAACAGACAAAAGTTCAAGGTGACGTTTAGTAGAGCCAATGATCCTTAACACACACACATGCAAACAAATAATGTAACCAAACACGCACGAGCGAGGCGAAAATCGGCGATAAAGAAGAAGAAAAAAAAAATATTTAAATGTGCCATAAAATTGATATTTTAAGATAAAGATAAGAGAATAACCAAAAACATAGGTATGCATAATCGATACATAAGGCAGAGAAGGAAACAGATTTATTTTAGCAAGAAGTCATACTTTTTCCTTCATATTTGTCTCAAATGAAGTGTTTTCAGTGCTAAAATTGAATATAATAATGGCTTATGGTTAGCTTTCTGATTTAAAAGCCTCCGGAAAAAATATGTGAGATTTTAAGATTAACAACTTTTTTAAAACTTCAATGAAGTCAAAAAAATCCAACAATTTAGTAAACGTACTCCACTCTACCAATATAACATATATTTCTCATTCCAATAACTCATGGGACATCTGCACATTGCAATTTACTTATTTCATTTATTAAAAAAAAAGGTACACAAAATTTATCCGCAACCACCCCCCCTAGGTACGCTAATGCCCATCGGTAGAAAATTTTTAAAAAGGTAGGAGAACAAACATGTTGGGCGATAATATTGTTACGAAATTCCTGTCTCTAAGACGATAATTTCGATCTCCTACACTTTTCTGAGTTCGATCACTGGATTGTGTAGCAATCAAAAACACACAAACTTGTTTAATTATAAAATGGTTTATTAAAATCACAAAAGTTAGTTTTTACACGGTACAATTGTTTATTTCATTAATATTCAAACTCTAATATTAATCTGGCACAGACATCTGTATAGACAACAGTTTTACTTAAAATCCACTGTGTCTTAATTTACTACTTAAAGTCAACTGTGTTACCTTATTGCTTAAATTCAACTACCCTCAACTACTCAGATGACAACCTTTTTATACTACAGTTAAATAAAAACCAACAAAAGAAAACTAAACGATACTAGCTAGCATCACTGGCTGTATAAAAATACTTGTACACCATCTAGCGGCCAAGTGTAGTTTTTGTACTAAAAAAGATAAGCCGAAAAGGCGCTGCAGTACACTATAAAAATCGACAGCCGAGAGAAATTATCGCCGTCCTAAAACGCCATCTAGAAGGTATTGGTAACATTCTGGATAATTGTCGATTCAACGCCGATAAACGCCATCTAGAAAGTATTGGTAACATTTTGGATAATTGTGGATTTGGATAATTGTGGAGCAAGGTTTTCAAGTTGTCTGTTTAGGTCAAGTTGTTGGTTTAAGTTTTATGTCGTTCAACTTTTTTGTCTACCGCTTTTCTGCTTTCTTATTTTTTTTTGTTGTTTTGCTGCACTTCTGTGGTATAACTGTTTTATCGTCCAACTATTCTGTCGTCTAATTTTTGTTGTACGATTTGTTGTTATTCGATCTTTTGCTGTCAAATTTCTTGTCGTTCAATGTTATGATCTACAAAATCTTATCGCAATAAATTGTTTTCTTCCAAAATGGAGACATAAAAATATTCCAAAATTCATTTGCAGGATCTTTTTTCCATGATTCTTGCAGGAATTAATTTGCCATTTTAGCGCCAGAACATATTTAGAAAGGTCAGGAATCATCCATTAATTCCCAAAATTCATTTTTGAGCTATTGTCATGCAAATTTTTTCTATCCAGCTAAATGTTTATTTTTGTATATTTTTTAAAGGAGTAAAAACACCATATTAAAGCCTTATATCAAATTTAAAATAAATGGTTGTTCCTTTATGAGGGCGAAATATATTCGTATGGCAATCAGAAACCCCCTAGTTTATATAAATTTTGATTATTCTCAAGCGATTAGTGTAACTATTATTTCTTTTTTTTTGAGAATAACTCAAAGCATAACCAAAAAATTTTTTTTTTCGATATCAGATAAAAATTTGTTCGTATGATTTTGCAATAACAAAAATATTTTTTTAATTTACATATCACATATTTGATCATAAGTCATGTCACAAGACTAAAGCTACAAGCTTTTTAATATTGACAGGAAGTTTTTTCGTTCTAAATTATTCTTAAGTTTGTACATGTTTTATTTCCTTAAATAAATAACAAAATAAACGACAATAAAGAAAAACCAAACATTAACAAAATTCTTGTTTGTTGAAAATTAAAATTTTACTCAACATTTTCTTGGCTTGATTTTTTGTAATTAGTTCTGTAAAAAACGTGACATTTCCTTTGTTATGCATGCGTGCAAATAGAGATAAAGAAAATATACTTAGACATTCATTACGCAGACAAATACAAAAATAAATACAATGGGTAACAATAAGAGCACTGACAGCATAACACAAATATACAAAAGACACAATTTTAAATTAAATATGTAATTTACAATTCACACACACAAGCAGAAGCCCACACACACACATAGATAAAATATATATGCATAACAGCTAAAAGAACAACTTTCTAACTACCTGATATGGAGACTAACATGTGCACGCTTACGCCATGTAGGAAACGCTTTTGAGACAAGGAATCTTTCAGAATTTACTTCAGCAAACTAAGCTAATGTTTACCACAGTTTCCATTAATTGAGTCACTTAGCGCTACATTTCCCGCAGGGTTAGTAACACTACAGTAAAACCTTTTAAAAAACCACGCACAAATGTTACCAACTCAAAAATACAAAGTAATGACATCTAAAATAAAATAAAATGTAATGAAATCTACGCAAAGACGACAAGGTAAATGAAAGTTAGGAAAAAAGAGGAAAATGAGATCCGCAAAAGAAGCAAAAAATATGTCCTTATCATGCCCCTGAGTGGCATCAAGTGAAAATGTGTCACGTTTTTCACGCACTCACGTCATGTTTGTCGTCTTGCAGTAAACATGGTTTTTACGTACTAACTATACGCAGAAGTTTTGTTTCCCATTTTCCCACACTCATTCACACATTTTCACACACACACACAATGAAATTTAAAATAAATGTCAAACATGGCAGCAACAACGAAAAACTCATCCCGACTCTGACTCTGAATCTGAAATACCTGCACAACGCATTTATTACGCAAATAAAGAAAATAAATAAGAAGGCAAAGAAAGTTTTGTTTTGTTTTGTATTCCTTTCTTTTTTCTCCTCTTCTTTTGCAGTTCCTGGTGGGAGCGCAACAGCTTTACCATCGTATTTTCCATCACTTTGTAGCTTTACTTACGTCGTTTGGGTTGTGATTTGACATCTTCTGACACTGAAGTGGCAGTAATCACGCGTTTTATTGACGTCCTCCGTTGAGGTTGGCATATTTGCTTTGGATTTTTATATTTGTGTGAGAATTTCGGCTTTGATTAAAAAAATCCGGCGTTTTCGTGTGGGTCATTCAACTGCGCACAGGTGAGATATTACCTAAAGCTGTATGCTCTATAGCTTAATGAGATTGAAAGGTTTTATTCTTCAAAAAATGTAAATATCTTGTTGCTTTTATATAACGTGTTTTGTTAGAGGAATGAGATGTAAATTGGAAAAATGAGGGAATTATTTTGATTAAATTTAGAACGCGAAAAAATAGAGCGAAATGTCAACAAAGTTAATTTTACAGAGATTATTTACTGTACAGAATTGAAAATTGAAAATTGAAAAATTTAAATGGATCCTCTCTTCGTTATCAGTAAGGAAGTTATCAGTAAGGAAAAATGCGACCGATGACCTAATTTTGTAGTTGAAAAAATACAAAGTTCTTATTCGATTTTACGCAATCAAAATAAACTAAAAAAAGGTCCCAATTACTCTGATATATTGAAAGTATGTAAAATTTTATTATGTGAAATAATAATTTGTTATCATTGCTCGTTTTTGGAAGTTTCCTTGGGTCGATTTGTGTGACATTTTAATAAAATTGTAAGTAGTATATTGTGTGATAGTACTCCAGTGATTTTATCTATACTGAGCGTGGCCTTTCTGTACGGCTGTAAAACAGTGTTAACAAACAACGCTTTGCTAATCAACTAAAAAGTGCTTACCAACAATCGTTTCCGAAAAATTTTGTGATCCAGGCCCATCTCTAACGTCAAAATGCTCCTCTAACGCGCACAAGCTCCTTGAATCAATTTCAGAATGTATTATTTAAAATATATAGCGTTAAAGATATCTCCAAAATCTCGTTACTATGTTTGATACCTGAGATTGTCGCATGAGTGTAAGAGAGTTGGAACAAAAGATAAACATTTGATTCAAACATTCTGACTGATATTTTAACCATAAATGGCGTCGCTGCTCGAATTGTTCCAAAAGTACCCAATTATTTCTAAGGCGAGCACGAAAGCAGGTTATTGAAAAGATGATTTTTTGACCTTTTGTGCACCTCACCTTCATAAAAGAATAATAATTGATGACGAGAGATAAGCTTACGAGTCCGACACTCAAATCAAATAACAGCCTTCGGATTGGCGCCTCAAAAGCGAGCCGAAGTTCAGAAAACCAGAAAATCTGGAACACTTAGCGGTAAAAGATTTGCTCAAAAAAATTAAAAAAATATTACTCACTAATTCAATAAAAAGCTTAATTCAATAAAAAGCTAAAGCTAAAAAGTAAATCAATTTAAATAAAACTTTTTCTTATTTCGGTCATTAACGAAACGAACCACTTAACGACAGCAATGTCGTCAAAGCTTGTTGTTAATTTTAACAACAAATGAAATTTACCTAAAACATATGTGTATGTAGGTTCTTCTTTGTTTTTTCATTGCATACTTTTAGGCATCTTAACCCTAATTCAACAAAGAGTATAACCACAGTCAAGTGCGCACTCGTTGTGTGCCTTTGAAAAGTAGAAAATAAAAAAAAAAAAACAAGGATAGCTATATAAAAAAAAAATATTCATACGCGCACAAATCTAATGTAAAATGGCATAAGATTACATGGCATACCTTCAGGCTGTGTGACATGTTATAACAAGCGTTGTAGTAGGTTAAAAATGGTCTAGTTTATTCTTGCTTGCCGTGTTGCAGCGAATGCAATCCAAGAGCTTTCATTGCCTGGTACAGCAGCAATAGCAGTGGAAACATGGGAAAAAAGCGGCAGCCTTGAAATGGCTACAGTTGCATTTTTTGGGTTTGTTGTCAGATGGTGTTGTGCTGAATTGCTTACATATGAAGTTTATAATATTCTCATGTTAAGAGAGGTATAATATGAAATAAACTCTACTAATTTTAAATTATTAGTTATTTCATAATATATGTATGTCTGTACATATCTTTTATTGTATTATGATAAAGCAAAAACAAATGTATTGAATTAGGCCCTAAGGGCCGTAATAAATAATTTGGTCACCTCAACGTCTTGTTCCTGAAAACATTTTCCTTTTTCTTCTTCTTCAGGGATTACACTGAAAGATTTTAATTCTTCTTATTCTTGTGCTCAACGCATGATATCTAGAAATGGTCAAAGTACTAAACAATGTTACAAAAAAATTTTGTACTAAATATTAATATTGTGTAAAACTTTTCATAATTATTTTTATCATATCTTGAAATGATCAAAATATTACACAAAATCATTATTCAATTTTATTGCAAATATAAGAGGTCCAATATTATTGCACAATATTAAAGGCACAATAATAATAATATTGAAAATTGTACAATATTTTTCAAAACAAAAATTTAAGTTATTCAGTTTGCCCAATTTAACACAACGCCGATTTCGCGTGATCGTTTCCTACTGCATTTTGACATAAAGTTGTTAACGACATTTGCGGCGGTGCTGTTCTATGCGTTACCATATAGTACTTTCTGTAGGCTTGAGTATGTCAAAAGTTACTAAAAATATGTCTTGTGTTACGTTGTCGTTGTCGTTGCCATTGTGCCAAAGTTAAATTAAACCCAACTTTAGCCGTGGTTTTTTTTTTAGAGGTCTCAGCTGTCTGACTGCCTCTCTGCAAAAGAGTTTGAGTTGCTTTTGCTTTGTGGCTAGCGGCGAAATTTTGAACTTTGCTATTTACGAGATTGTTTTCTTTGTTCTTTTGTTCTCTGTTTTATTGCGAGTTTTTTTTTTTTTACAAGACTTTGGGATTTCAAGAGTCTCATGGTGTGTGACTATGTCCTTTGTGTTGGATTTTTTTTATTTTTAAAATAAGATGACAAAGATTTTAGTAGAAATGCAAGCATTTAATTGTATGGCTTGGAATAAGAACTGATATTGCATTGGAAAATCTTAAGTTTTTACAGATCATAAGCTCTGAAAATATTATAGGGATAGTAATAAAAAAGTAACGTAATGACACTGAATATCTTACATATGTTTTCCAGGATATAGTACTACATAGTTCAAAAAGTCCCGGGAATTTTGGTAAGATGGCACCACCACTCTCAAATTTTTCGGAAGAGGCAACTTTTTAAAGAGGAGTTTCAAATTTTGTTGACATTTCTTCTAGTAGTTTTGAAGTTATCGCTGTATGAGTGACGCTACTTTTGGTATTTCGTAAACTATGGAAAAAAGTGAATTTCGCATTTTGAAAAAAATTGCTTTGTCATCGGAAAAAATTAAAAGCAAACTTTGAAATGGATCCAAAAACATCACAGCACGTCTGGTCTGTCGAAAACAACTGTTTATAGATGGTTTGCACCAGTTATGCATCACGTTGAGGCTACCACTTCAGAAAACATCAAGAAAATCCATCTGATCGTGTTGAAAGACCGCAAAACAGCAAGCAGACATAATGAAGTTGTCGATCGGCAGTATTTTCAATATTTTGCATGAGCATTTGGAAATAAGGGCTGCGCGCGCGATGACTGCCGCGTTTTCTGACAATTGATCAATAGCAATATCGTGTCGGTTATTTGGAGGACAATTTGGAGCTGTTTCGGCTTAGCTTAAAAGAGTTTTTGCATCGATTCGTAACATTGGACGAAACATGAATCCATCACCATACAACAGTGTCCAATAAACAGTCGGCAACATGGTTAGAACCGGGTGAGAGTCGGTTGAAGCGCCCAAAAACTCAAACGTCAGCTGGGAAGGTGAGGGCCATCATATTTTGGGATGCACATGGAATAATTCTCATCGACTATCTTGAGAAAGGCACCGGCGACTATTACATAGCGTTATTGTACCGTTTGAACAATGAAATGAAGACAAAACGGCCGCATTTGGAAAAAAGAAGTGCTGTTTCACCACTGCAATGTACCGGCTCATTCAACACATCCACTATATTCTCCAGACTTGGCCCCCAGCCAGTATTATCAATTTTCAAACTTGAAAGATGGCTCCACGGAAAGAGATTTTACTCAAATCCTCCTCGAGGTCGAAAACTGATGCTTATTTTGAGAGCCTCGACGTCGACTACTATAAAAAATGCATCGAAATATTGGAGGATCGTTCGATGAAGTGTATGTCCCTCGAAGGGAACTATGTTGAAGAATAAAATCGATTTATATCAAAAAGTTTGTGTTTTCATTATTTTTCACGGAACTTTTTGAAGCATGTAGAAGCCCCTAAAGTTTTCTACAACTTTCTGCACAGACAGCAGATGGTGTAGGTGTTTATTCTCTACAAAAATGCACAAAAAAGATATATATACTTTTTAATGGGCATCTTAATGGACAATGTGTTCTCAAAAATTATTGGAAGATGATGTCAGATGACTTAAAGAACTCAAACCGAGAACGCAAACACCCAAAAGCGCAAAATTTAGTATTGAAATCGAAAGTTTTTAAGAATAATTTACGAAAAAATTTATCGTACTCGAATACACTAAGCGAACTCATTGAAAACGAGAGATTGTTCGTCTATCGAACCATTTGGTGTTTTTTTGGAGACGCCTTTGATTACGCATTTTAGGATTTCCATCAAGCAAAAAAACTATTGAAAACTTATCAACGTGATCATGATCGTTATTTGATATTCATAACAGAAACATGGGGAAGTTAACTTTAGAAAAAATTCTTTATTGCGCGAAACTTAATTTTTGTTTTTTTCGAAATTCTCATATTGTGTAAAAATATTTCAGAATTATTTTAAGTTTATTTTTGTTTTTCTTTTAGTCTTGACGATTAAGTAGCTATAGTTTCAGGAAAAACTAAATTTAAAAAAAGGCAAATAGCTGTATACTGGTCAAAATAATAAAACAGTTTTAACTTTGAAGCGATCTACGCAATCTCAGATATACAAAATATTTTTCAAAAAATTGGTGATAGTCAATAAAAGTTGAACTCAAAGCTATGGTCCCTTGGTGATTGTGCTGTAGAATTTTATGAAGATCGCTCTAGTTTTTTCCAAGCAATTTAGCGAAAGTATATTTAAAATAATTTTCAGTGTTTTCATTGTCACTGCTTTAAGTGCATCAAATGTTGAAAGTGTTTACAAATTTAATTTTTAGGCTTTTAAACTCTTACTTTTATTTTATTTTTTATATTTTCGCAGAAAACTTTTTTTTTTATAATAACTTGTTTAATTCATCTCATTTTAGCTATTTTTCTAATAGTTGATAGTAAGTTACATATATTACAATCAGTAGATTGTTCTTAAAGTGCACGATCTTTATATAACATTTTCTTTAATAAAACGACCAACATTATCATATGTAAATGTAATTGAATAGATATGTCTCAAATTTTCATCAACTCACATCATCCATCATCATAGCACAAACCCATACAGAAACTGATTATCATAACAAAAAAAAATAAATTGTGTTTTTCATTAAAACTTTGCAAATTAATTCGTTAATTAAAAAGCGAGAACGAGGGAAAAAAAAGAATGTAAATGCGAAATTTATGTGTTTACATTTTTAACACAAATTTTATCTAAACACGACCGAATATTCCCAGTGGCAGCAACAACAATAAAAAGCAGCTAACCCACACACATAAGCATAAGCAAACACACATAAGCAAACGTACATTCAAATCTACACAACTGCAGAAAATGCTGTTTTTGTTTTTGTTTTTGTTTTTGTTTCATATAAAGCGTTCATCCGCAGTTAACCACGCTGACCAACATGTCAGTTCTGCAGCAACAACAATAAAAAAATTTAAAAATTTAAGTTTTTTTGTTGTTGTTGATGATGTTGTATTAAACAATTTCATTTTTACCATATAGTTGTTGTTACCACTATCTGCATGTGAGTGAGTTTCAAAATATTTAAGCAAAATTTTGTCGTTAACGAATTTTTTTATGCTGCTGTTTTGCTACTGATGTTTGCCAATGTTTGTGGATGCTTGTGTTGGCGTGCGGACACCACACACACACACACACACACACACTTGCGTCGTTAAAAACTATTTATGTGCATGTATTCTGTAAAATTTATTTCATTCGCCTTGATTGTGCTGCAACCGCAACAATTTGCTGTTGCTGAAAATTTTTCGCCAAATAAAAACTTCATTAATTTTTTTTTTTCGAAAAAGTTATGAATTAAATTTACAAGGGATTTTTTTTTCGTAATTTCACTTACTACACAACTACAAGTTGTTGTTGTGGAAAATGCCACAAAAATTTTTGCGATACTTAAAAAAAAGTTTAATTAATGAATGTGTTATCGAGTAAGTTGTTGCAACAATGTTTGGTACCATAAACACATGTGAAAAATTTAACAGTGACCTCAGCAACAAGGGTGCGAACTCAATATTAATGAAGTTTCGAGGGTGAAGAATAATTAACTTGTTGGTGCAAGTGATGAGCAAATCAGTCTGGATCTTGCAGTGTTGGCTGTATAACTTTACACAGTTGTGACTGCAATACCACGGAATAAAATTTCAAAAATAAAGGCAGACGAAGTTTTTGCACTGAATTTTGATCTGCAGCGCCTTTTTAATTCAATTAATGGTATTGAATTTTTGACAAAAAATGGAGTAGTAACCAAGCGCAAGCGCACAGAGAAGTTTTGGAGGTACAGACCCCCCAAAGAGAGTTTTAAGCTACAATTTTTAAAATGCATGAGCTTTCTGATTAGGGAAAACTTGAAGCTTATCGATTCATATCGATAAGAATTTGAATCATTTTGACTTATCATCAGTGCTATATCATCTGGAGTGATAGAAAGCTATTGTCATTTCAAAACGCGCGTTATGTCTTTCCTTAATCCGAAAATTAGTCCGGATCACCGACCGAAATGGATACTCAAAAATTTCTAAGCAAATTATTACAATTCCAGCTCGACCATCGTATTTTATGTACATTCAATTGCTGAGAGTTTTCTTTCTATAGCTCTTTTTGTTTTTATTAATTTCTGATTAAAAATACCCTCACAAGCATATCCTGTGGACGTTTTTTTTGAAAACAAAATTGTAAAAGGGTGTATTAGTAAAAAATACCGCATAGGATTCTGTTTTGGCTGGTTGTGCAAAAAGCGCAAACTTTTGCCTTTGAACTTTAGCTGTAAGAAAAACTAATCAGAAAAGTAATTAGTTTTAGAAAAAAAGTTTCACTAACAAAAATTATCCATCAAATTAGAAACCTGCATACATAATATGTATACGAGTAGTAAACATACCTTGATAAAGTTGTTCGACTTTTTATGCTATCGATCGCTAGATATTTATCTTGCAAGGACTCACCAATAACTTGGCGTACTCATTGTCTTCGGCAATTTACGCAAATGTCTCCCTTGGAGATATCAATTTATTAGATGAAGAGCAATATATCAAAGGCAAAAGTGATTTCTCCAAAGTGTTTACGTTTTTTCTTTTGATTTATTGAATTATTTCTCATTTGGTAAAATTATCCAAAAATAAAATTGAATAAATTACTCATAAATAATCAATAATATTTAAAGGACCTTGCGTTATTTTTGATCAATGCTGTTTAGAGTTCACACTCGCCACTTCTGCAGACAAAAAAAAAGGTGGCCTCCCAAGTATTTTAGTGTCTGGGTACGTTCAATAGCGGCTAACTCACTGGTATTTCTCTTTTTCTGTTGGCAGTGCTCCCTTTCTAAAGGGGGTAAGGATGCAATAAATTATTTGAGCACTACGTCACTGAAATGAACTGCAACCTAAGAATTGAGTATTTTAATAGCTTTGGAAATGTTAGGTTTTTTTTATAATTAAACTCAAATTGTCTCATGTTCGTGTGTCGATATTGATATTATTAATTATCTTGTATTTCAGGAGGTTTGCACTAAAGCCGAGCTTATAAGTTAGAGATCAGCATTTTTTTTATGCAAAAAATGACTTAAAAAAAAAATCAAAAAAATTCTTGTATCTTTTAGAATCTATGTAGAAATGTGCAGTATGTAATGTATTCAAATGAAATAATGATTGGCTGCATGTAAACTCTTTTCTCAACTTCTTTTTTTAAAGATGTTCGACAGAACTGAGCTTCGTGCTCTCCAAATTTAGTTGGGTTGCTCTGTTTTTAATAACAAACTGCAACCATATTTTGTATCATCATACATAGTTGCACAATACATTGCGGAATTGTAGCAGTAGCAGCATTTTACCACTTTGATGCCATTAATTTGCTGTGCAGCATTAAGTGGCGCTTCGTTGTGGGTGTGTGGAATTAAAATACTTGAATGCTGTTAGTAAGAGAAATTAATTTTTTTTTGTTAGCCAAATAAATTGTTGCAATTTTCATTTTTCGCCATTGGCAATGTAATGTAGTTACTACATCCTTTATACTTTTTTTTTGATTTCTCCTATCAGTTTTGTCTGCTTACAGTATGTCTGGGGAGATATTAAATATTTTGTTGCAAAATGTTGTACATACATTTTTGTTTTGAAAGCATGTTCCTTAAAACTGTTTTTGACATTCTGAAAGTCATTTTCTGTTTTTTTTGTGTGTATAATATTATATATTCATTGTCTTCTTGTCTACATATATTTGCACCAAACCACACGAGGAACTGTTACGATAATTAAAATAAACAAGACCAAAGTGATAATGATCAAAATCCATTCAGATATGTTCTTGGCGTGAACATTTTTTATTAACTGGGTCTTAAATTCACATGATCTGGTTGTTTCCCAACAGATATCGAGAAAGTGTGCATTAAGACGAGCAATAATTTAGTTGGAGGAATGACATTTGAAAATCATTATCTCCCTCACACGAAGTAAACTGCTTAGTTTTTAATTAAACATTAAATAAATATTGCCATGAAAAATATTTTGAGTATATTCATTACGAGTACAATCTCCACCAACATGCCTGGGGCCCAGATTATGCATTTATGAGAATTTTTTGTGACTAGAGTTTGCCCCCTTTAGTGACAATACGAAACAGTTCAGTACCATTTTACCTGATTAAATGTCATCGCTACCAAAAATAAAACTATGGTTGCCATGACCTTATCTCCATTTCTTCGTCAAACTTCAATTTAACTATACAAAATATCATCGAAATCGGTCCATTAGCATAGCTGTGAAAGAGTTTTTCCCGATATGGTTGTGGTTCCGCATAAAATATTTTCTGGTTAGGGGTGTGGCTCCACCCACTGAAAACAAATATCTTTCTCCGAAATTCAATCTATCTCTGTATCAAATTTCATCAAAATATGTCCATCATCTTAGCAGTAAAACTATATTTTCCCGTAAGGCGTGTAGCTCCGCCTACTAAAAAGATCAATGCTAAAGAATCAATCTTTCGCCATTCCAAATTTTATCAAAACTGGTGCAGCGGCTCAGCTGTTAAAGGCAGTACCACGCCCACCGAAGGATCCCAAAGTTTTTAATGCATTTTTTTAGAGTTCAATCTATCTACATATCAAATATTATCACAAGTCCATTATCTATCCATTATATTATAGGTCCATTAATTATAAAATTATGTTGTGTTGTGTTGTGTTGTGTTGTGTTGTGTTGTGTTGTTTTGTGTTGTGTTGTGTTGTGTTGTGTGGTGTTGTGTTGTGTTGTGTTGTGTTGTGTTGTGTTTTGTTGTGTTGTGTTGTGTTGTGTTGTGTTGTGTTGTATTGTGTTGTGTTGTGCTGTATTGTATTGTGTTGTGTTGTGTTGTGTTGTATTATGGCAGTTAAAAAGGGATATAACTTTTTTGACTTCGCCCATTAATATATAATTAGATAATATTGCTCATACAGCTATTGAGCGGGGTCTGCAAGAAAATTTCGAAGCTGTCATCCTCTTCATACGTGAAAACGGTTACAAATTGAGACCACTCACTGGTGACTTGAATTTTAAGTCTTAGCAATACTCATTAAACACTCTCTATTTTGTCATATTTGCTGGAAAAACTTTAACTCAAAAGATTTAAAGAAGCGAAAAAGACCTTAAGTTTTTGTGCTTTTTTTTTGTTTTGCGCAACCACTTACAGTAAAAGTGGATAAAAAAATGATCCCAACCACTCACAACAACAACTATAGCAACATCGAAAGCAATAATAAAAATAACTTAAGTTGTTTACGCTACCGTGCGTTTGTTACTTACGTTCGTTTTCCATCCATTCCATGTCTACACCGATTTCATGAATTAATTGCGATACTTGATTATCTAAAAAGTTTTCCGTTTATCAAGACTAAGAAGAAGTAGTAGTTGAAATGGAAACAGCACCAAGCCAGTAGCATCCAAGAAGGAGCAGCAGTCATGGTTGCATGAAGTTATACCAAGATTTTTGGAATAAAATACGAAGTCGAAAAAAAGGCAACTGCTGCGGCAGCAAATGCGTGTGTTGCTTGCTGTTTGTTGGTACTTCCCACTCGGATCATTAAAACTTGAAACAAGAAAGCACTCCAACTGCACTTTGACTTTCTCGATTACTTTCGTAATGGTTGGCAATTTCAACTCAAAAACTACAAACGGAGTTAGAGCGCAAACAGAACAGATGTACAAAAAGTGACATCTGTGGAGTGTGCACTTTAAAGAACATAAAATTCATTATCGATACTGGTGACTTTTTGATATTTTTCTTTACGAATATTTGTATTTATTTCAAGAAACTACTTCAACTTTCATAGATGCTTTAAAAAAATGTATGTATATTTTGAGTAAATTTTTGCTCTTGACACTTAAATTAGCTCCTTATGCCAATACGAAAAAATATATTCAGGAATAGAAGATTTTTTAAACAATTCTGTAATCAAATACTTTTTACATATACTCAAATGAATTAGTCTTTCATAAATATTCTGCGAATAAACTTAGTAGCTATAGACAATTTTATCTCTGGGCATAGATTCTATTGCTCATAGTAAACTTTCCGTTGAATTCCCCATCGAGATCTTGCTCAAAATAAAAATTTTCTCACAAAATTACTTAAAAGTAAACTACATATATTGCTAGATTGGATATTGGACTGTCTTGCCCTTGGTTCGTTAACCAATGGCTTAGAATCTATGAGCCATATTCCTTTCACAAGAATTACCACAACATAGACAACAAGAATGCTGAAAGAATGCTTCCATTCAATCTCTTCAATATTGAATGGAAGTAAATGAGAAATAATCTCAAAGGACACTTTGCTCTCGAAATTCATTGAATTTTTCTATAATACTACTATAGTTTTTCACTCCATTGACGTCAATAAGAGTCGAGGCATTAAGGAATAGATGATATTGTAATGTGTAATTTCATTTTAACAACTAGTGGAAGTATTCATAAAAATTATCATAGCCATACTAGTTGACGGGACTAAGTTTTTCAACTTTATCCTTATCTACCAGCTTTGAATCCGAAAGTATACATGACATGAGCCCCTGAAGAGTATTGTTATCTTTTGAAGCAAGTGAGCCGATTGCTTCTGTATAACATATCAAATTAACAACATACCAACAGCTGTCTAACGATACTGTTGCTCAACGATTTTTTAGTGTTTCAAAGAGAAATCAGTGCAGCGTAAAAAGCTGCGCAGTAAAGAACAAAATAGGAATAAATGAAATCAAGGAAGAAAACCAAAATATCTTAATACCGCAAAGAGGCATGACCGACCAAGAAATCCAGCACTTGCAATGGAAGTGTAAAATGCGTAATCAGAGCACTCTCGGCTCAGCCACTCAACTAATTAGTCCGTCACTCACTGGTTCACTGATTTGTCTCTGATAGTGGCGCTAAAGTAAAACGGAAATAAATTTTTATGTCCTTGTTGTGTTTCGTTAGCAAAGAACGTTAACAATTTCAATTATGTTAAAGCACGCGTCATATTGACTGAAATTTCAATATCTTGCAACTTATATCGTTCAAGTCAAAAAAAAAAAAATATATCTATCACTCGAGACCATTTATGCTCAAGTAATAAAGTCAGAAGTGTCAAAAATTAATGAAATCTTTTTCAAGTCATTCAAGACTCAAACTAGTTCAGAGTACGATTGAGCATCATATAATCCGATTGATATACTAAAAAGGCGTTTGAGAAAAACTGTTTTGATGGTTTCCACCCACTTTCCGGAATCCGTTTTCCGGAATGGACATTTTCCGGAACGACCAAAAACCCAAATTTTTTTTCCGGAACCGATTTTCCGGAATAAACATTTTCCGGAATGCACATTTTCCGGAATGATAATTATTCGTATACGTAAAATAAAAAAGAGCTTCAAAAAGAACAGCCAGGCACTAAAATAATAGCTGAATTTAGTCTTGGGAAAAACGTGAAGGCGGCCTCAAAAAAGAAATGGTTGGACTTCCCACGTAGAATCGGATCACTCGTTCAAAATTACATGCAGTATGTAGATCGCGGAGATGACCTACGATTTCTGCGCTCAATCGCACACAACATAGTTCTGTGAAAATTTCAAGTTTTGTGTACGATGATTTATACAAACAAATTTCATACGTATACAAAATATTTTAATCATGACGCATAAGTTAGTAATTATTATATCCGTAAAACAGTCGTTCCGGAAAATGTACATTCCGGAAAACCGATTCCGGAAAAAAAATTTCGGGTTTTTGGTCGTTCCGGAAAATGTCCATTCCGGAAAAAGATTCCGGAAGTGTACAATAATCGTTTTGACAAGCCAATATGAAGAACGTTTACTATGGGCTAAAATTTTTTGCTTAAATATTTTCATTGGTGAAATTCAATTGATAGCAATAATTTCCTTAGCATACATACTAAGTTTGTCTTTATATATTTTATCTATATATCTATCACTCGAGACCATTTATGCTCAAGTAATAAAGTCAGAAGTGTCAAAAATTAATGAAATCTTTTTCAAGTCATTCAAGACTCAAACTAGTTCAGAGTACGATTGAGCATCATATAATCCGATTGATATACTAAAAAGGCGTTTAAGAAAAACTGTTTTGATGGTTTCCACCCACTTTCCGGAATCCGTTTTCCGGAATGGACATTTTCCGGAACGACCAAAAACCCACATTTTTTTTCCGGAACCGATTTTCCGGAATAAACATTTTCCGGAATGCACATTTTCCGGAATGATAATTATTCGTATACGTAAAATAAAAAAGAGCTTCAAAAAGAACAGCCAGGCACTAAAATAATAGCTGAATTTAGTCTTGGGAAAAACGTGAAGGCGGCCTCAAAAAAGAAATGGTTGGACTTCCCACGTAGAATCGGATCACTCGTTCAAAATTACATGCAGTATGTAGATCGCGGAGATGACCTACGATTTCTGCGCTCAATCGCACACAACATAGTTCTGTGAAAATTTCAAGTTTTGTGTACGATGATTTATACAAACAAATTTCATACGTATACAAAATATTTTAATCATGACGCATAAGTTAGTAATTATTATATCCGTAAAACAGTCGTTCCGGAAAATGTACATTCCGGAAAACCGATTCCGGAAAAAAAATTTCGGGTTTTTGGTCGTTACGGAAAATGTCCATTCCGGAAAAAGATTCCGGAAGTGTACAATAATCGTTTTGACAAGCCAATATGAAGAACGTTTACTATGGGCTAAAATTTTTTGCTTAAATATTTTCATTGGTGAAATTCAATTGATAGCAATAATTTCCTTAGCATACATACTAAGTTTGTCTTTATATATTTTTTTAGGCTCATAATATCAATAAGCCATTTTAACATTTGATTCTGTCGTATTTAATGTTGCTGTACTTAAGTAATATTTAATTAATAATCATTACCTTGCACTACTTATATCGCACTAACCTTAATTAACATGAACATAATTGCATGGCTTTTGCGAGCCAACCTAAATGCATTGAAATCCATATAACGACGTTAATGTTCTGCATAAAGAAGCGCACACTACAACGAGAAAAATTTGTCGACAAATGGAATATTCAATGTAAAATCAACAGAGTTATTGCATTACTGTTCGAGTTACTTGTACTAGATATTTGCAACTGTAATTTGCAACTAAATTAAACTCGCATACTCTCTGACTCGATTTGGAAAGCATTTGTTAGCCTTACGCTTGCGAAGGTAAAGTCCACCTTGTTGGATCATTACTTATACGTCAGATTTAAAAAAGCCTATGGCTCTTCACATTTTGAAGATGTTCTCATTATTGATAGCTTGTGATCTTTTCAGTTCATATTCATTCTATGAACTTGTATTTGAATTGCCACAAACTATATTCGATTTGGATAACACTTGTCTGAATAGAAATCCGGTAACCGTAGAAATTTTATGAAAGACTTTTTAAAAATGAAGAAAACTTTAAAACTATTTTAAATTTATGGTT
Source organism: Tricholauxania praeusta (assembly GCA_949775025.1). NCBI lineage: Eukaryota > Metazoa > Arthropoda > Insecta > Diptera > Lauxaniidae > Tricholauxania > Tricholauxania praeusta. Next base: position 151,726,534 of record OX459028.1, read on the forward strand.
TCCCATTAAATTTTTTAGAAATGTTATGAAATTCAATGACTATTCCATTTTTAAGCTTTTTTTTTGTTAATGAAATGAAAAGTGTCTAAAACTACATGAGAGTTTGTAATTTTAAAAGTAAAAATATCATTTTATTTAATTATATAATCTTAAGACTCCGTATTTATTTTCCTTGTGGAAAGCTATAACAACTTAGATTTGATTTAAGCCTTGTAAATATATCCGCATTATTATATGTGTAACTCCTGGAAAATTTGAAAAAAAAAAATTTTGTAAGACTTTTGATTCATCAGCTTTTACCTTATATTCTAACTATGTACTAGAAATCCGGTTTTGAAAGTCTTTATTTGACAATTGTTTGAAATACACTCTGCTAGTTAACAAGACTGTTTTTGTACTGTGTAAATATTAAGCTCAATGCTTCAATCATGCCTACAGCAAACTAAGACCTTTCAGTGCATTATTTCCTAGGCGTGCACATAAAAGCGAACTTATACTAATACATAGACAAGGATTTGCTTAGAGAATTACTCACTTCAAGCGTTAAAGCATTGATGACTTTTACTACTTTGTATGTGGTTTCGGCAACGCAATATATCTACGCAAGTACATATTCCAACACATACTCATACAATACGAACACTATTTGCATGAACATAAATTTGAATAAGATATATTAACTCATGCGAAAATTTTTGTTGCTGTTAATGCTATCGTTTTTGTTACCTTTCAAATCGCATTCAGCTATGCGGAAATTCATGAAATCTATTTGCAGCAGAATGAGAATAGGAGATATGAGAAATTGTTTTATGTAGTTGAACTAAGCCCAACATATTTTCAGTGGAATTAATTAATTGGAATTCAATAAAATTTTGATTTAAATTTTTTAACAGTTACACGGAGAAAAACATTATTTCATTTAAAATAAATTTCACAGTTTCTTCAATTCAATACTCACTTTACGCTATATAGAGTTATAATTATTCTGTTCCATAGAATATGACCATAGAATTAAACAAAATAACAATTGAACTCAATAATTATAATTCATGGTTCCTTAGATAAGTGGTGGCAATGCTTAAAAAATTTATTTTAAAGTTAAATTCATAAAGCTTGCTGCTTTGCTTTGATTTGGTTCATCATTAAAAGAGCTCAAGGTTTTTAAAATATAGTAGTTGATAGAAAATTTTTTTTAATGTATTCTACTCGCACATTTATGTATTGGCTTTGTATTGACGACAATTTAACATATCTCAAAGTGTTATTAGCCGTAAATAAATAATCCATTCATTAATACCACTCCATTAACGTGCAATTATCTATACTCAATTATATTAATTTGTTTATTGCATGTCCATATGCAGCTATTGAGCTATAGGCATTTAACACGGCAATAATCACAAATACGAGTTTTCGCATAATTAGTCTACTACTGTGAAGGTGGAACAAACTTTCATGCAATATTATAGATATCTTCAAGATTTAAAAAAAAAACATCTTAAACTCATGAAAACTTTATGTGACAAAATATTCTAATTTTATAAAACTTTTTAAGTTTGTTATTTAATTTCAAAACAAAACTCTTAAAATTATATAGAATTCAGTTAATTAAAGAATTTGACTTTACTAAAAGGTCAAAGCTATACGATATTTTAAGGTCTGAAAAGATACTGCATTAAGTTATGTTTATTCGAAAATTGTTCCCTTAAAGCTCAATATCATACTATATTATCTTCAAGATTATCAGGAGGTTCTTATAAGCATGTAATGCAATAGAAATTTCTGCAAAAATTAAATTTTTAATCAAACTTCTGATGTTATTATTGTACTGACATTAGCATTTTTATAAGAACTTTTTATAAAATATGTGTTCATATGGTACATCATATGTCGAAATGATAGAGTTCTTCGATTTGATTTTGCTTCTTTTTTTAGACATATTTATCTAGTTGCCTATAAATGTTTTTGCTATTTGTTAAACCATATATATAAAAAGTATATTATGTCTTTAAATATTAACTCTTTCACAAAATTGCAAGTACGTCGAATGTTTGAAACTAACAAGAATTTCTTAAAAAAATCTTAAAAACTTTTTATCTCTTACAAAGCAAATTATATTTTGAGTTTTATAAAAAATTCGTCATAACTCAGAATGAAATTTGTACATAATTTTTTTCTTTATAACAAAATTAAATAAAAACATAAGAAAATGTACATCAAAACAGAGATGTGAACTTTTTCTTCCACCCTTTCTGAAGTCTTCCGAAATTTTCAACAAATTTAACGTTTTTCAAAATTAAACAAAAATACATATAGCAAAGTTCACTTTACCTTCGCAATTAGATTTCTATTTAAAGGACTTTAAATAAGAATATATAACATGCCTAACTATTTAGAATCCTATAAATTCATATTCATATGAACTTTGATACTAGATAATAAGATCGATGATTTTGTATATAGCTTTTACCATCACATTTCATTATCTGATAAGCCTGCATAGTGAAATCCAGCTTCTTTATGTTTAATTAAATCCTACGAAAATTACATGATACCTATAAGAATTAAGTAATTAAAAGATTTTATAATAAACTTAACTAGATTTTACAAAAGTCCCATGTGACAAGAGACCTTAAATGCAATTTACTTTCACAGTAATTTTTTTTTTTTTTTGTCTTAAAATTAGATTCGGTCAGTAGCTTGCATGTAAATCATTTACCAACCATTCCGTTATTGACAAACAAGAGGTGTTTTGTTAATCGAATATTTGAATTTAGAATAACACAAAAATCTAAATAAATTTTATTAATTTAAATAAATTTTTATTATCAATAAATAAGTTCATTTATTGACTGGAATCATAACAAAACTCAATTTGAGCTTTTGCAATTAAATCACATTTTATTTTCTAATTTGTTTGCAGTACTTCATGTTTGTTTTTTGGGCTCATATGACAAATTCCCTATTCGTTTTATACTTTTCAAATAGTTTTCAACTTATCAATCAATAATCAAAAAATCAGCGTAATTTTGCGTATAATTCATGTGCAATAATGTTTTTAGTTCAACAACAACAAATTGCATGCAATTTGAACAACTAAAAACAACTTTTAATATGTTTTTTTTCCCAAATTTTGCGATTGCATACAAAATAAAACAAAATTCTAATATTCGAACGCAACGATTTCGCGGACTTCAAATGTTAATGAATGTTATTTCAATGTTGAACAAACGAGCACAATGAACGTGACACTGGACACTAAATATATTCAGCACGTGTGAGTGCATGCGTCTAAATGTACTTCTATGTATATGTATATGTAACTATGTTTTTAGTTGCTTTATTGTTGTTCAAGTTGTTGCTTTAGTTGTTGCTGCTGTTGCTGTTATTGTTGATTCTCTAATGCCAAAATTAATTGATAATTGTGAAAACATGTTTGTGGCATAAGAGTAACGCAAGCGTATGCAGCAACAAAAGTACACATACACTCACAATCACCCACATAAGTACACGTACACAATTTAAAGCAAAACAAATGCATTTGATATGCAAACATTTGTGAGACCGCAAAATATGACAAAAGTTTTGTGAAATGCCTGCATATACATATATATACATATGAGTGTATATGCGTGTGTAGGCTTATAATTGTGTTTTTGTGATTCTGACACTTAGTTGATAGATTTTAAAGAGTCAGCTAACGCATACATAGATTCACATACGAAATTATGTTTGTGCTCAGTAGGAACAAATCTAATATCGAGGATCGGCCGAAGATTTTTGTAACTTATATTGGCCAACCAGCAACCTGGGAGACTGTGTTTGAAAGTATGATATATTTTGGTATAGTTAAAAAGTTGTGAAATAAAAAAAATAGAATAATGAAATATCTTAAAAACGAAGCAAAGAAATTTATTAATCATATAATTTTTTGCTCAAAATGTTGAAATAGTCACTCGGGTGACTTGTCGGCAAAAAACAATCACACAAATTATTTAAAAACATAAACTTAAAAAATTCTTAAAATAGCAATGGTGAAATTGTATGGAATGAGAATAAAACGTGTTCAAATTTGAGGTATCTTTTTAAGTTTGCGGATCTTTTTTTACATGTACTAGATTGCACTCATATTCCTTTAAGTATAAAGTAAAAACATTTTGGTTAGTTAAAATGGATCGTTATACGTGTGAAACGTATGTTTTCATAAACATTTTTCGTGAAAGTTATTAAGAAGTTGGAAGAAAGTTTCGTTCAAAATACGATAGAAAAAATGCTGCGACAAACCATTCTATTAAGCTTATCATAGATTTGAAAAAAACTGGCTCAGTTCCAAATCAGAGAAGCAGAATTTATCAACATAGTGGTCGGTCAAGTGAAAATATTGCTGCTGTTAGCACAAGTGTTGCTGAAGAGTTAAGGACATCAATTCGTCACCGTTTACAGCAACTGAACCTCAAATCAATAACTTTGTTCAATATTTTACTCAAAGATCTTCATATAAAGACTTACAAAAAAGAGTTAACACAGGAATTAAAGCTAACTCACCACGCATTATGTTGGCAAATCGTGAATTGGGCCATTGAAGAACCAGAAGACATTGAGAATTTTTTCAAGCAAATTATCTTCACTGATGAAGCTCATTTTAAAATTGCCGGCTATTTCAATAAGCAAAACTGTAGAAAAAATACTAGAGAATCGTTTGAAATGCAAATGAACCATAAAAAGTTACTGTATGGTGTGAATTTTAGTGAGGTGGTGTAGTTGGTTCATATTTTGTCGAAAATTAAAATGGTAATGCAATAACTGTGAATGGTGCTCGATATCGAGAAATGATTAGAACTTTTTTGTGAAGTCAACTGGAAGATATTGATGTGCAAAATATGCGGTTTCAACAGGACGGTGCAACATGTCACACATCAACGAACTCAATCGATCTTTGGAAAGAGAAATTTGATAATGGAAAAATTTCTGAGAGAAAAGACGTGTATTTTTCACCAAGATCATACGATTTAACACCATTGGACTTTTTTTTGTTGGGTTTCTTGAAGAGTAAGGCTTATGCGGATAGTCCTCAAACTGTTCAACACACCAAAAAAAACATCATCGAGCAAATATCATTCATTAACTGAATCAAAATTATTCAAATTGTTGGTAAGAGACTGACAGTCTGCTGAGTTATAAGTACTCAATTGCTCGAAATATCATATTCAAATGCTAAATGGCTGAAATTTCTATAGCCAATAAGGCACATAAGGATCTGTTGGACAATTTGTTCATGTTTAATTTGAATTAAAATCTATAATAAATTAAAAATTTTTTTTGTATATATTTTATGCAAGCAATGCTTTTAAGATATTTGTTATATATTTTTAGTCAAACTTGTTCGTACTTGGAATGTCTTTTCAAAAAGTATTTTTGGACAAATTTTTATACTGAATCAAAATATTGACTATTTTTCTAACAATATGTCGTTAGTTGTATTTCCACTGAGGTATTCTAGAGAAAAAAATACAAGCTCATGCCAGTTCAACTTATTTACGCAAACAAAACCACAAAATGTGCGCATTAAATTCATGCTAATTAGTCACGTGATGCATGTTCGTTTAACACATAAACACACACAAGCAAACGTATGAGCATATATGCAAGCAGCATTTCTATCAACATGTCATGTGTCACTTTTGACGCTACGTCGTGGTTTGTAGTTTAATTTGGCGCTTGACAGTAGCTTATTATTTAATTGAAATGCAATTTGTGAAAATTTTCAAGTTAAAAATTTACTTAAGTTCTTAATATCATTAAATTTTCATTTTCAACAATAGCACTTTTGAGATTTTAGTGATAAACATCTCCTTAAAAATTAATGCTAATTGAAATGAAATGTAAAATTTTTGAAAAAAATTTTCCTGGAAAATTAATACAAAAACATTTTGATGATGAATTTCCTTCCGCATGTGCAAACAGACGACGCCGTTGTAAGTTTTACAACATTAAACTGCTTAGTTTAATAGTTTTGCATTTTCATTTCCGTTTCCGTTAGCATTTTGTAAAATGCTGTAATGTTTATTCGATTGTCTTTTAGAGTGAAAAATACTGCACCCCAAATCACATACGACAACAACAACTGCAACGACTGTGTTGCACAGCGCAACTTTAACTAAGCAAATTAGCATTTTACAACAAATGCACGCATACGCTCTACTCAGGTGTATTCACAGACTGACACTCAAATACCAACACGACTTTACTATCCTGCAGCAGACAGCAGTGCGACGCACAAATGGCGCAACAGCTTCATATTTCTGATATGCAGAACTTTTTACCAACACCACTACCGCCATAGGATGAGAGTTTTGCTGCCGTGAGTTTGCACCTACAACTATTAGCTGTGTAAAGTAGGCATCCAACTACGAGTTATCAAAATATAATATCCATAGAAATTATCCCTGGTTTGCTTCAGCAGAAAATATTCTTAGCAATATTGCCAAGAAATCTTAAATAACTAGCTTTGTCCTGTTAACCTTTAAGCAAAAATTCCTATCCACGTTTAGAATGCATTTTTAAAAAAATTTCTCGCGTAATGTCTTAGTCGATATTGTGACACACCAAAGTACCTGGTTCGACACCCAAGCTATCGAAAATGGTTCTAAGCACAAAATTATATCTCATTTGATCGTCAAGAAAATATTCATATATGAAAATTGCGCAGAAAATATTTTTGGTATATTTGTGGCAAAAAAAAAGTCATGCTATCCTGTGATATTTAATAATATATGCTAAAAGTGAATCACATTTGTCTTAGTTAGCGCTTCAAAATGCCAAAAAATGGACACTAATGTACCCTTATATAAAGACATACGAGGCATTTCGCGTGTGTCTCTTTATACTGTACATAATAAAATGCTTATAGAGTCTTTCAAGTGTATTTTATGACTACAGTATAAAGAGACACTGTTTATTTTTTATACGTTTTTGCTTAGTTTTTTTCGATAGCTTGCAGCGCTGATTTTGTTATTTGAGAATTTTCCCAAACACTTTACCGAATTATTTTTCTGGAAATATTAGTGAAGATAACTAAAATTCTAAATTTGTTTATTTTACTGTTGAGGCACAATTATTTTTGCCTGGATAAACTGTTTTGTTGGATAAACTTAGCCAGCAGCTAAAACCAATAACGAAAGATTATATTTAGCTGTCTCATAGTCGGAGATTTAAACTTATTTTGTTTTTCATTTACGCTATACTCTCTTGGTTTTGCTAGTATTGCAAAAATATTGCGCAAGTAATTTCTTTGAATATATCTTCTGGACGAGCGGATTATGCGCAATTTTTCTAGATAGATTATATACTGATATATTCAAGTCAAGAGCCAACTTCACACATCGCAGTTATTGGCGCACTTAATTGGAGCACTTCTCAAAGTTTTAACTCACACACACAAAAGCCGACATTGCCACATGTGCTTGCGCGTGAGCACATGTTTATGTATGAGTGCACTTAATTTTGTTTTTATGTTATATCTCTATGAAATTTCATCATATGATATTTTCGCTTGTTGTGTAAAAAGTAGTTTATTTGATGAATTTATGTGCATCCGGTTTCCGATAGTTTTGGTTTTTATTGTGTTATGACTTTATCTAAACAACAATATTAGCGGTTATGCTAAAATTAATTTTATTTTATAGTGGAAATATAAAATTAAGTTTTGTTAAATTTGATGTTATTAAAAATTGCTGATGCGAAGTCTTGAAAATGTCAATATTGGGGATATGCTAATTAGAGAACTATCCAATACATTATTGTTATTTTAACAGCTATTTATAACAGATACTCTACTGTCCCACAACATAAAGTTTTGCAGTTATTATGTCTACAGCCATTAGAACAATATATAACAAAGGAATACAAATGGTCACATTAATTTAAGTACATTTTCTTTTAAGTTGTACTCAAAAAGATCTCTTTGTATTTTATCTTTCAAGAAAAAAACTTTAAGAAAACCTCTCATGGTATTTTTTTTTAAAAATTTAAGCCTATTACGATATAAAATCAGTTGAACTTAAATTATGAGGTTATTTTTATTTTGTTAAACCATTAAAGTGGCTGCGTTCCTCTTATTCAGTTACGTATTGTTGTTATCATTGTTGTAATAAAAATTGTGGGTTTTTTATTTACCGCACGTACACATAACGCGACATTTATGTGTGTCACGTGCCAGCATATCACTGGTTTACATTCATCATACACAAAGATATAAAGTAAAGCGTGAGATAAACTTTTAGACCTCTACAGATACAAAAAACGCATATGAATTACGTACAATAGCGTCTGTATGATATCAAATGTTCATTTTACATATTTAATATAAAAATTTTGAATTTATTCATGTGAAATATTGAAATAAAATTTATTATTGGGGAGAAAAATTTATTTCAATAGCATGAAAAAATTAACTATTTGATATTTGAAGGCACTTTGCTAATGCACAAATAAAGAACGCTTTCAAATCGCTTCATTTACCACTTAAAATAAGAAGTTTCGAATCAAGTATATTTGACTATGAGTGCATAAAAGATACATGGTACTTGAGACAATTATTTTTTTGTGTTAAAATTGTGTTTTTGAGGAAGTTGATTTTTAATAAACAAAATCGGAAAAAACGATTTCTGCATTTAAATAAAGTTTTTTTGAAACATTTTAAGGCAATGTAACTCATTTAGAGGTATTTTTTACTATTTTGTTTTCATTATAAGTTTTCAACCAAAGCATATTTTTAAAATAACCTGCTTAATGCCTTTTTTGTGTATTACTTTATCATCCACTAGATATAGACTTAGCTACACTAAAGCAAATATTTCCGCGTTTCTAAACGTCATTCATCTGTTTTGTAACTTAAAATATGTCTATATTTGTTTTATTTATACTGCTTTTAAAGTGCATTTACGTCGCCACCTTTTGTTTCCAATTTAAAAAAAGAAAAATCTGCAATATCATAGCCATATTAGTTAATATTGGCTATTGCTTGTAATTATTAGAAATTTTCCATATGAAATGCATCGAAATTATTGTTTTTTTTTTTTCTCAATTCGTAACTCTTTCATATATTTTGTTCAAAATTTTCGAATCAAAATTCTCGTCAATTATTATTGAAACTCTAATGCATATTTATTATTTATTTTGCCGACAAATCATTTTCTTGCATATCCAAATTTAAGTACCTACATTATTTTACAGCTCCGTCAAGCACAAACACATTCAATTACCACATACTACATATGAGCAAAGAAGGAAAACATTTACACAAAGCTCATAAATAATTTTAAACTGCGCGTAATTTTCAATAACAAAGTAGCGCTGCTTACTAAACACACATACGAGACTGTCATACTTTTCCATCACGTAAGTGCTATCACTTTTTTCTTCTTCTAGTTTTCGTCACGCTCATTTATATGCAAACGCAATTGTCATCTTTGTCGGCTCGCCATCAGCTTTATTGTTAATTCGCTGCTCATTTCATTTCATTAAAGTAAATCCCCGTTGCCTAAGATAGCAAACACTTGCACATACATAAATATGTTGACACACAAGCGAACACAAGCACAAACACTCATATACTTAAACACACTTATATTATACGCTTTCACAGCTATTTTTTATTTTTTCTTTTGAAAAAAGTCCTATTTTGCAGTTACTAATGTTTTACTCGTGTAACGCATTCTAATGAAGACAAATAAAAAACTCAAACAAAAAACATTACGTGCGCACAAAAGTAGGCTATGTTTAGGGGGAAAAAAATGTTTTAAGTGAAACTAACAAAGTAACTTTTAAATTTAAGCCTAGAAAGTGTTTTTAAATTCCTACTTACATGATGATATACTACATGATGATGAAAAAAAAAAGATTAAATAGAAGTAGCTAAAGGTCCCTCATATGCATTTGCAGCATAACAATTAACCCGGCTTACTGCGGCACTTCACATGCATTTATTTTTTTTCTGTTTTTCCATTGTTTAAAGTTGAAATCATGCTTGGAAAAATATGCATTTTCATAGAAAAATTTTAGTTTTTTTGTACCACTGCCGTTTGTGTGTGTGCGTACGTCGTGTGTCAACTGTGTGTCCTGCAGCAAAGTGAAAGTAACAACACACATACCTTAATGTTTAATATTTGCACACACTTTTATACTTTTGCAATCGGAATCAAATATTCTAGCTAAAAATATTTGTTTTAAATTTGTGACATAAAATAAAAATACCTTATGGCAACACTAATCTCATAGTTCAGTTCTTCTATACCACTTGATAAATATAACACCAATTCAATAATTGCATTTTATAGAAATTGTTTTGGTGATTCCGCAATAAATATTTCATTCGCTCAATGTGTTAAGCTTCACATCTAAACTCAAATCGAAACATCGAAAATAATGTTTTTAACCATATTGTTTTAATTAAGATGTTTCAAAAATCAATGTGTCGCCTCATATATGTAAGATTTTGTAAACTAAATAAAAAAATCTTAAGTGTAAGATATTTTCAAAAAAAAAAAATATTTGTCGAAAATGATTTACAACTTATGTACATAATACTTATACGAATATTGCTTACATTTTTTTGAAATTACTTAAAGCAGAGATGGCCAGGTCGAACAAAATTTAATTTTTCCTGCTCATTTTCAAATATGATGAGCTATCATATAAATTTTATGAAAAATGTCATTTGTATATTCCGCAAAGGTTAAAAAATACTAAACACAAGCAACCAACAACAAAAATTTATTATTGATGTTGTTGTTGTTGTAACGAGCTCTTGAAGCAGATTTTTGTGCGCATCACTGCTCGAAATAGTACTCTAATATCTTTTAGCAATTTGTTTTGAATAGGCTTTTGTTGAAAATATTTAGGTGCTCTCAACGTTTCTTAATCCAATTGGTCAGCTGAATAATGAAAAAAATTTTTACAGTAATCTAAATCCATAGATATAATCTACATCCATAGACTTAAAAATTTCACATGAAAATAAATGCTATTGCAAGTTATCCTTAGCATATTAAGTTTTTAAAAAAGTTATTTGAATTTAGCGTTCATTTTACTTTATAGATTAAATTAAGGCAGAAGATTTCGACATAAGTACCATATCAATCATGGTCGGAAATTATATTTTATTTCCAAGTTGTTACGTATGGAATTCAGGTCAGAAAATGATTACAATTTCTGCCTATCCGAAAGTTAAGTTCACAAAGGGCATGGAATGATGAACTTTTTTATTATTGAATTTAAAATCTTTTGGGCTTAAGCTTACTCAGTTTTTCTTAAGATTTCGATATAAAACTTATATTTTTCGAATCAGAACTGATTTATAAAAAATAAGCCTTAGCACATGACTGTTCTTATCAGCCATAAGTAGCTCTTGAAGTGGATTAGTAGCTGATAAATCTCAATTTATTTGAAGTTAAAACACAGATAAAAGTATTCAAACTTCTGCAAAATTTCGGTTCGGTTTTTCACTTACTTTTTTGGAAATAGCGTTTGCACTTCGCTATATAATATAATTTTTGTTTATTTGATGAGCACCTTGGAAATGCTTAATTTATTACTAAGTTATAAGATTAATATCAAATAATATAGAATACCGCACTCGCTTTACAATTTGCAGTTTAATGTCGAAAAAAAATTATAACTGCTTACCTTCAGTAAAAGTGACAGGTTGACACAATCGCTTATTTTTAGTCTCAGTGGCAGTAAAAGGAATGAGTGTTCTTTTCAATTTATGCAATGCTGCAAATAATTAAAAACGACATTATATGAAAAAGTCACTTTGGTGTGCTTAAAAATGATTCCCTCCTTTTCATTTCAATTCGTATATCCTTTGAGCTTTTTCTCAGTCACATTTCTGTCAGCCGTCTGTTACTTGTTAGAGCCTCAATTCATTGCTACCCCTGCGACTACTGTAGTTGATACTTTAACACTTGTTGCCACTGCTGCCTTAATATTTTTTGCATTTGCGTTCTTATGTGTCCTTATGACATTTTTAGTTATGCAGGGATAATATTTTGCGTTTTTTTTTTTAATATTTGCACCCAGTGGAACTTGCTGTACTTTTTATACTTTTGTGCTCTGATTCTGTTTGTGGTTTTTTCTTAAGCTTTACATTTTTAATTTGAGTATTAAATTTTATATTATTTTTACATGTTTTCATACACAAATTTCTCATTAACTACGATTTTTAGTTTAAAGCATTTTTAAGCTGATTTTCAACGTATTTCGTTTAAAATATAACAAAAATGCCTAAAAATATACTCTTTTTTTTAAAAAATTTCTACAAAGAAAGTTAAATTGTGATTCTTGAGTTATATATGATTTGCAACAGATGGCGCTTTAAGAAAAATGATATTTCAGCTAAATCGTCAAACACCTAAGCGCTTTCTTTCTTTTGTTCATTAAAGCTTTTGTTTATCCTTTGCAAAATGGCAATAGCAAATTGAATTTATCAATTGTAAACATTTGGTTTTGTGGCAGAATCATTTTTTGGTGATTACTGCACGATATACACACACTTCCGATGTATTTAATTATGTAATGATAACAATTGAATGCTACAGTAACTCACCCATCTTCAAGAAAGTTCGTGCCTCTAAAAATAGCGGTATGCACTGTAGCTGTTTGAATTTTTTAAAATCTTAATTTCCATTTTTTTTTTCACTTTCTCCACATTTTTTACTTTTTATATAAATTATTTTTTTAATTCAACACTTTATTTTATTTATAATTCAATTAACTGGCGGAAGTCCGTATTTATCACGAACGATCCAAATAGAAAACGAAGCACTTTTAGTAAGTGAGTTGCCATCTTCTTTTTATTTTATTATTTACTGTACTACTCTATTTTTGAAGTACATTTTTCATTTGTATAAAGTTTTTTTAGAGTAAACTAACATAATTGGCGGAGTTGATTTTATTTTGATAGAATTACATTTTTATATTTTAATAAGACATTTGTATTAAGGACTGAAAAATTTGTCACTTTTATTTTCAGTTATAAAAAAATACCCAATAAACTTTTTGGTCTTTTTTCTTTTTTTATTAATAATTGCTATAAATAACTAAAAACTAATTAACAATTTTTTTTATTTTCGAAAAAAAAATTTCATTCTCTTCATTAAATTTTGTACGGTTGTTTTATCGACAGTACGGAACGATCTTTTTCACTTAAGTCTAAAGTCTTGTAAGCTTTTTGCAGACTTACCACTCCTTCGATGATTTCATTTCATTAAAGCCCAATATCTCTCAACTGGGCGAAGCTCTGGGCAGTTGGACGGATTTGCTATTTTTGGTACAAAATGGATCTTTTTACTTTGATACGATTCCATCGTAGCTTTAGAGTAAAGAGAGGTTGCTAAGTCGGACCAGAACATCATCGTACTCTCGTGTGCACGAATAAATGGTAGAAGATGTTTTTCGAGGCACTCGTCTATATAAACTTTTGAATTGATTATGCCTTGCGTAACAAAGAATCTGCTTCTGAGGCCACAGGTGCATATGGCCTGCCAAACCATATATTGCTTCGGAAATTTCGAAATTTTTTTTCTTTGAATTTACTAGCCACATGCCTCTGCTTTGGTGACGTATAATATTCGTGCCCAGGTAACTGCTTAAAATCTGCTTTGACGTAAGTTTCGTCGTCCATAACGTCAAATTTAGTCAGGTACCTAACATACAATTTTCGGGTTCGCATCTGAGCAACCAATTGCTTTTCATCTGGTACTTTTTGAACTCTTTATGTCTTTAGCTTACTTTTTTCCTTCATCCTTTGCACAGTAGATTTTGATGTACCTGCTCTATCCGCCATATCTCGAAATGAGGTGTTGCGATTCTGCTTAAAAAGACGCTTTACCTTCGGCACTACCCAGTCCTTATATTGGTACTCATAAAAATCAGAAAACGAAAGAACAAAAATTCTTTTATAAATATGGGGTGCTTAGATTTTGAATTAAATACATTATTTATTCGAAAAGAGGAAGTATTTTTATATCATTGTAATGTAAAAAAGTTGCGTTTTAGTATGGAAGACATATATTATCACCGTCTCCGCTGGAAAATGATGATGTATTGAATAAATTATTGGATCTGGCCTTAAGCGTAGAGAGTGTTTGACTTATTGACTTCACTTTAAAAAAGTTTCCGATAGCTACATACGTTTGTGATCGTTCTTATGCTTTGAACACAATTACAGCGGTGGCGGTAAAGCGGCGACGAATATTCGCTGTCAAAAATTATAACATACTTGATCATGTGAAATTGAACAGAATTGCGGCGTTCGACTGTTGAGCTGCGACGATTCGCCGTCGATTTAGATTTAATTCTATTTCACCGTCCGATCAGTGTTGCATTTCTTTGTCATTCTCTTTGCCAGTACGATTTTCTCAGCAAAATTTATTGTTTACAAATTTTGTTTTTCTCACTCTCTTTTCCCTATAGGATTCTCTCACAAGAAATCAGACGTGAAAAGCAGTCGCCGCCGCAATTGTGTTTGTTCAAACGATTTTTCGTCGCGTTTTTTTTTTTGACAGCGAATATTCGTCGCCGCTTTACCGCCACCGCTCTAATTGTGTTCAGGCTATTAAGCTACCTGGGTAAGATTATGTTCTCTCTTCACGCCCTCAATCAACTCACGAAAGTATTAATTTTTTTTACCAAGTTAAGCAATAAATCAAAGCTGGCTCACATTTGCTGCTCATATCACTTACTTACTGTGCCCACATTTAAGTGCATTTTGGTCAGTTTGGGTAACAATGTAAAAAAAGACAGAAAGAGACTATGATGACACATAATGCAATAGATAATATGTACATGCACTCAGCCAAGAAAGCATTTTTATTTCTTTAGTTTTTTTTTCAGGCAATGGCAACCCACTCACAAAAAGTGATTCGTTTTGCATTAGCATCAGTCGTAATAAATTCGGGCTGCCGCCGGTTGCTTTAACAATAAAAGATATAAAGTGTAAAATAAAAGTGAAGTTATTAAGAAAATAATTGATAAAAGTGTATGTTGTGAAATGTGTTCGAAAATAGTGTTAGTCAAAACAATTATAGTGCAAATCGCTTCTTTTCGAGGCACGGCATTAAATAAATTTCTTGAAGATGGGTGAGTTATTGTAGCATTCAATTGTTTTCATTGCATAATTTAATATGCAGGAAAATTCGTGCAGTATTCACTATAAAATGCATTTAATTATTTATGCACTTATTCTCTGACAAAAAATCAAATAAAATTTTTGTATTTCATTTCGCTATCGCCATTTTGCAAAGAATAAATAAAAGCTTTAATGAACGATAGAAAGAAAGCGCTCATGTGGTTGATGACTTAGCTTAAATATCATATTTCTCTCTCCTCTAGCAAAGCATGAATTTGCAAAGTAGTGACATTAAATTTTTTTTTTTTGCAATAACAGGGGACCAAAAAAAAAACAGTGATGCCATCTTCGGTACATTTGTACTTTTATCAGCACATTTGTGTTGTGGAAAATAGGCGTTAGTATTTTTGACAAATTTTTAGTACATTCGGCGTAATGGGGGAACTTTCAGTACATTGT
Organism: Tricholauxania praeusta; assembly: GCA_949775025.1. Classification (NCBI taxonomy): domain Eukaryota; kingdom Metazoa; phylum Arthropoda; class Insecta; order Diptera; family Lauxaniidae; genus Tricholauxania; species Tricholauxania praeusta. The sequence continues at coordinate 151,742,123 of OX459028.1, forward strand.
GCATTTTAAGTACATTTTCGGTACGTTTCTTTTTTTTTAATTTTTTTTTTTAATTACCTGCTGCTGAAATATGCTTACAAAAATCGAATACATTTTCTTTTTGCTTGATTTGGTAAATTTGTGTGTCCTTGACAAAAAACTACATTGGTCTCTAAAAAGTGAATTCCAGTTCTCGATTCAGTACATTTTCACAAAACCCAAATGCCACCACTAAGAAATTTATTCTAAACAGCCTGAAAAAATTCCAAAATTAAATTTTTTGTAAGTAACCAAAAATTTGTAGGTTTTCAGTTAACAAAATGAAATCATATTTATAATAGTTTCTTAAATAGTTCTCATCTTTTCAGGTGACCATAATTTACGTGTACCAAATTTCTTGCAAACTGTTAGATAATAGCAATAGCGTCAAACATTTTTAGGTAATTAATACAATAGTTTTACTCAAAAAGGAAAACTAAATGAATTTCTTTTCGAAAATTCTCCATATATTTTGGTGAAAGACCTAACAATTCCTTTATAGAACAAATTTTGTGGAAATAAAAACAACAAAAACAACTGGTTAACATACTGCAAACAAAATGAACCAACGAAATGCTTTGTTTAGGCGAAAGCTTTTCCGGCGCTTCTCATTATTTCGAGTAGCCTTAACTTTGGGCCGAATTTCTGGTTAATTATGAACAATTAAGGAAAGAATCACAATTTCAGAACGCAGAAAATACTAATTTTTAAAACATACACCCAACCCAACTGAAACCTTAGACATCTTTAGCATTGCAAAGTCAACATTTTCTCTTAAAACCTTCAGTTGCATGACGATTCGTGCGTTTCCAGTGCATTTCTATACATTACATTACAGTTCCCTTACTTTCATGTCTCACACTAGCATTCTGCATGCGGCTTGTTTGTATGTATGCATGTGTACATGCTTATCATTGCTATTATTTCATTTTGAAAATTTGAGGCTTCCGCTACGGAAGTAATCGCATTTTCAACGGACGTATGCGGTGCTGAGAAAACCACTTTTATTGTGTTGCCTTTGCCAGTGCGTTGCTGAGCGTGCATATTATATGCGGTCAGTAGCAGGAGCAGCATAAACGTCAACTCGTGCAAGTACGCCATTTAAATTGTGACCAAGTCACGTGCTGTGACATTTCCTTTTTGCTTACAATCGATTGCACACAAACCAACGGTCATACGCATAAACGTAGCCTTATGTAACATTTGCGGCTACAGTTGCTCTTAAATTATATGTATGTATTGACCTTAATCCTTAATTTTAGCGGTTATCGTTAAGCACGGTTCTCATGAAACATATTGTCAAAGTTGCAATACAAACAATGTGCATTATGGCGTATGAGTGATAACTAACTTGTCATTTCATATGAAATAATATAGTGTGACATAAATTGAACGCTTAATTAATTATTGTTTTCTTTGATTGACAAGAATCCCTTTGCTCATATAAATCCAACTATCACATTTAAAATCCAACTATGTATCACATAAAAAAAGTCATTCAACTGAAACAAAAATAACGAGTCATACAAAAACTTTGGGAAATTTCACCTAATTATAGAAAAGAATTCTAAAGCTGATTAAAAAAATCACCCAAAAAAAAAAATATTTTTCAAAAAAATTTAATAACCGAAATTCAAGGTTTTCTAAATAACTTTAAAATTATGTGATTTCTTCTTTCAAAGAAAACTCCCAAAACCTTAAAAGGAAAATTGATTTTTGATTGATTTCACGGCTTTAAGAGCCGTCTTTTGCTTCTGAGGCACTCCCTGGTACGTACATGATTGGAAATCTACTCATGGGAAGTGGCTATTGAGATTTAGGCTCCAAATATTCATGTCCCTGAGTTGTCATCTCATAGTTTTGACCCATCTGAAGAATAATTTATCAGAAACTTTATTGGAAATTTTTTGAGATTAATCCGCTTTTTCGATTTTTTTTATACTCTTTTGATTTTTTCAATACTATTGAACTTTTAACACTTTTTCCTTATTTGTCGTAACATTCGATGCACATTATAATCTTCGACTTCTTCGATGATCTGCGATACTATTTGATAATTTACGAATCTGATTCACTCTCTGTTTCTTTTTGATATTGATTAATTTAGTATTAATTTTAATTTAGTATTACTTTTACTTTATAGTTAAGGAATAACCCGAGAAAAATTTATTAGCAATACATATTTCAAATTCTATATGGCTTTGTTTTGTACTTTTTACATTTTAGACATCCTACTACCTTTCATTATTTTAAGAATTTGTTTCAATGTGTGATAAATTTTTGGTCACAATTGTTGGAGTTCATCACTGAGCAAAGGTTTACGCACAAATTTACATACATCACCACACACATAGTACACACAAATCGTATTGGTATCGTATTGTGCCCTTGGGTCGAATATTCTTGTCAACAGCTGCTGCTGCTGAATAAGTGCGTTACCAATACTATAAATGTCCTGTTGTGCATATAAATTTTGTAAAACTTTGCTGCAAATCAATGTGTTGTTCAGTTTTTTTGTATTTATTTGTGCTTTTACTACCGATACAACAACTTGATGGCATTTTTTGTATATTGATTTCCAGCTACTCCTAAAGTACCCACGTCAATCCGTTACCTACTACCCTTTTTTTCTGCTATCCACTTAACATTTTAACTTCATCAATTTTGTTATTTTATGCAAAAGAAAACAAAAATTATTTACTAAAAAAATCAGGGAAAATAATAAAATGCAAAAATATAAAAAAAAATCGAATACCAAATTGGCAAAAACTACGCTTTTTCTTCTTTTTAGCAACCTACGCCGATATAAATGGGGTTTTCGCGTATTTTTTAACGTGTGCCACAGCTGTTGTGAAATTTTTGAATTTTCCACAATTTAAAACTTTATGTTATTGATTTTCACTTACTTGCGTATTTGTGTAGGTAAACGAATTTTATGATTTGAAACGATGTATAAATTTTACTTTTCCTTAATGTTTTTTTGATAAAAAAAAAAACTTTGTGTTTTGTTTTCTAATGCAGAAAAATGATATTATGCTCGTTAGTCTGTTATGGCCTTCATGTATTGTGCCAATTGGCAGCACATGTAATGTATTCATTAGAATGTAGCACTGTTTGCATTTGTTTGGTCATATAGATTTTTAAATGAAATTTTATAGTTTCAATATAAAGAATGTTAAAAAAAACAAACGAGTAAAATTTGATTTTTTTTAAATTGATTTCTTTTGTTGATAAGTAATATTTGCTTAAATTTTTAATAAAAATATTTCAAATAAATTAAAATATTTTTTTCGGCATCTATCTATTTGGCAAACAAAATCAACGCCGAACATAATAATTTTTCACCTATAAAAGCCATTTTTCATTTTCAATGTTTCCGTGAAAAGATTTCATTGCAGCGCAAATAAATTTCAATGTGAACAGCAAATACCACTTGTATGTTAAACAACATAGCTGTCAACTCAGTACACTAAACAAAAAAGAGTATTTGTCTCAAGTATTTCTCGAATATTTCACATGTTACCGCAAGTATGTGAAACCTGAATCTAAAATTAAAATAAAATTAGCTTTCCTTCAAAAATATATAGTCTTATATAAAGTTTGACACACATGACTTAATTTTAAAAATATCCCGATAATAATGGGTAATTGAAGCCAATATATGGGCATTTCCATGGGTCCCGTGCGACACATTTAAAGTAAAAAAAGGTCAAAATAAAACGGATTTTTCTTTTGACAATAGGTTTAACTTATAGCTCCTAATTAGCTTTATAATTGGTGGTAAGGTTGAATTTGGGCAATTTTTCGTTTTCAAGATAATTGCAAAAAACCAAGGTGTCGCACGGGACAAAAACTTCCGTTTTCGTGGATTTGCCCATATGTTAAAAAATTTTAAAAATTCTAAAAAATGTTGACAAAATATCTAAATAGGCTTATGTTAAATAACGAATGTGTTGAATAAGTTCAAAAATATAGAAAGATTCGAAATTTATTTATTTATTGATTAAAAATGTCTGCAAGTGTCAAACAGTTCTAAAAATTGTTCCATAAAACGATATGCTTCGGAAATTGCAAAAAAATTCGAACGGAATTGAAAAAGTGGAAATATTTTAAGAAAGTTGAAGCTCAAAGTCAAAAACGTTGAAAAATTTAGTAAAAACAAAAATGCGGGATAAGTCAATAAATGTTCAAAGACAATGTAGAGTAGTAGACAAATAGTGAAAAATTAGGTAAACATTTATTAAAAATGTCATTGAAAAACGTTGGTACATTGAAACAGTTTAATTTTTCAAAAAGCAAACATGTCGAGGAAGTATACATATAAGATGTTCTAAATGTCGAACAACATTCAAAAGGTTGAAAAGATATACAACGTCTTAGAGCATGTAGTAAAGACTGGCTTACGTGCTGATCTGGTGTAAAGTCAATGATACATTATAGTATTTTCGGTCCCACATTGCTTTAATAGAACATTAACCACATTTGAAACTATTTTCTGATGAGTCTATAGGAATATCGATGATTGCTTGTTGGCTGAATAATGTTGAAATTATCTATAGAAGTCTAAAATGTGATACAAAAAAGAGCGTTAAGAAAATATAGGCATAAATTTTCTACGAAAAAATCAAATTTTTTTTTTTTTTTTCCAACAAAAAATTGCGTACTTTTTCAATTTAACAATATTTAGTATTTTCAGAAAATTTTGAAAAATATATCCATTAAATTTCATATTTTTTAAGTTCGACTATAATTAGAAAATATTTTTGTTAGCTTCACGAATCATTTTGGGATATTGAGATTTTACTGCAAAATTTCATTGTATTCAGTTGCTGCCTCAAATTGTAAGAAAACTTAAAGCGAAAGCTTCGAATAAAATTCATAAAAAATAATTAAATATAATGTGATAGCGAAATTTCAGAAATGCAGCTATGTGATACGCAAAATCAATATTAAATTCTCAGAAATAAATTTCCATATTAAATTGTGCTATCGCTAAATTTGCTCGAAATTTCTCCCAATGTAAAGGCAAATGTAAATATCTATAGAATATGAGCTTGAACCATTTTTGAATATTTGTTTTTTTGTCAGTTTGTTTGTTGTTTGTTATTATTGTTGTTTTGTTAAGAACTTTTTTTAACTACCACAATAAAAATCTGTAGGCTCAACACTCCTGGCGGAAATATAAAAATGTGAACAGAATAAAATTCTAAAAAGAAAAAATTTAAAAATTTATGTAAATCGAAAAATAGCGTATAGATTTCTAACCGTAGGGCAGGGACTTGTTGAAATTAGAGCAACATTTTTTTTCTGCGAAGTTAGTTTTCATGGGTATGTTTTGCTCTTTACCAATTCACATGTGCATCTTTGTGGATTTTTTTAATGGACAGTTGATTTTTTTTGAATTTGAAAGAAACTACAAAAAAGGACGGCTTAAGTCATGGCAAACTTTATAAATATTTTGAGCGTAAAATCTGCTAACCATACAAAACTTGTGTTTTGCACTTTTTTTTCTCAAATTCCCTATTAATTTGTTCATAAATGCATACACAATATCATTAGATCTAAAAAACGTTAAGAAATTTCTCCAGGTGCCTGCAATTTATAAAGCAATGTTACTTTAGCTACTGAGCACTTTGAATGTAGCGCTAAAGCATTCCAGTTGTTGTTGCTGCTGCTGCTGCTGTTGTTGTCATCAACTATACAATGCGTCTTCTTCATCGCCAGCGTGAATGTTGCCATCATTGTCAACATTTAAGTCATTGTTTTGTCATCCTGTTTTGTTCTGATTATCTCATCATGTTTGCATTCTAACGTCCTTTCGCACTCATTACTGCTTTGAAGTGGAGGAAAAGGAGAAAAAGAACAACAACTACAATAGTGTTGTTAAGCACCCAACTTAGCTAGCATCAAGCAAATGTAAGTGCACGTAAGCAACACGCAAAATTGTGTAGAATTTCCGGTTTCACAGCACTTTTTTTTTCATCAAGGATAATGCAGCATCCTTTTTTTCGCACTATGTAAATTTTTTTCCTTTTTTTTTTGTTGATATTTTTTCAACACAATGGACGGTTTTTCCCTTAGTTGTTGTTGAGGTTTGTCGTGGTATTTTTTCTTGAACTTTTGTTTAGTTAATGAGATCCTGCGTCAAGTGCACTTAAGGTTGAAAAAAAAAAAATTTAATAAGGATGTTGGTTGCCTTCGTTGTATATAAAAAATTTTCGAAATAGAAAAAAACAAACTTGAATTTTATTTCAATTATTCTAACAAAGCGTTGTTGGAAATCAGAATATTGTTGTGCCATGTTACACTATTTTGAGTTTATATATTACTTGAATTCTTTTAATTCATAAGAAATTTTTATAATATTGCATCGAAATTTGGTTTCTATAAATTTGTGTCCAAATATTGTTTTCAAATTAAGTTTTTTCTTAAGACAGATAAAATAATCTATAACTGCAAGCAATCTGATTAAATATATAAAGTATTTCGTCTAAAATAACAACTAGAAAAGAGTTTCAATCGGCTTAACCATTGTTTAGAGCAATGCTCGTCAAACGTTTTCTTAAAATATTCATAAATTGTATTCAAAAACAGCATTCCTGAGGAATAATTCTCGCAAGAAATATGGAAGGAACTTAAATAACCTTGGCAGAACTAACATGCTGCTACTTAATATAACACCTTTCTTGAACTCCAGCTTTAAACTAATTCTTTCACTTGAAATATATTTAATTGTAGAGCTGATATCAAACTAATATCACTAGATATATATATCGATCCCCAGACTTTCCGAGATGTAATGCAAGGTAATATGTTATATTCAATTACAAGGTGTCAGTGAAACACAGCCTGATATTTTTCATTTACGTCAAAAACTTTGTAGACTTTGCATTTTTAAGCAAACGATACAGATTAATTTGCACACTTAATACTTTCATCAACAGAAGCCTTAACTTACTCGTATGTAAAAAGTTGCTTCTCGTTGCATTACAATTGGTAAATCAACACCTTCTGCTTATCACATTCGTTACGTAAACTTTTAAACTTGTTGATAAAGTTTATCTTAACTTAATAATATAAAAATGAAAAGCATAACCCCCAACAGTCTGTCCGATTTAATGTTCTGGCTGTCTGTGATACTAAATGCTTTTATTCAGTTAGGCATAAATAATTTGCTTAATACATGATGGGGGTTAAAAAGGTTAAAACTTTGAACTTTTTGCTTTCCTTTTTGAGTTTATACTTTATGTCATTTGTTTACCACCGCTGGTCCCAAGCTTAAGCTAACAGCAAACACCTGAAAGCCGCATAAACTTTACTTAATTCAATAAAGTGATGTTTACTTTTGTCTACTCTCTCAGTTGCAAGCAGTAGTACTGAGTATTTGCATCAAACTTTTCAGGATGACGTTGATAAAGTCACATTTTGGTTATTTGTTTTTTTTTTTTTTTTTGAATGAAGTTGCATCCAGCTAAAATTGTTTTTAAGTTTTTATATAAACAAAATCCTTAAAGTGCTTGAACTTTCGCTAATACAGTGCAGTTTAAAGTTTCTTTATTTCTGAAGCATTGTTTATTTGTTTGTTATGTGGCAACTTTGTAGTAAAAATCATGTTTCTAACTGTGGTCCTAAGCTCTTGCGAACCGAATTTCTTTCATTTCTAATTCATATTTTTTTTAAAGTTTTGTATCAAACTGAGATTGTATTTAGAAAACTAACGTTTTTCTTATAACGCGTAGTTTCCTCTAAAGTATTTTTCAATGTATCTTTTAGAATCATATGTATAATAGAATGATTCAAAGAATCAACATTGTTTCGATTTTAACACCCAAAAAATATAAAGTTTTATATGTGTATTTGAAGTTAGATGTAGAAAAAAGCTTGATTTCTTTGTTTTTTTTCTATAAGTCAAAAATAGCGATAAGATATACTTAAGTAAGCTAAAAAATAATTTGGACACATGCTTTAGATAGCGTAGTCCACTTTATAATAAAAGGTTTACCTAAAAGTTTTTATAACAGAATTTGATAAAGTTTAAGTCTGTACAATGACGAGCAATACTATAATGTGGAAGGTATACTCTTCTTTTAGCAGGGTCTACCTTGTTGATTTCCTAAAAAAGTCACTTTTTCTGCTAGGTTGTTTTATTGGAAGGTACGTTTATTATCTCTCTATAGAATTATTTAGGTTGCATGATTGCCACAAAAATCATCCTTACAACAAAATAAAATATTACGTATTGTACAGAGCTTTTTGTTCAGTACTTTTAGTGCAAAAACCACAAAAAAATTACAATCGTAAAATGCATTAAAATGGGCAACGAGCTGCTTATACTAGTTTCAATGACCACTACGTCATATCATCAGTAAGCTTTGGTAGCCAACGTCTTAGAATCTGCAAGCATACTATATTCTACTTTTTGCGTTGATCAGTTAAGAATCATAGCGAAAAATATAAACATAATGCATATTATTTATTACAGTATCCCTTTGCCTTTTTTAAGGTCCTCAATACAATTTGGTATACTGGTTTTGAATTTTTGTACAAAATCATGTGCCCAACTTCCTGAGCTCACTCTCACAACTCATGAACTTTCTTTGGTGGGCCAGGTTATTTTCCAAGCTGTGATTTGACTTGGCTCCACAAACTCTATATTGGATTTATGTCTGAAGACTATAGAGGCCACTTCGAAATACAAAATTTTTGTCTTTTAAACTAAGCTTAGACAACATGTGCGGTGTGATTTGAATCATTGTCTTGCTCAAGAATTACTTTTACAAAATTACTTTTTGAGCAGAAAAGCCAATTCTGCCAACTACACCTTGAAGATTTTCTTGAAGGATCTGTTCTTCGTGCATAATTCTGTCGAAGAGTATTAATGGTCCCACTCCATTTTTTGAAATATATCCATAGTCCACCACCGTTTTTCACTGTTTGGCGCACTTGATTTAGTTGAGTTGTATCTGGATTTTTATTCCAATACTGATTTCTGCTCTCTTTCTATGATTGTGTGAAATATCTGGACATTGTTTTGAAGTAAATAACTTGGTCAACTTAAGTTCTTTATCATATTTATGACAATATTTTCGTCTATCATAGTAAATTGACAACATTTATGAAAAAAATAAACTACTTTATCTGATTTCTCTTTCAAAATTGTATAAAAGTTTTTTTCTTATGAAGCTCCTTAACGCGATAATAAGTTTTATTCTAATAATATATTCTATTCCTTTGAAGAAAAATCGGAAGTGTCGATTCTTCTTCGTGAAAGTCTAATGTACATGACACTCCTTTGTAATATCTTGTGCTAAAAAATGTATGAATTTTCCATTATCGCATTATTTGACTTCAGTAATGAAAGTAAAGTTATATACGTAAAATTTATAAAGGTGTTTTCTTTCATACTTTTAGTCTTTGTTATACGCTGAGGATAAATGTTTTTGAGATGATTATGATAAGCAACAAAATATGGAAAAAAAAATACATGTAAATATATGTGAGTACAACTATACAGCAGTAACGGCAGTACGGCAGTATCAACGACAACAACAATAGAGTAAAAAAATATTTACTGCTTATGACAAGACGTAAATACCATTACGAGCAACATCCTGTGGAGTTGTTCGCTATTCACTGCTCATTTCAATAAAACGGATTGAAGATCTTGCTGTTGTTGCCATTGCCATTGTTCACACATACAAATGACATATGTGTGCATATTTCATAAACAAGTACAAGTACGTTGTAGCATTAAAAAAATTAATTCAAAATTGTGAGGGTAGATATTGCATTCTGTGTAAAAATAAAGCGATTAAGGAACTTTTGCCGTAATTTCTTAAATTAAAAATTAACACAATTTGCTTAAAATAAAAAATACTTTGAAAAACTTGTGGAAAACTGATCATCAAAAAAAAAAAAATTTCTGAGCTTTTTCGTACAAAAAATATTTTGTCAGCTTTTCACATGTCAGAAAAATTTCAGCGATGTACATCTACGAGAATGCAGAAAACCTTAACCTTCCTCTTCGATCTTTTTTCTTTTCGTGGTATCGTAAATTGAAAATCATTGTACAGGTCTCCATACAAACTTATATATTTACATACATAGACTTGCATGAAAATATTTAAAAAAAATAAATATAATTTCAAGTGTGTTTTGAAGAAGAAGATTAGTTTTCTTGAACCTCATTACATTTCTATGTAAATTTGCTTCAAATATCTAGGAAAATCAAGATTTTCACACTTTTAGATTAGGATTTCTCAAAAACCAGAGCCATTCAAGAAATTCTTAGCTTGGATTCGAATTCAGAAAAGTATTGTAGCGAAATTTGGTTTATGCTAGAAAAACTCTTGAAATAAATACCAACAAAAGAAACTAAACGATACTAGCTAGCATACACCATCTAGCGTAATGGTGTAAAAATAATAAACCGAACAGACGCTGCAGTACACTATTAAAGTCAATAACATAGAGACATCTAGATTGTGAAATTCAACGTCTAATAATAGCACATTCTGGATAATTGTGAGCTTAACGTCAGTGCGCCATGCTGGTGAATTGTGGATAGTGGTAGAATGCACGCCACTTAGAAGCAGTGGTGGGTTGTAGATAATGGTAGAATATACGCCACTTAGAAGCTACTGGATTATTCGAGAGAGTGATGACTGCAGTATAAAAGGGTTGTCATCTGAGCTGAGTGACACAGTTGAGTTAGAACAGCGAAGCAATAAACAATAAAGTGAATACAGTGTGATCCGTAGTAGAACAAAACAGTTTTCTATACAGTGTTAAATTAATATTAGAATTTGAACGTTAATAAAATAAACCATTTTATAACTAAATAAGTTTGTGTGTTTTTAATTGTTACACAATCCAGTGATCGAACTCAGAAAAGTGTGAGAGATCGAAATTATCGTCAAAGAGACAGAAATTTCGTAACAGTATATTATAGTTTTTAATGTCTATGTTTTTAACATAGATTTGACCAAATTTTATCGACCGGTGTTATATTTAAACTTTTAGAGATTATTTTTTTCATTTGGTATCTTGAAGTTTTTTTTTAAAAAAATTTCCCAAATATTAGAAAAATATAAAAAACTTAAATATAAAATTAGTTTTTCAAGTGACGGGTTTTTTTAATTTTGAAATATTTTTAAAATTAGTCTTATCGAAATATTTGTATGAAATTAATCAAAATAATGAAGCACAGTAAATTAAATGAATCTTTTTGAAGCGGCTTTTAGTCAAGTCACTTTGCTTTTCCCTTGAGCACTTTGTTTATAAAATGGCCCTCCTTTCCCCAATGCATACATGTATTTTTGTAATTGTGTTCACAAGTGTTTATTGTATAATTCCAAACGTATTGATGCCACAAACTGTTTGATGTTGCTACTTTTGCCTTTGCTACTGTAGTTGTTAGTGTTAACATTATGCAACAGTATGTAGTGCAAATTTTCTAATATTACGTACATATGTACATCGATTTTATGTTATTGTTGTTGTTACTGCTGCTGGTTGCATTAAAAGTGTGAAAAAAGAGAAAAAAACTAAAAAAATTGAAAGTAGCTGTTGTTACTCTAAAATGATTGCATGTTATTGTTAAGAGTACTACTGATACTACATGCTGTTGCTGTTGCTGCTGCAAACGTTGGACAAATATTTAAATTTGTTGCCACTGGTTATTGTGTTGTGTTGGTTATGTAGTTGCTGTTAGTCTTTATGGCTTATGTTTATTTGCTTATGTATTGCTATTGGTGTTGCTGATGCAATTGCTGTTGCTGCTGCTGCTGCTGTTGCTGCTACTGGTTGTTGTTCTTATGCCGTTTTGTGTTGCACACACAAAGAGAGCCATAGATAAACATAAACAATTTTATTGCTTTGCATTTCATTTCATTTCGTTTCATTTCATTGATTCCATTTAGTTGCATAAATTAAGGATATTGAGAATAAATTTATCTAATGTTGTTGATATTCATGTTTTTGTTGTTGTTGCACATAGATACATATATGCATAGCATCTATCGAGCATTGTTGCTGCTTTGTTTTCCTTTTTATTGTCTGTCAGTGGTTGCTGTTACCGGTTTTCCCCCAACGATGGTGTGTCGATGTTTAACAAACACCAACGCAATTTTGTTATCCTTTTGATGCTATTGTTGCTGTTGTTATTTCCTACGGTGTTGTAGCTGCTTACACGTTGTTGCTTCTTATCCTCTTATTGCATTATTGAAAATGGTTATTGATTTTATATGCAGATAATTCACACCCGCAAATTTTCAATCTTCATAAACAACTCAAGCGGTTTTTGTGTAGCGCACAATTTATTCAGTAAAGTACAAGGAAAACTTTATCTTTGAATTGTTACGTTGGTTTATGTAATATATACATATACACATATACATAAGATTATGTAATTAGTTCAATATCTTTGGAGATGCTTTACAAAATATTCAGAATTGCTCAGTGGAACATTACAAATAATTAAATGTAGAAAAATATTATATTCAGTTTTAACAAAGTAGGAAGCCGAAGGATTATTATGTTTTATAAAATTTAATAAAGTTGATAGAAAAAAAAAATATTACTAAAAAAATATTATTAAAAAAAGGTTAGAGCTAATTAGCAAAGGAATAATAATCAATCCTGAAAATAACTGAATTAAAGAAAAACCTTTCACAAATAGAAAAATCCTGTGTTCAATAATAAATAGCAACTCTGAAGCGTTCAGACTAAAATTTCTGAATTTTTGATGACTTTAAAGCATTCACACATGAAATCCTACTAAAGCTGCAATGTCCATGTCGCTCATTACTTTCATTATACGTATAAACTGATGCATTTTGTCTGCGTTGACCTCAAGCAGCAGTAAAACGTCTTAATCCATCCATGAGTAGAAATTATTGTTCATTCGGAAAATTGCAACATAGCCAAAAATGACAGTAAAAGCCGAAGCAACAGAAACAGCAGCAGTATAACAAAGAAATGGCAACGACATGACCAAAATGTCCAAGGCAAACGATTTCTGCATCGAAATACAATTGTGCATGCATTAATGTGTTGATAGTAAGCATGTGTACGTTGGTGTGAATCTCTGTGTGGTGCTACAAAAATCGTCCTGTGCGAGTAGCTGCACAACATAGGAAGCAATAAAACGATTTAGCAGCAGCAGCAGCAGTAATAGAAGCAGCAACGTGTGATAGCAATTTCAAGACGGAAAATCTCTTTGAAGCTTTGGCGTCGTACACTTTTTGACAATTGTGCATATACAAACATGGTAAAGAGAAACATATGCAATAAGCATGCATTTACACAAATATGCAAATATGCTGGCGGGCAAATTCATAAATGACTAAAAGCCTAACATGTACGAAAGCTGTGTAAACTAATTTATAACTATGTATATGCTCAGCAACATGCATGCAATTTTAGGAAGCACTGAAGTGTTATCATATGATTGAACACATCTTACTCTCTGAACATGTTGTACCTTCTGAACACTTTCTATACATTTTAAGACGTAAAGTTGAACACTTTAATGCATTTTCAATCATACACATAAGGGGCCGTCCATAAGCTACGTGAGTCAAAATAAGGGGGGAGAGGGTCCGGCAAAATCTCACCAAATCTCACCAAGGGGGAGATGGAGTCAACGAAAACCTCAAGTCGACTTTTTAATGCAGAGAGTATACATAATTATAGCAGATTACATCTAAAAATCATAAGGGAAGTCTCACGGACGTGAGGGGGAGTCCTGCCAGAACTCACGAAATCTCACCAAGGGGAGGCGGTGGTCCGAATTTTCAAGTAAACACCTCACGTAATTTATGGACGTCCCCTAAGTTGTTGCATGTAAAACAGAAATAGGAACACAGCTGTGCTTGTTAGCAAATCACCACTTCTTGGACGTACTCTTAACATGCGATTCGGTGACATTTTAGGAATTATGTGCGTTTGATGTTACTTGTGCATAGGGAATACGTTGCTTTGCATTGAAGAAATGAGGTGTTGCAAAATACAGAAAGAAAGAAGAAGTATGGGCAAAATTTTCAAATTTGTGGGCTTAGCAGTAGATTAGATTCTAAACGCTACTTTTAGCAATAACGTTGTAAAAAGTATCGTTAAAAAGCGGCTGCGTATAAACACAAATCATAAATCTACATTACGCTGGGAAGAGCCCAGATTCAACAAACACCAAATGATTATGGAAAAGTGCGAAGTGCAAGCCAAAAGACGCGCGACGACCAGATCATCAAGCGTCCTTGTATTGTTATCAAAAGCGAGTATATTGTCTTAAAGAAAGGACATTAATAATAGTAATATTATTCAGGCGCAACATCCCGTGAAAGGTCTAAGTATAGCTTAGTATATGTGTATTTCCACAGATAATGTCGATTTTTGTTTTTTTTATGGAGCACACTCTTTATCCATGGTTTTTCTTGAATTCAAGACTATATTAAATTAATATTCAGGGTCGAACAATTAAAATTCAATTTGTTAAAAAAAGTGATAATACTATAATATATGTTTGATATGAGGCCAGATAAGGTTTTTCTAAGGTAGGATAGCAGGCCAACTCCATATGCGGACGGTTAATTTTTGGGTCGCCTTAGTTTAATTATTATTTTTTTGAGCTTATAAATGGTTCAAAGAAAATAGGGGCATACCAAGAAGAAAAAAGATGAGAAGAATTAAAAAGGCGGCATCCTTAACATATAACCTCTTGAAGCTTTTTCATGGAACAGCCTTAGCGAATACACTAAGCCAAATGCTCATACCATACAACCTTCAGTGTGTCGTACTGACCATTTGTTCAACCTGGCTGCCAATTGTTATATAGACGCACATACATACATCCAATTTCTATTGCACAGCAGTAGCGCAAATGTTTTGTGCTGAATGTGCACAATTTCCAGTAGCTCTACATATTTCCATTACTTAAAGTGTTGTTGCTTTAACCAGTGCTGCCACTGCAATTGCTGGTTACTCATTTCCATTTCCTTTTCCGTTTTGCATATGCTGAGAGTTTTAATGCTCTGATCCTTAATGTTATAATCGAAATTTCTCTGCTTTTTTGTTGTTATTGTTGCTGGTATTCACTTTGGGTCGTTAGAGCAGCAACGTCAAACAAAGCAGCTGCATGCTACGTAAAAAAATCACATCACAGAAATCAACGATTACGCTTGAGATGTTGATGTCGTAAAGGTTTTCTTCAATTTCATTTTGAATTGCTTGCAACAAATGCTGCATAAAAAGTTTATTTGTTACGCTAAAGCAAACAATTTAAAATTGAGGGTGATTTGAAAATGCGGAACGCAATAACTGCTGCAGTCAATAAAAGCAAAAAAATGCAGTAAACTTGACAAATTTTATTGATTGAAATAAAATTTTGCGAGTGAATATCTCACTTTTATGCTGCACTTACTATTTCATTAAATTTTATTTATATTGTCACATTATTAAGTTAAGCTACCAATTGCTTTAAAATATAATCATCGTAAATATGCATAAAATTGTGCACAAAACATACAATATTCGCCGTATGCATTATGACCCCAGTTAAACTAAAAGAAAAAGTATTTTAATTAAAATAAAATCCCATGCGATAAACTCTCAACTGCTGTAAACACTCTGTCAGTGGTGGTGGTATTACAGATGTGAGTGTAGATGTGAGAAATTCTACAGCATCACCATCGACATCATCGCATCGAGCTTATCCACAACATCAGCATTCGAACAAAAATTTAATTTGTGTTGGCAAAAGTTGATGCAACCACATTTGAATAACTTTGAAAATTGGGTTACCGTCATCCACATACAGACAAAACTATACGGACACATTAATACAAACGCATGCATTTATACGTATATACATGAATATGTGGGGTTGATATACAACAGCAGAGTAAAAGTAGATTTTTTTCAAAATTTTATTTTTATTTTTTATTTTTTGCCTCCATGTCTGTTTCCGTTTGACTTTCACTTCTCTTTTGAAATTTTGACATTGATTTTGCATTATAATTAAAAGTGAAATAAGTTAATTGAGATTTTTTTAATTAACTTAAAATATCATGATATGTGCAAGTTGCACATGAGGTATATGGTGTGTTGTTGAAATGTGTAATATCAAATAAATTTTGTAGTAAAATAATAAAATCAGTGAACTGAAATATAAATTCTTACGACAGCTGATTTGTCATGAGATTAATTTGGAAAAATATAGTTTTTCTCAAGTATTAATGATCATATTGTGATCTACCGTACATACAGAAGGATATAAAACTGAAATTTTTAGCTTAAAAATTATCTAGGAAAATAAATGGAAACTAGGTATTTGACGGATGTCATGTCAAATGTCCTAAGTCAAATATCGAAGATAACCGATTGACCTCAAACATGAGCAAAGTATTGTCCTATTGGATGGACTGCTAAGATCTAAGTTTAATTGCTTTCTATTGCTTTTCTGCTGAATTAAATCGACTTTTTGATTCGTGATCCATACTTTTGGACTTTTTCATTACTGTTTTATTGTTCCCGACTCAAATCAACTTTTTCGTCACCTTTCTGAGTTTAAAATTCATTAATTCTTATACATTTTTTGATAAAATTCGAGACTTTCGATATTGATTTCCACACCATGGTTTTTGGTAACGCATGTTTTTTTTTGACTGCCTACTTTTAACACATTTTCACAAAAAAAATTAACACAGATTTTTAGCTTTTAACCAGCAGAAAATTTTTAAAATTGTATCTTTACTGTAGCTTGGCAAATGAGTTAAGGCAGAATAAAGTTATTAAACCCCGTTTCTTTTTGAACTATGACCCCTTGAATGGTTTCAGATATAAAGGATGATCCTTGAGCATAAGCATCATGTACATAGTATTAAATATGTTTCATACAAAATTTTAAAAATTCAAAATTTTAAAAACTTAAGTTTTTATAACATATGGACGTACATATGAATGTCCTTTGTAAATTGACCAGTTATTCTTTTGTAAGTAATTTTTCCAAGATACTTGGTATAAGCTGCTTTTATTGTAGCAAAAGCTGTATCCCGACGGCAAAAAAATTTCAAAACCTTCAATCATTTGCTTAAACTATCTGATTTGAAAGCTCACACCTTCTCACACAAAAAAAATTTTTTTTTAAATTGAAAAAAAGACAGCGCTTGTGCCAACTTCTTAGAAGACAACATTAAAATAAATTAAATAAACACATGTTACTCGTATTCTGTGGAGCTTGGGTTTATTTTATAAGTAAATATTTAAAATTATATCCTTGGGAAGACTTTTTGATTTCTAGTACAAACTGCCAGCAAGCACAGAGCGGCACATTTAACGCACGCACACAGACACCGTGTTGAATTTTGTAAAATGTGCGTGCGTTTCAATGCAACTAAATCCGTTTTATACAAATAAGCGATGTGTTTGTGTGCGCTTCCCTAGAGCATAAGCTGTTACCTCTGTGCGTCTATAGAAATGTGCGTGTGTCTATACAAATGTTTGCCTGTATGTGTGAGCTTGAAATTTTGCTAATATGGCGAGGGATTTACATGTAGAAATGATTAAGGATGCCACTTTTTAGATTCTTTTTTTTATTTTCTTCTTTTTTGTTCTTTCTTCATTATACTGAAATATACATACCATTTGTATGTACGTGCGTATGTGTATTGTGTCAGTAAACTTGTGTGCGTGTCTGTATTTTTACGTACGCATTACATTATTTTATTGTATTACAAATGTTCCTGCGGTTTGACAGCAAAATGCCATTAGAATTGGATTTACAAATGTAATTTGCTTGGAATATTTTAAGTTTACATTTAGCTTGGGAAATTTTGTAGTCTTAAAAATGCAAACAAAAAAAAAAAACCATGGGAACTTTGAAATTTGCAAGAGAACTTTATGGAAAACCTAAAAATAAAAAGAAAGCAACAAATAACCTCACATCAATTGTGAATTGCGTACGCATAGCCATTAAGTTAGGTTAGGTTAGGTTAGGTAGGAGTGGCAGTCAGTTACAAAAACCGACTCACTTAGACCAAGTTTGGTCCATTGTGATACCACAGGGTACTTGACTATACCCTCTCATTGAACCATCCAGATTTCGTTATGAAACTAAATAACTGACCTATGCTAACATGTCTAAGGTCCTCCAGGTCATCAAACAAAAACGAGCCAAGTGTTTTGTGGCGTTTTCTAGCAAGTGCAGGGCAGGAACAAAGAAAATGTTTAATGTTTTCCTCCTCCTCCACATCCCCACAACTTCTACAGTAGTCAAAAGACCGAATACCTAATCTCTCCGCATGTCTGCCGATAAGCCAGTGGCCAGTTATTACTGCAACAACTGACGAGACACTGTGCCTAGTGCGGGATATTAGTTCTAGAGATCGCTTAGCGTTCCATTCCGGCCAGATTTGCCTTGTTATATTGCAAGTTAACCCTTGGGTCCATCTTATGTTAGCCTTTTTTATCATGTCTTCTTTAAGCAGTAACTTGCAGGTAGCAAGTGGCATGCCAACACCTTCCTTGTCTTGAGGAATTTGTGCAGTAGTCCCCTGCCTAGCAAGTTCATCAGCTTTGCAATTGCCATCAATGTTCCTATGCCCAGGCACCCAGATGAGGTGAATGTTAAAATGCTGAGCCATCTCATTTAGAGACGAGCGGCATTGTTGGGCCACTAGTGAGTTTAGGAAGACTGATTCTAAGGATTTAATAGCAGCTTGACTGTCTGAATAAATATTAATACCCTTCTTGGATACCACATTTATTCTCAGCCAGGATGCTACTTCTTCTATTGCTATAACCTCTGCCTGAAAAACACTACAATGGTCTGGTAACCTCGCAGCAATACTTATCTTCAGTTCCTTAGAGTAAATACCATAACCCACTTGGTTATTTAACTTGGAGCCATCCGTGTAGAAATTAATATGGTTCCTTCTTCCCGGGATTCCTCCCTTCCAGTCATCCCTAGATGGGATATGGGTTACGTAATCTCTCTTGAATGAGATTACTGGAATAGTGTAGTCCAATTTAGAGGGTACGGAATTCAAGCTATTAAGGATAGTTGAGTGTCCTGTACTTCCCTCGGACCAGCAAGCAGTTTCCCTGAGTCTAATGGCGGTACATGCTGCCATTCGTTTACCAAACAGGTCAAGGGGAACGAGATGAAAGAGGACCTCCAAGGCATCAGTCGGTGTGGTCCTCAGTGCACCACTGATGCACATGGAAGCAGCTCTTTGAACCTTCTGCAATTGTCTGTAATAGGTGACCTTGTCTAAGACAGGCCACCACAACACAATGCCATATAACAGAATCGGTCGAATTACCGCTGTGTAGAGCCAATGAATAATACGAGGTGATAGCCCCCATCTTCTCCCCACAGCTTTTTTACAAGAGTATAGTGCTACAGTTGCTTTCCTAACTCTCTCAACAACATTTATTTTCCAACTTAATTTCCTATCCAATATCAGACCAAGATACCTTGCACTACTTTTTAAGACAAGTCTAACGCCCTTTAGCGAAGGTGGTACTATAATTGGAAGTTTGTGACTCCTAGTAAAGAGTACTAGTTCAGTTTTGTTCGGATTTACGCCTAAATCAGCCTCATCTGCCCATGAGACGAGTCTGTTTAAAGCATTCTGAAGAATTTCACACAGTGTGTTTGGGAATTTACCACATGCAATTAATGCTACATCGTCGGCATAGGCAATAGCTTTACAGCCCAGCCTTTTCAGTGACATGAGCATCTTATTTATTGCCAGATTCCACAGTAGAGGAGATAGCACTCCACCCTGCGGCGTTCCTCTGCGGACAAACCTATTAGCTTCAGAAATGCCAAGATTTGAGGTAATGGCTCTGTTTGTCAGTAGCTTTTTAATCAGCTCAACTATGGAACTGTTGATACCCAGTTTCTGCAGTTCATTAATAATAATACCTGGGTCAACGTTGTTAAAAGCTCCTTCAATATCCAGGAACGCCACCAGGGCGAATTCCTTACATGCAAAGGATTTTTCAATGCTGCTCACTAGTGTGTGAAGTGCGGTTTCTATAGATCTGCCTTTCGTGTAAGCATGTTGAGAAGTAGACAGCAGTTCAGGTTTGATACTGCTGCGAACATAGATTTCTATGAGTCTTTCCAAAGTTTTTAAAAGAAAAGAGGAAAGACTTATTGGTCTAAAATCCCTTGGATTTATGTAAGAGCTCTTCCCAGCCTTTGGAATGAAAATGACTTTAGTCATCCTCCAGGTTAGAGGAATATAGGAAAGGTTAAGACAGCCCTTGAAAATAGCTGTCAACCAAGGTATAATTAAGCGAGCAGATTGTTGCAGCTCAATTGGTGTCACACCATCAGGTCCTGGTGATTTATAGGGTTTGAAGCTATTTATCGCCCATCGAATTTTGGTTTCCGAAACAATGTCCCCGAGAATAATTGAGGACATCTGAGGTTGAACATTCAATTCCTCTGGTTCATGCAATGAGTTACCAGGGAAGTGAGTATCTAGTAAGAGGTCTAAGGTCTCTTCGCTAGATGTTGTCCAGGAGCCGTCAGGCTTTTTTAAAAGACCTAGAGTAGTGGGCGAGGTAGATAAAATCTTCCTTAGCCTAGATGCTTCTGAAATCTCTTCAATGTTTCCACAGAAGTTCCTCCACGAGTTACGTTTAGCTTTTCTTAACGAACTCTTGTAAATTTTGAGAATAGATTTATAATCATTCCAGTCATTGTCCAAACCTGATTTTTTGGCTTTGTTAAATAAATTCCTACTTCTTCGTCGAAGAACCTGAATTTCATTTGACCACCATGGGGGTTTCTTCTTTCCTCGAGGTTTACTTACAGGACAAGAAATCTCCAGGGATTTATTTAACCCTCCCGTTAAGTTTTGAACCAGCCTGTCTATGTCGTGGATAGTTGACGGCTCTACGGGGGTTGAGATAGGCAGATACTCTGCTATTTTCCTGTTATATATTCCCCAGTTTGTCCTTTTTACATTTCGGTGAATAATCGGTTCTGGGGGGTTAACAGTGAGAACAAATTCTATATAACGATGATCTGAAAAAGAGTGCTCGCTTGAGACTCTCCAGTCAACGATACAATCAAAAACAAAGTCCGAGACCAATGTTATATCCAAGACTTCTTCCCTGTTCCTTACTATAAAGGTTGGCTCACAGCCTTTGTTGCAGATAAGTAAGTTAGTGTTTAAAATGTATTCTAGAAGTGACTCACCTCGATCATTATCATCTGTGCTACCCCAGACAGTGTGATGCGCATTTACGTCACTGCCTATGATTAGCCCGGTTTTGTTTAAGCGGGCCTGCTCTACAGCCGCCTTTAAATATGTCGGTGGTAAACCACTCGCCATGTCGTGAGCCATGTAACACGATGCTAACCAAAAGCCTCCAGCTTTTATCTCCAGGCTAGCAACGACTGTATCTAGGTCACTGTAATTAGAATGCAAAAACAAGTTAAGATTAGTCTTTGCCAAAATGCACGCTCTGGGGTTACCTTCCACATTTGCCACCAGTAGCTTATAGCCAGGCGTCCTCAGACCACAGACTCTCCCGGCATGAACCTAGGGTTCCTGTATGAGGACTACATCATCTCCGCTTTTACTTAAGCGGATCAGTAAGCCGGCGGACGCCGCTTTTGAGTGGTGGAGATTAATTTGGAGGACCCTCATCGGATTCCAAATCACCTCCCCTCTCTACGACTGTTATGTCCGCCTCGTCTTCATCATCCTCTTCTAAAAGAAGAGCTTCTTCC
Organism: Tricholauxania praeusta; assembly: GCA_949775025.1. Lineage (NCBI taxonomy): Eukaryota > Metazoa > Arthropoda > Insecta > Diptera > Lauxaniidae > Tricholauxania > Tricholauxania praeusta. The sequence goes on from OX459028.1 coordinate 151,763,892, forward strand.
AGGAGGCCCCCTACCTCCAACGACCTATCGGAATCCACGGATTCGGCTTCTTCAAGGGACGCCTCAGGTTGACCGCTTGGAGTGCAGTTGTCCCCCTCTGGCTCTACCTCTTCATCCCCAACCTCCATCTCCACTGGCACTGGTGGTGCAGTGGCGATGGTCTCCGGGGAGGGAGAGATAGCACCTTTGGAGGCCAGCTCTTCGTCCTTACGGTAAACCTTGAGCGTCATCTTGTTGAAACCATACTTGACGACCCCCTTAGTTGCCGCCAGTAACTCCACGGATTCCTTGTTTAACAGGACCATGGCCTGCATGGATGGTCCGACTGGTGCTTCTAGCTTCCCAATCTTCCAGTTTTGAGTTGGAAGATTGGGATTGCATAGTCGGAGCATCCGCAGAACTGCGTCCTCACCCGACGGTGTGCTCGGTAGCCAAACGCGAGCCCGGGGCCTGGTAGGAATTTCATCCTTCTCCACAGCCTCCAGTCTCGCGCCTGGATACACCTCACCTAGCCTACTCACAGCTACCTTGTACAATTTGGCAGACCGTTCATCATCACAGGAGATGAGTTTAAAAAGGCCCTGATGCCAGCCTGCCTCCTCACATGATGGCACAGGACCAGGAAACTCCTCTAATATCTGGAAGAGGGTATTTGCCAAGGCAGCGTCTACCCACTTCCATTTATCCCGAGGAATTGCCCCGTCCTCCGCCGCCCTGTCAAGCACAGCCAAAACTCTCCCCTTACAACCTTTTACAACGTCACTAAAAGACAGAGATTTACCAGTAGTCTTTTGACGTTTAGACTCCAACATCTCGTCCTGGGATCTCTGCCTTTTAGGTAGTTTTTCTAAAACGGCCTGTTCATGGCCTTTTTGTTCAAGGACTCTCTTCGCCCATCGAAGGGAGTCCTTGTCCTCCTTGGACAGAGAGCTGGGATCAGCAGCTTCCATACGACGACGAATTCTATTCGCCGCCTGCTTGTCCGCGATTTTCATTTTAGAGGGTCTAAGACCCTTAAAACCCTCCCCTAAAGGATTCTGTTCCTTCTTGGACTCCCCAGCCGACTTTAACTGGCTTAGCCGTGAGGCTGTGGCCGATGCCGAACTGGATTGTCCTCGATTTGACAGCGAAGATCCCCCCTCATGTCTGGATTCCCCAGCCGACTTTAACTGACCATGCCGTGAGGCGGTGGTCGATGCCGAACTGGTTGGTCCAGAAATGGGCATTAAAGCCCCCCCTTTTTTTGAAGGGTTGGTAGGGTTGGACGTGAAGTCCAACGCCCTTACCTTCCCTCCCACCTTCAAGACAGGTCCAGCCACCCGAAGGCCAGCGCCAGTCCCACCTGAGGTGCTTGCGATATCGCGATTGCAGTCATTTTGAGTCTCTGACTCAGAAGTCTTTGTTTTTACATTAGTTTGTTTGTTTGTTTGTTTGTTTTGTTTATTTTTCAATATATTTTCCATATTTGGTCCCACGAGTACAGGACGAATATGTCCACCCACACAGAGGTCCAGGTGCGTGGGTAAGGCTACTTAATACCGGAGGGCGCCAGGTATCCGGTATGCTCCGTTAGCGATTGGGTTAATTTTTATGAAAACAGGGCTCCCAACCTAAACGATCCTCAGCACGGGTCGCATAACACTTTGATCCAGCCCTCGCAAGGAAAAAGGAAGGTCCATCCTCACAGAGCCTGCATGTGTGGATAAGGCTAGGTTAAAACGGAAGTTTGCCAGACTATCCGAGTCCGCATATTATCGACTAGATAACCCACTAGCCATTCATCCCTTAGCATATGCTGTTCCACCTTGGATTGGGGGCATTTCTGCCTGAAATACATTCAGGAAGATACCTCAGGCATTTGAGGAGCTAACCAAACCCCTAGCCTAGCTATGCTAGCCAGCTCTACAGTCAAGACTTAACTTCCTGGAGAGCCGTTTCCAGTGGCCACCAGCTTGGAGGTCATAGCTACACTACCAATTATCACTGATTGTGGCACGACACGCATGTACTAACTGTTAATCATGGTGTAACGCTTTGTTCCACTAATCAGTGCAATCGGCTGACCACCAGCCATTAAGTTAACAAAAACAAAAACAACAACAACGTAGTTAACATTACCTTGGCGCACAGCGTCAGCATTAAGTATAACACAGTAAGTATCCATAAAAGCTCAAACGACATTCTGCCCACACCTACAATAATCTGCAAAGGTTGAGGTTTGGGTTATTCTACAAATAAATATTTTTTTTTTCATGGAGTTGAAAACTAAATTCGTATTAAGCAAAAAGAATATTGAACAAATTTAATTTCTGCTTCTAGCATAGGGTCAGGACAATGGCTCAATTTAGAAAGATCTCTCTTAATAATTGAAGACTTATTCATGATTACCCATATTCCTAACTATCAATTTCTTTCGCGATAAGAGCTGAGTGGAAATTACTTATTTGGCAGTCAAATTCTGGGAAATCTTAATCCTAAGTGTTTTGAAATTTGTTAACGACTTCTCTAATTCAATCGCAAAAAATGTTTCCAAAGTTTTGGAAACACCGTGATGGGTGTTTGGGCATAATGGTGTTGAGTATGAGGATGCCACCAGAGCTGGGTAGGCATGATAGTTTTTCGATTCCAATTTCAAAAATCTAAGCTTAAAATTGACTGTTTCAGTTCCATAGAAAATCGGTTAGAATCATTTAAGATTTTTTTTTCAAGTTTGAAAAATTTTCATTTTTTTTTCTTAGGAATAAAGGATACATTTTTTTTGTAATTGCATGGTAAAGGAATTGTTGTATTTTTTCATTTGAATTCAAGGATTTAAAATAAGAATTGGATTATCTTAAATTCGTCTTCTAAGCATTTTTCAATAGAACTGGAAAACAAACTCAATTGTCCATTCTTCAAAGAAAATAATTACCGCGTTCGCTAGAAAAAAGTCGTAAATAAATTTGGAAAATAAATGATAGTTTTTCACCAATCCATGCGAAAATGTTAAACATTTATTTTGGAAATCATCGGAAGCATCCGCGAACTGGTAGGGTTATTTTGGTACCTGTTTTGAAAAAATATTTCCCCAATTCATATTGAATACAAAAAGTTAGCCATTGTCTAAAATTAAAATGGAAACATTAAAATAACATAATATGGTGCGAACATTTTTTATTTGAAAAATGTATAAGGATCGGGTTCTTTCATGGCTTTATAGTTATAGTTCATTTATGAAACACAATCTAATGATGATACCTTTATTATGGATAAAATGGGTCTCAATTTAATTTTTCAAAGTTTTTGAAATGGACTCAATAATAACTCCATCTTATAAAAGGAATGGAATATTATTTCATAAAAGCCAAAGGAATCAATTCCTTGTTCTAGTTCCTAGAAATTAGTTAAGCTTTTGGCAATTAAAAATTTTGGCTGTTTGAACAGAATTAACAAAAAATCCATTCCTATTTTCAGGGAATTAGATAAGATAATTCTAAATTTGAGTTATACTCAATATAGTTTTGCCGAGATTGATGGACACATGTTCTTGTCCATATCAAAATGGACTGTAAAATAGTTTCAAAAAATTATCACCACTTCTTCACTCGTCGATATTGGCTAGAATTTGCTTGGCATAGAATATTAAACTGAAAATCCCTAACGATGGCAATACGTTTCAATATCAAAAGAGTTTCAGCGTGCATTTTTTTTTGATTATTTTCTCAGCTGTTCAATAATGATCCATTATTTATTGGGTTAGGGGTGCTTTTGAAAATATCCGAAATATTTTTTTCGAGTTGTCTAAGTCATTTTTACTATCATTTTTATCTGTTTTTTTTTTTTAAAGTATTGCAGCCAGTTGGATTTATGTGGCTTACAGAAGGAGTTTCACTCTTTTCACTCTTCCAAAACTTTCACTTGGTGTGTGTGATACTTAAAATTTGAATTTTAAATAAAATTTCTTTAAATATTCAGTGGAATAACTTCTTCAATTTATTTCCTTTACTTCCTTTATGTTGCCGCTTTAATACCTTCTTGCTTTATTATCAATATTCGTTGTATGCGAAAAGCAAAAGAATGAAAAACATGCAACAAATTCGATATCCTGTTGCCATAAACTAAAATGAAGGCAGCCACAACAACAATAACAAAAGCAAAAACAACAAGACATTGTCAACAAAACGCAAAATAAATGCGCCAAGAAATAAAGGATAACAAACACTTCACGAGCATCCGTTCTAAAATGTTTGACACAAAGTGAGAAACGAAAAGGAGTTTGGTTAGCAACCCTGCCCTCTTCCAAATGTAAAAAGTTAAACTTTTGAATTTTATGCCAAACCAAACGGAAATACGATGCTACAACACCTTTTTTTCTTAGATGTTTTTCCCACATTTTTTTTTCAATTTTTTTTTGCGATAGCACTTAAAGGAAGCAGCAAACTGAGAGAGAGGAAAACATTGGAATTGGTAACCTTTTACCAAATCAAGACGTTACAAAGTCATAAAATCTTTGTAGTTGTTGTTGTATGGTTGCCGAGATTACTTTAACTGTTGATTACGTTTAAAGCATTGCAGGTGCCTTTATATACGAAAAATTTGACTTTTTTACTGTAACCGAAAGATTTATTTTGCTGATTTTATATTCGAGTGGTTTCTTACATTTGAAGCCGAAACCGATCATTATACAGAATTGTTTTTTCTATTTAATTCATCGACTGTCATTCAATTAAGATTGCAAACATTTTGCAAAAATATCAAATTTTAGTTTATTAAAATATCTATAACACTAATTACAACAACAACAAAAACGATTGGTAAATGAAACTTTTAAATGAAAATACCACATCAATGAATATTCATTGGAGTAAATTTCAATTGTAAGTGAAATGAAAGGATTATGGAAAATATTTTTGTGAGGAATAATTACACAAAAAGGAAATCACAACAAGCCTTCAAAATTATGAATCGGTAAAATTTATCAGAAGAAGAATTTATCTTTTATAGATTTTTATTTTAAGTTTTGCTTGCTCTAAGGCCTAAAAAGACCTGAAACATGTCGTAGCATTTTCATATTGAATTGCTGTTATTGTTTTTGTTAGGATGTTAAACTGAGAGTTCTGCTTAAAAAATAATTTTCCAATAGAATATGTAGTAGGTAATGAAATTGCAGGATAGTATTCTCCATCCTGAGTAAACTAAAATTTGTTCATACATCTGTGCAAACACAAGTACGAACGCAATTAAGGTAAACCTATAGGATATGTGCTCTTTTCAGAGTAATAAATCTTTTGAATAAATGTTTTTTTTTATTTTTATTTCTTGGAAAATAAATTTATTTCACTTACGTATACCACAGCTCAAATTACAGTCATTAAGAAAATTGTAAAAAGGCTCATGAGATTTTATTGTATAATAAATGTATATGGCTATGTATAGAATAGGATATCGAGTTCAAGACCTAAACGACTTTGCTGGCATATAAGCACCCTTTTATTGTAATTTTCCATAACTGTTTTGCATAAACTGTTTGGTTGAATTTTGTTGATACAACGCACAATTTCCTCCATCAAGTCATGGACAGTCGTCGGCTTGTTGACATAAGCGTTAGCCTTTAAAAACCCAAAGTAAAAATCGTTACCAATTCTGATCAGCAAAACTTAAAATTTTGGCATGTCGAGCTGTATGGAACCGTCTTGTTGAAACGTCTATACTGCCGTACTTAGCGAAAAGTGCGTATCTCAAAAAAAAATGCGTTTCGAGATAATTGATGTTTTGTTTATGTCAATTTGTTGAAATACCTGTAAATTGAGATGGAGAAAATTGTCTTAGTAGATTTTTTAAATGTTTGAACTAAGGTATAGGAAATTGGAGTAGTTTCTTAAGCTATCCGGTGCCATAAGAATTTTGAATATTTTTTGAAATACGCCCTTTTTGCTTAGTGCGACAGTATAGCATATTATAGGCGGAGAGCCGGCTGTACAAAAGTCGAGTGTATAAGATTGCAGGATGATATGTATGCCAAATGATAGAGCTCGATGAGCCTAAATAAAATATCTAGGGTTGCCTTGCCAAAGCCTGTCCCGATGGCCGAAAATGTCCGAATTTTAGCCAATTTTGTTGTTCTAATTAAAACTGTAGTGCATAACAGCTCGAAATGTATGCCAAATGATAGAATTCGAAGAGGCATAAGTATAATACCTGGGATTGAATTGTTGAATCCTGTCCCAAACATGGGTTTTAAGCGGTTTTTTGGGTCAATTTTCACTAATGAAGATAACAGCTTGAAATATTTGCCAAATGATAGATATCGAAGAGCCTGAATAGAATATATAGGGTTGCCTTGTCGAATCCTGTCCCAAACATGTGTTGCCACTCATTTAAGAAAAGGCTCTTCGATATCTATCAATTGGCATAAATTTCAAGCAGTTATCTTCATTAATGAAGATGTATGAATCATAAGGAAGTACACATGAGGAAGTATGGAAAAAAAATGTACTTCTATTTTATAAGCCTACATACTTTAAGTACTTATAATATAAGGATAAAAACTGTGAGTAGAGTTTTGTTGTTTCTTGTTTTACAAATCCCAAATCCTTTGTTGTTTTCACTGCATTCACCTTAATACACTATAATTTGCAATTTTCAATGCCACTAAATGAATTTCCAACAAAAATTACTTATTTTTATTTGGATGAAAATGGTTTTTTTTGAAAAAATTTTCAGCGGCTTTTCAATGTTTGACACCAAAACTTAAAATACGCATAACTTCGTAAAAAATGTTTTTCAATCAAAACCGGTGATATACAATACATCCTCTGAAAACTGCTAATTTAATTGCCAACCAATTCCGCAATTTGAAATCAGTCCGACTGCATGGTGTGAAATGGATTTGGTCATTTGTTATTTTAAATGTAATTTTGTAAGTAAATTTAGTGCTTCAAAAATTTACAAAAAATTTAAATGCATTATTCTAAAAATTTCAATATCATAGAAACGTATTGAAAATGCAGCTGTTTTTACTAGAACGTAGTAGTGAAATAGTGCTGTCTACTGTAATTAAATTCTCTATGAAATCATGATTTTAATTTACAAAAATAACTACAAGATGTCCAACAATTGAAACTTAATAGACCCTACAGTTATTCCCAAATGCTTGATAATCAGTAGTAGTAGTAGTAGCAGCATGTGCACAGCATTCACCTCTCCACAAGATTAATGAAACTGAGTGCGTCAACTTGGTTGTTGGTGGCCACAAATACTTCAAGTAATTTGGTATGGTACCACATTAAGCTTACATTGCTAATTGCAAGCGAGTTTTCGGTAAAATACCTCACACGCACACACACACACACATGCATATGTAAAGATATACATTCTTATCTTTACATTGTGTGTATTCCTATCTCCATGTTAGTTTGTGCTTGTGAGTGACTTAATTAAAGTCGAAAAATTTCTTTTGCAGACACTGTCTTTACACAAATATCCCAAATGGAAATTTGGTTTTCAAGTGACTGTGACAAATGGTAATGATGAAATATAACGAAAAGAGATATTAATATAGTGGAATTTGATTTTTCCTTAATAGCTTACTGAGTATAATACTGAAAAATGCTCGAAAAAATCAAAGATAAAGATAATGTTTAAAACTTATTATATTTGACAAGTGATTTTTATATGATTTTTCGCTTTTTTGTAATGCCTAAAATAAAAATGTTATCGACACTTTTATGGCATCTTTTCAAAGATTTTTCATTTTCGACATTTGAGATTTTTTACTTAGGATCAATCTCCCAAAGCAAAAAATTTATTAAAACGATAAAAAGTGAAATATAATCAATCACTTCAGATTATTTTGTACAGGAAATCACCTTTTTTGCGATTTTTCCTTTAGGAATAGTACACCAAATCTTACATCCCTTTAATAGAAGAATTTTTCCTTTAGTATTATGGCAAATTTCCATTAATTTAAATGAAATTTCAATTTTATTTGTTGTTTTTTTAGAAATTTTCAAAATTTTTCCCGTTGGGACTATATGGTCGTATGAGAATGTATGCCTGACTTTAGGGAGTCAACATTTTAATTAATTTGATACCGTAGTGGTGAACAATTCACATACACTTACACATGAACATTCACACTTGCACACACACACATAAATATATGTATCTACATAGCTAATGTCATTTCTAGAGACAAATAAAGTTCGTCTTTTGTGGTTTGGTGTTGATTTTTTAACAAAAAAAAAAAAAACGAAAAGAGTTGAGCTTTCTTTCTTAGGGATTTAACTTGATTTGCGGCAAAGAAACCTTTTTGTAAATTTTTCTTAAAAAAAAAGAAGTAAATTCAACAGAAACCACTTTACTCAGCAGTAAAATGCGCTTGTTAGAGAGTTTCACTGCAGAAACCAAATAAAAGTTCAAGTTTTTTTTATTTTTTTGAACTGAACGTGAACTGTGCGCATTGTTGACACATCAGCAAAAATATTTCCATTGCTGTTATTGTTGTTAGTGTTATTGTTGTTGTCGAAGCGTGCTTCATTTCTTGCAACGGTAACAAAGTGTTGATGGCATTTTTGTGAACAAGTGCTGTCAGTGTGTAATAAGCAGCTGCGCAGCTATAGCAATGACAGCACCTTTTGCATCAGCAAAAATATCAGAGCTGTTGACATCAGCAACAACAACGGCATGAACAGCAGAATGGACAGGTCAGTAACAATAACGTCTCTCAAATATTTTGCAGATTCTTTGGTATGTTAAATTGTTATTGATGTATGCTGCAGTCGATATTTTGTGCAACAAAATAACAAGAGGTTTCTGGCGCTTATCATTTTCTTATACATATCAATCCATAGTTTTTTTTTTAAAGAAAAATCTTAAATTTAGTGCAAAATAAATATGCTTCTAAGTTTATGCAAATCTTAATTCCTTTACTCTGTAGAACAAAGCTTCTCTTGTAAATAACTATTTGTAACATACTTTAAAGGGCCATTAATAAACTATAAACCACTCTCTGTGAACACCCAACAAGCACTCTGCGAGATTGCAAAAATTTTCCACTTGCAAATTTGCCATCGGAAAATGTCAAATTTCATTTGCAAATTGTAACACTTACGATGAATTTTCAAGACGTTTTTGCGTATTATTGGGTTTGTTTCTCACATAGTGATATATTTCGATACCCATACGTGGCAAACTCATCACCAATTGATAAAAAAAGTATAGCAGACAAATATTCAAATAAAAGCATAACGATAGAAAAGCGATATTATCAACGCACTTTTGGACCTTGCAGTGAAATCAAATCCTAGTCTATTCCAAACTATAAAATCCACCTATTTGTATCTCAACGCCGCAATGTAGTATTCTTGTTATCCCCATTGCAGCAACAGCAGCAGCAGCTGTAGCAATTTCTTTGATATTCTTGGCCAACGAACGCATGACAACTGTCAATTGGTTTTGTGTGTTGCTATCATCACATCAACAGCAGCAGCAGGATTTCGAATCCTTAGATTTGCAATTCTTGCAATTGGTTTGGTATAAAGGATTTGATTTCCTTAACTGTTTCATGCATGCAATACTGCTGTCACATTCAGTGCGCTCGAATTTTTAGTGCTGCAATAATCGAAAGAGTTTTCCACAGCTTAGTTGTTAGTAGGTATGAGTTGGAATTTTTTCTGTTACGGTTGATATTGAGCTCAATTTGCCAGTGTTAGTTGCAATCGTATTTTTTTCTTCTTTTTTTTTTGCGCACCTGCATGTGCACTCAGTTGTTATTAACTATTTTTCTACATTTTCCACATGAATGAAATTGCAGGTGCCAAGTGTTCAATAAGTCCCTAAGGCAAACAAAATTTTATGATAATGAAAGTTTTTTTAAGATAACAAGTTGCTATTCAACAGAATGCTTAAAATTAAAATTATTTTCATAAAAGGGTTGACACCCAATTGAATTAAATATGTATTTTAAGTAAAAGCAGACTACTCTTTGAAAAATTTCAAATGTCAATTGTCGCTACGCCAAAAAGTATGCAATCAAATTTAGGGCTTATTTATATACTACTGTTTAAAGCAACGACAACATAGCAAACATTTTTAAATAATATTTTTTTTTCAACAAAATATTTATATAAAAGTGTAGTGGTAATGTGTACAATGCATTTTTCAGCGATTATTTTTACAAAGCTGCTGCTGCTGACCAAAAACTTTTCCAATTAAATCAATGGAGCGGACAAAGACTCATGACGGCAGATAAAATTTCGTATTAAAAATAAAAAAAAAAGTGAATTATAAAAAGTTCTATTCAGAAATGGTCAAATAAACAAAGTTGTTGTAGTATGATAGCTATACTGGCAATAGTAGTAGTAGTAGTGGTTTTTGTAAAGTACAAAATGAAAAAAAAAAACAAAAAAAAACAACGTGAATTGCTGGAAAAGTATAAAAATACTCATAAATATGGCCATATGCCAAAACATGCGTTTTGTGTATAAATTTAAACGATAAATTTTAGTTTTTAGAAAGTGTGCATGAAAAAATAAGTAACATGCCAGGACCTGTTGTACATATGTGAGTTTGTTCGCATATAATTTTTTTTTGTTTCTATATGTTTGTATGAGCTGCATATTGCAAACATATGGAAACTGCACAGTGTTGCGTTTTGACGCAAATTGGAAACAAAAAAAAGGTACTTCTTGTTGCTGAAAAATTACGTATTAAGTCGATAGTTAAAAGTCATATAACTAGCTAACTTAAAAATAATTTAAGAAAGTAAAAATTTTAGATATTAACTTAAAATAAATCTTCGAGACTTTACGCAAAGCAGCTCTTAAAAACAACAATAACACAGGACCACAAAAAAAAAGGTCAAGAAGTTGGAACGTGAGGTATCATACGGTATGTATTTTGGGTTCAGATTTCGACATAGCCTCAAAATTACACCTTAAAATACGTTAAAAGAAAGTCCTTAAAAAAATTAACCAACCAGGTTATGCCGATATCTGAGGGTGATGGAAAAATTCTGACCTCGAATTCGTGTTTAGGAGGCCAAATTACATACCGTATGATACCTCACGTTCCAACTTCTTGACCTTTTTTTTTGTTGTCCTGTGTAATCAGTGACTATAACTGTGAAATTACTCAAGTTTATTTGTTTAGTTATCAGAGATTTCTTTTATTCGAGAGATGATGTTATTGAATACTGATTTTTTAATGAAGGTATTTCCTCTGTCTTATTTTGAAATGAATATTATCTGAGACAAACAGTTACCTACATTGCATATTTATAAGTCAAGCATGTCTGCAAGATCTTGCAAAACGACAACTTTGCTTCAAATGTGATTTTCGTAGAAATTGAACTATTTCTACAACCAGATTCTGAACTCTTTCGGTTTTGTAGGTTTTTTTTAAGTTTTTCCATTAAACAAAATTTAGAAAAACTTATGTTTTGTCTTATGAGCTTAAGTTATATTTCGACTTAGCCTAGTTTACGTAGGATCACCAAAATATATAATAATTACAAAAAATAAAATATTTTTACAAGATTTTTTAAAATTAACGCAGCAATAAAATTATCTATTCTTTACATAAATGGGGGAAAATAATTACTTCAGAATCGGTTCAAAATCCATTTTCGACCTATCCCCATTGGTCGGTGTAAAACGTTTCTACAAAAATTGGCTGAGTTTTTAGGGTTTTAGGATTGCCTCTGATACATTCTTAAGTCCATCTTATACATTTCGTCAAGGAGTTATGCAAAAAAGTTCTATTAAAAAAAATGCTGAGCTCGGAAATTTTGGAGAGACGCGATACCATACCATTACACCTTAACTACTCCTAAACTGCTGTGCATTCCATTTTGAAACTTGGTAGACATTTGTTATTCAGTGCGGCCAATAATAACTGTCCGTAAATTTCACTGTTCTGAAAAAATTTGAAAATCTGAATTTTTGTATAATCTAAGGATGCGTTGCTTTTCAAATTTAACTGTACACAACGAAAGTACAGGGCAAAAAATATATTCTTTATATCAAACTCAGAAGCGAAATGGAAGGTAAACGTGACTTAGTTATAAATGTTTTTGAAAATAATAAAGAAATTGTGACATTATAAATACACTAACACGACTCAGAATAATAGCAGAAAAATTCATACATAAGGCAATAAAACGATATAAGGAAACGGGAGGTTCGAAGGTTAAAAAAAAAAATTGGACAAAGTCGGACCTATGCGACCAAATGACGTCTTAAAACAAGTGAGAGGACGATATCCTGCTCAATCAGCTTGTTCTGTAGCAAAGGATATGAAAATATCCAAAAATTCCAAGCAGCTTCTTATCAGAAATGATTTACGACTCAAGGCCTATAAAAGCTAACGCCTTCATGGGCTAACAAATGAGCAAAAGCAATTACCTGTTACAAAAAAATAGAAGCTACTTGACTGGTATGATGGAGATGAAATAATCTTTTCGGATGGAAAACTGTTCTTCTAAGACAGCCAAATGGAGCAGAAAATGGTGCGTGCAGCCTGTGAATCGTTTTTCAAACGTAAGCAAAAAAAAAGGGTGATAGTTTTGAACTTAATCATTAATTTAAAAATTTTTGGAATGTTGTTAAACGTTTGGAATAAATAAAATAAAATTTTGTAGTCGACTTTGATTTGTATAACACTTTGTTTTTACTGTACACTTTAAGCTATTTTATGAGAGTTTTGAAAATATTACCCTCTGAACTCTTAAGCCTGATTTCCATGCTATCTTTCTTGATCCCATATCAGGGATATCAAATCAAATTTTTGTAAGAAGGAAAAAGCATGCGAATAGAACATAATGCGCTTGGAGAATGCGAAAGTGAATAGCATACATTTGCTTTCTTTATAGCATGTGATGTCTTCCCTGATATTTGATAAGTTCAAGAAATATCACATGGAGATGATCAAATGCATTTAAAGGAAAAACAGTAAGTGCTGCACTATAACTTTGTTTGACAAAGTTGAACAGGACAACTTCCTCTTTCAGTATTATACCGTGGTTATTATGTTGCAACAAGAAACTTCTAGCTAATTGGGCTATATTATTGATTTGGTCCTTGATAATATGACGACACAAATTAAGTATTTGGCTAAAATATGTTGGTGAAACACAACCACATAAAATTTTGACGCTCAAGCTTGGAACATTTTCAATTCTCCTAACATTCAATTAGCGGGAAAACTTTTCTTCGTTTGTTCGCTAAAATTAACTAAATTGCGCATTGTGCGTTAACGCTTCACTTGAAAAAATACATAAACAAACTCAGCGCCATTTATCCGATGTTGAAAACAAACATATTTTTAAAACTTCACAATAACTGTAGCAAAAAAAAAACAAGAACAATAAAAACAGTCAAAACAATAACTACAATGGTGAAATCTAGTGCTAAAATTAGAAAAAAAACACAAAAAAAAAACTTAGTATGATGTTGAAAAACTGTAACATATCACAAGTTGAGCAGTGCAAAAGGGTAAAAATATGCCCGGGATATAACATGATGTCATGTGTAAAAACTCAGCAAAAAAAATTAAAAATGTTGAAAAAATTTGCAAAAAAATTGTTAAAGTTCGCAAAAGTTCGAAAAAAGCAATCAAAAAAATGTTTAACAATTACACGTACAGTTTAGCCAGGATAAGCGCGAGAAATGAATTTTAAATGGGGTTTTTATTATGTTACAATGCTGCGTTGCATCATACTGGGTGTGTTGGGGTAAAATAAAAACTACGATTTATTGCCGTGCACTACTCTAAAGAAAAACTAAAGATGTCTATCCAAAGTTAAATTTTTAAATTAAAAATATGTACAGCTAACAATTTTACAACACTTGTAGCTTAAAGTTGTTACTTTGAAATTTGTTCGCATGAATTATGCTGCTGCTGCTGCTGCTGCTGCTGCTATGGCAATTAATTGCCAAGGCAAAGTCACAACCGAGAAATAGTTAATAGCTACTAACTTTGAATCCTTTGTTAATCCAATGCGCACGCCGCGCTCAGCGTTCATCATCTAATCCATGAAGCTTAAACCACATTAATTTGTACGACTAAAAGTTGTGCGCACAACTTTTGCATAGATAATTTATGAATTTCATAACTCAGCAAACGTTTTAACTTCGTTTGAAGTTTTCGCTCAAATGTCACCACATCCCACCCCAAACTAACTTTGTGTTTTAACTATGCATTAGGTTTATCTGCTGTTGCTTTTTGCTGTCCAAAGCACATAACAAAATTATAACGCTGTTCCAGGAATTTGCAAACTCAGCCTCATTTAAAGACAGCGGTAATATAATGAGGGATGGTCGCTTCGATAGGTTTACAAAAGACGCCTATACCTCGATATATCGAGAAATAAACATTTTCAGAAATTTTAACTCGACTTCATATAAATTTTGTTGCAACATATTTTTGTTTTTGTCATTATGTAAAACTAAGTGGCACACTAACAACATTAATCAACAGTAAGCTTGAAAATACATCGGTTTTCTACGAACTCCAGGAATTCACTCGAACTAATTCTAATAATACCTCTTTCTAACGGATATTGCAAGTAAGCCAATAATTTGCAATCGATTGACGCAATAATGTAACTTTTGGCCAATAACAACCCGAAACGCTGATGAAAGTCACGATCAAAAACATATTTTTGACAATTTCCCATCGCCACTGGATATGTGCAGTATTCATTCCCGACCATTTTTCATTAGTATTGCTATACTAATATATATAATACTAATAATATATTATTATATTATATATACAGCATTCTGAAAATTACTTCAAAATCCAACTTGAACTTCAGATATAGAGAATATGAACCAGGTATCATCCAAGAAAGTATCAAGCACCCACACACAATGATAAATACGATATTGTTTCGCCAATTATTTCATGAAAATAATGAAACGTAGAAATAAAATTAAAGGTTTCATGCAAATTTGATTTAAGTGAATACCACCAGAGTAATGGATATAAGTCGAAACAAAATACGGAAATGTTAACGTTACTTTTGTCAAAAATCCCCCTGCAGTCATACATACAGACAGATTGAACGAAATAAACGCGGCGCCAAGGTAGTAAGCAGCATAATTTTGGATAAATCCTTTTTAGCAGAAAGAAACTTGTATGGGAAATATTTTGCTCAAAATGGGCGAAATGAAATTTAACAAGAACAACAATGGTAAAGAATACCGCGAGCCTCGCATAAAATGACAAATTTTTTGGAAACGTTTTTTGTTCATTTTGCTGTATTACTTAATGTTCATATTCGCTACAATCAGGGATAATAAACGTAAAACTGAAGTGCTTTCCAGAGTTAAACAGAAAGAGATTACAGCTATCATAAGATATAGTGATTGTGTTTCGCTGAAGTAGAACAAAGAAGTAAAAAATGCATGAAAACTTCAAGCGATTACACTTATGAAAGTTCTTTTAGCACGCATAAGAGGAGAAACATTTACGTTTTGTTAAATTCAGTGCTTACAGACGGCATTTTTTGACTGAATTTTTGTTGGCATAGATAAATGCTAAGAAGTTAAAGCAGCCAATAATCTTTCACATATATTCTAATATTTTAAACAAAAAATTTGTGGTTTCATCAGGTACATTGCTTGTAAATAACATCTGAATCTTAATGTCATTGCATGAATTTCGCTAGCCATGTCGTATGAGTAACCAATATTTTCAGTGAATTCAATTTTTATTAGAGGTCTGCATGCTTTTGTGCACAAAATCTGCAAATTAAATCAAAGCATATAAATCGCAAATACAATGTACTGCAAGTTCAGCCACTCGAAATTCATTGCATCGGAAGCTTATGTGATGTTCCTTTTGATTGCACTCATGCAGACCCCTAATTTAGGTATGTCCTTAATTATGAATATAATTTAGAAACTTTCCAATTACACCATAGGACACCTACAGTTAACAAAGTTGATTCAGTACATTAGGTCATAAACAACATTGGTCTCAATATATCGGTTGAGTATATTTTGCTCACCACCTATTTACCCACATGTAAGAACTCAAACCTTTGATGGCACGTTACGCTCTTAAACACAATCCCTAATCCTTTTAATCAAGTAGTTGTCAGAACACATGAGTACATTTCAATTTGATCTCACTAATCTAGTGCATTTTTTGCAACATTTTTTCTTTAAACTTTTCTTCTTGATTTAGTTTTCATTTTTCATTTGTGCAATTAAAAGAGGGAAAAGGAACTAAAATCAACTACAAGTGCATGCATACAAGAGCAGCTCATTTGTCCATGTTCATAAGTGCATAATTGTGTATTTTCCAATGTAAGTGTATGAGTAAGTACATGTGTATGCTAGTGTGCTTTTCAGCAAAAGTGTAAATTGTTTGCAAATAGTTGAATAAAAAATTAATATGATTAAAAACAACAAAAAAAAAAGTCAAAGAATAATTTTACTTAAAGTCCCTGAAGTGAAATTGAAACACAAAATAAAAACACTAAGTATGAAAGAGGAAGAATGGGAGCAAAAAATATATTGTACCCCAGTAGAAAGTTCATTCATTAAGTGCGATTCTTCATTAATATAATATATGTACTTCTTTATCCTTGCCAAGTTTTTGAAAGATACAAAAAATGTTCAAGTGAGAGCAGTTGGCCTGACATTGACATTGTGAATATATGAACGTCGCTATACAGCTCGAAGAATTTTCGTTTCATGGCTCACAAATTGACAATGAAAAGTTACCGAATTTTTATCCAGTTTTCAAAATCCTTTAAAGAATCACCGCCCCAGAAAAGCTTTACTAAGAAAAAAAAAAATGGTAAGAAGTTGGCTATATATAATGTGCTAATTTTTTATTGATCAAGAGATTCAAAATGTGTGAAATCAGTCAATGAATATGCCCACAAAAATCTGAAAAATTTGAAAAAGTTTTCTTTATGCTTGGGAAAGTTTCAAAAATGACTTAAGTAAGCAAAGTCAGAAATTTTTTCACTGTTAGAAACCGATTTGAAATAGCTTTATGTTATCTTCATAAATATAATGGGCGTGGCATCTCACTTTTAATTGTATATTGGTCGAAATAATGAACTGATTATATTTTTAAAGTCAGAGTAATCAATATTAAGAGTTCCATAAAATAGGATTGTTTTGGTTTAATTGACGAAGATGAGGCAGGATTGGCAGACATAAGGAAGTTCAGTAGAGTAACAAAGCAAATCTCAGTCTCAAACTAAGACAAGCAAAGGCTGCAATTAAGGATATATTTGAAAGTTAAGCAATTAAAAGGACAGAGAATCCAATAGGAGAGAATACTTAACTCATTTAATGAAGGTAATAAAATATGATAGTAAAATAAGTTCTCGAGACTACTTGGGAAATGAGAAATGTGTTACTTGGAACCTACTTAAAGCATCAAAATATCTAGAGTTCTTTGTTGACGCTGACAATAATAGTGAAGTTGATCATTGATATAAGATTGGATAAAATTTCGGCCATCGGGACAGGCTTTGGCAAGGCAACCCTAGATATTCTATTTAGGATCGTCGAGCTATATAGTTTGACATGCATCCCATCCTGTAATCTTATACACTCGACTTTCTACAGCCGGCTCTCCGCCTGTAAGGATATCTGAACAATTCGGAATTCCCGATGGCTAAATCTGGAAAAACTTGTAAAATTAAATACCAAGTGCTTTAAGAAGTTTTTGTTTTGTTTGATGAGTTATCAAGAGAAAAATGGTATAGATATTACCGGTGCTGCCCAGAGAACGAGCAGGCGCTCAAAGAGCGTAAAAATGAGAATGAGAAGGCGCTTAAAGAGCGTAAAAAAGCATTTAAGAGCGTAAGAAAACGTACACGTATAGAGAATTGATAAGCAAATCATCGACACATGCTTATCGTGAACACGTTTGCTTTGGGTAGTGGTCACCACTGGATATAAAACATATATTATTAAAAAAGTTTTAACTACTTATAACCTTAGTTTTTTTTTGTCTAAGCCCAGTGTAGTGTGCCACCGATTGCTCAACGTTTGGTAATGAATATATATTTTTTTAACACAAAAGTAAGTCTTGTCTTGTAGACTTGGGGAAAATGTTTTACATTTTGTGTCCACAGATTGTCAAGCATGTAACAAAATAGTATAATAAACGGGAACAAAAATTCTATGTGGAAAAGTCCGTAATGCTACTTTTTTTCACTGTATATTATCTTAACTTTAAACTTTACAAGACAAACACAAAAAAAAAATTCATAAAATACTTCTTTCTTTAGGTCTAAAATAAAAATTTCTTTTTGTCAAAAATCAACTCCTTTTTCAAAATTAAACTAAGAGAACTTAAGAAATAACGTACAGTCTACTAGACACACATTATTAGCGCCAAGTGCAATACGCGCATTTCCAGTTGTCGTGTATGTTGACAATATAATGAATGCATTTACATTTAGACTGTCGTGCACTGGTGCTGGTAAATGTATGAGTGTTTGTTTAAATGAGTGTCATTAAAGTTGTCACCATGCGCTCCTTGTGTTTTTGAAAAAAAAAAGAAAAAAAACTTTTTACATTTGCCAACTACATGAAAAAGTGGTGGCAAAGAAATTAAAAAAGAAAAAATACCGACTTAATTACATGCTGCATGTTGCATGCAACACAGTGTAGATAAAACATACAGTTGCAAAATATAAAACAAACAAAAAATATATTTGTAATATGCAAAATTGTGAAATAGAGGCAAGTACACAAAGTATGGTTGAAAAATTTTTATGAAAACCGAATTCTACAACAGTGCCGTACAGCATTTTCGGAATTTTTTTACTGCAGAAAGATTTTAGCAACAAATTCTAGCACTCTTCTTACTTAAACATCTGTCGTGGATATTCCCAAAGAAAAGTTTTTAAATGCTTTCAAAAACACAAAACGAAATGCAAACAAAAACCAGAAAAAAAGGATATTTTATCCCAAGCAGCAGCAGCAGTATTTAAGTTGAAACTGAGTTCATTTTTTATTTATGCCCACTACTTAGTTGCACCTAAGCGTACTTAAGCTTTATTCATTTTATTAAAATGTTTTCGTTTCTTTTCTGTTTCTTTTAAGGTTGGTTTGTCGCAAGAACCACAAGAGAAACCACACAAATGTCGCATTTAAATACTTGTGATTATGTAATTAAAAATGAAGTTGGACTTTTTTTTTCATTTTAAACTTTAATTAAGTTTGTTAAGTACCCTGTTGTTTTTCATGTGGTGCATGGTGCTGATGTCAGGTACTGTTGCATTTTTACACTTCATAGCATTTTAATGAGAATGCGTCTGCAGAAAAACAAATCGAATTGGTGTTTCTATGGTAAGTAAAACATAATATTTTTATCAAATAGTCAAAAATTGAAAACTTCAGAAATATTCTGTTGAGTGATTATTTATAAATCAAAGCTGTACTGGTCATTACTCCGTAATATATAAAATTTGTGGCTTGGTTTTCTTTAACGATGGATGTTGTTTCTATGTGAATATAGGACACCCATGCTATTAGATGATCCGGTACACTAATATACGATCTTTCATTCCTATGCCCATGGAATTATAAGCTAAATCAAACTAAATCAAACAATCAAACTGCATAAAAACTTTCAAAGGAAAGTAAATAGGAATCTAAATAGTTTTATGATTATAGTTGCAATGGGACAAAGTTTTCCAAATGTTACCAACAATTTTTGAGCTGAAAAGTTGATATTCAGCTCTTCTATTGAATTGACAAATATTGCCATGTTTTAATTTAGTGCTTTAGTAATTTGACGAAAATTAA
Organism: Tricholauxania praeusta; assembly: GCA_949775025.1. Classification (NCBI taxonomy): domain Eukaryota; kingdom Metazoa; phylum Arthropoda; class Insecta; order Diptera; family Lauxaniidae; genus Tricholauxania; species Tricholauxania praeusta. The sequence continues at coordinate 151,783,661 of OX459028.1, forward strand.
TGGGTTTTCAGCCAAACTTGCCACGCGCTATCTAATTTAGAGATCGATTCAAATTTAATGATAAAACAAATTTAAATGATAAAACACACCGACTAAACACAATCGTTAAATACTTTAAAATCAATACCAATTCTCATTGATTTCATGGTATTTTTCTCTGAGTGTATTCAATTATTGAAAACACCATGTTATGCAATAAAATCTAAAATTAAAGCACTTTTTACGACTTCTGAATCATAACAATTTCCATCAATGTAATCAAAAGATATCAACATGTAAATAAAATGCTGTCGAAAACTTCAATTGCTGATAGCTATTAAAAATATTTGAGATTTCTTTACAGGAGCTGAAGTTTTTGATCGGAATTTCAGATCTTCTTCTTCTTCAATTCTTAATATTACATAAATACCTAAGAGAAATAAAATATGGTACCATTCCCATTGAAGCAAAAATATACTTACGTCTTATCCAAAAAAAATGTTTGATCATTCATTAATAGACTGAAGTACTGGCGCGTATATATACAATATCATTGTTTCACTTCTTCTCGGTGGTTCACTCCTATTATTTTCAACTTTTTCTTCGAACAATTAAAAAAACCTATAGAAAACATCTATTAAGTTACTATCCCCAGAACCCAGAATATGTCAACATTGTGTATTGCAACGCTCTTAATGAATGAAGACGTTTTCAATGATTCTGTTGATGAAGCTAATTTTTCAGCAAGCGTTTCTATATAATAGGAACTATAAAATAGGAACTCAAACAGCCACTATCCTGATTCGAGAGTTAGTAGTGGACAATGCAAATGATCTACTTCCAGAAATGGCAGTGAAAGATTACTTGTTAATCTCAACATAACCAAACTCTCATCACATTAACGAATGAGTAGAAAAGAACCCACAGAATGAATAAATACTTACGTTTAATCGGTTTCCAAAAACTTAAATGACAGCGGCTCAAATTATTACCAAAACATTGTTCCAAGGTTTTAGTTAGCGGTATGGACTTCAAACTAATGAATTACGCAGGTCATCAAATCGAAAAAAAAAATTTGGTGCCGACATATAGTTAGTGGTTTTGTATTAAGTATGTACTGGCAACATTAAAAATATTTTTAATTTTTTTTTCCTACGTGCCATTTTTGATAAACGGTCACTTTTGAATATTCGCTATAATAAGTACTTCCGTGTGCATGATTTGCTATTTTATCGATATATTTCTAAAAATAAATTGATTTTTATATCATGTCTTCGTCGCGAAGAAGTTGTCTCATTGATCCAAATGTGTTTTGTTACCGCTATGGTGAATGCACGGTGAAAAATTTCAGAAAACCTATAACAGATTTTATAAAAAGTGCTTATGCTTACTTTAAGTCGAAATTTGTGGATGAATACAAGCCGTGGATACCTCAAATTGTTTTTAAAATGTGCTATGAACACTAAGGACAGTGTATTAGTGGTAAAAGAAACCATGTGAGGTTCGGAATGCCTATGCAATGGAAAGAACAAAAAAATCACTTTGTTGACTGTTACTTCTGCGGTATTAATTTGTATGGTGTAAACGTTAAAAAAATTATTTATCCAGACTTAGACTCTGCTAGAGACCATAACCACATTCAGAGGAAGTACCTATTCCAGCATTTTGTTCCATTCGTGTATCGTCATTTGAAGAAGTCATTTATGAAGTGAGTAGCGACAGCGATTTCGAAGGAATACCATCTACAGAGCCAAAATCTTTTTCCCAAGAAGAATTAAATGATTTGATAAGGGATCTTGAACTCCCTAAATAATCTGTAGATGTTTTGGCTTCTAGATTAAAAGAAAAAAGCTTGTTGTGGTCAGGTACAGAAGTGACGTTCTATCAACCAAGAGAGCAAGACTTGCTACCTTTTTTTCAATCGGAAAATGATATTGTTTTTTATTCGGATGTGCAAGGCCTTATTCTCGAAATTGGCCTTTCACAACACCATCCAAATGAATGGTGTCTCGTTATAGACAGCTCTAAACGAAGTCTTAAGTGTGCCCTTCTACACAATGACAACAAATTTGGTTCAGTCGCCATTGCTCACTCAACAAAAGTCAGAAAATTACTCTGAAATTGTAAATGACATGCCAGAACACTTTAATAACTTCGGATGTAATATGTCAATCAAAGTGCAATACCTTCACAGTTATCTTGACCAATTCCCAGACAATCTTGGATCCTATAGCGAAGAACAAGGGAAGCGGTTTCACCAGAACCTAAAGATTATGGAAGAAAGATACCAAGGCCGATGGGATCGCCATATGATGGCTGACTATTGCTGAAAAAGAAAGTTTTTATTTAAATAATGTAAGGTGTTTTTCTTGTAAGGCTTTTTTTTACAATGCAAAATCTAGAAAACTACACGTAGGATATCAACATTTTTGATAATAATGTAATCAGTATAAGGTCCTTAGTTAAAAAAAAAGTACAGCTTCTCGGCATCAAAACTAGTGTTGACATGTGTTATCTTTAACGAAGCCAATCAAATACTTAGTGTTTGCCAATGAGGTATTATCAAAGCTTGTTCCATTCAATTAGCATACACCATATGGTGGTTCATAATATTCCTAACTTATTATTTATTGATCTATTCCTTTACTGTCACTATAGTTTTGCAATTTAAGCTTTCAAAATTTGTAAACTTAATCTTTAATATAGTTCTTGAAAGATTTGTCAGCAAGGGTAAATTATTAACTATTTACTGTTAGTCTTTCAAAATAATTGTGAAAAAGTCATATCTATTATTCCTCCTAAGTAAAAAATTTCTAAACTTTGAAATAAAGCACATTTCTGAAAATTGTAGGTACAAATAAAAATATATTATTTATTTTATTAAATCATATTGAATTAAAATGCATAGTTCATCTTTTTTATGGAACCTTGCCATCAGATTTAAAAAACTGCATTAATGCACATCGATAAAGATTTTTTCATTGAAATTAAGAAATCATCGATATACCCAGTACTTCTTTCTTTGTAATTTGAGCCAAATACTGACTAACACCTTCACTTAACTTTTCATACCTTTGAAGTATAAATTCTAATTTATTCGTAAAAACTCATGTAACAAATTTCTATGATCAAAATATAAACGTTTGTTATATTGAGTATGCATACCTTACCTGAAGACTGCCATCTCGATACGTAGTCTAGCAGCTTGGGCCTAAAAGACGCAATCGAAAAGTAAGCATTCAGTTGGTTCTAAAATATCGATTTCTTAAGCTCTTGGAAAATTTCCTTACAAACGAATTAAGGAAATTCTCTATGAAATTGATACCTCAATAGTAAAATTTTAAAAAATGTTCGTGCAAGGGACTGGGTTCAGCGGACAGCCTAGCAGTAATTGTGGCTGGAAAATCACCTTGTCTTATTAAGAAGCCCTTAAACTACCGAAAACATCTGATTCATATTTCAGTAAAATTAAATTTATGGTTTATAAAACTTACGTACTGTGGAATTTTCTCAAAATATTTAGTACTCGAAAAATTTAAAATAAAAATTAAATTAAAAATCTCCAATATCTCCAATATTGATGAAAACTCAAACAGCTGTGTAAATAAGCGACGATACTCCATCAAAAGACACACACACACACACGCGTTCTTTAAACAATCCAACTGTGCTGCAGTGCACTAACAACGACAACGAAATAAAACAAATACAATATAAATATAATAAAACACATGGAGTTCATCATTTATTATTGTTTTATTTTTTTCTGACTTTATTTCAACTTTCATTGTTCTATCATTGATTTATTGTTGTTGATTTATTTTATGGGGAGTTTTGATTTTTTTCTTTTTTTGTTGGTTTCATTTATTTCATGTGCTGCATCTTCTTGCATAGCTATAGATTTCATTTCATTTTACCATTTTTAATTAAATATTTATTTGTAGATATTATTTTATTTGTTTTCTTGACTTTATGAAAATTAATATCGTTTTTTTCATAATTTTGCATTTGTATCGTAACTACGTATAAATTCTTTGTATATTATTTGCTTTACTTTAAATTTCAAAACAAAACGAAGTGTTTTTTGTATGACAATTATATGCTGGAGAATTGTGACTTCGACTAAAGCAAAACTAAAGGGGTCATCGAAAATTCAGTGAATTTTATACTTAATTTGTGTCACTTTACTGTCAGCATAGAATGTTTACACAAAATATTAACAAAACTTAAATTATTATGCGATTACCTAATAATTTACTAAATTTATTATTTTAAACTAAAAATCATAATTAAAATCTTACTCATACAAACACTGCAACAATATTATTTTTTATATTTTATTTTGATTTATGCGCTAATTTTATTTTAATATATTTAAATTAACTTAAGTTATTTAATTTTTTGTTATTTCTTATTAGAAATTTTTTGTTTCTCTTTTAGACTAGAAAACTAAAAAAAGTTTTCGTTTAATGAAATGAAACTCTTGGAGCTTGAATTGGTTTTTATTTTATTTTCATTTAAATACTTCTGACGATATACATAGTTCCACAAAACTTTTTCGCTATAAGCTAACCAACACACAGCATATACGAATGAAGTAGCTCTAAAACTTAGTGTACATTATGCTTATCAATTAACTACATATAAGTTAGCTCACCATTTGGCTTGTTTGCTCAATATGCTTACTTTTCGGTTTTATTCAAACAACAATGCTTTGTTTTTCTGCTACGTCAAGTATTTGCGTTTTTAATGCTATTTATGAGTTTTTAATTTACCGCGCTTTGCATGTCCTTTGACATAATTCTTTTATTTATGTAATTAGTATATGAAAATTATTAGCTAATATTTTTATTTTATTTTATATTTTACTTAATCATTAACTTTAATTGTATTTTTATTGAAAATTAAGCTTAATTTCGGAATTATCTACAATATTTTATTAGCATTATTTTTAAGAAAGTTTTAATTTTGCGCTATTGCTTATTTACAGAAATCATATTGTTATGATTTTCAAAAATGAATGCATGGAAATTATATCTGAAAAAATTGTTTTTGATTATATCACTAACCCTAGAAAACGTCGTTTATTATTTGACCAATTTTTTATTTTAATTTTGTTGAACTAAAATTTTTTATTAAATAAAAAAAAATACACATGCTCTATGAATACGTATGTACTCTCATAACTTGTCTAAGCCTGAATGTTTCTTCCTACAGCCAATATCTAATTTTTTTCTATAGGCTAATCAAGCAGCAAAGTGTTCGAAATAATAGTAACTAGCTAGCTGACTATTATTATGTGACTGAGAAATGAGGTATGTCATAACTTTGTTCAGAAATCTATAATGCAAAGTTCGGAAACATCAGTTATGGACGAAGTATATGATTAATTCAGTTGCTTCTCAAGTAAAAAAAAAACTCAGACTTTTATACGCTCATTGGCATTAATATACTTGAAGATGTTCTAAAAACCCTCATCCAAAAAGTTACGCTATGTACTATAGCTGCCAAGAAAGGTTGTACATTAGGGTGATTCAATTTTTTTTTGTTTTGCTTGAAATAGGTTCAAAAGTTGCAGGCAGACGAAAGGAAAATTCTGGTGAAATTATAGCTCATAATATAAATATTTAATGGTGACTCATCGAACTTTTTTGTTGATTTGTGTGGGGAAAAATGCTTGACAAGACATTTGTCTCTATATCTCGTGAAAAAAAAATTTAACATAAACGTGACCTAGCTTATTAGTGGTTGCTTCACGGAAAAAATGTAAGTAGCTTTTTTATAGAAAATTTTATTATCTTTTCAATAGGCAAATGTCTTGCCAAGCATTTTTCCCCACACAAATCGCATGGAAAACAAAAAAGCTCGATGAGCCACCAGAAAATATTAATATTATGAGAATCTCCAGAATTTTTCTTTAGTGTGGCTGTAACTTTTGAACCTATTTCGAGCAAAAAAAAAAAATTTGAATCACCCTATTGTACATGTTTGAGTGCGGATTCGTCCTTTTTTTGTCGCGGATATGATTCAGAGCTATAAATCTTAAGCCAATAGCGATCGCCTAGCTATAATCTACTTCTGAGAGCCTGTCCGGGTATGATGCAAAAATCGTGTGGGCAAACGGCAACGACGTAATGTTGATCAGTGCCCAATAAACCGATAAATGTCAAATAAGTCGATGTAGGTTGAAAAAGTTGTCAAGGAGTCCGTTTGACATCGCAAAAATCACCGCAATTTGCACTGGACATTCGGCAAACATGCTGAAGCATTAGGTATCTCATTCAATTCTTCCTGCCACAGTTGCTTGAACGCAAACGAGAATAAATCACTCAAGCGCTTTCTCTGCAGCTGTGTGGCCTAAGCCAGAATCAGACTAAGATGTTTCGGAAAACCTTCCTTCAATTATATCAGCAAATTTACCGGAGCTAAAACTGACTCGGTGCTGGATAAACTGGATATTGCAGTCTTAAACGCATTGGCAAACACTTCGTCAAAAGTAATTAAGTGATTCATATACCTTATACGAAATAGTTTCAAAAAGAGCCAATCCAATTCAACACTTTAACAAATGTTGGGGGTCATAGGAAGAGACGATTATCTGCGTATACACTACCTTGACACCAGTTCCAGTATGAACATTACCATTGAAAATGTAGAGCGGTAGAGCTAATTCTAACTATTTTTGAATCTAGTTGAGGGCTATTTTTGCATGGTCCGAATAATTGCAGAAGATGTTCTCACAACAAACACAACGGCACAAAACATTAAAAACAAAAGTAAATCGCCTAATCATAATCCGATGCAAAAACCAAATAGAAATCTTTCAACGTAATATTTTTGTCAAGACCTTAGTGAAGAGCTTGCAGCACTAAGGAAAATAAAATACCTTTGCTTACCATAAGAATACAACTTAATAGAAACATTTAATCGATACACTCAACTTACATTTTAAAGTTACTCTAGTGATATTTACAAAGTTTTTCGCATTTTCATTCAACATTATTCTTAACGTAGATAGATAGTAGATATTTTTTCTGCTGGTTTTACTTTTGCATTTTGATTGTTACGAAACCAGCAACATCATCATCACACAACACCGCCATTGCCAGCAAATACCAATGCCGACAGCAAAGACACCGGATGCCAACTAACAAGCGCTCAAATGATTTGCGCCCAATACCACACCAGATGCCATATTATAGCCGACAACACTCTGCGGATGATGCTGATGATTACCCAGATGTTGATGATGTTGATGGTGTTGATGATGATTATGATGTGCATGATGATTGTGGTTATTTGCCATAGTAGTCGTTGTTGTTGTAGTTGCTGTTACCGGTCCAGCTGATGTTGCTTCGGTTGCTCCTGCCGTTGTAGTTGTTGCTGCAACACAATCATTAGACGATGACATTAAGGTTGAGGCGGTTAAATTTACAGAACCATTGCCACCGGCAACAATAGTCGTTGCGACACCAGCAACATCCGGCAAATTGCCGCCACCTTTTAATGAACCGGCCGAAACGCCACCACCACCACCACCGCCACCAATTGTTGGCGTTGTTGCCGCTGTTGTACTCGTACTCAAACTGGTGCCACTAATATGCGCGCTTATTCCACTCGGTACACTTGATATTACGGTACCAGAGCGTACCAAGTCCTCGTTGGGTATGGAAAAATGCCGATATGAAATGAATTCGGGTGGCATGCTCTGTTGTCGTTTTGCGTTTTCGATGCGTTGTTTCTTGAGTTTTATATAACTGAGCACCGATATCATCACAATAAAGACAATGATGCCCAAACAGCAGCCAACAATGAGCCCAAGGCGTCGCGTCAGTATGGAGTGTATGATACCGTTGCTGGAGAGACCATTTTCATCGGTGATAAGGCTGGGTGTTGAGTCGAGTGTTTGCACATCGGTGCACGTGGAAATGTGCGAATTTTTAAGAATCTCCTGTAGCGCATTGTCAGCAATGATAGTATTTTCGATGAGTGCTTGCTGAAGATGTGGCAGCTGCTGCTTCTGTTGCTGTTGTTGTGATTGTTGCTGGGGTGCTGCCGCCATTGCTGTTTCTAGTAGCATTTGATTGTTTAATGGTTCATCGCGTAGCATAAGGAAAGTATCATTAAAGTGTATCCTTTGTAGGGCATTTGCCACAGGCTCTGTTAGCCAATTGCCACTACCAATGACGCAAATATGGTAGCGCATATTGGGCATAAGGCGCGTTAGTTTTGCAGAGTTTGCTGAGCCATTAAGGCGTTTGCCGCGTATCTATGGCAGAAGAGAAAAAATAAAGAGAAGAAGAAAAGAAAAATGAAATTTCAAACTGTTACTGTCGAGTAAGAAAGTACAATTTTTTACTTAAGTTGGAAAATTTATGATATTTCTTTTAGAGAAAATAATAAATTTAAAAATAAAATTGAGATCTCAATATTTTCAATTTTGAATTTTTGAAACATTTTGTTTCTTTTGAAAGCTTTGCTAAAGTACTGGGATGCTTTTTCAGCTGAGAGATATCATTTACGGATTTTTGAGTGTTGGCCAATTTGCAAGTTTAGCTCAGAACTTCATTTCACATAAAGACCTAAATGTTTTGTTTTACGCAATTAAAAATGGTTTTGAATTATGGTTATATTACAAAAACTACAGCATCAACTGTTCAATTACTTACTATAACAAAAAAAAAACTGCGAAATTGAAATATTCTTTTCCATTAACTAGTAATGCTTCATACTCACATACTTGTATACCTTGGCAACCTTTAAAAAAAATCAGCAACAACGATTGTCGAGTAGTAAAAGCTATTGTACCGAAAACACCTTTCAAAGGAGCTACATATTTTTAAGCAAAACTGATTTCGAGTACATCCTACCTAACCATTTTCTTTGAAATTTCAAAAAATTTTACGCTTAAGCCCATATTAACTGTATTATTTTAGCTAAATTTAGATCCAGGAGCCACTGAAGACGCCCAATCTATAATCGATACTAAAAACTTCAATCTGAGCTGATTAGAAGTTCTATTTATGTATTTCCATATGGATTTAAACTCATTATAAAATGAGCCATATATTGGATATGAGCAGATTCAATACAGTTTCTTTGGTTGCACTTTGAGTCACATTTTCCAAAACAAAAAGTTGCTCCAAAAGTTGTCCCAAGATTTGTTTGTTCGTGTCTTTTTAATAAAAAAACAATAGCTCGCATCACAACATTCAGCTAATAAACTTTAGAGAATAAGTCACATTTGAATCGAATACACTTCTACCCACATTTATGAACAGCTCCATTACAGTTGCAACTTACTTTCTTAATCGCCAAAAATCAACTCGTTAAAATACCAACATAATCACGACAATTCAATCGATATACCCATACATATAAGTATTTATTATGTATTAGTTTTAACTTACCTCATCTGCATCGATACCATCCATAGCATGGTAGACAATTTCATAGCCATTTAATCCTAAATGTTCGCGATTCTGCCATGAAACAACAACCGAATATGGCTGTATGTCCTGTATGGCAATTTTCGGTATTAATGGCGCATCACAAAATTGTTGTGGCTCCATTTTAGCGAATACTTTTCCACGCAATTCAGCTGGATGTTCGCACCTTAGATAATTAATTCTATCGCTTGAAGACCATTTACGATGATCACGTAACCATTCCCAAAGTTTTTGAGCATCACAACTGCAATGCAGTGGATTATCTGTTGGATGTTGTTGTTTGTAGAAATAGCAGTACCATCATCATCAACGTCAACAGCAGCGACAATGACATCAACGACGATAGCAGTAACAGCAACATTGTTGTCAACATCATTTTGTTGATTGGGGTGGATTATGCGATAGTTTGTTATGTTATTTTGTAAAGGTGCGATTTCAGTATGGCAGACGACAGTTTTTAGAAGAAGAGCAGCACGGAGAGAAGAGAAAAAGCAATGAAAATAAACGTTTATTAATATGCGTTGATTTTCATTAAAATCGCTGTTGATGAACACAAAATAATACGTAAATAAATGAATTTTATGCTTAATAAAATTTAATGTTTGGTTGTTAAATTGCAATATATAGCAAATTGTCTGGTTAACCTGCACATATGATAGGGGAGCCGAAAAGGTGTAACAATGGCAGTTTTATGTCAATAGTTTATTATAATGGTGATCGTAAGACTTTTGCTTGTAAAAAAGTTAGTGCAAGTTATATAAAGATATTAATTAGTCGTTACAGGAGATAATAAGTACATTTAGTAGATATGTACCTGCATTAAAAAGTTACGTTAGTAAAAGATATGACAATTATCAATAAAATGTAAATCTTCAAAAAGAAAACATTTTTTTGAAGCTGTTTGAATTCCGAACTTCTTAGAGTAATGTCTTGAAATGTTAACAATTGAAAAAAATCTTTAAGAATCGAAAATACGTACTTTATGGGAAATGCATAGATAGCAGAAAATTCATTATGTTCATCAAACTATCAGTCAAACAATCCAACAAAAGACAGTTCGTTATTCATATTTCCAAGTAAGAAACATCAATAGGAACTTCAATGGCTTGCTTCCATACTCACCTTCTAATTTCAAAGCTTTAATGTTCGTTTCCAATGGTTTTAGCGCATCTATTGGTATCAACTCGAAGTAATTCTTGCGTAAGTCCAAAACATGCAACTTCCGTAAATAACGAAAAGCTTCTGTAGACAACACTGTCATGCGGTTACCCATCAAATATAGTTCTGTCAGACCATGTAAATTTCGAAATGTTTTTTTCGATATTCGATCCAATTGATTAAACGACAAATCACACGTCTGCAGTTGTGCCAAATCAGCACTAAACTCTTCTAAGTCCTTCAGCGTGTTATGTGAAATATTTAAAAAACGCAGTAGCTTAAGACCCTGTAAGCGTTCCTTGGGCAACATTTCCAACTCATTAACGCTTATATCGAGTGTAAGTAAATTGGTCAGTGTTTTAAAGGCACCCGGCGAAATACGTGTAATGCGATTATTCACAAGATGCAAGTGCTGTAGAGCTTGAAATGCTTCAAAGTCTTTCGAAGTCAAAATGGAGAGATTCGTTTGACAGATATAAAGCTCTTTGAGATAGGGATAACGTTCCTCTTTTACGGTATAAATTTTATTTATGGGATTTCCGGTAAGATTGAGCCAAGACAGACGCGGTATAGAAATATCAGAGAGTGCAGAGCTGGGAATTTGTAAAAATCGATTGCTGGAAAGATCAACACGTTGCAGATTAATTGAATGGCGTAGAAAATTTGCAGGCAATGAGAGTAATGAGTTGCCGCTCAAATCAATGCTATCAAGTTGCGTTAAGTTCACAGCATTAAAACCGTTAAGCGCAGCTATTTTATTATCCTTTAGATTCAACTGACGCAAGTTGAGCGTGCCACTCAGTTTGAAGAAATCAATTGATGTTAGATGATTCCGTGACAAATCAAGATTCTCCAATGTGGAAAGATTGTAAAGCGCAATATGCGGAAATTCATTCAGAAAATTGCGACATAGGCGTAGTTCCTTGAAGACATTCAGTCCATTGAAGATATTACGATTCATGACACTGAGCAGATTATCGCATAGATCCAGCTTAACCAGATTGGTATTGCGTGTGAACAGCTGGTCGGGTATGATATCCAAACTGCAATTGGCCATGGTGAGTTGCTGCAGTGAACGCAATTTATCGAACATGCCAGCAACAATGCCACCAACACCCACATGACTGAAGTTGTTGTGCGATAAGTGCAAGCTATGCAAGCTGGGTACGTCCAGTTTCTGTATATCTGCCGGACTAAGAAAATTATGCTCGAAGTTGAGATCATTGAGGTTTTGCAGCGATTTGAAGGTGTGCATCTCAATTTTTCGCAAGGAAGTATTTTGCAAGTTCAGATGCGTAATGAACAGATCTTCCATGAAAACATCGCGCGTCAGTTGTACTAGCGGGTTATGCGAGAGATCGAGTACTTTCAAATTTTTCAATTTGTTAAATGCAAAACCTTCAATGGCTTCGATGAGATTATTACTTAAATTCAACTCTTCCAAATTCGATAGCGCGGCGAAATACTCACGTCGAAGTAACTTTAACCGATTCTCGCTCAAATCGAGGTATCGCAAATGCTTCATCGTTGCAAAGGTATCACGTTCTATGTCACGTATTTGGTTCTGACTCAAATAGAGACGCCCTAGTTCACGTAAGTCCTGGAACATTGTTTTATCAACCTTCAGCAACCGATTAGCACGTAACCACATGATCTGTATACGTTCTTGACGTCGAAAAGTTTTCACATGCACCTTCGTAAGATAGTTGGCCTCAAGTTGAACAGACAATAGCGCCGACGAGTTGTTCGATTCACTAGGAAAGATATCCTCCAGCACAGTAAGTTGATTATCCTGTAAGTTGATGTGCTGTAAGTTGGTTAAGGTCTGAAAAGCACCTGGTTCGATGTCTTCAATGTTATTCTTCTGCACATGTAGCTCTTGTAGACCAGGCAATGGTTCAAAAACCCCTTTTCGTATGCGTCGTATGCGATTGTTATGTAGACGCACCTCCCGCAAATGCTCCAACTTGCGAAACATGCCTATCTCTAGATCTTGTATCTCATTGTTGTCTAGCGAAAGTGATGTCAGACGTTGACATTTATCAAAGAGTGTTACTGGTATTAATGGTATGAAATTCGTGCGCAGATACAAATGATCTAAGTTTACAAGCGTGCTGAAGACATTGGGATCGATGTGCGCTATAGCATTTGCCTCCAAATATATGACATCAACATTAGTTGAATTAGTGAATGCATCTGCCGGCAACTCTAGTATATTATTCTCCGAGAGAAAGACCTCACGCAACTGTGGCAACTCCGCAAAAACACCACTTATTGAATGCACGTGATTATGACTGAGGTCAACTGTCTGCAAGCGCTTGTTTCTATCAAAAATCTTCGAGTCCAAAGAGATAATGCGATTATGCGACATATCCAGTGACATTAGCTCTTTGAGACTTTTGAAAGCTTCGGACTGCACCAGCTCTATTTGGTTTGCATAAAGTGATAAAGTTTTCAATTGCGGAAATGCACGAAAACAATCGTCAACAATTTCTGTAAACTGATTGGAACTCAGATCGAGAAAAATCAACGATGGTAGACGTAATGTTGACGCTGCGGATGCATTGTTGGTCGCCAGCGTGATGTCACCATAAAAAGTCGAAATTTGATTATTCGACAGACGCAGCGTGCGCAGATGATCCAATTTTCGCAGTGCTAACATAGGAAATGTACGCAATCGATTGTCGGAAAGATCGATCTCTTGCATTGATTCTTCAAGTCCCACAAAACCATGTTCCGGCACGCTCTGTAATGTATTGCCTTTCATATTTAACTTTGATAGACGCAAACCATAGAAGCTGTAGTCATCAATCTTATTAATTTCATTGGAATCAAAGTCGAGAGCGTTAAGTTTTTGCATGGCGTTGAGCGCACGTGTTGGAATCTGCAAGAAAAGTGAGATTTTTATGAGAACTATTCAATGGGTTTTTTGAGTCAACAGTACACAATCAGTACAGTATTGCAATCAGTTCACATACACACTATTAATTCATATCAACTACAGCAGCACAATTTGGCATTAAATTGCTTATAAATTTTGCGAATATGCCTATGCAGGCGTTAAGGTGTTCGCTATTTCTCTTTATTTGCAGATAAATTTTACTGCACCTGTGAATGCTGCTTAAAAAGTTTGTTCAAAAAACGTAGTCGGAAAGTTTGTGTAAGAACTAACAAAACCCGTTGTCATCTTTTGCTACACTGAGAAAACATTTTGTTTGAATATAACAAATGTATATATAGAGCAATAAAATATTTATTTGAGTCAAACATATTGTATTTGGATCAAATATTGCTAAGTGTTGGTTGAATCATTTTTTGTTTCACTCAATCAAATATTTAATTGCTCTATATGAAATATACATTTTTTTTATATTCAAACAAATCGTTTTCTCAGTGTAAACATCTTCAAAACTTACTGGCTCCATTGCACGTTAATATTAAGAAACAACCTACACTGAAAAAATGATTTGGTTGAATAAAACAAATGTATGTTTGATAAACAGTTATCAAGTATATATGGTATTTCAATCAAATATATTATTTTTTTGAACAAATAGTCACAAACTTTTTTCAGGCCTAACCTTGTTAGATTTGATATCATCAAGGAGAAGAAGAAAGACAGAGCTGGATTTTCTCTAATTATTTCGTGAAAATTTCAATGAAGTTTTCCTTCATTTGAGGAACTATCCAAACAAATTTTTGATACCCCAATATGGGGAATTTTAACACCAATCATTGGAACTAATTTTAAAATCAACAACCACTGCATTTCCAATAGAGAAGCACAATGTAATATTTTTTTTTGTATTTTTTTGACAATAAAACTCATGGAAATTTATTTTGGTAGCAGTAAATACATAAATATTTATTAAAAAGAATTGAAAATATAGAGCAAGTATATATTGTTTAAAAGAATAAGCTTTAGAAAATATCTGAAAGCATCATAAAATAAAATGTCCATTATCCTGTTTGCTGACACACTTAATTTTTGATTGATCTACATTTCTGTGCACCGCCACCTTGTTGCATACCACGGCACTGACGCTTATCAGCTCCACTAAATTCTGTAAGAAAATCATAAATAATTCAGCACAGTTCATTGTAAATTTCATATTCGAATTCGATTTTACCTCTACCAACATTAAGACAGTTCACACGCTTAGCCTGACAATGTGTTAACAATTTGCATTGTCCCTGTCTATTGCGATGACAGCGTGCCTTACGATCATCGCGGCAAGGACGATCACAACGGCGTGGTCGATCAGCTTCTCGTGGACTACGTCTTGCGCATTTACCTCCGCCTTGACGACACTGCTTTATGCTCGTCTCCTGCCATTCTATGTGTCATTTGAGATACATTTGAATAAAATACACTATTGAAGGATACCCGTGGTACAATCGAATATTTAATTTATTTACCTGGCTTGCGTTGACGCCTGAGCCGACAATTATCCTCACGCATTTGACATTCCTTTACTTTGCGACAATTTATTCCTCTGGAATCGCGTGCACAAATCGTTCGGCTTGGGCGAGAAGCTTGACATTGACGGCGACATTTGCCATCGGCATCAACAATTGTAAAAACAATAAGGAAGAGTCCGAGTATCAGAATAAGCTTATTCATGGTTTTATTTTATTCGATAATTTTTTTAAAAAAAAACTAAAAAATTCTGTCCTTACTGTTGAATCCACTTGAGAACTGTGAACTTTGCTTCCCAAAATTTCCCTACTTATACTTTAAAATTATCGAACGGCATTAATAGATTTCTTTCATTACTAAAAACAAAACATTTTTCAGACAATAAACTTTACAGATAAAAACATTTTTAAATTAAACATTCTAAGAGCAAGGCATTCAGTGTTGGTTGAACTGAAAAAGTACGCTATCCGTTACAATTACACATTGTTTTTAATGTGGTGTATATGAAATACAACAATAAGGCACAGCAAATAACAGCTTAAATGACAATCACCATTTTTAGTAGATTTTTGGGTGACTGTTTATTTAGCTGTGAAAAATTCAGCACATAGGTTCTGAACAGAAACAGATCACCTTTACAGTTGAAAAATGTATGTTCCCTATACATATCAATGTTCAGCTTGAAGGTATAGACTTATCCCAAAACCAGCAAAATCTATAGGTCGTTTCTTGCGGTCACTAACTTGACTTCTTATATAAAGTAAGGTATTTTTTTTGGATTTAGTGGGCTAATCGGCAACAGTTATAAAAATGACATATTGTAAGTATAGACATCTAATAAAAACAAAAAGCTCTAAAACAAAACATTAGACAGCTGATCAAGACAGAATTGCTGGAGACAAAATCATTAGACAACCGAAGGGCTAGAAAGAAAGTGCAATATTTTTGTGCAATATTTTTATGTCCCTTTTGTAGTTTTTTGTGTTTTTTTTTCAGTCGCTTATGTTTTGTGTTTTTTTAAATGTTGTGATTAAAATGTTTTGTTTTATGCAGTTTAGTTAATTTGTTAAAAAATGTAAGTTTTTTATATGGTGTTTGTTAAGAAATTACGTTTATCAATAAGTTATATTACATTTTTAGAGTCCCTGAAGATGACATCCAATGGACGTCGAAATATTGGACAAACAAAATAAATTACAAAAAATTATATAAGATCATTCTTTTTAATTATTTTGGACCTAAAGCCCAATTATCAAAATACATTATTAATAACATATTGTGTAATATCAGTTTTATTTGAGCTTGTGAAAATGTTTAAAGAAATTTTGATAAAAATTTCATCTGTAAGGTCTTATCAGCATATAAAAAACTTTTTTTCTGAACAATCGAATATGTTCCTTTTAATGTCGCGTCAGAATTTGTGTACTGGGTAAAAAAGGCTATCCTGATTTGTTATCGAAATGTTTAATAGATCATTATAAATATATTTTCTATGTAAGAGCTCAAAACAAAACATTTTTCTGACGTTATATCTTGACAGTTAAGTGCGTTTTTTTTATCAAATTTCAATAATATTAGAAAAAAGTATTGTTCGTGGCGCTTACAGATTTTAGCTTAGAAACTGATATTTTGTAAGAATTATTTCGAAACCCAAGGCTTAACCATAGCAGAAAAAATTTAAAAAACTGCAAAATGTACATAATAAGAGCTCTTATGTGTACAAGTTCACCAAAAGTAATAAATAAATGCATTTAATATTAAGAAACCCGCACAAATTTGCTACTTTTTATATAAGGTATTTCGGTTTCGAAGGATATCGATTCAACAATTCAAACTTTTGTTTTGAGATATACTTGAATTTTTTCAATATTTATAGCTTAATCCGGGAAATGTTCTGGAAATGTTCTTTGATCTTGTATCAGCAAACGAGGCACAAGCGAAAACTTTGCAACACCCTACTGAGAGAGTTCTTTTAGGTAATGCAGCCAACAATTACTAGAAACGGTTTCGACAAGCTGACAACTAAAAGTGAAAACACTTTGACACAACCTATTTAAGCATAAAACTAAAGATTTCACTCCAAAAAAAATGTATTTATATATATTGTGAGTGAGTTTTAATATGAGAGTTTTTGTTTGATTAAAAAAAAAAACTTTGTATGAGCTGTTTTTTGCTAATTGTAAGCCTTATCCATAAGAAGTCTGAGAAATAATAAAATTTCTCAATTTTGCATAAATTTCTTTTGAATCCATTCAAAAACCGTGAAGTTATTTACTATTTTTAAAAGAAAACTGCACTTGTATCTTCTTATAATAAGATGGCTTTGGCTAAAACAGTACACGACTTATAAGTATTAAAATTTCAAATTTTCACAGAAAGTCAGCTACAAAATGTCATTCCTTAGAGCTCTTATTTAAAAAAAATTTCAGTATTTATTTTTATATAAGTTTTATTTGATAAAGTATTGATTTAATTTTACTAAATTACACACAGAAAATTTTCCCACATGAATATAGATATAAATATATGACTGATTACTATTTTAAGAAGTTAATGTTTTTTTATATCATTGATCAGTTTTGATGCTGTTGCACTTCCTTGGCGCACCGCCCACACGCATGTCCTTGCAACGATCCATTCTAGTCTTGCACCAGTCTAAAAGAAATTATACAATATATTGTCTTTTCGAATCCCAATTCAATTCACTTGATAAAACACTCACTTCCTCTTGGCCTGGATTGACAATTCAAATTCTTCAATGCACATGCATTGGCTACAACACGACACTGCCGACGATCTTTGCTGCGAACACATTTTTTCTCTCCACCTGTTGGGCATCTTAGGGGTCTGCGCGGACAAACTTCAGTACAACGACTAGCGGTATTACCACGAACATTCTTGCATTGTGTCATTTTTACGTTGGACCAATTACGCAATGGACGTCCCTTGGGACAATTTGCACGTTGGAGCTGACAGATGTCATTAAATCTTCGGCACATACCAGTGCGGCTACGTCCACATACTTTTTGATTTTTGTCGGTACACTTTGGTATCGGGCGGCAGGTTGGAGCAACTGTGGGTCTTCTGGTTGTTGATGTCGTTGTGGTTTGAGGAGTTGTTGGTGTGGATAGCGTTTGCTGTACAACAACAGTGAAGAGTACAAATGCTAAAAGTAACAAATTAAATATGCTTTAATTGGTGTCCTTGATGATTATTTATTTCTCTAGCTTACCGAAAATGCCGAGGATTTTGTTGTTCATGGTTGGATAACTTATTTGTGTCTTGCTGAATTATTGAAAGAAACTGATAATTACCATAACGTTGACTCTGTTATTTATACCAAAACGTATAAAAGTTTTTTCCCGGAAAAGAAAATCCACCTTACATATCGAAACAAAGAGTTATGTTGCATTGTTCAAAATTTTTATTGCATACGAACTAACAGAAACATTTGGTTCTTTTCACTGTTAAAATGGTTCTTCAACGAATGCTGGATAAAATAAATAAGTTCTTGTATGACGCAATAGGCATCACCTAATTATGACCTAACAATGCACGGGGTTTATGACTCGTAGGGGTCTCCTTTCATAAAAATTTATCAAATTTAAAAGAATCTGTTTTATCTCTCACTTTATTAAAGATAATTACGAAAAACCAAAAAATCCTCACATTCTTTTCAGAAAAAAATTTATCTTTTTAATTTAACTTCTATTCAGCGTTAAGCTTCGAACAGAGTGCAAAGCGTGAGGTATGCAGCTGAAGCGCTGAAAAGTTGGTAATATTTTACTTTTAATGAAAGCGACAACTTCACATTGTATTTGAGTACATATCGCACCGTCAAATCAAAAGGGCCGCAAATCAAAATAACGAGTTTTCGAGTTATGTATACCACTATATAGCTAATTTAGTGTTCTTAATTTTAGTCTTACCACCATATTTCTAGCTCAATTAATAACTTCTAAAATACAATTTTAGATAAGGGATATTTTGTTCTGTATTTTTTCTTATCAAAACAACACTGCCTCATTTCAAAATATTAACATTTTGCTGTTAAAATAAAGAAAAAACAATTAAAACAACGAAGTCTTAAATCGAAAAAGATATTTTAAAATATTTTTCTTTTAAGTTTTTACAGTAGCAAATCAAAACAAGGCTGTATAGTTCTTATGAACCAAAAATATTTTCAATCAAAATAATTGCAACACTGCCACATTTCCAAATATGTCACTGTTACTCTATAGATTTGTGAAATAAGCTTGTAGTATTTAAGTTCAAGTTATAAATATGGCTGTCTTCAAATTCAGTGGAAAATTTTAGATTTCTTTAATCTCAATTTACTCGAAACTTAAAATTTTGAGATGCGGCCCTCTTGTTCTGACGGTGCGATATGTATGCATGTTCATTCTACTTTGGACTGACTTTTCGCTTCACTTTCTTACTTCAATCTTCAGCATCGTATTTGTTTTCAATCTTAATTTGTACAACACGCATTTATTTTGTTAATTTTTATTCGCAATTTAAGGTGATGCCAATGAGGAAAAAGTTCCAATTCAAGAAGTTTTTTTAATTTACACAACATCTCGATGTCCAAATAGTGACATAAAGCACATATTATGCATGAGATGATTTGTTGTTTTAATTGAGCATGGTGGTATTTCTTATGGAACTCCAAGATATCTTAATTATTTTGTACTTATTACATCTTCAATGTATCCAGTCTATATATAAGGGAGATGTAAAGCGTTTCTGTTAAGTTTTTCTTTACTTTTGCGTTGACCTGATTGATAGAAAAAAGGATTTTAAAAAACTGAGAAAGCGAATATCAGCACGTTCATAACACGAAAACCCTAAATGGCGGTTTTCTTCAGAGCAATTTTTGCTATAAATTCACAAATATTCGTGGTGTAAAAAGTTTGTCGAGGTGGAATATTTCGAATATTTTGTGTTGCTATGCGTAAAGCTTTTGATAATTTAGTTCCATACGCAACCAAATGAGAAATATATAAAAGGATTGACTCAGGTAAACTTAGCTTAGTCAAGAAAGCTCATCACTTATGTCGAAACAAAATTTTTTTTTTGTTATCTGTATATTTTTGTACGGAAGGAGTCTTAAATGATGTGCAATGATGAAAACTGGATCCACCAAAACATACCAGAGACTAGGGAGCAGTTTGAGCAGTGAACTTATCTTGGGGACCGAGAACGAAGAAGGCCAAGTTCGACCGATTCGACGCTGATTTGAAACAAAAACGACCACACATAGCAAAAAAAGTTATTTTTCACCAGGACAACAAAGCGGCACCCAAGAACACTTTTGCAATGGCAAAATTGTATGAATTCGGATTCGGGCCCCAGTGATTATCATCTCTTACCAAATTTTTAGAAAAGGCATGGTGAAGAGAGATTAAGATCAACTGATGAGGGCATCGAATGCCTATTTTGAGGACTTTGACAAATCGTATTATGAGGAAAATCGTTAAATAATTGGAGGACCGTTGAAATAATTGTATTAAGCTTAAAGGAATTTATGTTGAAAAATAAATTAAGTTTTTATCTGAAAATAGGTGTTTTTTTTTAACATGAGTTATATTCTTGTTTTTTATGTATGAGTAAATTGTAAGTAATTATTGAATTACTGACATATAGAAATGCCTTCGAAAAAGCGATGAGACTTTTCCTTATATGTACTACAATGTCTAAAGGAATAATTTTTTAATTTCAACAATGATTGCAAATAAGCTATTTGTACATTCTTATTCCATTGAACTAAATAAAGTAGCCATAGAAAATAATACTATTATCACATTAGTGATTAAAACTTATAAATAGGTGCACCTTACGTGACTAATTGTACTTATTTTAGGAGTACAATACTTTATTTTTGGCCCTTTGTACTCGTACTACGAATTACTGGGCCGACATTGTAAATTTAGGGTTAGTAAGGCAAAATAGAAAAACGGAGCTAGAATCTCTCAAATTATTTCGTTCAATTTCTACAGAAATTTAAAACTACTTGAAGCATTTCTAATAATCAAACCAAAAGCGAAATTTTAGCACCAACCATTGGAACTAATTTTAAAATTCATACCCACAACATTTCTAATAGAGAAGCATAAAGTAACTGACTTAATTTTGAAGTTTTTGCAATAAAACTCATGGAAATTTTTTTTTGGTAGCAGTAAATACACAAATATTTATTAAAAAGAATTGAAAACATAGAGCAAGTATATATTGTTTAAAAGAATAAGCTATAGAAAATATCTGAAATCATCATAAAATAAAATGTCCATTATCCTGTTTGCTGCCAGACTTAATTTTTGATTGATCTACATTTCTGCGCACCGCCACCTTGTTGCATACCACGGCACTGACGCTTATCAGCTCCACTAAATTCTGTAAAAAAATCATAAATAATTAAGCACAGTTCATTGTAAATTCGAATTCGTTCTTACCTCTACCAACATTAAGACAGTTCACACGCTTAGCTTGACAATGTGTTAACAATTTGCATTGTCCCTGTCTATTGCGATGACAGCGTGCCTTACGATCATCGCGGCAAGGACGATCACAACGGCGTGGTCGATCAGCTTCTCGTGGACTACGTCTTGCGCATTTACCTCCGCCTTGACGACACTGCTTTATGCTCGTCTCCTGCCATTCTATGTGTCATTTGAGAAACAAACACTATTAAAATATATCCGTGATAAAGTCGAATATTCAATTTATTTACCTGGCTTGCGTTGACGCCTGAGCCGACAATTATCCTCACGCATTTGACATTCTTTTACCTTGCGACAATTTATTCCTTTAGAATCGCGTGCACAAATCGTACGGCTTGGGCGAGAAGCTTGACATTGACGGCGACATTTGCCATCGGCATCAACAATTGTAAATACAATAAGGAAGAGTCCGAGTATCAGAATAAGTTTATTCATGGTTTTATTTTTTTCAATAATTTTTTTAAAAAAAAACTAAAAAACTTAAGTCGTTACTGTTGAATCCACTTGAGAACTGTGAATTCTGCTTGGCAAAACTTCGATATTTATACCTTAAAATTATCATATGGGACTAAGACAATTCTTTCATTACTAAAAACAAAATCTCTTTCAGACTTTTAAATGAAACAATTTAAAAGCAATGCATTCATTTTCGGTTGAATTAATAATTAACGAGTCATATGACAATAACGATATTGTGAAATGTGACATTCGTAAAGCACAAGGCAATATATACAAAAAACTCCCAGACACAGTACCACATTGTTTTTATATGTAGCTTGTATGAAATAAAACAATAAGTGTATGCAAATAACAGCCCAATATTAAAACTAAACAATCACGTTTTCTTTTGGATGAATTTTTGGGCTATTGAATGTGCTGTGAAAAAAGTCAGAACAGAATGTCAAATGAAAGCCTCTGCACAGAAACAAAGCAACACATTACTTTTACAGGTGAAAAACTTACATTTCCTGAACATAACAAGGTTCACATTGAAGCTTCATAGGCTTATCTCACGTTCAACATAATCTATCAATCTAAAAGTGGCATTGCACAAAAGTGAAAAGCCTGCTCCTTCAATTCGAAAATAATGACAAAACTATGGAAAAAATATGAGCTTTTAAAACTTTGTCCCGGTTCAGCGAACACATTCAAAACTCACGATGTGGGCCGTTTCTTGCGATCACTGACTTGTTTTCAGGTTTACCAAGTGACTGGGATTATATAAATAGAATGCAGTAATTTGCTGTGCTTCTGAAAGTTGTCTTAAGATAAATGTCTAAAAATCTAAAATGTTCCTTTAAATTTTGGGTCAGAATTTGTTTAATTAGCAAACAGTCCCGATTTTTTAACGAAATCTTGAAATTATCATTAAAACAAACGTTTCATTTAATTACTTTCAGCGTCAGAGAACTGTTTTGTTTTTAGTAATGAAAGAAATCATTTAATGAAGTGCCATAACCTTAAGGTATAAATATGGAAATTTTACATTGCCAACTCTTAGTCGCTTAGTTGGGTTCAACAGTTAATATACATATAATTTTAACAATATCATGAATAAGCTGATTCTTACTCTCGGACTCTTTCTCATTGCTTTTACAATTATTGATGCCGATGGTAAATGTCATCGCCAATGTCAAGCTCATCTCCCAAGCCGCATGATTTGTGCACGCGATTCTAAAGGAAAAAATTGTCGCAAGGTAAAGGAATGCCAAATGCGTGAAGATAACTGCCGCCTTAAGCTTCAGCGTAAACCAGGTAAATATATTTGATTCTATCACTGATATCCTTTAATAGTGTTTCTCAAATGACATATAGAATGGAAAGAGACAAACATGAAGCAGTGTCGTAAAGGCAAAGGTAAATGCATTGGAAGACGTAAGAAACGAGCAGCTGTTCAGGCACGTCGTTGCGATTATCCATGTGCAGATGATAATAGGAGACGCTGTTTTCGCAATAGAAATGGACAATGTCAAATGTTAACATATTGTCAACTTTATCGTGCGAACTGTCAAAATGTTGGTAGAGGTAAAATCGAATTCGAATATAAAATTTCCAATGAAACTGTTGGATAATTTTTTTTATTTTGATTACAGAGTTGGCCGCGGTTGATATCCGTCAGTGTGGTCTCTGGTACAGAGGTGGTGGTCCACGCAGATGTAGATCAATCAGAAGTTAAATGTGGCAGCAAAGAAGACAAAGGAATTTTTATTTCATGCAAACAATCATTGTAAAATTGCTGTGTATTTTCATTTTATTTCAATAAATATTTGTACAATAACTGTTGTCGTATTTCATTTGCAAAACCTTTTTAAAAAGAAGTCATTTATTTTGAAAGTTTTAGGATTTTATATTTTTTGCTTAGCTCTGGTCATGTGATAGTTAAGAATAACAAATTGGTTATGAAATTTCTTCATGCACGATATACATTTTGTGTTACATGAATTCGACCCTATAGTTGAATTGATTCGGATATTTGAAATCTATTTTGTTGAACTACAACTTTTGTATGGTTAATAAATAAATAATAAATATAATGGTTAAATCTTATTTTTAACGCCACACAGTATCGGGTCTGGAAAATAAAAACATATTTTAGATTGTGAGAGCTCTGATAAAAAATGTGAAACTTTATTTCAGTCATAAGATAGAACTAAGCTATTTTCATATAAAAAGCAGCTTTTACTACATCCTTAAAATCAGCCACTAACTTTAAGTACTTATTTCGTGAGCTATCTTAATCTGAAATTTTTTTTTTTTGCATAGCTTTTGAAATGATTTGGAAAAAACAACGAATATAATACATTTATTTATTTCCGTTCTTTTGCAATTATGCTCTAGAAAAGTTTGAAGCCTCAAGACATTTTCTAGGCCGGGGTAAACTTGCTATAAGATTTCCTAGTCTTTTTATTATTCTTACAAAAATTCCCCGAACCGTATGCCTTGCAATAGATTTTTTTTTCAGTTCTACTTTTTGTACTTGAGCTAACAAAGTACTAAGTCTCTTGTATATATCCTGTCACTGAGATAAAATATTTGATTTGTATAATCGTTATAATCCTAGGGTCAGTGTATTCCAATGGTGTTTGATTCACACACATATGTTATATACTTAGTTTTAAGGATATGCTTCTTGATTTGTTGATTCATGCTTTGGCAAAGAGGATAATGCCAACGTATAAGAACATGTCTTTATATTACTAGAACATTATAGTCTTTTTTTACTTCCTTAAACTTTTTATTTTTTAATTTTTTTACCAATATTTAAGCATTGGACCTAAGAACAATCCGCAAAAAAATTTAATTTCTTAGGTCAAACCAATGAACGGCAAAAATTGAATTTCACATCTTTAAAGAAAATTATAAGCCAAAAAGTTATCTCTTAGTCGCACTATTTTTCTCTGAGCAGAACTATACAATTTATTACTGGAATGTTATTTAAAAAAAAAAAAACAGCTGATAGTATGTATTTTTATATATTTTTTATTTGATAAAATATTTATAATTTTTACTAAATTACAAAGAGAGTGTTCCCACATGCACATAAATACATATATGAGTGATAACTATTTTAAAAATATTTTATATTTTAAATCCTCAATCAGTTTTGATGGTACCGCACTTCTTTGGGGCACCGCCAACACGCATGTCCTTGCAACGATTCATTCTAGTCTTGCACCAGTCTAAAAGAAATAAAATAGATATTATCTTTCTGAATCCAAATGCACTTCACTTGATAGGACACTCACTTCCTCTTGGCCTGGATTGACAATTCAAATTTTTCAATGCGCATGCATTGGCTACAACACGACACTGCTGACTATCTTTGCAGCGTACACAGAGTTTCTCTCCACCTGTTGGACATCTTAGGGGTCTACGTGGACAAACTTCAGTACAACGACTAGCGGTATTACCACGAACATTCTTGCACTGTGTCATTTTTACGTTGGACCAATTACGCAATGGACGTCCCTTGGGACAATTAGCACGTTGTAGCTGACAGATGTCATTAAATTTACGGCACATACCAGTGCGGCTACGTCCACATACTTTTCGATTTTTGTCGGTACACTTTGGTATCCGACGGCAGGTTGGAGCAACTGTGGGTCTCCTGGTCGTTGATGTTGTTGCTGTTGTTTGAGGAGTTGTTGGTGTAGATAACGTTTGTTGTATAACAACAGTGAAGATAACAAATGCTAAAAGTAACAAATTAAATATCCTTTAATTGGTGTCCTTGATGATTATTTATTTCCTAAGCTTACCGAAAATGCTGAGGATTTTGTTGTTCATGGTTGGATACTTTATTTGTGTCTTGCTGAATTATTGAAAGAAACTGATAATTACCATAACGTTGACTCTATTATTTATACCAAAACGTATGAAGGTTTTTTCCCGGAAAAAAAAAGTTCCGCATCATAATTTCAATTATCGAAACAATGAGTTATGTTGCATTGTTCAAAATTTTTATTTTAATAACAGAAAAATTTGTTTATTTATTTTTATTGTTAAATTGATTTCCATTGAATACACAAAATAAATAAAATATTGTGTGATGTATTAAGACCTTTTCATAAGATATTGTCCATATTTCTCAGAATCTGTTTTTTCCTACTGTATTGGAGATGTTGACGTTAGGAAAAGATTCTCAGAATCTGTTCTGAAACATCGTATGTATCTTCAAATTGCTGACCAAAACAATGACACATCACTTTAGTCTGCCCTGAATTTCCAAGAGTTTTGAGAAATATTTTGTACAAATTTCATATATTCAGGGTTAAGCTAAAAGCAAAGTGCAAAGCGTGAAGTATGCAGTTGAAGCCAATTAAAGCGCTACAAAATTGGGATTTTTCTACTTCAGTGACAGCGACAAATTCGCATTGTGTTTGAGTAGATATGTACAATCAAATTTTGACGGTTTTATCGCATCAGTTACTTACTTCATGCATTAGCTTCGCATTTTGTTCACAATATTAATTTTTCGATTTGTATTTATTTAGTTAATTTTTAGTCGCAATTTAGAGTAGGGCCAAAGAGGAAAAGCTTTAATTTAGTAAGTTTTCTTAAGATGAGCAAGATTTTTAATAATAGTTGGAGAAATTAGATAAGTTTTACTTGTAGTATGAGCCATGAATGTTTCGTAGGTTCCATCAAAAAATGGTAACAGTAGCTCGGTTTTACCAAATAATAAAACAATGAACAATTTTTGGTGAAAAAAACATCATTTTTAACCTTGCGGCCTTGTGAACACAGGATAATTTTTTTCCCGCAAAATTACGTAATAAAATTTCAATTTATTTTTAAAATTTTTTTTTTTGATATTTTGAAAATCTGTTATAAGTTCTACGGAGAACTAAACTGGCCAAAAAATGAATACCTAGTTCTTGTTTTTTTTTCGTAAATTTCCTTAACTGACGCTCTCCACTGCCTTTTCTGGAGAAGCTGGAATTTTCATATACCGAAATAATTTATAGAGAAGCTATTCGATTACTCACAATTCGTCAATCGCTAATGCTACAAGTAAAACTGCACTCATTCCCCAAACTAAGTATAGCACTTTTTTTACACTTTTAATTTTATTCCTGACATTTTTTATTAGAGATCTAATGAATAGAATCAAAATATTGAAGTAAATAGTAAAGTGTAGTATTATATTTTGTTTTCCAAGCTATTGATAGGATCGTGTGAACTAGAGACTGATATCTTTTATTTTTTTTTTTTAAATAATCATAATATTTATTACAGTTCTAAGAGACATGAGATAATAGATTGAAACATAAATGAAACAAAAATATCATTGAGACAAAATTAGCATGGAATAGAAATGGGACATTTTTTTTAATTGAACTTAAAGTCATAAGCAAAATCCAATATTTTCTTATTCAAAGCTTCGTCAGTTTTGTTAAATATCGAGAATTTTTCATGAGTGCGGAAATAGCCCAGGATATATTGCCATCGAAAAATTAGTGAAGAAGCATTGAAATAAAGCCGTGAAAAGTAGACGTTCAACGTGATTCAGTTAAAATGGTATTCTAAATAATAATAATGTAAAATTAAGTTTTTTAATATATAGTATACCTTAAATTGCAAATTAACTAAGAATCAAGTTTGAAAATGTGAACATGCACTAATAATAAAATAAATAAAATAAAAACATTTAGTTCCACAAAAGATAAAAGCCCGCTAGCAGTAAAAATCAAAGGGAATCAATCGGCTGCAAGAACTGCGCATCGAAATTCATTGGACAAACGAGACGAAACATAGGTGAGTACGCGGCATTTCAGAGGACACTTTAGCTGCATTAAAACAAAATAAATAAACTGGCCAACTGTTACTGTTCACGTCTTCAAAATTTGCGATGCCAAATCACCAAAAAGTTCTATTGGAATCTTTGAGTGGATTGTTCATTTCATAAAAAATGTGTATGTGTAAGCTTGGCAGCCATTTTGAATTTCTACAAAAATGCATAATGTTGAATGCTGTGCAGTGAATAAATATTTGGTTTTGTAAAAGAAAATGAATCATTGCACCTCTGCACCATCGATATCGATTGAAAGATGAATTTCAACATAAATTTCACAGTGTTCACACACTAGATATGGTTGACAAAATCCATGGTATAGAATGACGAGCGACGAGCAAAATGGCGTTAGATTGCTGAAGCTGTTGGCAACTCACGCGAACAGGTAGATACTTTTTCATAAACGTTTTAAATTGAGAAAGCTAGCTGCCAAATGTGTGCTGCGTTTGCTCTCAGTCCACAACATACAAAAAAGTATCACCTTTTTGAAAGATAGTTTGGAGAAGAGGAGCTTCTGAAGCACTGAAAAATTATGGTAGGTTAGCCAACAAGATAATGGCGACTAAATTTTTTGGAATAAGTGTGGGTGGAATCATTCACAGATTACATTGAAAACACACTGATTACCCTTAAATATTTTTCGGAGCTATTGGACCGATTTGATACTTATTTAAAACAAAATTGAAAGAATTTAGAAGAAGAGAAAAAAACATGGATATATCTTAAAACAAATTAATGCAATTTGGTTATATTTGATATACGCCGCAATACTAACGAGCACAACCAGTGGCTTTTAAAATGGCAAGACATGCTTTCTGATTAAATCAAATCTACAAAAAATTGTAGAGTATTCTTAAATGTTGCCTAAATTTCATTCGAAACCGTTTCAAATTAATAAACTTATTTACTATTTTTAAAAGAAAACTGTAATTTGGAAAACATCCTGTCTTTTTATAAAAAAAACCTGGTAAAAATTGTGAACTATTTATAAGTATTTAAATATCACATCTTCAAAGAAAGCCACAGACAATAATTTTCTTTAAGCAGAGCTATACCAATTATTAATGAAATGCTTTTATTTTTTTAAAAAAAGTTGATAGTATTTATTTTTATATATTTTTTTATTTCATAAGATATTGATTAATTTTCTAAACTACGAAGAAAGCTTTCCAAAATGCATAAATGACTGATTACTATTTAAAATTAAATTTCTTAAATCATCAATCAGCTTTGATGCTACCGCACTTCCTTGGCGCACCTCCCACACGCATGTCCTTGCAACGATCCATTCTAGTCTTGCACCAGTCTAAAAAAGAAATCGAATTATTTACAATCTTCCCAAAATCCAACACTTGATAAATCACTCACTTCCTCTTGGCCTGGATTGACAATTTAAATTCTTCAATGCGCATGCATTGGCTACAACACGACACTGCCGACGATCTTTGCTGCGAACACATTTTTTCTCTCCACCTGTTGGGCATCTTAGGGGTCTGCGCGGACAAACTTCAGTACAACGGCCAGCGGTATTACCACGTACATTTTTGCACTGTGTCATTTTTACGTTGGACCAATTACGCAATGGACGTCCTTTGGGACAATTAGCACGTTGTAGCTGACAGATGTCATTAAATCTTCGGCACATACCAGTGCGGCTACGTCCACATACTTTTTGATTTTTGTCGGTACACTTTGGTATCGGGCGACAGGTTGGAGCAACTGTGGGTCTTCTGGTTGTTGATGTCGTTGTGGTTTGAGGAGTTGTTGGTGTGGATAACGTTTGCTGTATAACAACAGTGAATAGTACAAATGCTAAAAGTAAAAAATTAAACATCCTTTAATTGGTGTTCTTGATGATTATTTATTTCTCTAGCTTACCGAAAATGCTGAGGAGATTGTTATTCATGGTTGGATACTTTATTTGTGTCTTGCTGAATTATTGAAAGAAACTGATGATTACGATAACGTTGACACAGTTATTTATACCAGAATGTGTAAAGGTTTTTTCCCGAAAAAAAAAAAAATGATTTCCGCATTATAATTATTATTGCCAAAACAAAAAATATATTGCATTGTTTCAAAATTTGTATTTCTTACGAGTCAACAAAAGAATTTGTTTCTTTTCTTTTTAATGGTAAGAAGTTACTTCTGTTTTTGCATTGTGTACTGCATTTAATGAATTTTAGTAATACCAAATTGATCTCTGTAATATTTTAATAATATAGTTATTTTTTGGTTTTATAAAGCAGAACCCCTTAAACAATAATTTCTTATGGAAAATATCTTGCTATACATGAAACGTATAAAAAAAATAGTAAACTATGATTTACAAAAGAATATTTAAAAATATTGTTGATCTAAAAAAATCATACAAGCAAAAAAAAAATACGTATCGAATTACAAGTGTTGCAGATATTATACAATATTTTATAAATAACTTGGCAGAAAAGTTGCTTTCATTGTTTTCTGTAAATGTGCATTTGAATGTTCTTTTTTTTGCAGCTTAACTTGCAAAGTACGACAAAAATTGAATCTAGAAATGTTTTCGAAAAGCCTTTGTGTAATTGGTAAGAATTTAGAAATATATTTCCTTTTTGAATTTTATTCTTATGTAATACTTTTCGTAGCTCTTTTTATTGCACTTGTGCAAAATACATGTGCAATATTTTCTTCTACTTCTACAACAATACCTGACCCAACCACAAATGCAACAATATCGGCAAACACTTCAACAATCGCCGAAACTCCAACAACTGCAAGACGGATAATAGCAACAACTACAAATCGAACAATTACAACGGATGGACCAACGACAACATTAAGTCAAACTTTAGCAATAATGCAAAAAACAACAACAATACCAACAATATCGACAATGCCAACAACAACAATACTAACTACAGCAACTACAGGACCAAGCTTAACAACCACAAGGCCAGCAACCACAAGACCAGCAACCAAAAGAACCAAAAGAAAAAAAACAATTTCATCACCAACTAGAGGACCCATAATAACAACTGTAAGATCAACAACAACCACAAGTCCCACTACAACAACAACAAAAGGTCCCATAATAACAACTTTAAGACCAACAAGAATCACAAGATCCAAAAGAAAAAAAATAAAATCACCAACTAGTGGACGCAAAACAAAAAAAAGAATTTCATCACCAACTAGTGGGCCCATAATAACAACTGTACGACCGACAACAACCACAAGGCCAGCAACCAAAAGACTTAAAACAAAAAACACAATTTCATCATCAACTGATGACCTCGTTTGTCAACAAAGACCTCCTTGCAACAAAAATAATGGAAACATTTGTGTCAGCGATCGTAGTGGCTTTTGCCGAAGACTTAAAAATATTTGCAAATTGCAAAAAAAAAATTGTAACCAAGGACGTCCAATCAGAGGTAAGACTTCGATAATTTAGCAATAAAGCTGATTTTTGGATTTCCTTGTTTTTTTAGCTTGGTTTCAGGTAGAAATACAACAGTGCTGGCATATACTCGTGGGTCGAGGCAGCATTTGCAGCGTTCAGTCTGAAAGATGCCAAACGAATAGTGAAGAATGCTCGCATTGTGTGATGAGTAAAAATAAGAAGTATTGTCGCTTGGTAGCCAACGATCGCACTTCACGAAATCTCAAACATCATACCAGACATCGAGGAAGTAAGTCGTACCATAAGTTGAAATTCATGAAGCGAAATGTTTCTTTTTGCATTATTCCAGATTGGAGAAAAACTGACATGTTTAGATGCCGCAATATGATAATAGGTGATCGCCCGATAAAGTGCAGAAGCTATACGTTGTACTAAATATGAGATAAATAATATTATTTTTTAAACAAAAATTGTTTACTATTTTGCAATATCATAAATATTTGACGAATAATGTATGTTCATATTGCAAGCCATGTTGATGTGGTCAAAATTACATTTTTGCGTTATTTTGAGAAGAAAAAGCTAAGTACCCTTGATAGCGACACGCATGAAACTATTAAGAATTCAGGTTATCTGAAACTTTCGGAAGACATTTCATGCCACATTCACAATCCTTATTTATGACACTCTTACTACACATTATTGACTTCAAAAATGTAAATATGTACATATCGTACACATTTAGCTAAAGAGGCACAACTCAAAATTTTGGAATTTTCAGAAAACGCAAATAACTGTTTTGAGCTTTGAACTATTTTTCATAAATAAAGTGTGGATTATTTAGGCGAAGATACTAACAGCATATGGTTGGAAGCCACGTCGCGATCACAACAGCTTGAACTCTCCGACACTAAAAATAGGACATTTTTGCATATTGTAGCCTAATTTCTATTGCAACATGAAGAGAGACATAATTGTTTTTTTGACACCAAAGTACAGCAAAAAGTGAACTGATCTGTTTCGTGCTGACAGATATGTGTATCATGAATAGTTTTAACAAATAAACTCGAAAATGGCAAATTTTGAGTTGTGCCTCTTTAGCTAAATGTGTGCGATATGTGATTGGCTTATTGTATGATATATGAAATTTAATAAAGTTTTAATAGATTAAAAATTTCAGAAAAGAATATGATTTAATATCAAATGCAAAAAAAAACCATAGCATTGAATAAAAATCTCGCTTATGAGACATTCTTTTACAAACACAAAGACTTTCTGACAGACCCATTTTTAAATTTCTCCGGAAGCCACGTCGCGATCACAACAGCTTGAACTCTCCGACACTAAAAATAGGACATTTTTGCATATTGTAGCCTAATTTCTATTGCAACATGAAGAGAGACATAATTGTTTTTTTGACACCAAAGTACAGCAAAAAGTGAACTGATCTGTTTCGTGCTGACAGATATGTGTATCATGAATAGTTTTAACAAATAAACTCGAAAATGGCAAATTTTGAGTTGTGCCTCTTTAGCTAAATGTGTGCGATATGTGATTGGCTTATTGTATGATATATGAAATTTAATAAAGTTTTAATAGATTAAAAATTTCAGAAAAGAATATGATTTAATATCAAATGCAAAAAAAAAACCATAGCATTGAATAAAAATCTCGCTTATGAGACATTCTTTTACAAACACAAAGACTTTCTGACAGACCCATTTTTAAATTTCTCCAGGTTTTTTTTTACTTATTCTAGGTTTTATATGAGTGTATTGTGTAAGGTATTTATTTGTTATCGATAGATATCAAGCTTCGAAATTTCAACGTTTTATAGTGTTTTATATTCATATTCAAATTGTCATAGCTCTGGTAAATTTCAACGGAAAAATAACATTTTTACATAGTTCTACAGTAAGAAAGATTAGCTCTCTTGCTAAATTTTTGCCATGGCATTTGATGAAAAACTTATATTATTATAAAAAATCAATAGTTTAAAGTTGATTCATAGAATCAGCACCATTCGATATTAAAATAAAAAAATACCACTGAATTTCACGTCAAATTTCCTTAAATAGTCTTATTTTCACCGAATCCTTGAAAAAAATTGTTATCCCAAGCAACTTACTTCTTCCGCACACCTCTGAAAGTACTGCGCATAGCTCCACAGTGGCCTCAAATCGAGTTCGTTAGAGAGCGCAAATCTTGTTGTAAACGAACAATTTTTTTTTTTTAAATGAAAGCCGACGGAAATGAAAATGAGTGGTCAGAGCCCAAATTTTGAAAAAAAGTTAACAATTTTTTTTTATTTAAGTTCCGAAAAAAGTTTTTTTTTGTAATTTTTTTTTTTTTTGATTCAAAATCGCAAATCTTGTCACAAACTAAAAATGTTTTCTTTAATTAAAGCTTACTTAAATTCCAAGAAATCTTCGGAGCCCAAATTTGGTAAGCAAATTACTGTTTTTCGGAAAAGGCCAAAAATATATTGTTTTTAAATATTTTTTTAGTTCAAAACTAGCATAGAGACTGAAAATTTTGTCGGAAATTAAGCTTTTTTTTTTTTAAATCAGAACTAATTTAAATGTCAATAAATAAGCGGACACCGAATTTTGAAAAAAAAAAAATGTTCATTTTTTATTATTTTAAGTTAAGGGGAAAAAAATGTTCCTTATTAAATTGAGGGAATCATTAATAAAACATTTTCAAATGGAATATTAGTCAATAAAATATATCTAAGCAACTAAAAATTAATTCAAAAACAATATTGGGAAAGCAATAAAATGCTTCATGTATAATATACAAAAAAAACGTTTTTATAGCCAAAAAAGACCTTCGAGAGAATATCTACTTTATTAAATTCTTGGGACCATAGGGTAGTATATATGGGGTAAAGCACGCGAAAACGCCAGCGAAAAAAATTTTTGGCTCCGATTTGGCTGAAATTTGGCATTATTGTAATATCGATGTCCAGCAATAGAACTGCGTTCAGGAATTTGCCCTAGTATTATTTGGCTCAAACATTTTAATTATTTACTTGCCCTCATGTTATGGCATATCATTTTGAAGCTTGCAGATCAAGCTGTAATCTGAAGTTCATCAAAAAAATATTCAGAAATGGATTATTCAAAAAAAATTCAAAAATTCATTTCAATTTACAAAATTTTAGCTTTTTAATTTTTGTTAAAATTAAAAAAAAAAATATAAATACTTTTTTCCCCGCAAAAATTTTTATGTCATTCAACGCAGAATAAATAAAAGTTTTTTTTTTAAAAAAAAAAAAAAATTTAAATATGGGTTTTAAAAAAAAAATGCAAAAATATTTTTCAATTCGCAAAATTTTTGAGAAAAATTTTCTTTTTTCAAAAACAGTATTTTTTTTCGAAAAGTACAAGTAAAAAGCTAAACAAAAAAATATTCAGAAATGCATTTTTCAAAAAAAATTCAAATATTCATTTCAATTTTCAAAATCTTAGCTCTTTTATTTTTTTTAAAATTAAAAAAAAAATATAAATAATTTTTTCCCCATAGAAATTTTTACGGCATTAAGCGCAGAATAAATCAAAGTTTTTTTTAAAAATAAAAAAAAAATTTTTAAAAAATGGTTTTTTTAAAAAAAATGCAAAAATAATTTTAAATTCGCAAAATTTTTGCGAAATTTTTTTTTTTTTTCAAAAACAATATTTTTTTTTTCGAAAAGTACACGGAAAAACCTAAAATCGTAGGTATACCAATTATTAATTTATAGAGTTTGCTGTAAGCTATGAATTTTCGAAAAAAACACTTATTCTGAAAAAGTACGAAAATCGTGAATTTCATACCCGCGTATCTCAAAAACAAATAATACTAGGGCAAATTCCTGAACGCAGTTCTATTGCTGGACACCAATATTACAATAATGCTAAATTTCAGCCAAATCGCAGCCAAAAAATTTTTTCGCTGGCGTTTTCGCGTGTTTTACCCCATATGGGAAAATGTACTTTTTTATCAGCAATGATATTAGTATACAAATTTGACTGAAAACATAGGATCAACAATTAATGTTCCTTATATAATATTCTAATTTTGTACCTTTGGGTGCTTAGCTCTTCAGATATTGATGTTATGCGTACAACTAATTTTTTCAAGGGTGCTATGGTCTTTCTGGAGAATAATTTGTCCTCCGAGTTGGGTCTATGCACCCACTACCTAAAATACATGAAGAACTAGGTGTACGGAAACAAAAGACTATAATATTCCCAGTTTAATATTTTCACAAAGAGGAAATACGTTTTTTTTATGATATAAATTTTGATGTGAACAAATTACCAAAATTCGGGTAATTTTGATAAACCATATTGGCAGCAAATTTTCAAGTTTGAATTCAATATGCAAAAATCCAAATCCATTGAATACAATTCATTTGTATTTATTTTCGATAAGGTGGCACTAATTTGGTTAAAAATTTATTTATTTTATCTACATATTGAATCAGTCGATCGTGTTGCTTAAAAAATTATTACCAATAAGTAATACCGTCAGTAATATCGTCAAATTCAAGACCTTAGAATAACCTCAAATTTGCGATCACTTGAAAGTACTTAAGCAATTCCCCAAGCTCATTGCATGTAGTAAATTTGTCAAACTCACTTCCTCCATCCACCCACTGTGAGTGCTTGCGCTATTATTAAGAGAGGTGCTGATGCAGAAATTCTATATTGTAAAAATTGAACATCTTAAAGTATCATTTATAATGAAAACTGTGAAACACAATAAAAATTTTCTGAACATAATTACTGTTAATTATATCATTACTTAAGTAATTATAGAATATGTGTATTTCAGTCATTTACTTGAGAGTAAAATGTAAAGAACAATGGATTGAAAATCGTATGCATATATGACAAAGTAAATGTAGACAAAAGATAGTAAAGTCTTTTGACTGTTAAGTAGCATTGTAAAGAATTGTAAGAAATACATTTTCTGTTTCATTAACGAAAAGAATATTTCAAGTAAAATTGCTACGAGTACAATATTTAATATACATAGAGAAACCATAGCAAATCATAGTCAAAGTGCTTAAAGGAGTCAATAAATATTTTTAATTTAAGTATAAATTAATTAAGATTTCCGTCAGTGCTGTACTCAAGCTTAACGTAGCTCGTAGTATCATCAACCATGAATAGTAAAATCCTCACCATTATCGGTAAGAAAAAGCAAAGAAACTCCAAGTGACGATTCAAGAACTGACAAAAGTTTTTAGCTTTTACAATTTGTGTAATTGCTGTTGTACAAGAAACGCAAGCACAATCAGGTCCAAAAACAACAACAACAAGAAGACCAAAAATTGTGCCAACATGTCAACCAACGCCAAGGTGCAGCAGACAAAGTCCAAGAGTATGCGCACGCAATCGTAGCGGAATGTGTCGTCGATTCACCAATATTTGCCACTTGTATGGTGTTAATTGTCCAAAAGGACGTCCAGTTCGGGGTGAGTTCTGAAGCAGCAAATATGT
This sequence comes from Tricholauxania praeusta, assembly GCA_949775025.1. Classification (NCBI taxonomy): domain Eukaryota; kingdom Metazoa; phylum Arthropoda; class Insecta; order Diptera; family Lauxaniidae; genus Tricholauxania; species Tricholauxania praeusta. Next base: position 151,820,336 of record OX459028.1, read on the forward strand.
TACACATGTGGGTTACCACAGAAAACCAACAATGATGACAAGTTTTTGCTATACTGATTAGTACCCTATTGACTTATACTTTTGCTTGTAACTTTTCAGCTTGGTCGAATGTACCATTAGGACAATGTGGAAACCTGCCACCCAACACAACTGGACATTGCGTAGTCACTTGTCCGCGTAGACCCTTAAAATGCCCTAAGGATGGACAGAAAATATGTGTACACAGTAAAAATCGACAAAAATGTCGTTTGCTAGCAAATGCATGTGTTTTGAGGAACTTAAATTGTCATGCAACACCTAAACGAAGTGAGTATTGCAAAATTAAGGAGGGAAAGGAAGTTGGTGTTAATTGAAGGAAAACAAACTTGTTGATACAACAATTTTATTACAGATTGGAGTCAAACCAAATTGGATAGATGCAAAAATATGAGCGTCGGTGGCAAGCCACAACAATGCAGAGGCAGCCAAGCAGGTTGAAAATTTTATGTGGTAATTAAGTGAAATGTGTGTGTCTTGTGGCTACATTTTCAAAAGCTAAAGTTTAAGTAAAATCAAATAAAAATTAATAAAAAATTTAAATTTATGTACTTTTTTTCTATAATAAATCCTTTTACCTCCGAAAGGCGTAAATTCCAAAGAATTTCAAATTTAAATTATTCAAGAATATGGGAATAACTAGTGTTTCACCGAGGCCGAGGCGAGGTTGATCTCGGTCTCGCCTCGTTTTATAAATTTAAGTCTCGCCTCGCCACGGCCTCGGACGAGATCTAGCCATCACATGCCTCGCCTCGCCTCGGCTCGCCTCGTTCTCGGCCGAGGCACCTCGGTAAAAAAGCCAGGTTTTTATTAAAATAAATAAAAAATTATACATGTATCAGGGCTGATAGCTGATCAAGCCTCAAGAAATAAAATAAAATATCTGTTTTTATTTTTGGTGAATTGGATGAGAAATGATGAATTTAATTCTTTTCTTATATGGGAAGGAGAGGCATTGCCTATTTTTCCAAACCAAACTAAGCTATGAACCTTTTACAAACTATAAGCAAAATATGTACCAAATCTTATTTATCTACGTCAAATAGATATTGAGATATGATAAAGTTAATTTTTTTCTTATATTGAAGGCATGGTACCGCCCATTTTATTAATTGAATCTTAGTTATGCCTCTACCTTTTATAAATATACCAAGTTTTATTAATCTGCATCAAGTTGTTGATAATAAAAGGTTTTTCAATAAGAGCTACAAAAAATTTTTTTAAATAAAACAAAAACGGTTTGGGATATCAATGAAATTCTTTATTCTTGTAAAAGAACATTTGATGCCATTATCATCAATTATCGTCAATTTGATCTTGTAAGGATGTAGGCTAAAGTCTTTTCGCAAAATTCACCACAACGACGTCACAGAGATGCCCAACGCTTGAGAACGACGTGTGAGAGGCTGATTTGGGTCTTCCTCTATTGATGCGCTAGCGGCAGCAATATTCTCGACACTACGGGCACTTCTTTGTCTCACTGGCACGGGAACAATTTGTACTGTGCCTGTGGATTCAAATTTTTCCACTAGACGCTCAATTGTTGATCTGACAGGACGATTATTACGACCATAAATTGGACGTAGCGCTCTTAAAGTTGAGGCCACTGACTCCGAATTTCGGTAGTAGATTTTAATAATTTTGACTCGTTGTTGGATCGTATTTCTTTCCATGATAAAATGGCAAACCGTACTGAAGAGAAATGTTAAAAGAACGGGAAAAAATATGGCGTCGTTTGCTGTCACTATTGGTCTACTTTTGTAGCGTACCTATTGAAAAACCCTTTATATGATGAATTCTGCTTTTCTCTTATGTGGGGGTTGCATCACCCATTTATCGTAAATTATGTTACGGAGCATCCCAAATCATAAGAAACATATGACATATGTATGTCAAATCTTTCATCGGTCGTTTGAACGGTTTAGGTGTCCATTAGCAACGAACATACATATATTGAACTTTATTTATATACTAGCATTACGCTGTGCGTTTCGCTTCACCTTACCAGTTCTTAGAAAGACTATTAGAATAAATAAATTTCAATGCAGTGTTGTCAATCATGCAGTTTACTCAAAATAAAATACTAAAATATTAGTTAAATATAGATTTTAAAATAAAAATTACATTCATATTTTGAATCTGCATATGGGTCTTACAAGTTCAGATTTGGTCAAAACGCGCCTCGCTCTTAGTTTCGAAAACGAGGTTAGGACGAGGCGAGGCCGAGGCGAGGACGAGGCGAGGTGCCGTGTGATCTCGCCTCGCCTCGGTCAAGCGAGGAAAATTTATTTTTCCATCTCGCCTCGTTCTCGCCTCGGTCTCGCCTCGTTCTCGTAGTCAAAAACGAGGCTGCCTCGTAGCCTCGGTGAAACACTAGGAATAACACGATCGAAAACAAAAAAAAAAAGAACTTAAAAAGGAATCGAATTCAATAAGGAGTTCCAGAGTGTCCAAGGTTATTAGAAAACCGTGTATCGATTTTGAAACATATTGGAACGTATCATAAGTTGTGTAGGAGAATCTACGCTCAAGCCAGTCGGTTCTATTTTCTGCAGCGAAATATATGAAATGATTTAATTTTACTGCAAAATTAATGTAGGTAGTATATGTCTTTGGTTTCTACTACACGTCTCATGATACAATACCATCCAGTACGTTTTACTAGAAAAACGCTGTCCATTAATGTTTATTTTTTCAGATAAAATACTTTAATTTGCTTGATCATTTTTTCTAATTAATTCGTGGGCCATTTTCTCTTTGAAATCAATAAAACAAAACAATTAATCAAAGAAATAGTTAACATGGAGTTGAGCTCAAATTTAAATAACTTTTTCTTTAACAATCTTACCTTAATTTTAAACCTCTGCTTGTTTTTTATTTTTCCTTTAACGTAAATGTAGCATTTTTATATCTTTTAAAATTTAATGTCTTAGATTGAAATTTTGAAAAAAAAAAAAAATACCCCACCAAATCAACCTAATTATCCTGCTTGAAACCACTTGAATGGCTTTCTAAGCCATTAACTCTACAACAATAATAAAATAAAACACCAAAGAAAACTTCTGTGAGAACTCATTCAATACAACAACAACAACAACGTATAACAAACACGTTGTTGTTGCAGCAACAATACAAAAACCCTAAATGAAGAAAATCCAAGAAAAAGAGCAAGGACATAGGAAATAACAAAACAAAAATAGAAGAAAAACAAAAGCAGCCACCATCACAACAAACAATTGCCTTGCTATATAAAATAATTTTCATTCACACAAACATACATACAAACTTAAACAATACACTCACAAAAACACATGTCGACGAAACAATAAAATTGCGCATCAAGGAGCTCTAAATCAAGTCCAATTACGCGAATTTCCAGTTCATTTCCTCGTCGGAATGACTTTAAAAATAAAAAAAAAGTGGAAGGTGTGCGTGTGCGGCAAGCCTTACTCTTCATCCCCCACACACAATTCATAACACAAGACAAATAGTGGCAAAGTTAATAAACGTTAGAACACTTATTATAAAACATTATAATGGAGAAAGCAACGAAATTTATGGAATTTTTGAATAGGTAAAATAAAGGATTTTGTTTTTGTATTTTTTTCTTAAATTAGTACTCGTCTCCATAAAAGAAAAATTTATGACAAAGGATACAAGTGGTTGCAGCTGTAAATTAAACGAATTAATTTGTTAAGCGAAAGTAAAATCATTCTTTTAAAATGGGGCAATAAAAATGTGCACGGCATTTTTTTTCCAACAATAAATTGTTTTAATGGGCTTAAATGGTTTTCAATTGAAAAGCGGCCACAAATTTTGACATAAGGCCAAACCATGATGACTATGTAAGTTTTTATGATATAAACACATTAAGATAGGGCTCTATAAAAATTTAATCTCTAGACTGAAAAGAGCTTAAACTACTGGTTTCAAAGATATCAAAATATTTATAATAATTTTTAAAAATGTAAAACAGCAAACAAAGTTTTATAACATTCAATGACAATCGCTGGGGGAAATTTGAAACTCGACGGAATGATAAATGTCATTTAATATGAAGAACATTAAAACATAGTTAAAGCCTATCATCTGGTTTTGAATTGACTATATATATAAATGCTAAAAGATCTGTAGGAGGCAGTATTTGTGGTACAGATTGTGATAAAGATTTTCATAGCGGTTACAAATATAATGATTATGAGTATTGTGCTGAAAGAATGGTAGAAAACTAAATTTTAAATGTAAATATGCAGGTTTTCATATACACTCAATTCTGTTTTTATGCGATTTCAAAGTTATGCAGTTTTTCTGTAAGATATTTTTTATGGATTTTGTAAGTAGTTTTTATTTATTTTGTTGAATCACGCCATGCACATTTTCTTAATTCTGAAAGGGTATTCAAATTCCAACGTGAGCTGAGTAATTGCATTTCTGGGTGCCGGGAACTTCATAAAAAATTCGAAAAGGAGTCGCTAAATCTAATAACTGATATTCTTGGCAAAACAAAGGGTTGTCCTTCAGCAGTTGTTATTTACTCAAGATCTATTGATGAAGAAGCAATTTTGCCACATAATGTTTTGGCTATCTATAATAGTAGTGATGGTGATTTGGAACCAGTTCACAAACGGTTACGAGTATTGTCAGACCAAATACATATGAATAATTTTCTTTAATCTTAATGTGTAAAGTAAAGTGAAATAAATATAATGAATTGATAATTCATATTGTAAATTGTTAACTCCTCCATTCTTCAAACATGTTTAGGTATCCACCACGTTAGTTTCTTATGTATAGATTTCGACTTTTTTGAGAAATTTCATGGTTTTACGAGCTTTTCAAAAAATATGTAACGTATCCCTATTTATAGAATATAAGTCATGTCTTTTTTATGCGATTTTTTTTTTGTGCGGTTTTTTCTGGAACGCATCTATCGCATTGAAAGAGAATTTTATATGGGCCATTCCACGCCAAACCGGACACCGTTTTGCTTTCATCTCTGATAATTTTGAAACTTGTTTTACTTTTAGTACGGGTTGAGAGTACCTACTCTCTATAATATTTTTTTATGTATTTTTTATCATGTTATTTGAGAGATATAAGCTTAAATTCAATGTTTTTTGTTTTTAAATTCCACATACAATAAGCCAAATTGCTTGTATTTTTATTTCAGAATTTTTTTTAAGCATATTTTTGATTTCAAAAACAAATCGTTATTTCTAACAGGGTATGTACTGATGCATTATCATCAAAATTTGTTCCACAAAATCAGTATCTATTTACCAAATTTTAAGTTTAGTCTTATAATGTGTAAGCGATGTAAATCAATTTTTTACGAATTTTCAATATTATTTTTTTTTTGTTATTTATATTGAAAAATATCCGGATTCGTATTAATTAAAATATAACTTTCCCATATTTAATTTATTATTACATATTTTATTTTATTATATCATTTCCACAATAAATCAAAATCATACCATCTAATATTTTTTCGTCAAAGCAGTTCGAAATATTTTAAAAATTTTGTTCAAATTTTCATTAACCAATGTACAATATTTCAATTCGTCATATGTCTCAAAAATTTTTGAAAATTTAGAAGCAGGCATGTTATTATGTAACAATTATTTAAATATTTATCAACGTTTCTGTGAAAATTGCATCCGATTCAGCTGAACCATTTAAAGTTTCGAGAGAAATATTCTGGAAAATTAAATGAAAGTCTTAAATTCTTATGAGCGGTGGGGGTGTCCATTAATTCAATCGATTCTATAGCTTGAGAGAAATAAATAAAATAATAAGCTATGGCAGTCTACAAACGTTAGAGTCGACCCTTAATTTGTTTTTAAGGGATAACTACTAAATATGTAAATTTAGGATATTCTACAATGTATGAATTCTAGAGTATGAGGTTCTTTAACAAAATATACAAGACATTCGTCGCATTCACTATAAAAATTTATAAAAAAAATAATGAAAAAAGGTTTGCAGGAAATTGTCAATTACTTTTGAGAAAAACAAATTTTTTTTCAATGAAAAAAACAAACACTTTCAAACTTTGCGATTTAAAATTGATTTTTTCGAAAAATAATTTGAGCGCTTCACAAAAGCGATAAAATAATGTGTCATTGTTTTTATTAAAAGAAAAAATTCCAAAAGTGCTTTTGGCAAAAATTAAATGTATAACTACAAATATTTGAAATTTTATTAAAATGTTCTTACCTCTTAGTGTACCTTTAGTAAATAAAAAATGTACATACATATATATTACATTATATTTTGAAGGAAGTTATTTAAATACACGCACAATCGACAGCCAGATAAAAACAACATGACGCAGGCAGCATCTTGTTTTAACAAGTGTTTTTTACGAGCAACCTACAATACCCACAGTATAATTTTTGTTTTTAAATGTACTTTTTGTATATATTTGGTATATATTATACAAATAGTGAATATTCATAAAAAGCTGTGAGTTTGCAAAGAATGGTTTTTATTTAAAAATTAAAGTTGAAAAGCCACGATTCTGAGTAACTCCTCATCTGCGTGCAACACGAAAATGTACATATATGAAATAATTTTTATGTATTTTATATGGGTGCGTATTCATCAGGGCTTATGCTCCGTGAGTTGGTACAGTAGGACACAAGAAGAAGTGTTCATGCAGCCTTCTACAATATACAATAATATTCAATGTATATGAACATTGCAATGCCACACAATTACCATGTTTAACAATTTCAATTTTCCAAATATTACCACTTTTATACATACAAACATTTGTGTTTACCATGCAAACGCCAACGCCAACATAGTGCAGCCACCCTTTCCCATATAATTGCAGCACATTATTTTGAATTTATAAATGATAATGTAACACTGACACGTTTTACTACGTAGTCATAGTCGTATGCATTTGCTATTACCAGCATAAATTAGGGGTGTTGCGAAAAATTTCAATACGCAATTACATATTTTTTTTTTTTCATACACAGTTGACATATGCTGATTATATTCGATGTACTATTTATGTACTTAGCTCCGCTGTATGGGATTGAAATCTCAAAATTTTACATTTTTATCTGGTGAAATCAAGGAAATATTTACATCAAATTTTCCCATTGAAAAGCATTTTATTCTGAAATAATCAAAGGTTGTGTGCATACAGCCATTTAAGACAATAGGGCTTGGTATTCCTCATATAAGCAATAAACAAGGTGTCATATTGTCATAGCTATTTAAGGAAATGTAACTAATTCAATGTTATTAATGAACAGTAGACTAAAAAAGGGCGTAGCATATACAAAAGTCTTTGAGATATATATTGGGAGTATTCCTCATAAACTACTACTAAAAATAAAATTGGTGAAAAACAGTAAAGGTCATTCACATAACAAAGAGCACACCCACCCATAATACACAAATTTCAATGGAAAATTATTTGCTTGAGTATTTAGTATTTAGTTTTATTTTGTTTGATTTTTATCAAACACCCTAAACTCTATGTGCTGTAGTTAGCGACGTATGATGGAACCGGGATATGTTATCCTTTATACGGGATGCACACGAACGTAACAACATAACATGAACAGCACGTTAACATTTCAACACACAACTTCAGCTATTACGACGAGATGATACAAAACACCCATATCCCCTAAAAAAAAATAACAACAATCATTTCAAAAAGTGTTGTACTAACAGCAGCGTAAGCGGAAAGAGGAAAAAAAACACGTCGTCATCATCATCATCCAAGCAGCATCAGTAGCAGACATTTCCATAACAAGCGTTTACATATCCACAACTCGTCTATATAGACAGACAACCAATATTTTGACGCACACAGGCAGACGATCCACTCTCACATACACATACACACCTACGCTTACCTGCGTTAATTTTCCATTAACAATGCTCAACGATTCCAATGTTGCACGTACATTCTTCAGACTGTTATCCTTTAGCGTTTCCAGATGCGAATGAGAAAATTGCAAATGTCTTATATTGACACCTGGTTGAAAGACATCCTGCGATAGCGACGTGACCGAACGATCGAAATCATAAATTGATAACGAATGTATGGGCGATGTAATGCGTTCCAATGTGGTGCGCAATGACATCGATGTTGTACCAGGGCACTCCAGAAAGAGTCCTATAATGAAGAAGAAGAGGGAGAGAATGAAGAAAAATTAAAATTCTGAGTACAAGCTGATATAATGAAAATTCAAATGAATTTATTTTATTTTTTACCCGATTAATTTTTTCATGGAAACAAAATTTAAAAATTTAATCTTCCTGAAAACGTTTGGACCTGTTTGTGTGGTTCACATGTTTGATCTAAGAAGCTGAAATTTTGGAAGAGTTTTCTTTAGGTTCAATGCCAAACCAAAGGCATATGGGCACGAAAAAATGACATGGCTTGACAACGGCTTGTGACACCTACCATACAACTAAAATACCTAAAACGTAAGTCCGATTTTTGTCAAATTAAAAAATTTCGCGCCATTTTTAAGTTTGAGCTAGTTTGAAATGCTTTGATAACTATTTGTAAGCCCTATGCAAAAACATAGAACGAAACATCAAGAAAAAAAAATCTACAAAATTTTCAAAATAAACGTCCTAATACATATACTTGGGTATGTCGTAAAACTATGTATTATATATTCCAGCTGGTCGCAGAATATTGTCAAAACGAACAAGTAAAGGGTGTTTTTTTTAGAGGTATAGAGCTTCGAATTGAAATAAAACACAAGAAAATCGTTTTAATGTCCATCAATTTGGCTTTATTGGAAGGATAATTTTATGCCATTAATGTTTAAATATGATTTCGGGCATGTGGCCGCCGCGGCTGGCTCGAATAAAGCCAATTCTACAGGTCCAATTTTGAACCACTTTTTCGAGCATATGAGGCCGTATGTCGGCAATAACGCCACGAATGTTGGCTTCCAAGTCCCCTAACGTTTCTGGTTTGTTGGCGTAGACGAGCGACTTCACATATCCCCAAAGAAAATAATCTAATGGTGTCAAATCACACGATCTTGGTGGCCAATTGACAGGTCCATTCCGCGAAATTATGCGCTCATCGAATGTTTCCTTCAATAAATTGATTGTGACGTGCGCTGTGTGGCATGTAGCGCCGTCTTGTTGGAACCACAACTCATCCACATTCATGCCATCCAATTCGGGAACAAAATAGTCGGTTATCATGGCTCTATACCGGTCTCCATTAACGGTAACTGACTCTCCAGCATTATTTCGGAAGAAGTATGGCCCAATGACTCCACCAGCCCATAGAGCACACCAAACAGTCAGTTTTTGTGGATGTAATGGCGTCTCAAGGGTCTCATGTGGATTCTCTTCACTCCAAATGCGGCAATTTTGCTTGTTGACGTAGCCATTCAACCAAAAATGAGCCTCATCACTGAACAAAATTTTGCGATGAAAATCAGCATCGAGATCAATCTCATTTTCGGCCCATACACCAAAATCACGACGCATTGCATGGTCTCGCGGCTTTAATTCTTGCACAAGCTGGATCTTGTAAGGTCGCAAGCCAAGATCTTTGCGCAAAATCTTCCATAAAGTTGATGGACAAAGCTCCAATTGCTGTGCACGGTGGCGAATCGATTCATTCGGGTCCTCTTCAACATTTTGCTCTACAGCGGCAATTGTTTCTTCGGTGCGCACTGTTCGACGTCTCTGCGGATGCGTATTATCACATAGAGTAAGCGTAGTGCAAAAACGACCCATGGTTAACCGAATTAATTGCTCTGATGGACGATTATGTCGACCATAAAATGGACGGAGCTTGCGGTAAACTTCGCGAACTGAACCATTATTTTCGAAATAAATTTGCACGATTTGCAAGCGTTGTTCTTTTGTCAACCTGTTCATGATGAAATGGCAAACCAAACTAAACATAAATGACATTAGAGTTGCCAGATTTGACCATAAAATGCCAGTTTTATCTCTATTCGAAAAACAAACCTCTAAAAAAAACACCCGTTAGTTTTGGAAAAAAGTAAACACATTAAGTATTGACAAACAAAACATACCTGTCCTGATAAATCAGTTTGATGTATTATTGTCTATAAGAACCTCCTCAACTTTTGCGATAGATCTGTTTCAATATGAACTCAATGCGGTTGTCTAATGAATATCTTCGCATGGATTAATTATCTTTTACTGAGCCAAAATAATATTGTTTTCATTATGGATTATTTGAGGCATTATACGCTAACACGGCTCCATTTTGCTTCCGAATCTTTTTGAATTTTTTGTATTTTTGAAATTTGAATTGTTATTTAAAAAAATTTTTCAATATATAAAAAAAAACTTTTGAAAAAAAATCAATTTGACCGATTATTCGCGGAGTTATAAGCATTTAAAAATAAATAACGTACTTATCCAAAAATGTATATCCTTTGAATGACATGATTAAAAACATTAATCGAGGTTGTCCACAAAAAGTTTAAAGAAAAATTTCAAAAAATTTGTGATGCAAAAGTAAAATGGTGTCCGAGTTGGCATGGTATGCCTCATATTCATATGTATAAGAATGTATCGTTGCAATAAGAAACTAAATTATGAACATTATTTCATAAAATAACTATAAATACATTAAGTAACTTGACCGCTTATTAATTATTTCAATTTGTGGCTTACGTGTGCTGCTCCTCTGCACTATGCCCACAAAATGAAACAAGCTGTATATTTTTCCGGCAAACAATAGAGAATATTTTCACTTTTCCCAAAGCGAATTTTCAATTAATTATAATTTAATCATTATCTATTTATTATGCGCAAATACCCATAGACATACAGATTTACTTGTGCATATGTAATACATATATGTATGTAAGTATATAAGCTTTGCTAAAAGATGTATGCTAAGAAAAATACATGCATATTAACACACACACACACACCACTGACGAGGATGCTGTATTGTATTTTCCTTTTTCTCTACTCTCAAGTGTAAAAATGCAAATTTCTTGCTCCTACATAAAATACTGACATCACGATGAAGCAAATGCTTGCTTGCATCCATGGGATAACAGTGTTAAATAACACTGCCTTCTCGAACCTACGTATAGCACGTCTTATATAGAAATGAACTCTGGTGTTAGCCAAGCCATTTTACACTGCTACTGCTACTGCTACTACCACTGCTATCACTAGCGTCAGTACAATTTTAAGCTAAATAACAAAACATAGTTTTTTGAAACAAAAGATGCTCTATTCCCACTATTTCAACATCATACTGGACAATACAAAAAACGACGTAAGCTGTGTGTCTGTCTGTGTATGTGTATATATCATTTTCAGGATATTAGAGTTTGCCTTCGGTTTCAGTTTGACTTTCATAAATGTTTTAAATGAAATTTGTTTTATTATGCAAATGTGTTTTAAGGCTACGGCATGTAGTATTAAGGCAAAAACATTATTTACCATGTATGTATATATATGTATACTACGGTCAGTGCTCATATGTAACCCAATTTCAAAACTAAAATAGGTAAACTACTGTTGTATAGAGATGTGGACAGTACATGACTTTATATATAGATAAAAAGAATTCTTCAAACGACTTTAATATTCTCATGGAATTTTTGTAAAAATTTCTTTCTTTTGACTAACAGACTGACAACAGGAAAATAAAAGTTTTTTTTTTTCTTCTATAGTACATAGATGAATAGTTAGTTCAGTCAATGCGAATTCAGTGTTTTTTTTGCTCCATCAAGTTAGTTAACAAAATCTTTCAAGAAAACTTGAACTAAAATTTAAAAGATGACTCAAAAATACGAAATAAAATATGAAAACAAATTAATCCCCCGATATAACGACATCAGATTTCGCCGTTTTTCTTTCAAAAATTCTAAACTTAATAACCTTTTGAAGAAGATTTTTTAGAGTGACATTTCCATTTTTTTAATTTTATATTTTTTGTATAACTTTTAGGAAAATCATCTAAAAAATATTAAGCCCAATTTCCATGTGATCTTATCTTATCTTATCAAATATCAGGAAAGACATCACATGCTATTAAGATAGCAAATGTATGCTATTCACTCTCGCATTCTCCAAGCGCATTAGGTTCTGTTTGCATGCTTTTTCTTTCTTACAAAAATTTGATTTGATATCCCTAATATGAAATAAGATCACATGAAAATTGGGCTTTAAACATGTAGATAAAAATAGAAATCTAATTGAAAGAAATTGAATTTTTTATCACTGTTCATTCATACCACCGCCCAACTTTAAATATAATTTTGTGGGCAAGTTTTTCTTTTTTTAAATCGCAATTTTTCGAAAAAATCGAGATCTGTCGTTATTTGAAAATATTTTGCATTAAAATTAAAAACCGATTACTTAATAACAGTTTCGAGTACAAGACTGGAAATTGGTGTGCTCGTTGCTTTTAATACGCACTAAAACATATCCAAAAATGAGCGAAGTCAAAGAGGGACGGGCCAAAACCTCGGTGATTTGGCATGTAATGCTGCCTATACACTACATTAAAATGTTCACTGCCTTGGTCTTAATGAAAATCTAAGATTTTAAACTCTACAAATGTTCCTACAAAAATATGAAAAATCTCAACTAATGAAAGCCGATAGTATCACAAAATAATTTTCTTTCTTTTAGTCGTACAAATTGAAAATTGAAACCCAATTTAAAGAGTATACGATAATAGTTAGAAAGTCAATTGAAAAAAACATAAAAAAACATCAAAAACTTTTCAATCGGAATTTTAACCACATCTTTAGAAAGTATTTCTTACCGATTTTTCGCAATTTAAAATTTATCATATGATTTTATCAGTAGAAAACTATCTACTTACTTAAATATTTAGTTTTCTTAAACATAAAAACCTTCACTAATATTCCAGTATACATAGACACTAAAGAACCTACAATCCCATTTTTAACCGTAAACTAACACACACTTACCATCCTCAAATTTATAACACGGACACGCAGAGTTCTCATCAAAACTGGGACATTCTATGTGATTGTTTTCGGAAGCACCAAAACTGCTCGTAATGACACCAGCACCAGCAGCAGCAGCAGCAACCCCACCAATAACACCATCTAGTGGTGAGCCAACAAAACGCATGCTACTACCATGACTGCCACTCCCACTTATATGAAAATTGCTAGCTAACTGCGAATATCTTGAAGACTGTTGTGATGAGCTTGAAGCTGACGATGATGATGTGAAGGCAGCCAACGATGATGATGATGATGAAAATGCGGATGTAGATGATGACAAAGCCGATGATGTCTGCTCAAGTTGTGACAGCGGATGAGCTGCCACGTTTGTTGATGAGGGCAACGACAGACAAATGACAACCACAAAGCATGTGCGCAACCAATGTTGTTGGTATTGTTGCCTTGCAACATCGTTGTTCCTTGTGTTGTTTTTGTTTTTGTTGTAGCTGTTTTGTTGATGCATGTGATGTTTGTTGCTGTTGTTGTTGTTGTTGCTGCTGCTTTGATTATTCTCATTGGATTTTCTTACCAACGCTGTTAATGAGAACCTTAATGATGATGTTGCCTTAGAAATTGCTACTTCTTCAGTGATGTATGTTGCTGTTGCTGCTGCAGCTCTGCTTGTTGATATTGTTGATTTTAGTGTTGTTATGCATGCTGCTGTTGCTGTTGTTGTTTTTCTTTTTGCTCTTGTTGTTTTTGTTGTTATTGCTGTTGCGGTTGTTGCTCCTTTTATATCCGAAAATGGTGATTTTCTCAAAACGTATATCATGTTGAGGGCATTTTTTAGTGTTGTATTGTTGTTGTTGTTGTTGCTTTTGATGCTTATTGTTTGGTTTCGTTTGATGAATGCACTACAATCTGATGCCGTGTTTTTTGTTGTTGTTACCTTTGTTTTGTATGTTTTTTCTTTATTTTTGGTATTCCATTTTGATGTTAGTCTTCACAATTCGTTGCATTTGAAATTATTCCTTGGAGAGTTTTGTCGGTGTGCTAGCAATTCTATTTGGCATCCTTGATAGTAACATTTTGTTGCATGAGTTGAAGTTGATTTAAATATTCATACATAAATGATTTTTATTTAACCTGTAAGAAAGAATTAAAATTAATTCCAATTTTAAACAGAGACTTGATGATCAATAAATATTAATAACTGAAATAACTTCAACCTCTTACACTTATGTATACAAACATACTATATATCACCAACAGTTCAAAAGCTCTTAGCTTATGAAAAATCTTCCATGAAATAAATGTTTGGTAAAAAATTAAATTGGAAAGCAAAAGTTGTCCACATAATTTGTTTATTGGAAAAAATTAAATTTTTTAACTTTTGCTCCCACCCAAATTTTAAATGCCATTAGACTGTTTGTTTTAATTCTCAGAAATTTCTTAAATCTGCTGTAATTTTTTTATGTTTTCACTTGCAAACAACTTAAAAAATCTGCACAAACAACATAATTAAAAATAGTTTGGTAACATAATGTCTTGCCTTATGGTATGGTAACTACCGTAAAAATGCAGCAAAAAAATATGGAGAAGCTAAAAAAATCTGCATAATCAAAATTGTCAACAGAAGCAGGATAGTTTGAAAACTTTCATCTATGCCAAGTTTCATTAAATTCTCATTATAGTTGACGACAACGAAAGACAAACAAACCTTGTACTCTGTTGGTGAAAAAAGCGTGTAGTGTGGATATGTTAGTGAATGTAGGAAAAACAATGATGTACACTGTGAAAAAGCATAATTTCGTGTTTGTGCGGCATCATTTTTAAAATAGTGATATTCTAAATTACGTACAGAAATAGCAAAAAAAACTGTTTCATTGATGGAAAGACCACCAGATAAATTTAGAGAGATGCCACATTTTGGAATTTAATTTTTGCTTTGGAGTTTTTCTAATTTCTATTAAAAATGGGGCAAATAAAATAATTTTTTTTTGATTTTTGTCTTAGCAGATAAAAATTTTACTAGCTAAAAAACAAACCTTCACGAAAAATAATCTTAAAGTGTCAGTCAAGAAACGCCCAAAACACTAGAGGATGGTTATGAAAAAAATTAAAATTTAAGACCAATAAAACTTTTACGTTCATGAAAATTAAAATATTATTCAAAAAACGTCTTTAAGCAATTTCCAAAAAATTGATACTTTTTCCAGTGTAAGACAACTAAGTAAAAAAATGCCAGCATCCTTAATGTGCGCGCATCCTGTTAGCAGTTTGTAGTTGGCTGACTAGCTGACTGGCTTAATGTCTACCAGACTACAAGCAAAAGCTAAATGCACTAACATGTTGTTGGCCAAAATGTGCTAACATGGTAAGAGACAGCAGGAAGCTTAACTGAGAATCGCAAAGTTGTTCGCTTTGAGCGTCAACTAAAGAAAACAATGAAATAATTAAAGTTAAACGAAAGAGACAGAGAACAGCAAAAAAGCAACAACATACAAGAACAAGGCAAAAAAAAAAAAAATAGAGATTTCTGACTAAAACTACACAATGTTGACATTTAAAAAAATTTCTATATGACTTAACATAACAAAACGCGCGCAGTAAAAGCAATGAAAGCAGCATTTGAAAAACTGGTATTTAATTTAGTTAACAATTACATGGGGTAAAAGAGAAACGGAAGCGGAAGTAGATGAAGATGAAATAAAATGACAAACTAGTGCAAGGCAAAAACTAACCAAATGTATTCATCCAGTAAATTTACTTAAAAACTAAATTAAAAATAAATGATAAAATGGAAAATTCACTTTGTATCCGTCATTTGGACTGGTACAGACCATCATCATTTTATGTCAGATTCAGCGCCATAATTCTATGCCATTTTGTTTTTTTTTCGTTTTGCTGCCGGAAATTGCACATTATTGCCGGATATAAGCAAAAAAAAGAAATCATATTAAATAAAGTTATTTCACAGTATTTACAGCGTACACGAACTGCACGGATTTGTACTTTAATGTCATTAGTACAATAATTAAATTTTATGTTTTTTTTGCTTCGACTTGAAAAACCTTGGCGTGTGATAGAACAAACTGGTCAAGATTTTATATATACCATACATGGAACGTATTTTCATAGATGTTTTTTATAATTTTTTGATACTGTGATTGATTCGCTTCTTTCGGTTAATGATTTTAAGTCTGGGTGTTGACAAAATATTGAATAATAAAATTCAGAAACATTAAAAGATGTCTAATATAAGCTTAATTATTTGAATTTTATTTTTAGATACAAGTCAAATTTAGATGAGATTAAGGCAAGAATTATTTTTGCTAAAAAATTGCTAAAAATGTATACGTCTCTTGATACGTTTAAGAGATTACTGATTTGATACACATTCTAAATTCCAATTAAATGCACACTGAGGGTTCGATAATGGAATCTGGAACTAGAGCGCCGATTTTTCTAATGACTCAAAAAGCAGCGAGTCATTTGCTTTACTCTGTCTGTATACAGTAGCGTACTTAGGAGAGCCGAAGGGGCGGCAAAATGAGGAGCTTTTTTTATTTTAGTGATAAGCTTTTGCCAATTTGAATTTGAACAAGTTAAGGTGTTATATTCGGCCAGGCCGAAACTCACATAGCTTACACTGCACTGAAAGTACCTTTTCAATAAATGTTAAAAAGACGTTGCAGAGGTTGAAAAATGTTGAAAAAGTCGTAAATATATGCAAAATGTTGAAAAAAGTTAAAAGAGGTTGAAAAACTCTAAAAAAGTTGAAAGAGGTTGAAAAAATTTGAAACTATTCAAAATTGATGAAAAAATCGAAAAAATAAAGAAATTTATGAAGAAAGTTGAAAGAGGTTGAAAAAGTCGAACAAATATGTTAAAGGGTTCAAAATGTCGAAAGAATATGGAAAATGTTGAAAAAGTCGAAAAGAAATGAAACATTTGAAATATGCCACACCCACTTCTCCAATTCCTTCCACTTTTGGTTCAATAAATTATATTTGTGATCGACATCCTTTTATTAAATTTTACCACAACAGCTTGTATAGTTTGCGATATATGCCGCAGTTAAATTTAAAATTTATGACGGTGACACACCCACTGGTACAATCCACCCCGGTTTTGATCCAGAAATAGCTTTTCATAAGCAAACCCCTAACACCAAACTTTAGTATGTATAGTAGTATATTTTATTTGTATGGGAGGTGCCACGCCCACTGGTGCTATTTCAGCCACTTTTGATTCAGATATACTCTATAGCAACTGAACAACTTACATTCAATTTCATAGCAATTGCTGTAATAGTTCACTTAAAACAACGCTTACAAACTTATTTTAATATGGGAGGTGCCACGCCCACTGATGCAATCCTGTCAAAATTCATTTATTTTTAAAGCTTATATTAACTGACATCTATACACCAAATTTTATGAAGATTACTCTCATAGCACACTATCTATAACAATAAAAGTTTTTAGCTTCTATGGGAGGTGCCGCGCCCACAGGTACTATTAAACCAAATTTTTGTTATTAGAGACCTTATAGCAAGTATATCTACCTCATTAAATTTCATAACGATTACGTTGTTAGTTCTCTAAATATAACATTTATAAATTTTATGGAAATCGTTTGTGTTAATTTTGAGATATACGGAATCAAAACTTTCAACAGTAGAAAAGTGCACGCCCACCTTTTAGATACCGCCTTCTTTTATTTCAATTCAAGATATATTTAATATGCATCCGTTTACCAAATTTCATCGCGATATCGTGAACGGCTTACAAGATATGGTAGTATAAATAATAAAATTTTGGGCTGTGCCACGCCCATATACGACCCTTTGGAAACTTGAAACTCAGCCTAATCCTAATTTGGTTCGCGTGTGCACCAAATCACCAAGTTTCATCAAAATCGCTGCAACTTTTTTCCAAATTGGCCGAGGTAAATATACATAGAGTATTGGCGGCAGGCGTGTCCGTCAACCGATTTCACCCATTTTTAATAGCAAGATGCCTGCAAGAAGATGTGACTTGTGTGTGAAAGACAGCCAGACAGACAGACAGACAGACAGACAGACAGACAGACAGGCAGACAGACAGACAGAAGTTATAAAGCGAGTTTATAAGTTGTAGAATAAGCTTAAGAGCAACCTAAGTTATGAGAATCTCTGTCCTGACTCGAACTTATCCAAACCTTTCTAATAAGGAATTATTTCTTTTAATATATAAAAAATTTTTCAATAAAGTCAGGAAAGAGAAAAATAAAAGTGGAACATAGTAGTTAACTTATGGTTTGCTATTTTTGAGAATAAAGCAAATTATTTTTACTGGAAAATTAAAAAAATTTTAAAACGTTAACACATTGTTTTCAAGTTCCAATGAGATATTATAATATCTATGTAATTACGAGCATATATTTCCTAAACCAATTTAATGTGCTTGGAACACTAAACGAGTATTTCATATTATTCTTCCTAAATTTTATTAACAATTTTTTATCTGCTATAGCCTCCTAAGAGAGTTTATGATGAGAACTACTACGGGGACGTCCATAAACTACGTGAGCTGTTTTTTTTTTTGAAAATTCCGACCCCCATCCCCTTGGTGAGATTTGGTGAGTTCTGGCGGGACTCCCCCCTCCCTTTCGTGAGACTTTCTTTATAATTTTTAGATGTAATCTGCTATAATAATGAACACTCTCTGCATTAAAAAGTCGACGTGGGATTTTCGTTGAGCCCCCCTCCCCATTGGTGAGATTTTTCCGGACCCCCTTCCCCCTTATTTTGGCTCACGTAATTACAGTTGTTTTTTTTTTTTTTTTATTTGAGAAAAACAAGTTTTCTAGCACTTACAGGATAATTCTTAAGTATAAACATCGATATTTGTGCACCCCCATGGACATTTTCAATTCGAATACAAATAAAAAGTAATGGGAATATCATAATTTTTGCTTAAAATAAGAAAATCAGAGTTAGATTTTCAGACATCAGGCTACAGTTGTTACTATTATTAAGAGAATTTATTCTCCTTTCGAAGTGTCACCAAACCAATTTCTCAAACTTAATTATTATTAAAGTGACAGACTTTCAAAATTAACTTTTGATCAAAAATCAGCATAACTTAATTTATGTGTTCATACGATTAATTTAATCGAAAACGTTATGGCTTTATTATTATACCGCTTCTGATGAAACTTTACTGTCAGATTTGAATTTTGAATTAGAATTTTGATAGAATTTTCAGGCCAGTAACAAAATATTGCAATTTTGGCACATATGAGCTTAGTTGTTTTATTTCTGACAAGATAGGTTACCTTTGCTACCAGATATAGATTAATCTAGCTAAAAACTAAAGAAAAAGTACTATTTCGTTTGATCTACCGTTTACAAAACAATTTTTAATAAATTAAATTGTATAATGTCTACTTTAAACTTTTGAAATATTTTAGCTTCACCCCCAAAAAATGTCAATGGAATAATTTCATTCGGCTTACTATTAACAGCCAAAACTAAAACACATTTTATTAGCAAAAAAAAACAAAAATACTCTTGTTTCAATTTATTTGAACAAATGTCCAAAACATTTTTCAAATACAAAAACAAATACATTGTATTTGTTAGAAATACAAACAATAAAAAAAGAGACAACTTTCAACAAATATGTTATTTACAGTGCAAATAATATAATTTGTGAAAAAACAAATGGCAATTTTAAAACAAAACGCTTTAAGAAAACAGGATCAAGGTCAAACTTTTCGCTTAAATATCCCCGTTCAAGCGATGAGAATAACATACGCATAAAATTTGAGAGATAAAATGAAGCTTTGTCTGTTGTTTGGACTAATTTTTGGTATGTACGAAAGAAGTTTAATTATTTTCTACTGTGCTAAATTTTATGTTTTGCAAATATCTTTTTAGGCGTTTACATGCCTTACGTCAGTTCCAGATTTTTCGGTAGTAATGGCAGCAGCAGCAGCAGTAACCTAGCCACGACCCTCACTTGTCTCACTACTGCAGCACGCAATTGCAGTTCGACTACTCAAGTCTGTGGGCGTTATGGCAGTTCAAGATTATGTAAAAGATTTGCAAATAGCTGTTCGCTGAATGTTTCGAACTGTGGGCAGTCAACTTGTGAGTTCACCAAAATGTTCTTAGTTAATTTTAACTCTAATACACAATTCGTTTACAGCTTATAGAGTCGTCGCTAGCACGTTTTGTACGGGAATAGCATTGAATGCACGCAGAACTTGCAATGGTCTAAGCTCTACCTCTTCTTCAAGTGGTATACTATCGAGTATTCTTAATTTAGGCTCCAGCTCTAGTTCAAGCTCAAATGTGCGCCCAATCATTATAAACGCGGGATAATTTGGAAATGTGAAATAAAAAATTAAATTTATATTGATTAAAACGAACTAATAAAATAATTATGTATGTATACAATATATAAAAAATTATGAACGCAAATGACCTAAAATCTTTTAGTTTTATTATTTTTATATCTTTTTTTTTATAAAGGGCTTAAAAACTTGAGAGGATCTGATTTAAAAATACAAATAAAAGCACGGAATGAAGAGACTATTAATTGATCATAGAAATTTAATTCAACTCCTATGAAATAATTTTGCTCAATTTTTGCTTTTTTTACCAATGTTTTTTTTTTTGAATTTGTTATAAACCGAAAAAAATGTGCTTACAATATGATAACTGGTCTTCAGCTAAATTTTTAAAAATCTCGAATGATATGGAGGACCATCTTTCGATCCGATCGAAGTCAAAAAAAAAAATTGAATATTAACGAGAACATCGGGATTGTATGGTAAAATGTTACGGTACGTTTAAAAAAAGTCGGAATAAATCGGTAGGTATGAGAAAATATCGAAAAAAATGATAAAAGTCGCAGAGTATCGAATAAGTCAATTGACACCGCGCAGCTATTCTTGACTCCGTTGGACTATCATTTGTGAGGAGCCGTTAAACATAAGTGATACGTTAAGCGTCCAGCAACGATTGTGGCTATTAAGGATGAAATAGTTGCAGCCATTGGTCAAATATATCTCTTTGCAGTCGAAAATATACTGAAAAATTGGGTTTTTCGCATGAGCTACTGTAAGGCATCGTTTTCCGCATTCCTTTCAAAAGGAACTAAAGAATATTATTTATGCTTCATAAAGTGCTTGTGGGAGAATGTGTGCCGATTAGATTTGTGGAAGGACAAGTCATTGATTTTGCAGCACGACAATGCAGCATCGCATAAAACCATCAATAGGCAAGAATTTTCATATAAAAATTCAACATATGACATCGACCGAGCACCATATTATTATTTATTTATTTTATTAATCATAATAATTTTTACAATATAAAGATTATAAATTTTCTTATGTTTCTATTAAACTAAATTTAGCAAGAAAAAAATAAAAATATATAAACAGGTTATTGTTCAAAAAATAATTAAATTCCTACAATCTAAAGCTCACAGGGAACTAGAGGCGAAAGTAGTGGGGTATTTAATGATAAAAATTACAACTATTACATAGTGGGGTCACAATTATTGATAACGAATATAAATAAACTTTCAGAAGAAATCATATGAGCTAAGTGAAGAGATGTCTGACTGATCTGCGGATGTGAAAGCTTTATTGTTAAAGTTATGGTTTGAAGACTCCCCGTACCGTGATTTTTAAGAATAAATAGATGACAAGGTTGAATTAATATTGCAGACCTTAGGTCCGGAAAAATGCGGTTTCTTGAATACTTTTGCTCTGCAGACCTCTTGATTTGGAAGTGAAACGTAGAATATATCTGTACCAGAGATGTGCACGAATGCATTCATACGCAGTTGTGAAACACTCACAAAAAAACGAATTGTGAATCAACACTAAGTATGCATCAAACGTGTGAGACGAATGAAAACACAGCTCACTCAAAGCGAATGCGAATGCTGATGTGCAGTACTTTTTTATCGCATTGCCGTTGCTTGCCTTCGTTTTCTTTGTAAGCAACGAACACACTACAGAAGACAAGCACTATTCACTTAAAGCTCATTCATTCGTTTCTATTTTTATGCATCGAATTCTATGGCTATGCAACGAATGCTACGGCAATGCAATGAATGTCATTACGCAGCATTAACTTTTTTTACTATATTTTCCTTGACTTGTGTATTTGCCATGCTTTAAAATAATAAATTATTTTGTCTTTTAGAAGAAACTCAAAAATTACTAACAATGGCAAGCAAAGTACTACTCAAATCGTATGAGGTATTCGATGCTGTGCAATAGCACTCGTTGCATAGCCATAGCATTCGTTGCATAGCCATATAATTCGTTGCATAAAAATAGAAACGAATGAATGAGCTTGAGTGAATAGTGCTTGTCTTTCGAGTATGTTCAAAGAAAGCAGAGGCAGGTAATGTCAATGAAATTAAAAGGCAATGAACTGCAGCACTTGTTTCATATGTTGTCAAATAAAAGCACGCAATAACAATGAATAAGCGAATGGTAAATAAAAACGAGCCACTCATTGCACATCTCTGATCTGTACATTCAAAAAAAAAAAAAGTTTAAAGCACTTAACACCACTAAGCTTCGTTTTTGGCATAACCAAAAGAACATTATGTGCTTTATTTTAGTCATAATAATGTTAATCAATAAAAGTTTTCCAAATAATTTTTGATCTGTTCTAAAACACAAACAAAAAAGTTTTTGCAAAATTTCCTATTGACACAAATGTTTTCTTTTTTGATAAAAATATCCAGAAATATAGTAGTTAAGTCAACATGCTTACTATAAAACACGCGCGCTAAGGTCGTTTCGAAATTAATTAAATAGTAACTAATATTTTGGAGGCAACTGTGCAAATAAAAGAAATTTTGCACAATAATTTGCAAAATTCAAAAAAAAAACAAATTCAATGTCAAAGCCCTAACTTAAATAGCGTTCAGCGAAATATTTCATTATCAAAGGAAAAGCGTTAGCTAAAAGACGTCTTTTAGAGTTAAAAAATCAAATTGCACAAAATAAAAATGAGGGTTTCCATAGCATTTTGTGTTTTTGTTGGTAAATATTGAAATGTTTTTTTTTTTTTTCTTTACCGATTTCTATCGATAATTTTCTTCAATTTTGGAAATTTTTACAGTTTTCTCATTAATGACATCTACTGTCAAATCGCTGTTTTTGGGCAAACTTGGTTCCAGCAATGTTAATAACGGTGGCGTAACTGTCATTAATGTTAACTGTATTGTTGCTGCAAGTCGCAACTGCACTCCAACTGAAACAGTTTGTGGACGCATTGGCAGCACAAATGTTTGCACAAGATTTTCAAGTGATTGTGAATTAAAATACACAAATTGCGGAATTACAACTGGTAAGTTTATTGAGTTTTTATGAAAATCTTAATGGAAATGATTTCTATCAAAAAACTTTTTCAGACTTTACAGTAGTGGCTTCAACTTTCTGTACTGGACTTACTTTGAACGCACGCCGTCGCTGCGTTGGTGTATCAGGAAGCGCCACTTCAAATGTTATTATATCAAATTTGTTAGGGGGCTTGGGCTCCACTTCAAATGTTTATCCAATTATAATTAAAAGAGGCTAAGAATATGTTTTTCTTCACTGAATTATCATGGCATTTTAATTTGAATTTCTCTAAATAAAAAAAAAAAATTAAAATTGAACATAATCTGCAAATGTAAATTTTATATTACTAATTAAAAAAACATGTAACACACAATCTAAACAATAATCTTAATTCGACAATCAAAGCAGTAAATAGGACTAAACAAATTAAAGTAAAATAGTAGAGAAACTGCTATTTTATCTCGATTAATCGTTCATCGAAAACTTTCACCTCGCAGATAAGAAAATGGGAGACCCCAAACAAATCGAAATATAGAGTTTTCGACTTATGAAGGACTTCGACTTCAGCGAATTTTGTCAGGAAATGTTCGACTTGTAGAGGTTAAGATTTATTCCAAATAATTTTGGGTTAGAGAGGTAAAATAAGTAAAAATCCTAGCTATATAGGTATTAAACATTGGTGCGTATTGCAGTAGGACCAAACTATTTCTGATAACTTTTCAATCGACAACAATAAAGTAACTTTTTTAAAGTTCAAATGGCATCACGTGTTAACGTCAGTCATAAGTTCCTTTATCATTTCATAGGATTGGGTTATTGTATAAGTAGGTTTTTATTGACAGCATATTCTTAAAGTCGGTGTCTTATTTTTCTTCGGGCTATAGAGGTAATTCGTTTCAAATAATCGAGTTGAGAGGTCAAATTTATTTTTCGAGTTATAGAGGAAAAATATGTACTGAATTTACTTGTAGAGACTCACTAATTATTTCGACTTGTAGAAGGGTCAGATTTTGAGCAATGGGCAAGGGAACACAAAATTTTTTCGAGTTTGGGAGGTTTTCGACTTAAAGAGGTTCCACCGTGTATGCAATAAGTACTAGTGATATCAAGTGATACCAAATTAATCACCATTCCTTTTTAATTACAAACTCAAAGAAGTATATCAAATTGCTTGTTTGCTGGAAGAATTTCATAGCTAAACAAATGCATGTAAATTATGCAGAAATAACCGCAATTTCATGCTTTATTTTGTAATAATAAACTTGGCTTGTGAGAAGGGTAGAAGGTACGACGGCAAATTTTTTTATTTACACCTAAGTAATTTACTGACAATTTTAAATACTTTTTTCTACATTTTTTGAGTTATGACGGTCTAAAGTAATTGTTTAGGTATGGGCGCAATAATTAGCAAAAATACCATAAAAATGCCATAAATAAAATAAAAAACAAAATATTGCACTTTTGTCAATTAGTGTGAACCAGTAGAATTGAATTATATTCTTGGTTGTTAAAAACGGCATGCCTACACGAAAATAATTACCAAAACTAAGATAAATAAATTATTGTTTAAAAAATGTATAATGTATCTAGTAAAGCAATTAGTCTTTTTTACTCCGTAACAAATTAATCGAAAAGGATAACTTTAATTTAATTTGCTAGCATTTGTGTTAAAAATAGTACAACATTATAAATAATAAATTTATTAAATTGATATTTTTATGTTATTCGACATTTTTGGACTTTTATTGAATACTTCAACATAATTTGAAAGTTTTCAACATATATCAAATATTGCTATACTTTCGAACTTGACAGATCTCATCTGTTTTCTTGACAACCTGCTATAAATGCTTAAGGCCAAGGTGTGCCGTGCCACACTTGAACTAATTTATATAAGTCCCTAATTACCTGTTACCAAGTTAACAGTTACTATGTAAAATAATGCTTATGAACATCATTTCACCCTTGGTTTGAGTCAAGATCTATCCACATCTCTTGCAATTTTTAGTACGGCCACTAGTTTGAGAAAATGCAACTCGACACTGAGCGTTACATTTGACTCTTCCTTTCTCTTTGGGTTTCAACCATAACCACAACGATGCACCACCGGAGGGGCCTACCGCATGCGATCCACCCTAGGACTTTACGCACTGAAGCTCTTGGGGCTCCTGACAACCTGTGGTACCAGATTGATGATGCATCTTCACCACTAGTCAGGCTTAGTAGTTTGCTTAAAGGACCCTTATCCACAAGGCTCGGACGAGCCAACTACAGTTCTTTTTAATATCTACTTCCAGTTGGAGCTTACCATATCGCTCTCGGGCACCGGTAAGCCCTTTGAATTCAACAATACTTTACGAATTCTACGATACAATTCCGTATTTTATCGACTTTTCTGATACTTTTTGATTCTATTCGATACTTTTTGATTGTTGCCGAATCTTTTAGGTAATTTACACACAATTTACAATCTGAAGTATTACGTATCTATTTCAGTTTTTGCTTTTCAGACGTTTTCTTGCGTTGCCCGTAAAGTCCGCGAGGTGGCGTTTCATTTTTCATAGTCATTCCCTCCAGCTTACTATTTTGCAAGTGATAGTTTAAGTATGGCTGCTAATAGGAATAAGCGTGGTTGTGAGAGGCTGACGAACAAAATTTCGCTCAATAGTTCGGAAAGTAATCCAGTGTAGATAAAAGCACGATCAATGTCTGAAAAATCTTCATGCGACACCTTCCACCGCATTAGAGTTTCCAATATATACTGTAATTTGGATCAAAAATCTTTATTTAGCTCAAAAAATTCGATTTTCAGATTTTATGGAGTAATTTTAATTTCAATAAAAAGCGATCAAAAGTGGTCAAATTGGAAATTTTTCGGGCATGAAATCAATGTGTTTTCATCTCCTCTACAATATTAGTCTAAAAATACTTTTCTGCTTTTGGCTTACTTTCAAAGTTGTTGAGCGAGGCGACTGACACTTATTTATATTATTAACTATATTTAACGTATCAATTGCAAATAAAAATTATGCGGGACAAAATGACTATGCAAAACGCAACGCCCGCACTAGTAGGAGGCGCGCTGAATTTAATTTGGATATAATCTTTGTATAAGAAAGTTTGGACAGAAGAGGTGTATAACATAATTTGAGGATAGACAAGGGAACCGACAAATTGCCGCGCTAATTATACCACCGAAAACAAATATGTTATTGTTTTTGTTGATATTATGTTGTTATTTTTATATTTTTTTGTTGTCAACAAATTCCAAAATATAAAATAAATTCCGTCTATGTTAAGAACTATTTTTTAAACCAAAAGTGGTGACAGAACATTTTCTAAGTATTTTCAAATTCAAAAAAGAACTCATAAGCCTATTCAACTTACTATTCTTTTTTCTTCGAATTGAAAGAAATCGTATTACTGATTTTTCAACACTTTTTATTAAGATATCTTCAAACAAATAATCTTAAAATAATAATTGAAAACATAATATCTATTGAGTTTTAAGAAACAATAATATCTATAGATTTTTGTTTTCATCCTATGTATCAAATAACGTGGCGTAGTTATGTCAAAAGTGTGTCAATACACATTTGTGCTAAGCGGAAACCCCAGCTTTTTAAACAGACGTTAGATAAAAAGACCATAATTTACTGCAAGCAAAAAAAAAAAATTTAACATTATTAGCATGTGCTAGAATTTTGCCAATGTATTTCCTTGACCTAAAAATGATTGAGACTCTAACTAACGACAAATCAAAAGCTTTCTAGAAATTTTTTGACTATAAAAGCATTGAATTCTCAGCATAAGCATAACAGTGACATAAAACAACCCTAAGTGAATACACGAGCATATAAAACCTAATCGATTCGAATAATCTTCAACACATTAAAAAAAGAACATGAAATTTTTAATTGTGCTAGCCTTTGGTGAGTTCAAAGTTTGATGTTTGAAACAGTTTTGAATAAATGTATTTGATTTTTTAATGCAGCCCTCGTTTTTGGTATTAACATGGTGTATACACAAAGTGGCGCTCGTATTTGTGTTATAAGAGCCAATTGCACCACCACGAGTCCTAACGTATGCGGACGTTTCGGAAAATCTAATCTTTGCAAGAAATTTTCTAACTCATGCACATTCCAAGCATCCAGTTGTTCCTCATCAACGAGTAAGTTGCTTTATAGCTCATATTAGTTCATTGAGTGTTATATGCATTCTTTTATAATATATATTTCCTTTCAGCTTACACACTTGTTAACAGTTCCTTGTGCTCTGGCATCAGCGTAAATAATCGTCGTCGTTGCAGTGGAATCTCAAGCAGCAGTCTTTTTGGTTCAACATCATCATCATCATCAAATGTAACTCCAATTATTATTCGCGTATAAAATGCCTTACTGTAATGAATCCGCATTTTTTTTTATTGCCTGGTAGTAATAAAAGCAAATAAAGTCTAAATAAAATTTTAATAATTACTCAATTCGACAGTCGCATATTCAATTCTTGACCCTCTATGACTTTAAAAATATCATTTACTCAGACTTGTGGCCTTATAGTTCTGTATTATATTTAACACATAATATTAAAAGATCAGTGCGTGATTTGAGCGAAAAATTGACTGATATCGTATAGCATTCTTTGATGAAAAACTTATATGGGCAAGTCTAATTGTGTACAGCCTAAGAAATATAGAAAGTTTTGCTTAACGATTAGTAAATGCATCAAAACTCTTTGCGAGGGGCTTCAATATATTAGAGACCTGACCAAACGGCTTGTTTTTTCCGGAACTACTACATAGTGTTCGTCAGTAAGTCGTTTAGAGCAAGCATGCACAGCTCGAAGCTCACTTAGCTCTTCCAGCTCTTATAACAAAAACAAAAAATATCGAGCTCTTTCCATTATTCGAGCAAAATCATTTCGGTTCGCTTTCACCACAGGTTTTTTATTTTTGTAATTTAGTCTTCATCGCATGTTTTTTGTTTGTGTAATTTCGCCTTCAAATTGCTTACTTAAGTTAAACAATTTCGGGCCGCTGTTGCCGTATGATTTTTGTTTGTGTAATTTTATGTTCAAGGCACGCCGGCTCGTTCAGCTCTTTCCGTTACGCGAGGTAAACACTTCCGGTTTGAAAGCGAAAAGAATTTTTGGTTGTGTACTTTTGCTTAAATGCATTTTGCTTTTTTGCTGTGTTTGACTAAAAAATGTTCGTCAACGTTTTTTACCCTAACTAACGTTGTTTTAACCAACTTCAGCTCTTTTGCTCAAATGCATTTTGCTTTAATAACTTTATGACACAAAACATTTTAGTACAAAAAATGTTTTAGTTTTTTGTTTAAGCCTTCGTTGAATTCGTGCAATAAGGGATGATTCAGAGAAAGTTCATATTTCAAAAGGTTTTACAATAGGAGCGATATGTTTTCAAATTGGCAGTGTAGTCATATTTGAAATATCAAAATTTTGTGTTATTGTAAGTTTTATTCATTGTCAGTAAGGTTTACAATTCCATCATGGCATGATATACGCCTCAACAATACTTAGAAATTATTTAATTTTTTCATCAAAACAATCGTTCTTTTATTGGAAGTTATTATGGAGATTCTTACAATATACATACAGGCCAATAAAAACATCCTAGTGTGCCCGCTACTCGCCAAACTACTCTTCGTTTCACAATGTTCACGTTCAAGTACATGAGGTAAAGTTCTGGTTGAAGTGACGGAAATATTACTGCCGTTCAGCCAAGTGTTGACGAAGACCCAAATTTGTCGGTAAATAAGCAGTATTGTCTTTACTGGTCTCAAGCCAATCTACAAAGTATTCACAAAGAACCTTTACTTTCCGTAAAACTAAACGTTTGGGATTTTTGAGATAGTTGTCGGTACTTATTCAATTGAAAATAAGGAAAGCGCTGCTGGGACTGTCAATGGTAAGTGGTATAGATCGATGATGACGGCTCTATGTACCACACAGTTGATCTCAAGAAGTGACGTATGGCATTCAAGAAGGTGTGATTTAACACTTTTGGACCTTTTCTTGTAAGAATATTTAAAGCCAGCGACAATTGATGCATGAAAATTAAATGTTTAATGGCAAATTCGTGAAATTAGCTCTGATTTATTGAATACTGTGACCAAAAATTGATCTCATGGTATTCACCTCAGTAAGGGAAGCAGTGGCAGTCATTTAAATGATATTCATTTAAGAACATAATTGCATCGAATGTACTTCATATTTCAATTTAGATTTACGTAAAAAATAACATGTCACTCTTATTGGAAAACTTATTAGCTCGTGGTGTCATTGACGCGAAAAATTACGGTCGAAAACAGTTATGGCTGGGTTAGTTCAATTAACCATAAATCACTTTAAAGCCATTTGCTTTGATTTTTTCGGAGTGACACCTACCATTTTCAATCAGATGAAATAAAAATGTTTCCAAATCTCACTAAGCAATTTGTAACAACAAACTATATTGAAAATGTACTAAAATTCTCTCCATGCAATTAAAATTAATCCGAAGAAATCCGTACTTTTCAAAACGTAAATGTACTGAAAAAAAAAATACGATTGTACTGAAAGTGTCATAACTACTGAAAGGTAGGTCCTAAATTAAAAAAACGTTAAGTACCTGTATCGCGGTAAGACCGATAACTATCTATGTATAAACTTAAAAAAAAAAAAATAAATAAATATTTTGCGACTATGGTATAATAATAAGAGTAGCTATATAAGCAACGTCACTTTGCCTATCACAAACAATTAGGTGTCTGATAATGTCAAAAATAATCCTGTTAATCGAAATTTTTAAGTATTTTATTATTCGATTAAAAAGTAAAATGTACTCGTATATAAATACATATCAGGTTTATTTCTATGGCTTATCTAAGGTGTTGTCGATTTAGCTTAAATGATAATTAAATTAATGCTTTAACTATATTTAAAACAAACATTAGATTCTTCGTAATTATAAGATATGGCCTGTGTTTTTTGGGTTTTTCTACAGTTGTTATCGTCTGAAATGTGGGCGTTTTTTTCTGAGAGATATACCACACGAGCACTGATTTTGTATATAAATAGCTGGTACTGTCTAAAACATTAGTTTTATTGAAACAGCAGTCATGAAACTTTTGGTGGTCTTAGCTTTGGCGGCAATTGGTAATTTTTAAATAAAATCTATACAACTAATTGCTTAACTCCACATTTTTCAGCTTACGGTGCACCCTTGGAAGAGGAAAATCGCATAAACGGTGAAAATGGTTGGTATGTTCCACAGCTTGATGGCAGCTTCGAGTGGATTTCTCTGAAAGATGCCGAAACCATGATGTCCAGCATGCACGAAGATCGCGCCTCCACTGTTGTTGAATTTTATTTGTACACCAAATCCAATCCAACGACTCCACAAAAAATTTCCGCCACCGATGCAGTTATTAAGGCCTCCCATTTTGACAGTGCACATCCTACACGTTTCGTCGCTCACGGCTGGACCGACAGTTATAAAGGTGAGGTCAACACTTATGTGCGTGATGCTTGGCTTTCAAAGGGTGAATACAACATTATCATTGTTGATTGGAGTTCCCGTTCACAAACACTAAACTATGCCAGCTCTGTGTATTATGTGCCCAATGTTGGTAAATTAGTTGCAAGTTTTGTTGATTATTTGCATACATCACATAGCATGTCCTTCGAAACTCTAACTGTTATTGGTCATAGTTTGGGTGCTCATGTTGCTGGTTTCACCGGAAAAAATACCCAGAAGGGTAAAATTGATACCATCATTGGGTTGGATCCTGCTTTCCCATTATATAGCTACGATAGTCCTACGAAACGTTTAGCTTCAACTGATGCCGACTATGTTGAGTCAATTCAAACCAATGGTGGTGAATTGGGTTTCCTGTCACCCATCGGTAAAGCGGCTTTCTATCCAAATGGCGGTAAATCTCAACCAGGTTGTGGGTTAGATGTTTCCGGCAGTTGTGCTCACTCTCGGTCCTTCATGTACTATGCTGAATCAGTGAAAGATAATGATTTCCCCTCAATGAAATGCGAAAGTTATGAATACGCTGTGAAGAAGGATTGCGGTGCAACTTACAGTACAGTGCGTCTGGGTGGCTTGACAAATACCATTACGGCTGCTGGTGAATTCTATACACCAGTTAATAGCAAGTCTCCTTTTGGTATGGGTGCATAAGCAATAGATTAATTATTGTATTTCATTAATTTTTATAGAAATAAAATTTATCTAAATTGAAAAAAAGTTTATTGAATTTATTACCTATTTTAGGAATGAAAAATAAAAAAAAGTTACAAAATTGTTCTTACAGAATGGAGAACAAAGCTAAGTTGTGGATACGATTTTAGATCGTTAAAAAAAAACTTCTCGCTCATGTTAAGATATATAAAGTAAGAAAATCTTTAAAAAATGTGTTAATTCCCGAATTTTATTAGATTAGTTATTTATTCGGTACAAGAAGGCTTCCCGATAGTTTCATCGTAAGAAATGCAAGTTACAATGTAACACTATTAAGAGCGTTTCATTTTACTTGATGTATACATACAGTGGAGTAAAAATTGTATTACTTAACTAAATTAAACGAAACTTTTAGAAATTATTTATTATTATTTATCAAAGAAAACGAAAAATATATCATTTTAAAACAATTTATTTTTTTAATTTAACAACTTAATCGCGCGAATAATGCGTTTAGGCATAATTTTCACATTTTGTAGACAAAAGTGATTACCCTGAAAAGGAAGTAATGTTTCAGCATGACGGTGACCCGAAGCACACCGCCAAAATAGTCAAAGAATGACTATCTTTGCAAAATTTTGGGGTAATAAGCCGACATGTGGAAAGTCCTAATCAACAATCAAAATACGATTGGGGAAACACGAGATAGCACCTGCAACCTAAACAAACTATGGCGTCGCGAAACTTGCAAGACTGGGTTTTCTTACATTTATGTACTTCTTAAATTAAAAACAAAAAAAACATTTGTTTTAAAATGTTCACCCCTATCATAAATATCCGGAGGAAAACGATTCTCTCGGATTTTTTTTTTCTCGAGAGGAGTATTTTGCGATCATAAATAATTGATGAATGGAAAACTTCATATCCAGTCAGTGCTGCCAAAATATAAAATTTTATAAATAAAAATGAAGTGCAGTTATCTATGTATATTTCAAAAAAAATCACCTAAAATATAGTATAGCATAGCTTGATAGTTTGCCATCTACTCCTTTTCATGAAGACTTTTACTGTATTCGAATTGAATTCCATATACTGGACCAATATCAGTAATTGCTCCTTGTTTGTGTTGATAGATCTTGTAAATATGTTAAAAAAATCTTTTTATCAAATAAAATTACAAAACTCTTTCCTCATTAAATTCCTCGCCAAAAAGTTAGGGAACAAAATTTGCGTGAAACGTCAAAAAATGTTCCCCAAAAAATAATTGCCAGACATGCAACAAAGACAATCATTTACTTGTTTATGCTCGCCACTGTACATAACATCAGAATGCTATGAAATTTACTTAAAATCTTTTTGTAAAAAGTCTCTGACTTTTGTGTAATTTATATAAAAAAACTATCGCTCACGACAACATCATTTTATTTTCCCTGAACTCTCCGAAAAAATAAAAAATAAATTATAATTGTTAATTTCGAATGACATGCGCCGACTCAGTCCATATTTTTTATAGCTAATATTTGCGATTTCTTGATATATTTTCTTCATTTTTGAAAAAGGAGGCAAAGATATTTTTTTTCGTTCGCCCCACCTTAGCAAATAGAGTGATGACTTGCTTGACCCAACCATGAGATTTTAATAATTTTAGGATATATTTAGAAAGATGCCAATTATTGGTTCGAAAAATAAGAGTGAAAATTGTTAACAAAAATGAAAACAGAATAGAAAATGTTGAAATAAATCGAAAAGTGTTCAAAAAATCAATAAATGTCGAAAAAATTAATGAGATGCAAGAAAGTTAAGACAGATATATAGGTCATTTTTTAAATATATAACTGCAAAAAAGAAAATTTTTTTTTTGCTTGACTTTTTGAACGTATTTTTAAACGAAATATCATAAAAACTATGAGGAATGGAGTAAAAACCTTTGTCCTTTTTCTTGTTCAAAAATGCTCCAATTTTATGATAAAAAATAAAATTCTTTAAAGTTATTATTGAAAATTTATAAGTCAATGTATTGCTTTTAATCGGACAAAAGTGCTATAAATATTGCCTTTTGGATAATCCGCACTTCTACGACTTATCAATTTTGTTACCGATTTAACAAATTTATAATCAATTAGATTAGTGTTGATATACACTGCCTATTAGTAAATTTTACAGATATCGTTTATACTTCAAAATATTGCCGTTGTTATCAGCTGAATCTTGAACGCCGCCAATTGAAAAACGTTTGTTTTTGTATAAAAGTGCGTACCATCAGTATGAGCAGGCATTCATCAAAGGCAGCAGTCATGAGAATTTTGGTGGTCTTGGTTTTAGTCGCAATCGGTAGGTTTTAAATGAACTCAATATCAAACAACAAATTTACAAATTAAACCAAATTAACTATAGCACTCGGTGCACCCTTGGAGGAAGAACAACGTATCAACGGTGAAAATGGTTGGTACGTTCCACAGCTTGATGGCAGCTTTGAATGGGTTTCAGTTGAAGAAGCCGACCAGTTAATGGCAAGTTTACCAGAAGATCATGCTTCAACAGTTGTTGAATTCTATTTGTACACCAAATCGAATCCAAATACTGCACAACAGATTTCTGCTTCCGATGACATAATAAAGGCCTCTAACTTTAATGGCGCACATCCGACACGTTTCTTTTCTCACGGTTGGGGCGGCAGTTGGAAAGATGGTGGAAACAGTTATATACGTAATGCTTGGCTGGCAAAGGGTGAATACAACATCATCATTATTGATTGGAGTTCTCGCTCTCAAACGATTAATTATATAAGCTCTGTGCGTTATGTTCCTGATGTTGGTAGATTGGTTGCCGAATTTGCTGATTATTTGCATATGTCACATGGTATGTCATTTAGTACCTTGACTGTTATTGGACATAGTTTGGGTGCTCATGTCGCTGGCTTTACCGCTAAAAATACTATGAAGCAAGTTGATACTGTTATTGGATTAGATCCTGCTATGCCATTGTATAGTTATGATAATCCTGAAAGACGTTTATCTTCAACTGATGGTTATTATGTTGAAACGATTCAGACTAATGGTGGTGAATTAGGGTTCCTACATCCTATCGGTAAGGCATCTTTCTATCCAAATGGTGGTAAGAGTCAACCCGGTTGCGGTGTGGATGTTGGTGGTGGTTGTGCCCACGGTCGCGCTGTCTCATACTATGCTGAAGCAGTAGAGAAGAATGATTTTCCTTCAATGAGATGTGAAAAATATGAGGATGCTGTGAATAAGGATTGTGGTGCTACTTACAGCACGGTGCGTATGGGTGCCTTGACCAATACTTATATGGCTTCTGGTGATTACTACGTGCCAGTTAACAGTAATTCTCCGTTTGGAATGCTTAATTAGGTTTGGAGTTGAAAAATTGTAAAATAAATTGAATATTTTCATATGAAGTGATTTGTTTTTCTTTGGCTGATATTAAAAAAGTTTAGAATTTTTAGTCATTTAGACTAAAGACAGGTTTTTGAACGATTTTTCGTGTTTCTTTATCCGATCTAGCCAAATACATTTGAAAATTAAGTAAAATCTTATTTGATTTTTAAACAAAACAAAAACATAAAATTGTCGTCTAGTAAAATAATTGGCCTAACTGTGACTAAAGTTGCACTCCAGCGAATAAATATGAATCAGATATTATTGTGGATCAGGCGTTTGTATTCTAAGTACGAATTATCTCGTCATTTATTGATATTGCGTCGAAGCTTTGAAATATCCTTGCAGGAAAATGTTGAAAATCCGATTTTCACACTTTATTGAAGATATCTTAAGTTACAGAAAACTTGAAAGCTTGTTTCTATTTAAAGGCCAGACAGTAATAATCTTCGATCTACTTAAGTTTCACTTTTTTTCACCAGTTTGAACCTTTCGAATACGATGTTTTTTTTCTGTTATATGAAAAATTTCAAATAAAAAGTCCTAAGCCACTGACCTCAAACTTGAACAAAGCGTAGTCCTATTAGGACTATCAGACTGTAAAATTCGTAAAGTGAAGAAAATCGATCAGAAATTACGATTTATTTCTAAAACTTGAAAATATAATACTAGTAATGTTTAAAAAATTTTCGATTTCTTTTATGAAAAGTTCGTTTAAAATAAAAAATGCTGAAACAAGAAACATGGTATTTGGCTGATTGTGTATGGTTTTGTGTGCATTTAAAACAAACTTTTACTTTATTTTCCAAAAGTGGATGTTTTCCATATATCTTTTTAAAAAGAAAAACTGAAAAAATAACGGAAAATACTTTCATCCAGTACTAAAAGAAGAAGATTAATTTAAGAAAAAAGAGATTGAAAAGCAAAATAAGGTTCTATTTGCAATATTGTGCCTTTTATAATGAAGGACAAAACACAATATATTTGTCACGGTAAAGGCATGCCACTATAAAGGCATTCAAGTAGTAGTGATACTAAAATGTAAAGCAATATTTTTTTCCGATTAAGCTGAATTTATATCGATAAAATGTAAATTTTAAGGGAAAATGTACCCATAAGACCCACTTTCGCATTTCATATTTACAATTTTTGTATTTAGATAAAATCAACAATTACTACCATGTTACAATTTCATAAGCCGTATAATCAAATATTTAAGATATTTAAATCTTGTTGTTGCTTTATGAGTTTATAGCTCTATACTCAATATTTCAAAGTCTGAATATTATTTCTGGAATTTTCTTTGAGTTAAGTTATTTGAGGCATTTCACTCTAAATGTATTTTAACCATAAAAATTCTTGTGATTTTAAAGATCAGGTAGCTAGCACACTCAAGATTAGATATAAGAACATGGTTTCAACACCGCACACAAAAGTCAGCGATTTTTTACAATCACCCAAATATGTATCGGTCATTCTTTAAATAACTGCTCACCTTGTGTTCTTTTTTTTTTGACTTTATTGAACATTTTTTGAAAGAAAATATCTCAATAACTATGAGGAATAGAATTTAAATATACTCCAAAGTTATGTGGAAAGTTTTGATATAAAAACAGATGCATACAAAGGATTGATTGAAGAATATCATATATGAATATCATGTATGTATGTCCAAAATATTTTGGGAAATATTTTTTTAAATATAAATATTTATAGTGTTATTTCTTTGGTGTTGACACACACACAAATTATCGAACAGTAAACTCAGTAAAATAGCATTTCAAAATAATTATATCTGAACAAATTTATTTGAATTAGATATTAAAAGTTATTTTTTATAAAAGCCATCTACATAAAAATAATTATTGATTTTTTATCCTATTCTCCTTAATTTTTGAGATATTTTGTTTCAAAAAATATCCAAAAAAGTCTTAATTTAAAGAGTGATCGATTTACATATGTACGTATGTTGTACTTTTCATAAGATGCAAATAAAGGCCGCTGTGGAACACCATAGACCCTACTTTATTTATAAAAGTTGACGTCATCATAAAATTATATTATTGTCTTTCCTATTTGCGAACTTCTATGTTACGTTAACTGAAATTTACTGTTCTTAGAAAAATTTAGGATTAAGATGAATTTGAGAATTTTTTTTCTGTAAAAATGCTGCATAATTATTGCTTGTGTGATTTTGTTTTCAAGTCACTTGCTCCTTAAGCTTTTGGTTTTTGTTTGCATGTAATTATCTTGGCGCAACTAATTTAAAAAATGTTCGTGAAACTATTTTTTTTTTTTTTTGAAAAATATTTATGAGTTTTTTACACAAATGATGTTGTTATAACCAGATTAGATTAAGTTTCTTAGAATTTTCAGTAAGAATATCTCACAAAAGCCCTGACGTAATATAAGCAAACGTACAACTGTTTTCTTGAATCATGGACACACTTTTGGAATTACTAGTCTGATATTAATTGAATTGATAAGATGTTAATTCAATTCATTGTTTTTAATCCGAACTAAAAATAAAGACTTTCACACTCTTATAACTTATCAATTTTGTTACCGATTTAACAAATTGATAATTCCTTTGACGAGTGTCAGTAGATATGGTCAATTAGGAAATTTCAAAGACTTTAAACTTCAAAATATTGCTTTGCATGTTATCAGTCGAACTGTGAACGCTACCAATTGGGAAACATTTGTTTTTGTAAGTATAAAAGTAAGCAACATGAATATGGGCAAGCATTCATCAAAGGCAGCAGTCATGAGAATTTTGGTGGTCTTGGTTTTAGTCGCAATCGGTAGGTTTTAAATGAACTCAATAACAAACTACATATTTACAAATTAAACCAAATTCATTATAGCACTGGGTGCACCCTTGGAGGACGATGAACGTATCAACGGTGAAAATGGTTGGTACGTTCCACAGCTTGATGGTAGCTTTGAATGGATCTCTGTAGAAGATGCCGAAGCAATGTTGGCAAGCTTACCTGAAGATCGCGCTTCAACAGTTGTTGAATTCTATTTGTACACCAAATCGAACCCAACAGTCAAACAACAGATTTCTGCTTCCGATGATATAATTAAAGCCTCTAACTTTAATGGCGCACATCCAACACGTTTCGTTGCTCACGGCTGGACTGACAGTCATAAAGGTGACCTCAACATAGTTGTGCGTGATGCTTGGCTTTCAAAGGGCGAATACAATATCATCGCAGTTGATTGGAGCTCTCGCTCTCAAACGATTAATTATTTAAGCTCTGTGCGTTACGTTCCCGATGTCGGTAAATTGGTTGCCGAATTTGCTGATTATTTGCATATGTCACATGGTATGTCATTTAGTACATTGACTGTTATTGGTCAAAGTTTGGGTGCTCATGTTGCTGGCTTTACCGCTAAAAATACGATGCGTCAAGTTGATACCGTTATTGGATTGGATCCTGCTATGCCATTGTACAGTTATGATAGTCCTGAAAAGCGTTTATCTTCAACTGATGGTTATTACGTTGAAACGATTCAGACTAATGGTGGTGAATTAGGGTTCCTACATCCTATCGGTAAGGCATCTTTCTATCCAAATGGTGGTAAAAAACAACCTGGTTGTGGTGTGGATATTGGTGGTGGTTGTTCTCACGTTGTCTCTGCTGCATACTATGCTGAAGCGGTAGAGAAAAATGATTTTCCTTCAATGAGATGCGAAAATTATGAAGATGCCGTTAGTAAGGATTGTGGTGCTACCTACAGTACAGTTCGTATGGGTGCCTTGACCAATACATACATGGCTTCTGGTGATTACTATGTGCCAGTCAATAGTGAATATCCATTTGGAATGCTTGGTTAAGTTTGAAGCCACAAGATTGTTTAATGAAGTTATTGTTTGTATGAAGCGAGTGGTTTTTCATTTAAAATTCTGTACTTATTTTGAATAAATTCTGCTTAAATTGATTCAATTATATTAATTACTCAAGAAAATATATGTATTTAACCTAAATAATTGAAAAAAAAAATCTTCGACAAGTTATATGTTATTCAGATGTTGAACTCTGAATAAAGAATTTCTTAGAACTTCCCTACAAATTCAATAAAATATTTTTGAAAAAGAAAGTTCTTAAAAAAAGTTATATCCTCTGGGTTTCGTATTCTGGGTTTTACGGGAATGGTGGAAAAGTTGCGACAATTTTGCTTACATGTGTGCCGAGGTGCCATCCCAATGAATTGGAAACAGCGACTGGATGGCATAACTAAAATTATATAGGCCGTAACTTAAAAGGTGGGCGTGGTTTCTTTCTTTTAGATATTTACGGAATTTAATACTCATTTTCTCCGTATTTTATATAAAAAATAGATAAAAATTTAGCATCTTAACTACAACTTAACACTTAAAAATTTTCTTGTTGTAACCAACAATACGATACAATCGGTTTCTAAGTGAACCATATTTTACTTCCTGCTTTTTTACTGTTCTAACGACTTAGTGTTTTCAATTTATTTTTAAAATTTAATATTGAAACAAAATAAATTAAGTATTACAATAAAGAAATAAAGCGTGTCTTTGAAATATTACATGGTATAAAAAAATATTATGAAGCAAGTCGAAAGCCTACACCGATATTTTGAATTTCATATGTAGCCATAAGGCAACAATTTTGTAAAAGCCATTCCAGAAATAAAAGAAAAAGAAAAATTTCAAAATCTTTTTCGACAACAACAAAGAATTTGGGCAATAGGAACCATAAGAACCAATGAAAATGAAAAGATTAATGTATAATCTGAAAAGGACTTAACGAAGACTTTGACTACAGAGTTGAAAAAAATTATTAACTTCTTATTTTGAAATAGCTCGACGAAGGTGTTGTCCAACATGTCTCATCCATTTATGGAGAACAAAATATACACAAAGTTCCAAGACATAGTTTTGAGCAAAAAAAGAAAATAGATATTCCTCAACCTAATATAGTTGCAATGTACAACAAAGGCATGGGGGGAGCAGATTAAATGGATTTTCTCCTCTCTTTTTATAAAATATCTATAAGGTCAAAAAAGTTTACTCTCAATATGTTTGACAATTTTATTGATCTTGTAATTTGCAATTCTTGGCTACAATATAAGATTGACTGTGCTAGCAATAATTTAAAGTTGAAAGATATTTTGAATCTGTTAGCATTTCGCAATGATATCGCCGACAGGCTCTGATCAATTTGACAACCAGCTTCTCGAAAACGTAGACGACCTAGAAAACGATGAACGAGGATAACACAGGCAGTCCCACAACAACAGGATTATGCACTCCAAAAAATTCCAGAAAACGATTCGAAGCCGCCCCAGCGATTTCCTTGAGCTACGATGGATTACAGCATTGGCCTG
This sequence comes from Tricholauxania praeusta, assembly GCA_949775025.1. Lineage (NCBI taxonomy): Eukaryota > Metazoa > Arthropoda > Insecta > Diptera > Lauxaniidae > Tricholauxania > Tricholauxania praeusta. The sequence goes on from OX459028.1 coordinate 151,860,625, forward strand.
AATATACGACAACAAAACAGAGGTGTAAAAGAAGGATTTTCTAGGTATATGTGTTCAAAATGCAACATGCACATATGCATCCCAAACGGAACAAAGAATTGCTTCAAAAATAAAAATTAAATTTATATTTACAAAATGTTATTATTATATAACATTATATGTGCATAAATTCATATACATACATATCGTTATCTTAATATAGAAAGGCCCTATCTTACATTTTTATTATTTTACAGGAGAACAAAAAAAATTAAAGTTTTTGTGAGTAATGGCTTTTTTTTATTTGCTTGTATTTGATTTATTTATAGTGTATTTGATTTAATCTTTTAATCGATTATCGATAATATGATAAAATATAATAATAGGAATATAAAATTAGATTTTTGAGTTAAAAATTGAAAAAGATGGAACTAAAGGGTTAATATCGTTTTCTTAAGAATATCGTATAATAATATATAACTTTTTCAATTTTCAAAAACCATTTTGATTTCACTTAACAGGTGTTTAACAATCAAACTCTTATGCTCGTTCACCATATAGCGGATCGCTATGCACTGTCACGTAGAATTCACCAACAGCTACATTGACATTGTTCAAGTCACCCATACGCACTGTACTGTGTGTACTACCGCAGCTGTTCTTAACAGCATCTTCATAATTAGAGCATTTCATTGTAGGGAAATTATTAAATCTTATAGCCTCCGCATAGTAGATGTATGCCCGTGCATGAGAGCAACCATTATCAAGGTTGCACCCTGGTTGATTTTGTCCACCATTTGGATAGAAGGCAGCTCTACCAATGGGTAGCTTGAAACCATGAAGACCGCAGTCAGTTTGAATAGATTCAACATAGAATGCATCAGTTGAGGCCAAGCGCTTAGTAGGAATATCATAGAAATAAAGTGGCAAAGCAGGATCCAAACCAACCATGAAGTAAACTTGTCCATTTTTTGTATTTTTACCAGTGAAACCAGCAACATGAGCACCCAAACTATGACCAATAACCGTCAGAGTACTGAAAGACATACCCTGTGAGGTATACATATAATCAATGAATACAGCAATCAATTTTCCAACAGCTGGCACATAGTATACTGAGCTGATATAGTCTAACTCTGAGCGGGAGCTCCAATCAACAACTATAACATTGAAATCTCCTCTTGAAAGCCAAGCATCACGGACAGCACTATTCAGAGGACTTTCGTTGTTGTCAGTCCAGCCATGAATGACAAATAGCGTAGGGTTAGCTTTGTTGAAATTGGAAGCTTTGACGATAGCATCAGAAGCCGAAATCATTTGTGGTGTCTTTGGATTAGCTTTGGTATATAAGTAGAATTCTACAATAGTTGAAGCGCGATCATCCTTTACAAGATCAAGCATTGATTCAGCATCATGACGGGAAATCCATTCAAATGTACCATCGGTCTGTGGCACATGCCAACCATTTTCACCATTAACAGGTTGTTCCTCTTCTAAGGGAGCAACCGAATGCTAAAAATTTGTAAATTTATTAATTACTTATACTTAGTGTACTTTATTTATTCTATCTAACCAACTGCGGCTAATGCCAAGACCACCAAGATTTTCATGACTGCTACGATTTAATAATACGTTTGTATATGCCAAGAACACGGATTTTTATACCAAAAATGCTCCAAAAATTTAATTGATAACAATATTAAGAAAAACCCAATCAAATTGCCCAATGGAAGAGTTACAATCCTTCAGTTCAATGGACAAAGCATATAATAACTCAATAAAATAGGTGTATTTTAATAGCAATGACTTCTTTTATTTATCAAAGTCTTAAAGAAACACTGAATTAACTAATAAAAATTTTTTGAAATTTAATAGATAAAAATTTTATTATTGAAAGTCAACGCTCGCGTTGCATGTAACCTATGCATATTATATATTTTTACTGCTATCAATGCTTCAAAGTTTTAATTTATAAAAAACTTTTTTTTTTTATAAAAAAACGTAGACAGAAGAGATTTTGTTTTAATATTTTGGTTCTTGCAAGCACCTTTTCTGAAAAATTAAATTAGTTCTTGAAAATTTTCGTTTGTCACACCATTGAACTTCTTGCATTGGTTTTACAAGTAAAATTTATGTCAATAAGCCAGCAACAATTCCAGAGCTGAAGGATGAAATAAGATAGCATATTGGTGAAAAGGGGCGCAATTATTCATTGTGTTATCCTAAATCTGAATAAATGGATTGATACTATATGCTGCCAAACTGTAGTAAAAATTTGGCTGATATTATCTTTCACTCATCGATCAATAAGTTTTGTTCACTAAAGAAATCGAAATCATTTAATGACATTATTTTTTACTTATTTTTACATTGTGAAACTCTTATTAGCCCACCCCGTATATCAATTTATATCGGTTGCTGGAACACTGGGTTTTAATCGAGCAGCCACACACCGATGACCCCTTGTAGCATACTAAACTTATGTATAATCGATAACATTTTGTTACAAAAAATAATATTGAGTACCTACCTTCTTGAAATTTTAATGCCTATTTCATTCTCTACGTTTAATGCTCATGAACATACATACATATATAAATGCATGCATATTTGTTTTCTAACGAGTACCCTTTCCTGAGTACAGTTAGCCTAAGGTATATTATAACATTCAGGTATACCTCGAATAAATTTTTCTAATCAGAACTCGTTACGGCAAGTGGAAGTATTACTCTTTCCTTTCAAACTATATTTTGAATTTTTACAATATCTCTTTTCCTATTCCAGAAATCGTTAAAAGATTCCTTACAGTCAACATAGATGGCACATATGTACATATGTCATACGCAAACAGATAGAAGCATTCGTGTTTAAGGTATAACTTTTTCAAAAAGCAAAAAGATATCTGAAAAATTTAAAATAGATTTTGAAAAAAACGTATGGCGAATCAAGTTTTGATAAGAAAAATTCGAGCACGTTGCAATAAACGTGAATTTTTCATTTAATGTAAGGATAGTGACATCCGAGAGGAAGCCTGTCGACCTTTTACTTTGCTTGGCAAAATTGCAAAAACAGAACAGTGTAATTAATATTACCGATAAAACATATTCTTATGAATAAAGTTTATAAGTTAAAACTAAATGGCATAATATCTAATTTTTATAAATATGATTATTTTAGTGACTTCAATTTATTTAAAATGGGAAAAGTGAACGATAAGAAACTTTCGATAACCGCAACTTAACAGCAGCAATTCAGCCACTACAAAATTGTGAAGTTTATCGTTTTGTGGTAAATCATACTTTTGGCTTATGCTCGAAGCTGCCAGATCTGTATTTAATACAAATAAAAAGAAATATCAAAGGACTTAAAAATTGAACATTCATTTCGCAGCTTAAAATAATATATAATATGCTTAACTAAACGTACTAACGAACATTCCATACACATTCAGACGGACAGGTACCCAGGTACCCTGTCCACTCATACATATTTTATGGTATGAGTGCTGGTGAAAGTAAAATTATTTCGTTTTGTGGGACCATTTTTATAACCGATCCCTGCTAGAATACATATATTAAATTTTATTTTATATTTGAGTAAGTGTATTGTATTCAATTCGACACTCGATTCGATGATACGAAATGAGATTTTTGTTAAAGCTCTCGCTTTTGCTAGAGCGCTCATCGACACTCGTTTCGATGATATGAAATAAGATTTTTGTTACAGCTATCACTTTTGCTAGAGCACTCATCAACGCTCATTTTGACACTTTTGGCTCTATGATGCGGCCACCAGTTATTCCCTGAAGGGTTACATCTATACACTGACTTTAAATGGTGTGTAAATGGCAAGCAAATAAAATAGAGAAATTTAATCTTCGTATGCACTAGTACCCGAAAGGCGCAAGTTTTTACCGCCATCCTTTCTTTTTACTTAATACAAGATTTTTTTGCTTCTTCGAATAAACAGCCAGGACGATTTTTAGAAACACAATTAATAAATTTAATTTTTATACCCTACACCGAGGGTATATTCACTTTGTCCATCCGTTTGTAACACATAGAAGAAGGCGTGGCAGGTATGGAAAAGTGTATATATTCTTGATCAGCGTCACCACCTGAGTTGATTTAGCGATGTCCGTCTGTCTGTCTGTGTGTCTGTCTGTCTGTCTGTCTGTCCGTCTGTCTGTCCGTCTGTCTGTCTGTCTGTTGAAATCAGGTTTACGGGAAAACCAAGAGAGCTAATGGAATGAAACTTTCACACACAGGTTACATCTCCTTGCAGGCATTTTGCTATTAAAAATGGGCGAAATCGGTTAACTGACACGCCTACCGCCTACCGCTCAAACCCAGGTCAATTTTGAAAAAAGTTGAAGCGATTTTGATGAAAATTGGTGATTTGATGCACATGTGAACAAGATAAGGATTAGGTTAGGTTTCAAGTTTTCAATGCTTCCTACAGGGGCGTGGCACAGCCCTAAATTTTAACCTTTATACCACCATATCTCGTAAACCGTGCAAGATATGGTTATGAAATTTGGTAAACGGATACATATCAAATATATCTTGAGATGAGATAAAAGTGGGCGGAATTGAAAAAGTGGGCATGGCACTTTTCAACTGCTAAAAATTTTGATTCCATATATCTCAAAATTGGCACAAACGATTTTCATAAAAATCTTGGAGATGATGCCGCTGAAAGCTGTCATCAATACAAGCTCAGCCTCTTTTTTGAAAAAACTCGCTGAAGGGCGTGGCACCACCCACAATATTTATAAACGTTATATTAAGAGAACAAACAACGTAATCGTGATGAAATTTAATGAGGTAGATATACTTGCTGTAAGGTCTTTTATAACAGAAATTTGGTACAATAGTACCTGGGGGCGTGGCACCTGCCATATAAGCAAAAACTGTTTATTGTTATAAATAGTGTACTAACAGAGTAATCTTCATAAAATTTGGTGTTTAGATGTCAGCTACTATAGGCTTTAAAAATAAATTAGTTTTGACAGAATTGCATTAGTGGGCGTGGCACCTCCCATATTAACATAAATTTGTAAGCGCTGTAAACTATTGCAGCAATTGCTATGAAATTTAATGAAAGTGGTTCAGTTGCTATGGAGTATATCTGAATCAAAAGTGGCTGAAATAACACCAGTGGGCGTGGCACCTCCCATACGAATAAAATACGGTAAGTGGCATATTTATCGAAATAAGTGAGCAATCATACCAAAATTTGGTGTTAGGGGTTTGCTTATGAAAAGCTATTTCTGGATCAAAACCGGGCAGGATTGTACCAGTGGATGTGTCACCGCCCTAAATTTTAAATTAAACTGCAGCATATATCGCAAACTATACAAGCTATTGTGCTGAAATTTAATATGAGTATGTCGATCACAAATATAATTGTTGAGCCAAAAGTGGGCGGAATTGGAGAAGTGGGCGTGGAATATTTCAAATTTTTCATTTTTATTCGATTTTTTCAACATTTTCCATATTCTTTCGACTTTTTCAACCCTTTAACTTTTTCCAATATATTCTATATGTATGTATTTGTTCGACTTTTTCAACCTCTTTCAACTTTCTTCATAAGTTTCTTTATTTTTTCGACTTTTTCATTAATTTTGAATAGTTTCAATTTTTTCAACCTCTTTAATTTTTTTTAGAGTTTTTCAACCTCTCTCAACTTTTTTCAACATTTTGCATATATTTACGACTTTTCAACATTTCTCAACCTCTGTCAACCTTTCTAACATTTCACATTTTTTTCGACTTATTCAACCTCTTCAACGTCTTCTTAACATTTGATGAAAAGCTACTTTCAGTGCAGTGTAGGGTATGTGAGTTTCGGCCTCGCCGAAAATAACACCTTAACTTGTTAAGATTACTTTGGAAACACATTTTACAAACAAAACAATTTTAATTCTTATCAAAACCTCACTTACGCAAAAACAAACAAGATGCAAATTGAGAAGCTTAACTTTTCATAATATTCGCTGCAGTTCAAAGGCCACAAACTTTCTTAAATATGTACCAAAAATTAGGCGCGTTCAAATAAAATTTTTTTTTACGGTCCCTATCAAGAAAAATGTTTGTTTTCATTTCAGCTTCATTGGCAAAGTTATGTAGTAGAGCGTTATAGCCGATATAGTTTAGTGAATTTTCTATCACTTATTTTTCTGTTTTTCTTATTCATAAAGTTATTATCTTAAAACAATAGCATAATATGAACATTTTTTGAATTATCGAAAAAAAAATTTTTTATTAGACATATTTTTAAATGACACAACTCTTATGCACCTACGCCAAATGGCGATTTGCTATTCACTGGCACATAGAAATCACCAACAGCTACATTGACATTGGTCACGGCACCCATACGTACTGTACTGTACGTACTACCGCAGCTGTTCTTAACAGCATCTTCATAATTAGAGCATTTCATTGTAGGGAAATCATTCTTTGTTATTGATTCCGAATAATACATATAGGAACGTGCATGAGAGCAACCACTATTACCATTGCAACCTGGTTGATTTTGGCCCCCATTTGGATAAAAAGCACCTTTGCCAATGGGTTTCAAAAAACCTTGACCACCGCCGTCAGTTTGAATAGATTCAACATAAAATGCATCAGTTGAGGCTAAGCGCTTAGTAGGACTATCATAGCTATACAACGGCAAAGCAGGATCCAAGCCAATAATGGTGTTAACTAGTCCCTTGTTTGTATTTTTACCAGTAAAACCAGCAACATGAGCACCCAAACTATGACCAATAACCGTCAAAGTACTGAAAGGCATGCTCTGTGAGGTATACATATAATCAATAAATTCAGCAATCAATTTTCCAACAGCTGGCACATAGGATACAGAGCTGAGATAGTTTAACTGTGAGCGGGAACTCCAATCCACAACTATAATATTGAAATCTCCTCTTGAAAGCCAAGCATCACGGACGGCAGTATTCAGAGGACCTTTATAGCTATCAGTCCAGCCATGAATGACAAAGCGTGTGGGGTTAGCTTTGTTGAAATTGGAAGCTTTGACGATAGCATCTGAAGCGGAAATCATTTGTGGTGTCTTTGGATTAGCTTTGGTATATAAGTAGAATTCGACAATGGTTGAAGCGCGATCTTCCTTTACGAGATCAAGCATTGATTCAGCATCTTGACGAGAAATCCATTGGAATGTACCATCGGTCTGTGGCACATACCAACCATTTTCACCATTAATACGTTGTTCCTCTTCTAAGGGAGCTCCAAATGCTAAAAATTTGAAAATTTATTAATTATTTATACTGAGTGTATTTTGATCTATCTTACCAATTGCGGCTAATGCCAAGACCACCAAGAGTTTCATGACTGCTACGATCTAAAAAATCGTTTGTGTATGGCAAGAAGACGGATTTTTATACCAAAAATGCTCCAAAAATTTAATTGATAACAATATTAAGAAAAACCCAATCAAATTGCCCCATGGAAGAGTTACAATCTTCCAGTTCAATCGGCAAAACATATGATAAGTCAATTAAATAGTTGCATATTAATAGCAACTATTTCTTTAATTAATCAAAGTCTTAAAGAAACACTGAATTAATTAATAAAATTTTTTTCAAATTTAATAGATAAAAGTGTTATTGTTGAAAGTCAACGCTTGCGTTGTGTGTAATCTATGCATATTATATATTTTTTGAATGCTATCAATGGTCCTGCCTTTTTCATAGTTTTATTTTATAAAAAACTTTAAGTTGTTTTTAAAAAAGCATACGACAGAAGAGATTTTGTTTTAAGATTTTGGTTCTTGCAAGCACCTTTTCTAAAAAATTAAATGAGTTCTTGAAAATTTTCGTTTGTCATACCATTGGACTTCTTACATTGGGATTATCTCAAAAGTAAAATTTATGCCAATAAGCCAGCCAGAGTTCCAGGGCTGAAGAACAAAATAATATGGCATATTGGTTGAATAGGGGCACAATTATGCCCTAGTGTCATCTGTAAATGAATGATATATGATGCCAAAGTCGTGGTGAAAATTTTTCTGATATTATCTTTCCACTCATCGATCAATAAGTCTTATTCAATAAAGAAATCAAAATCATTTTAATGCCACCATTTTTTACTTACTTTTACATTGTGAAACTCTTATTGGACCACCCTGTATATCAATTCATATCAGTTGCTGGAACATTGATTTTTAATCGAGCAGCATGCAATATTTTTGAAAATAAGCTAAACACCTTCTTACACCGATGACCTTGTGGCACACTAAACTTATGCGAATAATCACAACAATCGCATTGATAACATTCTCTGTACAATCGATAACACTTCGTTACAAAAAATAAAATTAAGGACTCCTTTGAAATTTTGATAGAGATGTTCTAGAGGAAAACTTACGAACTATTAGTTTGTTTGGTAAAATTGCTAAAACACTGTTGAACAGTGTAGTTGTTATTGTCGATAAAACGAATTCTTATGAATAAAGTTTATAAGTTAAAGCTAAAAGGCATAATATCTAATGATTATAAATAGATTAATTTTAGTGACTTTCGATTTATTTAAAATGGGAAAAGTGAACGATAAGAAACTGGCGATAACCGCAACTTAACTGCAGCAATTCAGCCACTACCAAATTGTGAAATTTATCATATTGTGATAAATTCTACTTTTGTTTTTTGCTCGGAGCTGCCAGATCTGTATTTAATACAAATCGCAAGAAATAACAAAGGTGTTACCAAGATCGTTAGTATTAGGTTCCTCAACTTAAAATAACATAATTTGCTCAAACTTGGTAGATAAAAAAAGAACTTGTTTCGATAAAATTCAACTGACATATAATGCCATGAAAAATATATGAAATTGTGAATTACAAAACTGAATTAAACTGATACCAAATAACGATTTAACTTTTTTCTGTACAGATTTTGGCTGTACAAAAAAGTATTTAGTCCGAGCAACAAAATAAAATTTGTAATAAAAAAAAAAAAAAAATTTAAACCCTTTTTATGGAGAAAACTACTTAAAAATATATTAGGTCACTCAAATGTTAACAAAATAAATTTTTTCCACCAAAAAACAGAGCAGAAAAAATTACTGTTTTCATTTTGGCTTTGACAGGCAAAATAACGTAGGAGAGCCTTATAGCCGTTTCTTCTGCGGACATTCAATCTTCTATCATTCATTTTTTCTTGTTCTTATTCCTAAAGTTATTATCGTAAGATTTACCTAGCCATGACGAGGTACGAGTTGTGATCCAACGACTTAAGAACAACAAAGCGGCTGGTGCCGATGGCCTCCCACTAGGCATTTTTGCATTTATTAGGGTCTTCAAGAGTTCTATATAACTATTCTTTAAGAGCAGAGCTCTTGAAAATATTCGGTAAAGAGGTTTTAAGACGCAGAATAAATCCTACTTAAGACTAAAAGGGCACCTTCTATTGGGACCTTCAAGAGGTTTATGTAAGAGTTAGCTATGACGTTTTCAAACCCTCTTCAAGAGTTTAATAAATGATGTGTTTAGTGCTGTTCAAGACTTAGTCGCCATATTTATAGGATTTATTAACCTCTCGGTTAAAAAAATCGTAAGTCTTATAAAGACTTCGAAGATGTCAATAAATTAATACACCTAGAGGTCTATAAATATTTTGTGCTCTTGGAAATATTTATACACAACTTTTTTTCGAACGGAATTTTAATTAGGTTTATTTTATTTTGACGAAGTTTTAATAAAGATTTTGTTTTTGGTATACATACTTTTTGCAGTATTACAAAGGTAAATAGATAAAAAGAGAATAGCAAATGGAATTATAAAATGGCAATCTGAAAATGTTGCAACGAATAACTATGATTTTCGGCAAAATTATTGACCAAAATTTACGTGCGAGAAAAGATTTATCGTGAAGTTTGGGGTTTTGCTTCGGAAAACTTAGCGCGCTTCTGAAATATTACATATTAGAAAAATAAAATATTTGGGCTAAAATTAATTTTTATGTTTTTCTTTAATATTTATGTCTCAAAATACGTTTAAGTGATTTTTTAGGTAAAAGCAAATCGAAATAAAATGATTTGGTGCACTAAAAATCATTAATTTGGCAAAAAAAAAAGAAACGCATTTATTTTTTTGTTGTTGTTGCTATTTTGTCGGCATGTATATTAAAAAAGATGGCCGACGACGCCAAGTTTTTAAAATTCCTCGATAAGTGGCATATAAAACTTAAGCATTATCTCTAAAGCTTCATAAGAGGTACTTTAAACTTAAGGATTATATTAAGGGCTTAATAAAACTTGACAGTTTTAATTTGCTAAAATTGTTTATTTAAAATACTTTTGAGTCCATTGTTAGGGTTACCATATGAACAAGTGGCAAATTAAGAAAGAGATGTTTTATGAGCTGTTTTCTTTATAGGAATACGAATTATAACCCAAATTTGAATAAACATATTTTGGGCCATCTTGCGTTTATTTTTGTTTTCTCAATTTAGTTTTGGTAATTTGTGCCTCATATTTTTTTATTGTCCAATGACAAGATCTGGATAATTAAAGAGGGCGAGAAACGAGTTTTGCTTAATATCTCGGAAAGTAAGCTGCAACAGAAAAATATATAAAGGCCAATGTTCTAGAGAAGATGAAATCGATTTCATATCAAAAAAGTCTTCGTATCACAAGATTTGACCCTCCTTTCATAGCTTCCAAAAACTAAATTTTTCGCCCTAAATAATTATTTCTGTTCAAAATTAAAGTATTTATTGTAAGTTTTAATCAAAGTTGGGTCACTTGTCACATGGAGATTTTTCGAGCATGAAATCGATGTGTTTTGATCTGCTCCTCTACAACAGTGGCCTCAATATATTTTTCTGTTTGTGGCTTACTTTCCGAGTTCTTGAGTAAAACTTGTTTCTCGCCCTCTTTAATTGACCAGATCTTGGTATTGGACAACCAGTGTACGGGTAGGCGGCCATTTTTATGACGTACATCTCTAGCATTGTCGAATGAAATAATATTTAACTTTGCGAAAATGTGAAAACGGAGTAAACAAGTCAAAAAAACGATACTACTTTTGGGGACTTGAATCAAGAATTTATCAAATTCCAAAACTTTAATTTTTAAGAAAATAAGTTATAAGTTATTTACTATTTTTATAAGAGTACTGGTCATTTAAAAATTTATATTGAATTGCGGACATTTGGTAACCCTACTTTTCGATAAAAATTTTATGGAGCTCTTGTAAAGTGTACTATAAATACATGAAACCAAATAAAGTTTTATAGAGCTCTTGGAAAGAGTTCGATAAATACAATAACTCATACAAAGTTTTATAGAGAACTTGAAAAAATTTAAAGAGGTATTTAAGTGAAAGTACAGTTATTCTGGTGTTTTGTTTTTAAAAAATCTTAATGTACTCGTGTGGTTGAATTCATTCAACGTTAGAAATTATTTTATTTTTTGACGCGGAAATGTCATTCAAAATAGTGCAAAGTATTGAAAAAAAAAAAGTTTTGTGTTGACTATTCTGCCGTACTAAGCGAAAAAGACGTATCTCAAAAAAATTAATTTCGAGATAATTGATGTTTTGTTTATGTCAATTTTTGAAATACCTGTAAAATTGAGATAGAGGAAATTTTCTTAGTAGATTTTTTGTATGATTTAAGATGCCGACATTTCGAGTACTTCATTAGACGCGTAATTTCTTAAGCTATCCGATGCCATAAGAATCTCGGATATTTTTTTTTGAGATACGTCTTTTTCGCTTAGTACGGCAGTATTGTGCCTTTAGCATGGGAATACAATAATATACTGTATTGGCCATTAGCAAAGTCAGCAAAAGCACCACTTTTTTTTGTTTTTCTATGATAGTTTAAAATATAAGCGTTTTCCATTTTCAATCTAATAACGCACTGAGCACAAACTATGTAGCAACAGCTACAATTGTCATTTTAAGCCATATGCAGCCATTTTGAAAACTAGTTCAATTATAAATCCGATTTAAGAAGCTCTTCATTAAATGTTAATATTTACAGAGGTATTTTATAAGTTCACGTAATAGTTGAAGTTTATATTGGCATTTATATAGCACTTAAAAACTCAGAAATTGAAGAGCTCAATAAAATGTATGGCTCTAAAAGTAAAAAATAAATTTTATTTATTAAATAGCTTTTATCAAACATTTTTTAAAGATCTTGATAAATATTAAAAATTTTGAATACAAAAATATTTATAAGCGTTTTATGAAGATCTTCCGAATGCTTCTTAAGACCTTATAAATACCTTAGCTCTCCTTAAGAAAGAAATGTTTACAGACGATTTAAGAACCTCTCGCAAGACGTTGTTAAAACTTTGATAAATACTTTTAAAATTCTAAGTATTTTTTGTATTTGTAAACATCTTAATTGGGAGTTTCGAAATGCTTCATAAATAATTTTCATCGCAAGATTTAATGTTATTTTTTTAAGAGGCGAATAAATACTCTGGTATAAGCTAAGAGCCCTATAAATGTTTATTAAATGCTTCCGAAAATTCACCAAGAGCTGCGGATTATTTTAATGCCCAGTGGGCTGCCTGCTGAATTGTTCAAAACCGGCGGCGATGAGCTGATAGGGTGTATGCATCAACTCATCTGCAAAATATGGCTAGTTGAAAGCATGCCCGACGATTGGAATCTCAGTGTCCTTTGTCCTGTACTGAAGAAAGGTGACCCGACAATCTGCGCTAACTACCGGGGAATTAGTCTTCTTCTTGCCATCTCTTACAAGGTCCTGTCGACTGTACTGTGTGAAAGACTTAAGCCGTTTGCCAACACACTGATTGGGCCTTATCAGTGCGGCTTTAGACCTGGTAAGTCCACCATAGACCAGATCTTCACAATACGTCAAATCCTGGAAAAAACCCACGAAAAACAGATCGATACCCATCATCTCTTTATCGATTTTAAAGCAGCTTTCGATAGCCCGATACGGGATTGCCTGTATGCCACCATGTCTGAGTTCGGTATACCTGCGAAGCTGGTGCGGCTTTGCAGAATGACGTTGAGCAACACAGCCAGCTCCGTCAGAGTAGGAAGGGACCTCTCCGAACCATTTGATACCGAACGAGGTTTCAGACAGGGCGATCCACTATCCTGCAACCTCTTCAACTTTGTGATGGAAGGGGTGTTGCGAAGAGCCAGTGTACATCGTAATGGCACTATTTTCTACAAAAGTGTCCAGCTCCTAGCATATGCCGATGATATTGATATCATTGGACGTTGTAAGCGAGATGTTACTGCTGCGTTCTCTGCTATCGAAAAAGAGTCAGCGAAAGTGGGTTTGACGGTGAACGAGGGCAAAACAAAGTATATGCTGTCCACAAACAGGGAGACGCGGCGTATTGGATCCTTTGTTACTGCGAACAACTATACTTTCGAAGTTGTCAAGGAATTCACCTATCTTGGCACCGCCGTGAACACTCAAAACGATGTCAGCCTGGAGATAAAGCGAAGACTAACTCTTGCTAATAGGTGTTACTATGGTCTCAGTAAGCAATTGAGTAGTAGAGACCTCTCTCGCCCGACAAAACTGACACTCTACAAGACGCTCATCTTACCCGTGCTACTTTACGGCGCAGAAGCATGGGTTGTGTCGCAGACTGATGCAGCCACGCTTGGGGTGTTTGAGAGAAAAATTCTTCGCAAAATCTTCGGTCCTGTTCACGTCGGCGACGACTACCGTATTCGAATGAACCACGAACTGTACGAGCTCTACGCTGACATTGACATAGTCAAGCGCATCACTATTCAACGTCTGCGCTGGCTGGGACATGTTGTGCGTATGGAAGAAGAAGCTCCGGCGAAAAAGGTGTTTGATGCGGAAGCCGCTGGGCGACGACGAAGAGGAAGACCATGCCTCCGATGGAAAGACCAAGCCGAGGAAACCCTATCCACGCTTGGTGTGAATGATTGGAGAAGGCGCGCGCAAAGCAGAGGCGCCTGGAGAGAGCTTTTGAGGTCGGCCGTAACCCGGTAACGGGTTGTTATGGCCACCCAAGTAAGTAAGTATTATCGTAAGATTATTACACAATATTATCAAAATTTTTAGAATTTTCGAAAACATTTCTTTTTATTAGACATATTTATAGACAAGACAACTCTTATGCACCTACGCCATATGGCGATTTGCTATTCACTGGCACATAGAAATCACCAGCAGCTACATTGACATTGGTCAAGGCACCCATTCGCACTGAACTATATGTACTGCCACAGCTATTCTTAACAGCATTTTCATAATTGGCGCATTTTATCGAAGGGAAATCATTCTTTGTAATTGATTCCGAATAATAAAGGTAGGACCGAGCATGAGAGCAACTACCATTACCGTTGCAGCCGGGTTGATTTTGACCACCATTTGGATAGAAGGCACCTTTGCCAATGGGTTTCAAGAATCCCAAACCACCACCGTCAGTTTGAATAGATTCAACATAGAATCCATCAGTTGAGGCCAATCGCTTAGTAGGACTATCAAAGCTATACAATGGCAAAGCAGGATCCAAACCAATAATGGTGTTAACTTGTCCCTTGTTTGTATTTTTACCAGTGAAACCAGCAACATGAGCACCCAAACTATGACCAATAACCGTCAGAGTACTGAAAGAAATACCCTGTGAGGTACTCAAGTAATCAATGAATTCGGCAATCAATTTTCCAACAGCGGGCACATAGGATACTGAGCTGAGATAGTTTAACTGTGAGCGGGAACTCCAATCTACAACTATAACATTGAAATCTCCTCTTGAAAGCCAAGCATCACGGACGGCAGTATTCAGAGGGCCTTTATAGCTGTCAGTCCAGCCATGAATGACAAAGCGTGTAGGGTTAGCTTTGTTGAAATTGGAAGCTTTAATGACAGCATCAGAAGCGGAAATGATTTTTGGTGTCTTTGGATTAGCTTTGGTATATAAGTAGAATTCGACAATGGTTGAAGCGCGACTATCCTTTACGAGATCAAGCATTGATTCAGCATCTTGGCGAGACATCCAGTCGAATGTACCGTCAGTCTGTGGCACATACCAACCATTTTCACCATTAATATGTTGTTCCTCTTCTAGGGGAGCTCCGAATGCTAAAAGTTTGAAAATTAAATATTTATTTATACAAGTGTATTTTATTCCAACCTACCAATTGTGGCTAATGCTAAGACCACCAATAGTTTCATGACTGCTACGATTTAATAAAACGTTTCTGTATGCCAATAACTCGGATTTTTATACAAAAATTGCTCCACAAAATTTTAAAGATAAGAGTTATCAAAATACTTGTTCAATTCGCGTGATTTATGTTAAGTTTTCAAACTATAATTATAATCTTAAAGTTTTAAACAAACAGTGAACTCACTTAATCATAATTGATTAAGTAGATAATTAATAAAATTTTTTAGAAATTTAATTGATAAAAATGTTACTGTCGAAAGTCAACACTTTCTTTGCATGTTATCTACTCATATTATTATATATTGATTCCTGTCATTGATCTTGTGTTTTTCAAGGTCTTGGTTTATTAGGTAGTGTCTCATGCAGAAAAAAATTTTGTTTTTAGTTTTTGGTTTTCGCAAGATAGGTTTTCCCGAAATTAGTTTTTAATACTTTCGCTTATATTTCCAATATACAATTATAGTCTTTGAAGTTTAAAGAAAAATTATTAAAAATAGGCAAAACACTTTTGCTTCACCGATACAAGAAAACGAAACGATAATTTGATATTCGTTGTGTTGTGCGTTATAAATAGATCACTACACGTTTTTGCTCCAAGAACTTATATATCGAACGCATCAATTATATCCTTTTATATTGATTGTCTGCTAGCATTTACGTTAAGTGACGCATTTGAAAAAAGATTTTCTACCGGTACTGATATCATATAGATGTGGTTTTTTTCAAGAAGAATCCAGATCTGTATTGAATACGAATGAGTTAAGAGAACCTGTTTTTTACTTTTGAATATATTTTATTCCAGCTTTTATGGAGAAAACCCAACTTCAAGTATTATACTGCCCTCAAAAGCGCAATGAGTGTATCTCCAAAAAAAAAATAATCTTATTCGTGATTCGTATGGCATCTAGTCTAGTGAACTACTCTTAACGCCGGTATTTCAGTTCAAACATAGAAAAATTTCCTAAATCAATTTTACAGGTATTTCAACAAATTGACATTAGCAAAACATCTATTATGTATCTCGAAACGCATTTTTTTAGATACGCCCTTTTCGCTTCTGAGGGAAGTCTAGCTTAGTCAAATCTGAATATACTTATGAAGGATTTCTTCGGTAAAAAGGAATTAGATGCCTTGTTTTTCCTTTACAATTTTCATTACAATGTATGTACATATATTACTTTTTAAGATGTACATAGGTACTTTTGTAGTAATTTGACATAAACTGAAAAAATAGCGATTGTGTTAAAATTCAAATTGAATCGAGCACTCTTTTAACTAAAAAATCTTAAAATGAATTCGTGTTCAGCGCATTTTATCGAAGGGAAATCATTCTTTGTAATTGATTCCGAATAATAAAGGTAGGACCGAGCATGAGAGCAACTACCATTACCGTTGCAGCCTGGTTGATTTTGACCACCATTTGGATAGAAGGTACCTTTGCCAATAGGTTTCATGAAACCCACATTACCGCCATCAGTTTGAATAGATTCAACATAGAATGCATCAGTTGAGGCTAAGCGCTTAGTAGGACTATCAAAGCTATACAAAGGCAAAGCAGGATCCAAACCAATAATGGTATCAATTTGTCCCATCTTTGTATTTTTACCAGTGAAACCAGCAACATGAGCACCCAAACTATGACCAATAACCGTCAGAGTACTGAAAGACATATCCTGTGAGTTATTCAAGTAATCAATAAATTCAGCAATTAATTTTCCAACTGCTGGCAAATAGGATACGGAGCTAAGGTATTTCAGCTTTGAGCGGGAGCTCCAATCAACAACTATAACATTGAAATCTCCTCTTGAAAGCCAAGCATCACGTACGGCAATATTGAAAGGACCTTTGTAGCTATCAGTCCAGCCGTGAATGACAAAGCGTGTGGGGTTAGCTTTGTTAAAATTGGAAGCATTGACGATAGCATCAGAAGCGGAAATCATTTGTGGCGTCTTTGGATTAGTTTTGGTATATAAGTAGAACTCGACAACAGTTGAAGAGCGATCATCTTTTTCGAAGTCAAGCATAGATTCAGCATCCTGGCGATAAATCCAGCCGGCCTGTGGCACATACCAACCATTTTCACCATGGATACGCTTTTCCTCTTCTAGGATATCGCCAAGTGCTAAAAATTTAAGGATTTATGTAAATATACGATTTATATACATAAACTAAGTGTATTTTGTTCCATCTTACCAAATGCAGCTAAAGCGAAGACCGCCAAGAGTTGCATGACTGCTGCGATTTAATAAAACATTTGTGTTTTCCAGTAACACTGATTTTTATTTAGAGTTACCCAGTTGTCTACATACGTGAATAGAGTAAGATAGGATATTGTGGACTAATCGGGCAATATAGGTCACTTTTTTATTTCTCATATTAATGATCGAAACGAAATCGAAAATTTTTTAAAAAATATTATATTCATAAAAAAAATATTTCATTGCGATTTTCGTGTTCAGCGTATTAAACTCAGAGACTTTTTTCATTTTGTTGTCCACAGTTATAGAAAGTAAAAACAGTATAATAACTTATTTACATATGTATATAAATTAGCCGAATTAACTTACTGCCATTAATTTTTTACAAGCTATCAACAAACTAAACTAGATATAGCAACAATACCAACGGACGGCGGAAATATCACCTGTGGAAAAACTGTCAACGGCAAACTCCGTTCGATTAAACACAATCGCGACGAGCGGCGTATGACGGATAATTCAATTGTCATTTTTTACAAGAAAATTGTTATCGTGTTGAAATATTACGGATTATGACAAAATTAATGCTTATTTTTGCGAAAAAATATATAAAATATTAGAATTACTTTTCATAAAACTCAAATTAACATTGCAAATTTAATTTCATAAATTGACACAATATGATTAGAAATGCAACACTGATTCGTCAACCGTGACGGATACAATAGAACTAAGTCTAAGTCAGTGGTCAGCGGCATCGGTTTGTACGCCGCCCGCCGGAATCACAACACAGGCATTGCTGACATCACTTTTTGTATAATCGATAATTGTTATTATCAATAATATGAATTCTGAAGAATAACGTTAGTTAAGTTAAAAACTAAAAGGCGTTATATTTAATTATTATAAGTAATTAGATCAAACATAATAAGTTCCGATTTATTTAAAAAGACAAAAATGAACGATAAAATACAACTAGAAACTGTCGATGACAGTAACTTAGCTCAGCAAGTCAACCACTACCAAATTGTGAAATTTATCGTTTAGTGGTTCATCGTCCTTATTTTTGCAAGATGCTGCCAGATCTATACTTTATATAAAGAAACTAACAGAGGCGTTTGTTCTTTTTTTTTTTTTTTTTTGAAATCATTTTAGCTACTTCCTCTACATTTTTGATTACAATGTATTTTACTTTTTAATATGTAGTATGTAAATTAAGAAAACTTTAAATAGTGCTGATTGTGTTTGAATTTAAATTGGATCGATCTTTCTTTTAATTAAAAAATCTTATTCGAGTTTAGCGATCAAAAAAACCTTAGAGCATAAATTTTCAGTTAATTATATATTATTTTAAACTGGGTGATGAATTTGTTCAAGGATACTCAATATGATCCCACTCTGCACCCCTGTTCTACCAGCTGAGCTGAAATGTGTAAAGATGATCATGATCTTACTAAATAGATACATTGGAAAAATGCGTAGAGACCACATGTTTTGCGACGCTATCTCCCAAACTATTTCAGGTTCGTTGCTACTTACAGTTGAGCAAATAAAATTTAATACTAAGTATGAATGTTGACGTTAAAAGTATATATCATTGTTATAGCTCAAAAAATTTATTATAAGAAACCATTGAGAATATCTGTATATTTCCTATCTAGTGAACTGGAAAAATCAATATCTTTATGTTTGGCAAATGAGCATTGTATTGAAAAAGTAAGTGTGGACGCTCTCACAAAAGTGAATAATTTAACACTTAATTATATCGGAACAGCATTAGCATTTCAAATTTAATAAATGAGCTTTACTTGTCATAAGGCTCCACAATATTCAATTTTATTGCAGTGACTCTGATAGTTCTCTGGATATACAAAATGCAAGTTTTGAGAATTGGGTAGAGCCACGACCCTAGTTCATGGCTATCCGAATTTTGTTTTGTGGATAGATTATTTTTAAAAGTTTCATCAAAACTCGTCGAGAAATTTTGAAAATCATTTAAATTTCAAATATGTATCAGAATCAG
This sequence comes from Tricholauxania praeusta, assembly GCA_949775025.1. NCBI lineage: Eukaryota > Metazoa > Arthropoda > Insecta > Diptera > Lauxaniidae > Tricholauxania > Tricholauxania praeusta. Next base: position 151,880,004 of record OX459028.1, read on the forward strand.
TTTTTTTTTTTTGGAAAATATATAGGGAAAACAAAAAGCGGCAGAAAAGAATTGAATTATATTTATGTGCATTCAAAAATGAATTTTAGAAACATTATTTTTTTTTTTTTTTTCAATTTAAAAACAACGAAATAATTCAATAAAAACACTCGCCTTTTTTTACTACACTGGACACTGGACTACTACAATCGAAATACATACCTACATATTTATATTTATAATTCTAAATATGTTGGTCGCCTAACAGCAGTTTGAGAGTAATAGTATCGTACACTATTTCACACTGATAAGCCGCTGTAACTAAGGTTTGTGTATATGCAAAAGAAATGCATAGTAAAAAAAGTTAAAATCCATAAAGTTGCATACTTTTAGGTGTACCTTTGATTGTTATTTGACAGATAATCTGGCAACCACATCTTACTGGAATACATACCAGAAAGTTCAACATGGTCAAACACAGCTGTCAACTGCAGCAATTTAGTTCTGCCTAATGCTCGAAACACAATTGTTGCAGCAGAATAGCAAAATTTGTGAACATGAGTATAGAACGATAAGGGCGAGAAAGAGACAGATACCATTCGTTTCACTGCGCATATAGAATAAGATATACATATAGTGGAATATAAATAGAAATTTTACTATTCTGGCTGCGGTAGCGTATTATCAGCTTATACCAAAGCTTTTATTTCTGGATACTATATACAGCTATACATTTTGTCTACAGTATTTGAAGTTATGATCGATTTTGCTGCTGCTGATTTTATTCTGTTTCACGGCGCGTTGTACTGCTTGCTGCTTTGCCGCTGGTGTCCCAATTGTGCTTCTAACCACATACGTGGCGGTTTTACTTCGGCACAGCCTTTCTATTACTGCTATTGAGTCGAGACAATTGCAGTTGTTTTTATATCGGCGCATCCTATTTTGCAACTGTGGCGCGAGTTAGAACGCATGATATGTCAAAGTAAGTATATAATAAAGTAATCTTTATTATAGATTTTGACTACGTCTTCGTGCGTGATCCTGCAGGCCAAATTGTGAAACCGTATCACTGGCCAAGACCCACACCACTCAGCATAGACTTTTTAACATCGGTATTGAAAACCGATGAAGATAACATGCGTTTTAAAAACTGAACTGTGCACGGAAACGTTATTGACGGTATTGTTATTCCTATTGCAATGCGGCCAGTAAAGCAAAGTTGATAAAAACGTGTGCTTTAGTTTGCAGTAAAAAAATGCGCTTAGCAGCCCTGGTTGAAGATAATGCTTTAATTTTTAGCCTAAAACTATGCTGCACATAAAATAATTGTAATAATTATAAACTAAAAATTACAAAACACTGATTATCTTGGTATATTAAGCTTTTCTAGGTACATCCTGCTAACTGAGCGTGAAAATTGAAAAACGTCAAAAACGCATTTATAATTTTTCAATTTTCAAATTCAACTTAATTTTTGTGGATTGAACAAATTTGACACTTACTGGCTAAGCATGAGTTTGAAAATTTTGACTACACAAAATTAGTGTAGCGGAGAGGACATAGTAACATTTGGTAGGGACTGGAATTATTATTTTCACACTTTTCTACAAATTTTTTTGGTGCAGGAATAGAAAGTAGTAAGAAATAGTACGAATTATCAAAAATTTACTTGAATTTTCAAGTAATGGAATAGACCTAATTATATGTACTTAAAAATCGTAAAACAAATCTTACGTAGAATAATAGAAAATTGTCGTTAAGTGAACTTAAACTGTTTCTCCTTTTTGCTATACAAATTTTAAATATAAACTTATTTAGGTTGCGTTTCTCATTTTGACAAGAAATACGTTTAGTTTCCATGGAATTGCATTTGTCAACTAAGAAACAAAACAAACAAAAAACATGCGACAAACAAACACCAGCAGTTGTCAGTGTTGTTTGTTTGAATTACCGCGTAAATAAGGAACTAGTTTTTAATAATAAACATTTAATGTTATAAAATTATTTCGGATAAAATTTTGAGTTAATCTTTAATACTGTCTGATTGTAAGATTTATAATGAAATTAATGTTATGTGATCCACAAAAGTTTGAGTATTTTTAAAAGTTTAATAAACAATTCGATTGAGAATTTGTGCTATTACATCTTATAATTTGAAAAAAAAAAAAATGTGCCAAAGAAACATGTCTTTAAGTAAGTTCCTTTAGATAAAAGGCAATCAAATAATTGAACAGCTTTATTCATTTATTATTAGTTTCAGAAAACAATAGAATACCTGACATTTTAATTGATTTTCGATATTGGTTTCTATTGAATTTCAATGCTTGTTTTCTTTATTTTAAACATAGAGATGATAATTGTCAAAAGTATCTACAGCAATCGGCTTTTGCTACGGATAATATTGAAATTATTCATCTTTTAAAATCCACGTTACCGTCAACGGCAGGGTCTGCGGGGCGGTATTGGGGAAAAGTTTTTTTATTTCTAATTAATTAACTGTAAGAGCAAAGCACAAAAGAAAAGGCCAATAACTTTTTCCACTGCACTGCAACTCTATTCAAATTTGGTAGTCATTAGTTATTACTAAGTTTAATTTTTAATATTGATGAGCAATATTCTAGAATAGAGTCTTCCTCAGTGTCAGGGATACAGTAAAGGGCTTTCAAGTTTAACTTATTTTGCTTTTTGTACTAGAGTAAAGTTTTCTCAACTGGTCACAGTAAAACCCAAGTTATTAAACTTATTATTATTATTATTTTTGCAAAACTTGGATTTCTAAAAAATTTATGAGCAAGTGAACTTTTATGTGGGTGTTTTTTTAAATTGAGATTTCTCAGTGAATATTGGGAAAAAGTTAATGAAATTTTCAAGATAGGACAAGAAATGTTTTAAAATTTATATGAAATAAAGTTTTTATAAAAATATTATTTATTATTTATAAAAAATTAAGTTTTTAATAAACAAATAGAATTTAAACCAACTTCTCATATGTTCATAAACAAAAATTTCCCACAGAATTGTTCTGTAAAGTCTACACAACTTTTTCATGAAAAAAAATTTTTGTACGTTTTATAAATAAAATAGTTACGAATGTTTAAGTGTCGCCACCTAGGCAATTTTACACCCAAAAACCATCCGATAAGAAAAATTTGAGTTTTACAATTCAAATACAATTCAAAAAAAAAAAGAAACACACAAGTTTTTTTTTTATTAATAACGTACTTCACTTTTAACTTTAGATTTGACATATAAACGCATTTTTCAATGAAGAGAATGGTTTTGACGCAAATCCTGACCTTTCTGGAAATTTGTATCACCAAACCTTGCATCAAAATCACTGCTTTCCAATTATTTCTATAAAATATATTTTGACAAACAGTGATAATTAAATCAATTAATTTTTCTCTTCCCAGCAGACACCGAACTCAAAATTTAATTTTAATACGAAAATGTTTGCAAAAGGTTTCAATTAAAGGTTCTGAATATTTAATTAAATTCAGAAAACTGTTCTGCTGCACTGCACTTGTTGTCATGGCTGAGTTATATTGCGATATTACATATTAGTTTATCGCTTTATCATCTTCAGTGAAACGCCATGCCTTCAGCTGATATTTACTTTACAAGTTTTCCATGTTGCATACATACACAAATGAACACCTGTCTTATCATGATGACATCATCATAACAAGGAAACAAATAAAATTAAGCAACTAAATAATTTACAAGAAACAAGAGGGTGTCCCTTTTAGTGCAGTAAACGTCCCAGTAACATGCATTTCATATCACATTGTCAAATTTGAAAATTTTCTTTATAGTATTACACTGAAACTATATAGTTTTTTCGATATTATTTATGAAAACTACATACGTCTTAAAACAAACATTTCGGTAGAAACAAAAAAAATTATTTCACTGATTATTTTTAAAACGTCAGTTTTCAAAAAGTTAAAGATAGAATGTTTTGAAGTTTTTTGAACATTATTAGGTATATTTTCAATTAAATTTTTAGATTTTTTTTTACAAAAAGATTGAAAAATAACGGAGTTATGTGCTGTCTTCGGAGGTGCCAAAAAAAATTCCCCAACTGCTGGCATGATTCCGGCCGAATGAGTAGTTGAAACAAAAAAATTCAAAAAGGTTATTAAAGTTGAAAGTATTTTCTATACAACGATTTACGATTTTTGAAAACTATCAAAAATTAACACAATGAATGGCGTAGTTCTGAAAAAGTGTCGTTTTTGTGGTAAAAAAATTGTCGTTTTTGTAATGCCAAATCGACAATTTATAACCAATCAAAAAGATCGTAGGTCATTGTTTAGTAAATATATTCAAAAATACTCAGTTTCAGTTTAAAGTCAATCGGTCAATTTCTCTTTGGGTTATGATGTCAGTAATTTTGAAAAATGTCGTTTCGAGAAAAACGCGTTTAAAGTTTCAACTATTCAACTATACCTGCGAGCGGTCGCTTTTTAGAAAGCTACCATTCAAAATATATTCAAAATACGACCTTGCCGCTTTCACAGGATATTTTTGAAAGTATAGACTATCGAATAAGCTAAAAAAAAATCGATTTTTTGAAAGTATCACACTGGTATAGCCCATTAAATGTATACTTTTAAAACGCCGATACACGTTTATTTATATGTTTTGTTCTCTACCAAAATCAATCGTTGTTGGTACCGCGATATTTTTTTCTGTGTTGTACAGTGTTATTTTTTAAATCAGATCAGCACTAAAAGCGCCAACTAGACCCACATAAAATGTAATTCATTTATGTAAAAATTTTGTTTCGTGTACTTGATGACTCATTCAAACGAACACACATTATAAGTAGTATGTACCCATATCTGTACACAGAACCAAATAATTGTTGTAATGGATCGATGAGTTTTCATTATCACTTTCATTTGGTGGTGCGATGCACGAGCAACGCATGCAGACGACTCAACTAACAGCAACAACGAGAGCAGCAACAGAGACAAAACTCCAATGCAAGAAAGCAACAACAAGAGCAACCTGTTAGTAATGTGATTTACTTTGGCGCGCATGTTGTTACGCTTTTGTTGCTGTTGTTGTTGTTGATGCAAAGAAATCCAAATGCTGTCAAGTGCAGCAGCAATAAGAAGTGCAACAAACGAAGATTCTATTAAGTTTACAATTAATTATTTTTGTTTTATTTATTTCTACTTCTATTAATTCCTGCACTTAGGGTTGCCAGATATTTCAATAAAAGGCTAAAATTAAAATACCATCATTATACTTAGTAACTGTAAGATTAAAGTGATCAAATTAATATTGAAGGATGCCATGCAAAAAAAATGTCACACAAAAGTGTAACAAACGTAGCAATCAATTTTTTTTTTTTCAAATAAAACAGATTTTTTGAGATTCCGTTGGGATATTCAAAAAAGTAGCTTGGGGAAATTGTGGCTTGCCATATGTCATATGTATGTATGTATATGATGACAAAAGTTTTGTACACAAAATGTTGTAAGATTTATGTTCTACACAGGTAAACAAGATATTAAATCACGTTCGCGCTATAGTATTCTCGAAGAGCTTTGTTGTACTGAATCAAAATCTGGCCTCAAAATTGATCTATCACGTGAAATTATTGAGATATCATCACCCAAAAGTGAAAGAAAACGCGTTTTTGGCCAATATTTGAGATTATGTAGCATTACGAAATTGATGTTCTCAAATAACTATGAATGCTATCTTAACCCTAACCGTACTGACGACCTTTCTATACACATTCGGACGGACGAGGTACCTGGGTACCCACTTTTGTTTTCATACATATTGTATGGCATGAGTGCTGGTGAAAGTAAAATTTTTTCGTTTTGTGGGTTCATTTTCATAAACGAGCTCTGCTAATAAGCGTTAGAGCTTATTTTTTATTTGTGTAAGTGTATTGTATCAAATTCGTCACTCGGAGCGATGATACGAAATGGAATTTTCGGTACAGCTCTCGCTTTTACTCAAGCGCTCATCGAGAATCGTTCTGATTATATGAAATGAGATTTTTGTTACAGCTTTCATTTTTGCTAGAGTGCTCCTTAACACTTATTTCGACAGTTTTGGCTCTATAAGGCGGCCGCCGGCTGTTATATCTATCAAAGAAAGCTGCCTTATGCTCAACGCCAAACGAACTTAGGCGAGAGCTTTGTCATTGACTTAGTCAAAATGTATGAGAATTCAAACAGGAACGTTACAATGGACAATTACTTTACGTTTTTTTGATTGAAGAGCTCTCTTCTGTGGATGGGTCTAACGCTGGTGGCGACCTTGTGCCAGAATAAGCTCTACATTCTATAGGAATTGAAGCCGCATCCTACCCCTACCGATGACGTTGGTTGTGTTTTCTAAGTTTATCGGCAAGATTGTTCGTCGTTGTTGTGTCTTGAAGAAGAAGTAATCCGTGTACATGCTCAGCAGCATGTACTGCCATGTTTTAACAAATATATGGCACGGAAAATATCAATAACCACTATAATAGCACCTATGGAGGCGTGAACATTATGGATAGGATGCTACGTAACTGCACAACCAGAAAAGATGACAAATAGATAAATGGCCTCTCGCTTTTTTCTATAACATATTGGATGTTGCTGCCCTGGTTTCCTACATCATCTAGAACTCCACAATAAGAAAAGTGTTGCAAAATTTTTGCACAATTTTTTTGGAGGATCTCTCGAGTCAATTCAAATGTATGTTCGGATTCCGAGTGCCTGCTATGAATACCGTTTGAAAAGTTGTGAAATTTTTATTATATTTCAAGCAGCAACAATAAAATTATATTAGAAAAGCCCCAAAAAAATTGTTGTTTTGATTTTTCCCATACATTTTGCACTACAAAATATTGGGTACCCAGGTACCCACGTCCGTCCGAATCTCGGATTGAATTTTCAAAGGCTTATTACTCGAAACTTAAAATACATTTGAAGTTAAAAACACATTTTATACATACTTTGACTATTCTAGTTTCATAATTTGAAGTTTCAAAGTGCTATGATCACAACTTTCAGAGATACATTCAATCAAAGTTGCCGTGGGTACCCAGGTACCTCGTCCGTACGGTTAGGGTTAAAGTACAAGTTTTGCCCCTTTTAAAGTTTGAGCAAATATCTTCATCTTTTTTCCAATGAGATATGTTGAATTGAGTTTTTTGTGTCAACCATATTTGAAAGGGTTAACCCTAATAATGAAATCATTCGCAAAGCACTATAAGATTAGGGTATCTCCAAAATCTGAAGTGATATAGTAATTCTGAGGCCTCAAACACTATATGTAGCTCGTTCGTGATATAAAAAAAAATCCATTATATGTATACCTGTGATATTTATTGGATTTTTTCATAACCTTTCATTTTTAAGGCGCAGACAAAATCACCCAAAAGTTATGGACAAGAAAAAACAGAGGACAAATAGTTTTAGATTCGCTTATAAATATATGTATACGAGTTTTAATGAGCAGTTATTTATTTTAAAACTTAAGTGAGTTTTCTAAAACAACACAGCGGTAAATAAGCAGAGTACTCCGAAAAATCATTATGAAAACTAGCTTACTTCAATAGTGAACTGCACCTATTTGATGTATTTTTGATGGGATCAATTTTTCAATTTCATTTTAACTGTTCAATTTTGTCTAATAAAACATTAATATGTTTGCATTCAAACTATTTTAGAAATGAGTCAGATTCAAATCTTAAGTCAAGTTATTATAACATTTTATAAAAACAAATTGTTAGTAAATTTAAAATTAAAAAAGTATGTGTCTGTATCAGAATTTGAACGCGTGCATGATGCTTCTCAGACAAACGCTCTAACAACTATAACAAAACATAACATAAACATACATTTTTGTCATTATCTTCAGAATTATAAATTAATGCCTCCATTTTGATTTTCTTTTTGTCTATTCATAAAATTTTCATAACATAGTTTTGTTCGACTTTTTGTTCTGTCTGCTAACTTTGTATATAAAGACGTCAGCAACTCGCCAAACTATACGTAATCACTTTCTAAGCGATGATGTAGACAATGTACCTTACATTTGTTGCGCACTGTATACAGAGATGTAGGAAAACTGTCTACAAAGCGGTCATCACTTTTTCAACTCCTACTAGCATAGTGTCTTATGCAGTTTGGTTGGGCATTTCAAAGAGAAAACATTAACAGCATATGGCAACTCTCAGCAGTTTTGCTACACAGCTGTTGTTTCTTCTGCAGCATAATTTCCATCGCTCTGACTGTGTTTTGTATTTCTACCACAATAGGTTCTGATTACGATTTTGATGCTTTTTTGAGACTGATTTAATTTCTGATGAAGACAAAAACTACTGTGTCGAAGTCGACATCGTCGATGCTTTGTCTGCTTAGTGCAGCGTGGTGCAATGCAGCTTAAGACCCTGATGATGATAATGATAATGATGATAATGATAATGATGAAGATGATTTTAAGCCAGAAGTAATAGAAGGCGAAGAAGAATAAGCAAAGGTAGCAGACAAAGCACCTGTGCTACTGCTGTAGCAACAAAAACAAGAACACGATTTGTCGGCATTGAAGTCAAACAAAGAAAAAAGAAAAGAACAACAAAATTAAGAAGCGCATCGAAATGAAATGAAAAACGCGCTCAAACGAAACCAACAACAATAACAATAACATCTAGTAACGGTGTTAACGTTGGCTTTACCGAAAAGTGAATACCCTACAATTCAGTAGAAATACGCGCGAAAGTCTGAGAGTGGGATGAATTTTTTCCAAGTTCTTAGGAGCAATACAGTCGAGGGTACTGTGCTGTATGATATGTATGTTAAATCATCCAGTTGTTGTTTTTTTTCCATAAAATACCACATTATACATAATTACTCTCACTACTCGTTCCAGCAGAATTTGGTTTCATACCTTCATCACTCTGCTCGTATGGAAGGTGGAATGCCTACTTTTTGTATCATCAAACGTTTTATTCAGTTTTTGTGAAAATGGAAGGTGCCACGCCCACTTGCATAGTCACGTTCACTTTTTGACTTAAAATTGCTTATATTACCAGAAATTTCCTTATAAAGTGGTAATATTTTCTTAAATAATTATCGAATCATAGCATTAGCATAAGCTTAGGAAAAGGATAAAATAAAGGCTCTGGGGGGCTTTGGACATTTTTTTTAACATATGTAGCATCTGTTTTTTTTTTTCAATTTAATGAGATACATGCATACATACATTCACCAAATATGGAAAATAAATTACAACGAAACGAAGCCACTGAAAAGTTCTACAGCTGAATGCAAATACATTTTTCCATTACCTACCTTTGCTAATTAAATTTAAAACTCATTACTAAATGAACGTTTTTTATCTCATAAGTAGATTTTATGTTAATTTGGAAAAAAATTTCATTTTTCGTTTACTCTTTTCTCATTTGGCTTGATTAAACGAGGCTCTTAATCATAGGCCACGCAACGTCTTAATTGCATTGATTTTTATTGGTAGCAGTAATGCAGTTACACATACATATATACATACTACATACATATATGTATGTATGCACATTAGGGTGTCCTTATATACATATAACTTGTTTTCTGGAGCACCGCAAAATTTCGAGTGTATTATAAAAACAACTTTTTAATAAAATAACTTTTAAAATTTTTGCGAGACCGTTTGAGTCACCCAAATTTGCACAAAAATTTTATTTTTTATAACTTATACAGATTTTCAAAAAACCTGTGTTATAAAGATTTCTGAACTTTCTCTTTTTATTAAAATTACTTCACTGAAAACGCATGAAAAGCTATACAATTCAGAATGAAACAAATTACAATTTTCTGTTCTGCTACAAAATTCTGTTCACCATTCCTAAAAGATTTTTATAACTAAAAATTACTGGATTGATTTCTAGGTTGTGCATAAATCTTTTGTAGTCCCATAAATTTAACTCTAATAGAGACCAATTTTGTGCAAGTCCGTGAAAGGGCCTCTAATTGTAACTTCTGAAGGCTATATCAATTTCACTGTTTTTTTTTAGTAAACCAGTCAGTCAAATCGACAGGAACTACATTGTTTCATATTTGAGTCTCTTTTATTTATTGACAAAGCAAAATCGATCGATTTTGAATTTCGATGATCAACATATCAACTGGTTAGTTTCAAATTGACTCCATTTAGGTTGTATATTAGAATTACAGTGGATGTGTAGTTGCAGCCAAGTAAAATCAACTTCGAATATAAGAACTAAGAAAAAATAGTCAATTCAGTGAAAAACATAAAAAGGTGCAAGTACCTTGCTGAAGTTTATTGCTCAAGGTAATCGCGTAGCTATAGAGCAACTATGGCGGGACATGGCTCTTTTTTTAAATATTGGAGCGCTACCAGTGTAAAACGCCAATGGTAGATAAGACGTTACTTATTAGATTTGTTTTTTTAAATATATTTTGTTTTTAAGAGCATATTTTAGGTCTGGAATGATTAGTTCATGTTGAATGTCTACAAAACTTTCACAAAAAGTTTTAATCAACACATTTGTGTCAATACTATTTAGTATTATCATAAAATTCCACACCAAAATGTAAATGGGGAATGAAGAAAAATAAAAAAATTCGGGCTTATATAATAGAATACTCCCATGATGTGCAAAAAATTGACTTACGGACACCCTAATATAAATTTATACATTACTATGCACTTGGAAAGGCAAACACATTTATACATAAGTATATCTCCAATATTAAAAACAACGATAATGCAAAGTTTTAATTTACAAAATTGATTTTCAAGCTTAATGTGACAGCAACTGTAATGAAATCTTTAACACTATCAGCAACATAGTACATATACGATAGCAGTAGAAGCAGCAGTAGCATCATTTTCGATCCCTGAGGACCGAAACACATATAGAAAAAAGCTTACCCAGCAATCATTTGGAAGAGTTTGAAATCCTTTACTTTCATGGCCATGAATTTATAATTTATCTAATAGAGTGTCACACAACTGAACTAAAACTCTTGTGGAGGATACATTAAAACAAAAATTGATTGATTGGAAATTGCAATTTATAACACTTCTGGAAGAGTTGCATTATAGTTCGATTTTACTTTTTGCAGCAATCTTGTAATATTTTATAACTCATTAGCTCAATTTTGAAAATTAGTCCGAAAAGCGTTCCCTTATTCGAAATATTTTTCTATAAAAAATCTTTTCGACTTAATCTGACTACGCTTGGCATCAGAATATCATATTGCATGCGATCAAAACCATCAGCTTGGCGAATAAAATATGATTCATTCGCGATTAAAAATGTTTTCTGGGCATCATAACAGTTTTCCTTGTTTGTATGTGTGTGTTTGTATGTGTATGTGTTTTTACCTTTGTGTCAGTGTTCTGAAAAGTAGGCTTTTGGTCTTATGTCATCGAAATTGTCCTTCAGCAATCTCTTACACATACATATGCACATACATATTTTTATAATTTAATTAAAATTTCATTACAATATCAATGTATGTGAAGTGTAGGTACATACGAGATAATAGTACAAGGGCCTTTTTAACGAGCTCAAGGTTGAATTTAAGCGACGAAAAAGTCTGAGCATGCAGTTTTGTACCTAGATTAGAAACAGTTAGCCGGAATATCACAGATGATGTTTTTTTTTTTTCAATACAAAGGTCAAATAGTTGAAGAATTACCCATAACAAATTCCATGTATTTTTGGATGGAAATTATGATCTAACTACTTTTGGCAAAAAAATTTTTGCTACATATGAGAGATCTCATAGGTCAAAATATGTCAAGATAATGCCGTTTTTTTATAATATATGAGTTGTTGTAAGAAAATGTTAACTATCGACCCCAATGATTGTTCGAAAGTTATTTTGTTGCTATTTGCTTTTATTAAAAGTTCGTTGAAGTACATTTTGTTCTTTCGGCCCAACAAGTTCGAAATTAGACGCTTACTGTACTCTCTAAACTTGTCATCACAGTAAATTGATGAATATGTTTTTGGTACTAATGATTTTTATATCTTTTAAAAGATTTTCATAGTACTTTTTTCTTTACGAATAAATCAATGCCCTTAATTGAGCATGCAAGGCATAACTCCAAAAAGAAACTAAAAAGGCTTAAGTATATATTCCAGTGAGTATTGAATAAATTTTTGATACAAAAATATCGAAAAATGCTATTTGCAGACAAATTTTAAGATGACTACATGACTACACGAAATCAGATGATTGTAAATTTCACAACTTGATCCTTTACTGCACTGGCAAAGTATAGTCTAATAAAAGTCATTGAGAGCATAATACATATATTGGCTGTTGTTCTCATTGTATTGAAAATGATGAGCAAAAATAAAGTCCTCCCTTTATTTCACTAAATTGGATGTACCCTATTAAGTTGTTATCTCTAGGCCAAGCCATGTATCTACTGTTGCATTACGATAAATTTTTTAAGTGCAACTAACTACATAAGGATCACATTCCTACCTTATAGCCCAAGAGCCCGCTGTAGAAAAGTCAAGTGTATAAGATTACAGAATGGGATGTACGGGAAAGATATTGCGACATTTTGGTGAAACTAACGAACTAGGGTTGATTTGTCCCGATTAACGAAAATGCCCAAATTTTAGCCGATTCTGTTGTTTTACTTGAAACTGAATTATATTATAATATATATATAAATATAATTTTAAGGGTTGCATTGTTGAGTCCTATCCCCAACATGGGTTCCTACTGCTTATTACCGTAATGTTTACGAAAAAAAAAAAAAAATTAAAAAAAAAAATTTCATTCGATTTTTTTATTTCTTACGCATATTTCATCAAAATTTACTAAAATTATTTACAAAATTTTACTAGAAAAAACGTTACTTATTAAAAATATTCCAAATGTACCGAAAATGTACTGAGAACACAAAATTCAAAATGAAATTTTAAATGGTTATTATCTGCAATTCTTTTTATTATATTTATTTTTGGGTTTTGTTGTCCTTTGCCACTTGCTAAAAAGATATTAATGGAAAAAATTTTATAAAGATTATGGTATGCTATGACGTGCATTTTAACATAACCAATAAAATGTTGCTATTTACAATTTCTAGTTACAGCAAATAATTTATATATTCTTCAATCCAAATTCATTTGATTGAACTAAGTCAAGGTTGTAACAAGACCTTGTTTACTTGTAAAATCATGAAACTGACAAGAAACATAACTCGCTGCATTAAAAACTTAAAAATGATCTGGATTCGAAGCAGTTGAACAGGTTTAAAACTGAGAAGAAGTGGATTAAGATTGTTGAAAGAAACTACTAAGTTGCAATGCTTCAAGATAAATGTAATATTCTTTGAATATATAAAATTTTTTACATATATTACACACGTACATAAGTATAACGTTATGTCATAAATTTTGACTTCAAATAATAAATTTGTCGCAAATAGCAGACATTTTGTCAACTTATCTATAGGGTGTTTAATTTCTTATGAAACTTTTCTTATAATGAAAAGTAATTGGATGGATTGCAATACAAATTAACTTTGGCTCACGTTAACTCTAATCACTAAACTGAAGACCATAATGATAACCTTATACTGGACCGCATATACCATATACTGCTATATTCATAACTTGATGCTCGTATCCATTATGTACCAAATAAAAAACTTTACATTTTCCAATATATGAATTTGAAACAACATGTTTACTTCTATAATATTTGCATTTCTTTGCGTTTAAGTTATTTTTGTCACAAATTCCAAAATTAGTTTCTTTAGCACAGCGCAACATCAATCTCTGCTTAACTTTATTCAAATGTTACATTTGTATCTACTGGCTCCTACAATCTATTAAGAATTTAACAGAGCGTAACTCAATTTATTTCACTTTCAATTTTCTTGTTTCTTACCCGCATACCCGTAGTCAATGTGCTGCCATAAAGAATTTTGTAAAGTATCCATTCCTATTTTTTTCGTAGTGATTTTTCGCTTCAATCGTATTTCTTTCACATAAACAAACATTTGCCAATTTTATTCAATGAATTTCCGTACATTGGGGTTTATTTTTTTTTTCATCTGCCACTGCCACTGCTGCTAACGCTACGAGTTTATTTCAATTTAGTTGTTCAATCATCAATCAAAGTCAACAAAAAATTGCTCTTCTTGTTGTTGCTGTTACTCGTAATATTTGGTTCGTTTCGCTGAAAATGCGTTTGCGAATCTCTGGGGAATAAACGACTTTATAAGGATTGTACAGTAACGTGGGCACATACATAAATTCATACATGAATGTTTATATATCAGCAATGAAAAAAAAAAAAACATTCCAATGTTCTTTTGACTGGTAAACAGATAAGAAATAAAATTCGACAATTTTATTAAAGGATGGCACCGGCAATAGGGGGAATGAATAAAAAATAACTATTGTCTTAAGCATTTAATATTGATGTCAATGTGACATGTCAGGATTTGTCTGCTGTCAAAAAATGTAGCAGAATATTTGCAAAAATTTGTGAGGAGCAGACGTTTAGAAAGGGACATTTCCATTTTTTGCTTTGATGACAATTTCCCAGTGACAACACATAATAACACCATTAATATCAACAAAACAAAAAGCAAATTTTAGTAAGTTGCTGCTACTTAAATATCGACAATTAAGCCACAAGTAAATTTGAGTCTCACGAGATTTCATCTTAACCCTTTGACGACCATTGACAACCAGACTACCCCATAGTCGAAAAATCTTAACTTTTTCTCTTCCATATTCTTGCTGGAATATTTTGAAAGTGGGTGGAGCTACAGGGTCAACATTTTTGGAAAAGTTACGGGCAACCTTCTTCTTTCCAACGAAAAAAAAAAATAAACATAGTCCACTTTGACCACCCACGCGATCACTCGAGCTGATGGGACCTCTATGTCCCAATTGTCGTCAACGGTAAAAATCAAAGACATATTTTAGTTTAGTTGACAAGTTGATTTATTTAAAAAAAAAAAAATAATTTGGTTACATTTTTGATCAACACTTTGAAGTTTATTTTTTATGATAAATTTCGAAGCAATTTCAGTCTTTGGTGAAGCAAAACGGTTTTTTGCAAAAGGCACAAATAGAATTTGTTCGACGGTCTTTGCCTTGTTTGGAGCAGACAATACATCTCTTACGTCCCAGTTCACTTTTGCAGAGATAATGACCGGACAGAGTAGCGACCTCCGCAAGTTTCAATCGCTTAGGTCCCTCTCTTACAACTACTGATGACGGTCTTTGGCGGTTGGTGAATGAATTGATCATTTGAATTGTCAGCTGCGCGCGGAATTCCAATGCAGTTATAGAAAATGGATCATTATTTGTAGTAGAGATTTTGTTGTAAAAGCCATATCTTCTTCGTCCAATTCGAATACCCGTTCATCGTCATCGCTATCCTCGGCATTTATCAATTGAATGATTCCTTTCTCTGTGAGGTAGAATCTGCGTGATCTCGGTATTTTGTGACTGCAAAAGTCGAACGATAACAATATTACTAAGGCACATATAAAAAAAAGACATGAAACTTACGAAAATTTGATAAAATTCCACACAAATTGTAATGCAATTATATTTGTCACTCCTTTCGATAAACTCTCGTGTCAACAACTATTTTTCCCGCCAAAAGTGACACTCAGTCCTCGTTATGAATGAATTCCAGAATGAATACTGCAAAAGTGAAAAAACAGTTGCATACATTTTTACCTTTGACGACCATTGGGACATATAGATCCCACGATTTTTCACACCTTTGCTGGTAAAATAATTTATATTTTGTAACACTTTTGTTTAGTAATTTGGGGTCGCTGAACACGAATCCGGTGTTGGATTTGAAAATTTTTCGGGGGTTCAGGAGCGGTCGTCAAAGGGTTAAGGTGAAATTCTCATATATTTACTTTTTATATAAAACAGCTCTAGATATTTCAAAAACAGTGTATTGAGATTTTCGTCATGCTCTCCTTCTGTGTGTGATTTTTCTAACAGCAATGACATCAGTTGATTCAAGAATAAATTATCTTTCTTTCTGGCCAATATCCTTTTTGCAAACCTTTTTGTATATGTACTTGTACCATACATGCCGTAAAACTCACATTATGCAGTCTGATGTTTTTAGTAAACTTTGCGTAAAGAGCTCACAAGTCCTTTGTTTGTTTTTGATGAAATATTCCTGTAATAGAAATTGAATTACCTATTTATTTTGAAATAAATTTGACCTCTTAAGAGTACTTTCCAAGTCTCAATTCAGTACGTTTCCACAAAACTCAAAAACTATCACTGTTCTAAAGTACGAATTTCCATATTTTACTACACAGCTAATCAAAATGAAGTTTCAAATAATGTATCACTAGTAATAATTCATTTATCATGAAAAGATTAAAAAAAAAGAAATAAAAAAATCAAAGATCATAACCAAGTCATATTAAAAAGTCATTAGAATCAATGTCTATTTGAGACACACAAACGCTTCACACCATTTATGACTTTGGTAGCTAATCTATGGCAAGGAACTTGCCTGCACTGGTATCATGATTCCCATGTGCGTGCGTTTATTTGTCTGCTAACATTTATAGCGCTTTTAAATTGTAGTTGGCAACACTGTTATTAAGACCGTACCCAGTTTTACTATGGCGCATCTCTAAATAAACGTCAGTTTGCGTAAAAATAACTTCATTTGATGTTAACAAGCTTGGTTAATGGGCGTAATCGCGACTCCTTGGAGGGGGGTCTTCTTGTTGTGTTGCTCATGTTGTTATTGTTGTTACTATTAAATGCTGCCCAAGCACTCCCAAGAGAGCGTTGATGGTGGCTGGTCTTGCTCGGTTAATGTTGGCAATTTGTTGTTATTGTTGTTATCGTTGCTGTTGTTGTTGTTGCCCAAGTAATTACAATCAATTCATTGCGCCTTTCAAAAGTGCGACTTGTTTTTAGTTGAGTTGAGTTGAGTTAAGTAAACTTGCACTTGATGTTGCTTCCTTGTTCCTTTAAAGGTGGTAAGACTGTTTCATGCACACATACATATGTATGTGTGTAAGCGTGTGTCATGTTTGTTGTTCATCTTTTATGGTGATGACTTTTTACGTCTTTATTATAAATACATACAAACTTTTATTCTGAGGAAACTTATGAGGGAATAGTTGGTGATTTTTCTTTTAAAGGGAAATTATACTAAAAATAGATAAAATTATGAGAATTTATTTTAATAAAAAGTTCAGCGAATTTCTTTCTTGTTATCAGTACATAAGTATTTTGAATTTATAAGAGAACTATATAAAATCAAACGATGGGCAGATGGGTTGCATAGCAAATGGAAGTTATTGCAAAAAGTTCTAGAAGCTGAAAAGTAATTTATGCCTTGCAACGTTGTCAGAGAAAGTTTAAGACAAAGCTATGGATTTTCCGCAACTGCCTGAACAATTAAAATTTTATTGGAATGAATATAAAATCAACGAACAATTTCAAAAATTTTGCATAAAAACTCATATTTTTTAAAGAAAATAAACACAGGAAACGGACGATTTACTAAGATCAAAAAAGCTAAAGAAAAAGTCAGGAAGTGCAGAAACTTGTCACTAGAAAATGAAAGAATTTGGTATAACGATGCTAGAGATAAAATAATGGACAATATGGTTGCCCGTAGACATTCAAACTCGACAAAATGACTTAATACTCTTGTAGGGGAAAAAGGTTTCCTAGATTTTTTATTCTTCTGGCTAAACTTTTTCCTACTAAAAAAAATTGGTTTTGACTTATTTTAATTCTGCTAGTCAAGCAGTTTTAATGGCAGTTATGCCGCACTTAGTGAGAGTCAAGAGAAAACAAGGCTAGTAAGCCACTTTTAAGTTTTGACTTAAATCTGAATTTTATTTACAATTTCCTTAGCTTAAATACTTAAAATACCAGTATTTCTTAACTAAAATTTTACCAATATTTTTCATAACTCCACCCAATTTTGCTGCAATAACCAATCACAAGAATTGGTCACCAAATTAGTAAATTTGTTTACACTAGTTCTCAGCCTTGAAAAATCAAAGTCATTGGCATGAGGGTGAAACATAATTCTTTCATTTGGTTGTGCATTTAGTTGTTGCTATTTAAAAAATACGTAGCAAGCGAGCGCTTGTTGTTGTTGTAGTCACAAGCATGCGATCGTTGTTGTTTGTGTTATTGACTAGCGGTCAACGTTTGACTTGCGCTTGAAATTAGATGCTCTAAATGCACAAGCAAATGCAATTTGAAAAATTATTTATTGGGCTATGGATTTTATTTTACATGGAAAATATTTTCACATAAAAAATGTACTTGAAAATATTTTCCATAAATTTTGACTTGTTTACGTTAAATGAATTTATGGTCTAAAATAGTAATATGACCCAAATGAAAATTGTTTATTTTTATTTAACTGGTGGGAGCTAATGTCGGTCATAGTGAATATGTGGGATCACTACACCCCTACCCTTAAGAGAAAAATTATTTAGAAAAAATCATTTTTAGGTGTGGAGTAATGCAAATATTATATACTTGTATTTTATTTTAAATAAGGTTTTTAATAATAATAAAAAAATATTAATTTATGTTTTAGTTTGAAAATTTCTTTAACATATTGTTGTGCAAAGTTTTTTGCTTATTATTTATTTCTATAGTGGAGTTTACTCCATCTCTGCTTATTATTTTATATGGTCCATGATAAGGACTCTGGGATTTCTTCCTAGTTTCTAGTTTAACAAATACTAAATCTCCTATTTCTAATTCTGATTCATTCACACTCTTATCATAATTTATTTTTCTTTTAGCTTTTGCTAAATTAATTAAGGTTTTTGCTTTGTTCATGGACATTTTCAGTCTAATTTTTAATTCATTCGAATAGTCTTCTAAATTGTAAGCCTTCGCATTGTCATGTTCTCTGTCACTTGGAAAGGTTGGTAATTTACCAAAAACTAACTCATATGGTGAATATTGTGTATCTATGTGTGGAGTAGTATTGTATGCAAAAGTGTAATAAGGAATCCATTTATCCCATTCATAATCATCTGCGAAGGAAAGTAGGTACTCGTTAAGTACTCTGTGGTTTCTTTCGAGTGATCCTATTGTTTCATGGTGATATGGCGTTGAAAAAATTTGTTCTATTTTAAGTTGTTTACATACTGCTTTAAGTAGATCGTTAGTGTATTCAGTCCCTCGGTCGGATTTTAGTGTTTTGAAACAACCGTATTTCAAAATTAATTGTTCGACAAGTGTTCTTGCTATTGAGTTTGCGTCTTTACTTTCAATGGGATGTGCAATGACAAATTTAGTTAGTTCACATTGCATTGTAAGTATATATCTGTACCCGTTTGAAATCTTTAGTGGACCTACTGTGTCAATTTGTACTATTTCGAAACTTGTTGACGGAGTGTTTGTTATCGTCATTTTTTCTTTGATGTGTTTATTGTACTTGTTACGAGCGCATTTTTCACATTTGTTTATATGTGTTTTTACCATCTGTCGCATGTGTTTCCAAACATAGCGTTGTTTTAGTTTTAGGATTGTTTTTCTGATACCTAAATGACCTCCTTGCGGTGTGTCGTGAAATTCTTTTATCAAATTCTTTTGCAAGGTTTTATTTGTTATTCTCTTAGGGGGTTTAAATAATAATATGTTTAGCGATTTTCTATATTTCAATGTTCTTTTTTGCTGCAGCTTATTAAATTTCGTTTTGAAATCATCCTTATTTATGATTTCAAATATAATATCATTCTCATCTAATGCTAGCTCTTTGATATTTTCTTTATTCATTAATGATGATAGTTTCTCCAATGTCGAATCTAGATTCGTTAGATTATCACTACATCTTACGTGCACGAATTCATCTATAATTTTGATATTACTGGTAGTATCATTCCTTTTATCGCTCTTATTGCTTAGTTCGAACTTTAATCTTCTTAAATTTCTGACGTCAGTAATCGATGTGCAATCCCACATAAAAAGTTGATCAGGCTCCTGTAGAGATTCACATTTTTCTTCCATATTTTTGTTTTCTTCCTTCTTTTTATTACCCCTAGTTATAACCATTGTCTTATTATCGCTCGTTTTTTGTGTTGGTATCATATTTTTCAGTATTGTTGAATCTATGTTAATATAGTTTGTCAGTGGTTCTGTTTTTGGTTTAAGATGTCTAATTTTTACTTCTGTGTCATTAGTGTTCAATATTTTAACGTGGCATTTTCCGTTTGCAGGTATTATTGTATTTGCCAAAAATACGCCTGACTGAATTTCTTCATTTAACACCACGTGGTCTTCCTCTACTGTTAAATTAATTGGATGAATTATTTCTGTTCTTGGTGGTATTCGTATTAAGTCGTAAACTTTTTCGTTCAAATATATTGGTGTTACAATGTCTGTGTTGTCTACTATGGTAGTAAGTGTTTGTGTTTCATAATCTATTTTGCACATGTATTTATTTAAAAAGTCTCTTCCTATAATGCCGTCAGTATTAATTGGAAAATTATTGTCGACTGCATGAAAAATATGTTTTATTATTGATACTTGGAAATCTAAAAGTAATGTAATCGTTCCTAAAGTAAAAGTTTCTTGGTCAGTTATTCCTGTCAGTTTACACTTTTTATCCTTCATCAAATTATTATCATTAATAAGATTTTCTAATTTGCAGATTGAAATGTCTGCGCCTGTATCTATCAAGAATTTGAAATGTGTCTTTGAATTTTTACATTTTATTATAATGTAATTTGTCGTATTATCCGATATATTGTAAATCTTCAGTTTTGCTGTCCCGGATGATCCTCTGTTGCGGTCTCCGAGCGCTGATCGTTTCCCTGATCAGTGCTATCTACAGAATATACTCTATTTGAGTTGCGTTGGCTTCCAGTATTTGAATTCCTTCCTTTTGAATTGTTGTTATAATTGTTGTTTCCTGAGTATGAACTATTTCTGTTGTTATTGGAGTGGTTTCTTGAGGTATTATTTCCTCTATTGTAGTTATTATTCTTTGAATAATTTTCAGAGTTATTGTTTCTGTTTCTATTTTGCCAGTTCGTATTGTTATTTGTGAATCTACTGTTGTGGGAAGAATTTCTACTACAGTTGCAATTATTTCTTGATTGATTCCTATAGTTGGATCTGTAATTGTTTCCATTGTTTTGAAAGTTATTATCTGTATTACTTTTGTAATGTAGAAGTTGGTTACTTGTTTTAAGATTTTTCTCCAGTTCTAAAGATAAGTTTATAGCTTCGATTAAAGATTTGGGTTGTGCTGCAAAAATTGTCATTTTCAAATCATCATTTAAACCGTTTTTGAAAATATTTAATGCATAATCATCGTTTACTTTAATAATTACATTTCTCTGGTTCATGTCTGTTAAGTCCTTAATTTGTAAGTTATTTAGTTCGGCTATTAAATTTAAGAGTTTGTCTTTAAACTGTGAAACGTTATTGTTTCTTTGTGTAAGGGAAGTTAATTGTGTATATATCTGTGCTGTAGTTAAAGTATTTTTGTAAGCGGTTTGCAAGTTTGTTTTTAGTTTCTGAAAGGTGTCAATGTCAGAAGTGTACCCTAATGTTGTTTTCACACTTGTACTTAGCTTTATACTCAAGATGAGTTTTATTAACTTTTTCTT
Source organism: Tricholauxania praeusta (assembly GCA_949775025.1). Lineage (NCBI taxonomy): Eukaryota > Metazoa > Arthropoda > Insecta > Diptera > Lauxaniidae > Tricholauxania > Tricholauxania praeusta. The sequence continues at coordinate 151,901,601 of OX459028.1, forward strand.
ATCTTCATTTGAATAAGTGTCATGTAGTAGTTCTACTAATGTTAAAAAACTATCTAATTCTTTTTGGTTTCCCGAAAAAATGGGGATTATTTTTATAATGGATTCTAATTTGAATTCTGCCATTGTCTGTTCTGTTGTAGTTGTTTGCATACACACTAAACTTGTTCTAGCGTCTTTTACTATTATGTAAAACTGTTCTGTCAATTTCAGTATCTCTAAGTTTTGTTTTAGATTTTTGTTGTGTTCTTCGTACTCTGCTACGTATTTATCGATTTGGGCAAGTTTTTCCTTAATCGTCAAACTAGTGTATTTCTTGTTTCCTAACTTTCTTATGTTTATTTTTATTTCTCTAATTTTTTTATAAATTTCTGATAGGGTGTACATTTAAATATTTGTTTTTTTTTTTTTTTTTTTTTTTTTTTTTTATTTAGTTAAACATTTTGTACTCTATTGATATGTTTCAGTACATATTGCTTGTAATGTTTATTTATTTTATAAAATATGAATATAATTATTATAATAATTACTATTGTTGCAATTGAAGTTAATGCTGTTGACTTCACGTCGTTCTTTGTTATTGCAGAACCCAAGTTGTTTTCGATGGTTATCTGCTCGTCCTTCTTAGTGTCAAACATTGCTATGTGGTAGAATGTTTCTTGTAAATTTGGGAACATATGTGTTAATTTTGTTTTTTATGTTTTCTTGTTTTGCAATTTTTCATCCTTCTTTTCATTCATTTGATTATTTATTCTGTTTATGTGGTTTTTCTGTATTTTTGTTTATCGGTTGTGGTACGTATTCATCATTATAATTGGGCCAATTTTCAAAAATGGCATTTACAGATGCCTCAGTCATCAGAATTCAGAATTTGTTTTATTTGTTTTAGCAGATTGGCAGGATCTAATTTATCAAAGTTTCTGTGCTAGTTCGAATTGGGCAAGATCGCCATGTAGGGGAAAAAGGTTTCCTAGATTTTTTATTCTTCTGGCTAAACTTTTTCCTACTAAAAAAAATTGGTTTTGACTTATTTTAATTCTGCTAGTCAAGCAGTTTTAATGGCAGTTATGCCGCACTTAGTGAGAGTCAAGAGAAAACAAGGCTAGTAAGCCACTTTTAAGTTTTGACTTAAATCTGAATTTTATTTACAATTTCCTTAGCTTAAATACTTAAAATACCAGTATTTCTTAACTAAAATTTTACCAATATTTTTCATAACTCCACCCAATTTTGCTGCAATAACCAATCACAAGAATTGGTCACCAAATTAGTAAATTTGTTTACACTAGTTCTCAGCCTTGAAAAATCAAAGTCATTGGCATGAGGGTGAAACATAATTCTTTCATTTGGTTGTGCATTTAGTTGTTGCTATTTAAAAAATACGTAGCAAGCGAGCGCTTGTTGTTGTTGTAGTCACAAGCATGCGATCGTTGTTGTTTGTGTTATTGACTAGCGGTCAACGTTTGACTTGCGCTTGAAATTAGATGCTCTAAATGCACAAGCAAATGCAATTTGAAAAATTATTTATTGGGCTATGGATTTTATTTTACATGGAAAATATTTTCACATAAAAAATGTACTTGAAAATATTTTCCATAAATTTTGACTTGTTTACGTTAAATGAATTTATGGTCTAAAATAGTAATATGACCCAAATGAAAATTGTTTATTTTTATTTAACTGGTGGGAGCTAATGTCGGTCATAGTGAATATGTGGGATCACTACACTCTAACGGCATCAGTGAGGAAAATTGAAAAAGCTATAAGTTGTCTGAAAAGAATTGAGAAAATAATTGAGTGCAGAGATTCGAAAGCTATTGATTTTTTTTTTTGGATCAATGAGAACAAAAACACTAGAAGCATTACGAAGCTAAGAATATTTTTGAAAGTTGTACACAGTACACCAATTAAGGTTTTTGTACTGCATATTGTATTCACAAATGAAAAAGTGTTCAAAAAATTTTCAAAAATTCAAGGAAATTCATGAGTAAAAATAAACATATTTTGTTCATAGCAATTATTTTACAAGTCCATTATTTTTTGAGAATAAATCGAAAAACTTTTTGTGCCAAATTTGTATAAGCTTCAGGTATTAAGCAAAATTAAATATTTAAAAATGTACGGGTAGTTTAGGTTTTATGACTTTTCATAGTTTTGTTTTGTTTAGATAAACATTACTAACGTAAAATCAAAGAAACATGGTTTCAAACACAATATTTTGTCAAAAATCAGAATAGTTGGTATCATTAGTCACATGACTGATCAAATCAGAAACCAAATCTATTAGAAATCATTTTAGATAATTTAAAAACTGACAACAGGTAAAGGTGACAGATCATTGGCTATGAATATATTTAAATTTAATCACATAAATACATTTGTAGAAGATATTGCTCTTGGTCTTTGTTCAGACAAAGCAGCATCTTGTTCATATTTAAGCCTCTATATCTCGAAAATCATTACAGTTTTATTCCTTCATTTTGAAGCAGAAATAATGAGATTCCCATATGTTTTAATATGAAAAAGTTCCATCGATCTTAAACGACCTTTAAGTATTCTGACTTAGAAGCTTCCCAACGGGTGAATTTAGTTGAATGATTGTATATTTGCTAAGAAATTATCATTTAAGATTCAAAAAAAAAAATAAATTTTCAAATCAAAATATTTTTTTTTGCACGGGTGTTACTCTTCTTCTTTTCAGCTCTTTTCTTTTTCTTTTCGAAAAAGCGAAAAAGTAGGATTTGCTTTTCAATTAAAAAAAATCCTACCATCCTACTGAAAATAGCACATAATAGTCAACGTTTACACGTGGAAAGTCTTGCCGCAAAGTTTCCTTGTTTGTTGTCAAGAGGGGAAAAGCGAAAGGGACGAGGTAAAAAATTTGTCATATGTTGCAAACGCGAAACGAAAATCACAAAAGAGAATGGACAAGAATTTGTCTCTCAGACTTTCCTCGTGTAAGCGCCGACATAACAGAATTGCCAGCTGGAGCTGTTCAGCTAGTGTCAGCACATCATCATCACCAATACAATGGCGAACTCCCCTTCAAACAATATCGCACACACACACACACAGCGCTACCACCTCGCACAGCGCTTTTTTCATATTTTCCTATTGCTAAAATCATGAACTGCTTTTGTGTCGACATATATTTTGACACTTTTTCGATTTGACATTACAAACTTTGGCCAAGAACTTGTTGACTTTTTACAGCGCGCCACTTGACATCTATCATCATCATCACCAACAACAACTTCACTATCACACCCATATCAACAAATGCAAACACGCCCATTTGCTGTCAAAATGTGGTACAACAAAAGTAAGAAAAAATATTAAATAAAAAACAAGTTGCAACATTAATGAAAAAAAAAAGAAGAAAAATCACAATATTCAACGTGTTGCAGTGTTTGTGCCACTGTCACAGTGTGTGTTTAAGTTTAAAAATAAAATTTTTATGTCACAAAAGGAAAGTTAAGGTTTGAACAAAAAAAGTAGACAAAAAGAGAATGGGGTGAGATTCGACTACAATTCTGCTGTCAGTGCTCAAGGGGGAAATGGAGAAGAACAAGTGATTCGAGCACAATGCTTACTGCTGAATACTTTCTTCTATTTGCTGACAATGCAGCGGTTTTGACTTTTCTTCGCTTCCGTTCGAATTACAACAATTTTCGTGACAGTTTTTACCCCCAAACTACGACTTACAACTTTTGGATGTGTGTGCATTTTCATGCACATGTGTGAGTAGTGTTTGACGTATCTACTGTTTAGTTATGAAATTTACTTTTTTCATACGAAAAAAAAAAACGTCAGCAAAATGACATAAAATAAAGCGTAAAAAGGCTTTATGAAATATAAAAATTACAAAAAAAAAAACATTTAGTTTTTCACTTGCAGGATGTAACTTTCTTGGCATGTCAACATTACTTGACTTCATACTGCAACGAGTCAGCGAGTTTAAGTGCTAATGGTTTGACTCCCATAAAATTTTATGAAGTTCTGCGAATAAGAAGAAAAAGTATTATTACAAGTGAATTTTTTACACATATACATACATAAATATTTGCTACATGGACATGTAATGTAATTTAACGATGTGATGAAATTTTCAATAAACTGCGTTTATTTTAAAATTTTTTTGAACAACATATATTCGAATTATGTTCATAGAGTGGATTCTCAATATTTACTACCAAAGTTTGTAAGTAAAGTAACAATTTTTCAGGACTTACGAGTGAAATGAAAATTAAAAAAAAAAATTTGAAAGAATTTATACAAAAATGAATTTATAAAATTGTGATCAGCCTTGATTTACATGTAGGCACCGGCGGTGTTTTCCTTTCAGAGTAGCAGTAAGCTCTGCCGTTCTGAATCATTGTGGAAGCAAACATTATACGAAGAAATGAATGGGTCGGTAAATTTTTAAGAGATTTAAAGGCGTATATGGAATACTTTAAAATAAATTTTCGAGATTTTTCATAGATGAGGGAAAAGTTTAGGTGTTAGCAGCAGAATACCTACATCAATGTCAGAAAAAGTGAAGAGTGTGCCAAGAACGTTTCTTTAGTCAATGCTCTCAATGCATCAAAGTCTATTTATGACCATTTCCTGAGGTTGTATCAATCCATAACAGCCATGTAGTTAATTGTTTTCAAAAATCATTGCAGTTAGTTTCGCTGCTTGCGTAACGTTCGCGTTCCGTTTTGTCTTTCAGTCAAATCAAGTTTATGAAAAAAAATTCTGAAAGTTTTTTAAAGCTTTGAAGATTTTGAATTTTGGAATATTTCTATTTTCATAATTGTAAAAATTTTTCAATTGAAGACGGATGGAATATTTTTCTAAAAAAAACAGTATTTTTTTTTTTAAATCAAAAAATGGCAAAAATTATAAAAATTTGATAATGATCAATCTCAACTCAGATAGAAATTCTTGAGAATGACCAAATAAATTGCCAAAGTAAAAAGCGCTTTCATGCAATTGTTCTATATAGTACAATTACTTGGTTGGATAATTACTTTAATTTTTTATACATACAGATATTTAAAAAAAAGCTTTAATAAATAAAATATACTTCTGAATTTATTTTATTGTTCTTTGCCAACTCAGCCCTGACACACAAAACAAACAAAAAATAAAAACCCCGCAAGAAAATCCGGCAAAATTGTGCAATAATAATAATAAAATCGCGTTTGTTTACCTTTTTCTCACTCTTTTCAGTGATGTAAACATCGCTGGTTTTAAATCTGATTTTAATTGCTTTCCAACTGCCAAAAGATGCAAAACTTTTGGACAACATCAACAGCAGTAGTGGGCTGTTGCTGATGCTGTAAAGTAGCGGCTGCTGCTGTAGCTGTTGCTTCTGCTGCTACTGCTGCTATGAGCGGATGTAATAATGGGTTCAGTACGTGACGATAGTACGCGTGGCTTTTCTTGTGTAATAAATCAAAATTACTGTAAATCATAAATTTTAATAATACACAGAGGATTTAACGCGTTATTAAAACTTGGTGCAAAATTAAATTTAATATCAAAAACGGAAATGTAAATAAACAGCACAGAAAACGTGGTGTAAACAAATTTAACCTTGATACGAATGATGAGTAAATCGGTGTAGCAACTGTAGCAGCAGCAGCAGCAGAGGCACAATTGTTTACACTGATGGTAGCGAAATTTTAGAAATTAAATCTTTCATATTAAGTAATTAAATTTATGTTTATATGTAAATAAAATAGAAAATATACGGTACTGAATTTGTTGTAAACATGCAAAGAGCGATTTTGTTCTGAAAATAAATTTAATTTTGATTTAAAAAAAAAATATAATTACAGTAGTCAATTGGCCCAACACGCTTCGGATGAACTAGTTTTTCCTAAAAACTAATTTGGTTGGTAGCATATATGTATATAAAGCTTTGGGAATTTAAGCTTAAGTGATATGATTTATTTTGGGGATCCCATTGATAAGCAAGTACGTCTTTTTGTTGCTTGTTCATGGTTTGATTTCGATGGCTGCCAAATAAAGAATGTTTTCTCTGGTTTTGTTTTAGGAGTATGATTTGCTTTTCTCGTTTATCATCGTTCTAATGCAACACTTAATTCAAAGTTTCCGCCATTCTAAGTCAAGGTTTACACAAGGAAATTCGGTGAAACAAATTCTTGTCTATACTCTTTTGTGAATTTGTTTTGCGCTTACACAAGAAAAGTAGAATTTCTTTCTGGTTGTAAATATCGAAGCAATTAATACGTCAATCCATCATAACAAACGTAAAAAGTCAAAGTGTAATATAAACTAACGAACAGAATGAAAGAGTATTTCCGGGTAATGACAATTATGGACACCAGCATTTCGTTTTACCCCTCTTGTCTATAAATAAGAAGAATTTTCGGAAAAGTTTCTGACTAAGAAAAATATAATGAAACTAAATGAAAAAGCTTAGTTCGATGATCTCAATGGGCTTTTTTCCATGAGGGCATTTTTTATTTTGTTTATATTGCGATAATGTGTTCCGTTTATGATGAGAAAATAACCACCTTTTTTGGCAAAGTCATAAATGATCCCGACCCTCAAGGAAGTTCTGAGTAGGCACAACAAAGTATTTTCATCAATCGATAAAATATGCATTTTCAGAAGAATCTTTAAAAGCACCAAAAGCTGGCAAAACCAATTTCGGACATGAAGACAGGTGTTCTGACCCCCAGAGTATATATTTTTGCACTAGGTGGGAAATTGGCATTATCTTCAATTGATGAGAAAAAGTTGAAAATTATTTGTTTATTTTTACAATTTCGAAAATTTTACTATATTACTATACGCTTTTCTCCCTTAGCATGACTTAAAGAGAGAAAACTTTATTTTTTGTTTTCTTAAAATATTCCTTCCTCCTGCTAACATCCATTTATAACAACTTTGACAACATGTTGCTAGCAAAAAAATCTAATCTGAATGTACAAGGAACAAAATAACAACAACAGCAAAGGACACGACTTGGCATATTTGTAGTAACAAATTTTAAAAGCAACAACAACAACACTTACAGCAGAATGATACCAATTGACAAGTTAATGCCATGAGAAATGACAGTGTGGTCAGCAACATGAAAATAACATAAGGAAAAGGAAGAGCTCAAAAAGAAAAAAAAAATTTTTTTGGGGGAAAAAGGAAAAAGCTTATACGTAGTATATCCTTGTTTCCTTGTTGCGTAGGCATTGACATTTAAATCCATACATGAACAACAATAAAATAACAGAAACAGCAGCTTCAAGGATATCAACGCGCACACAGGATGTGTCATACAACAAAAAAAAACCGAAACATGGTACATTGTAGTCGCTGAAAAGGAAACCTAAAATTCATTCATTGATAACGCAATAACAACAGCAAAGCTCATTGTTTAACAGATAGCAGAATAGACATAGAAACACAGCGCCAAAAGTCCCAAAATAAAATTCTAGGCGTCGACAGAAAAAAAAAATACGAAAAACGGCAACATTGAAAATTTGCATGCGTCAAAAGAGACAAACGAAAAATGCTGATGATGTGCGCTGATAGCCAATGGAACACGGTGGGGATTTGTGGCCCAATAGAAACATAAAAAAAATATGCATATGCGGGTCAATTTTTGTTGTTGTTTTTTGAGTTATTTGTTTTTCTTTTTTAATTTTAAGGGGATTTAATATTTTGTTTGTTTTATTTTTTTTTATCCTCCAAGTTGGCAACGACAGCAACATGTCAACAGTCATCTCGTGCATATCTAAAACAACAGTTGCTGCACGCATTTTAAACTTACTGCGGGTACAACACATACCATAGAAAGGAGTAGGAAATGGCGGGAGGAGAGTTGTGAAACATTTTTGGGATTTATAACTGTTTTTGACATGATGGTTGACAGAGTGTTGCCAACAGTATGTTTTTTTTTTCTGTTGCTCCCCTTAAAAGTTGGCAGCTTGTGTTCATGTGTTTAAATCGCTCTATCTTTCTGTGTATGTGCTTCTAAATGTACACATGTAAGGGTATTTAAATGTATGCGGTTGTAAAGTGTCATGAAAAAGCTTTACTTTTGGGAATTTGTTGTCTAAAGTGCCTCTAAAATTTGATTGCTTTTCGATTTATATAAATTTTTATTTTGCAGGTTTCAGTAAAATATGATGATTATGGCTTGATTTATTTGGATAATTGACATTTTGCATTGAAATTTATGAATATTCAATTGTGTAGGCCCTTATGCTTTTAAGCTTTTCGACTGACACTGATTATAGATTTACTTCTGTATGCTTTTTTGCCTTATGATTATGGATACATGAAATATTTATTTTTTAACTGGAATCACGATTTTAAATAAGCCATGTAAAGTACAAATAAATATTTATTTGCATTAAAAAAAACACTGCTTGCAACTAATAATATCTCAATTTCAGTGAGTTACGTCACAACAGTTGTCGAGTTATTGATCAAAAGCGGTTGAAGTCAATTGTTGAAAAGTCCTTAGAATTTCTTTAACTTTTAAGATCGACAAAATTCGTTGGTTCGATAAATTTTCTAGTAGAAATTTAGCTCGATCATGGCAAAAATTTCTTCTAAAATAGGTAAAACTTTACTTAAACTTTGTGAAGTGTAATTAAATTTATGAAAAATATGATCAATTGAATTTCGAGAAAATATGTCTTTAGTTTTAAAAATTTCAAATTCATTTGATGCATACATATTTTTGTTTTCAAAAAAAAAATTTCTCGAAAACTAAACCAAAAATATTATGATTCATTTAGGATGAGAATATTTCATTAAATTTAAATATGTTAAGATAAGGCAATGCTGAATCTATCCATAATTCTTCGATAATGATTTATGTATTTTTTCACAAGCGCCTATCGGCAGCTTCCTTTTGTGTTAGTCATAAGGTCTCTTAAGTCCCATGTGTTCTTGTCGCTTGCTGTTGCATTGGTAAACCTCTAACTTTTTTTTTATTCTTTTAACTCATCGGATGACTCATCACCAGTAACCATACATAAATTTATATTTTTGGAAAAAACGTTCATTTTAAAATTGACCTTCTTGGAAAATTTCCATAAAAATAATAAAGGCAACAGAACATATCTACGTATTACAAATACAGCACTCATGTGTGCGTTGGTGCATAAATGATGCGACAAATATCAGTTGACACTTGTCATTTGCATTGACATTTAAATGCATATTCATTTGTATTTGATTTACTGGTATTCCGGTTTCATATTCATTTAAAAGAAAGAGTTTGTTATCAAATAACGGTTATCTCGTTTTGGGTTTATTCTTGTTCTTTTGTTTAAAAGGAGTTTGTGTGTTAACCAATTATCTTTATACAAAATATTAATTCATGTCAGCTTTACTTTGTATATCCTAAAAATGTGGCTGCAACCTAAGTTGAAGGATTTCAGTAGTCGAGCTTGTACAGCAGTATGTAGTCTGCTCTTCTTAGAAAAGTAGAAGCGGATTGATTCTTCGAAAAAATATCAGAATAATTTCAGATTTTATAAGACAGCTGTTAGGCTAAAGCCACACAAGCCTTTATTAGAGTGGCTTTCAGATCTGCCTAAATATCGTTGAGGCTTTTTTCGTAAAAAATTGGTAGATGAAGGGAAAACTTTATATCAAAAAGCACTAAATTTTATTATACAATTAAACTTGATACCTCTTAAAGCCATTCAAGTGCATTTGAGCATAAATTGCTCAATTCGTTACAAAGCAGATCCAATCAAAACTTCAATTTCAAGTGCATTTCCTTTCAATCAAGAAAGTTCATAGTATTCCCTAATTTTAAAGATAAATATTTTAATAAGCCAAATTAAAAATTGCGCAGTATTCTTTTGTACTTAAAAGGCACTTTCGTCCAAAAAAACTCGGCTAAGAAAATCAAAAATATTAAAATCGACTTTTAATTCGAAGTTCTTTTTTTTTATTTGATACGGCTGGCATAAAAAGAAATAGAAGCAAAACACGAAACCAATTATGAATTTCTTGGAATTCCTGCAGTTTTGTGATTCTTTCTTTAAAGAGAAGACAAAAAAGAAACCACCTCATACTCATACTTCCAACTTTGGCCACTTTTATTTTTGCTTCATTCACTTAATGATTGGCCGATTCTTGTGTTGTTGTTGCCTCATCACTTGGCGCATTTTCGTGTTTCTTTCCTGTGCGGTGCTTGTGTTTACATTTCCCAGCTGTTTCAAGAGTCAAGTGATACCACTTTCATTGTTTTCTTATGTCTGTCTGTCTGCCTGTTCGCCTGTTTATGTGTGTGAGTATGCTTTCGGACACTTTAAGCTTCCGCATAATGAGCGTAAGGCACACATTCACTCAGCTGAACAGAAAGTGTTGGTCTCAGTGTGTCTTACACCAAAATAAACCACATTTTAAATTTTTTATTTAAGTGGATTCATTGGGGACTTTTTCTCCATTTCGTGTTTGGTTCTTTTGTGCACTTTTGGTTAAAGCGTTTACTTTCCTTTTGGTTTGTTTTAGTGCCGCTTTTTTATGTTGTTTTGATATTATGATTAAAAGGCATGCGCTAAGTATTGCCATCATGAAACAAAAACTTTAAAAAAAAATAATTTTGAGTTATCTATTCATTTAAATGACGGACCAATAATTTAACAAAACTCTAAATGGTAGTTATTAAACATCTACAGAGCAATAGTGAATTGTTAGAAAAACCATTTTGCAGGAACTCTTGAGTTAAAGGTCAAAAAATAGCCAGAGGCATTTCCAATTTTTCGGAAAGATATATTTTTTTATTGCATCAAGAGCTGACATAAATCGATATTAAAATTTAAACACGATCAGTGACGCACCACCCTCGTGATAGGATATATATGGAATGTTTCCTCGATAAAGTCAAAAGTAAGTTTTGAGCAAGGCTAGAGACGTCTCTATCATTTTCTTAACAAATTAACCCTAGGATGTGCAGCTGGGGTTTTCGAGGCCTATTTTGACTTTGAGTCATCGGCAAAATTGTTTCTTAGGTCTGAGCGCCAAACAGTCTCTTGCCTACTACCGCACCCGGAAACGGGTCATTTGCGCTGACTTCGCGGAACAAAACTTTTATGTTTATATAGTAACATGGCCTCGCCAGGGCCAGCTGTTAAATGTATGGCAAATATATGTAAACGTATAAGCAAACATCTTACAATACGTTCTAATTAGGGTTTCTGAACTGAGTCAATGCGGTTCGATGCGTTACTCGGGTTGAAAATAATCTAATGTTCGCAGTTATATTTTTTATAAAAATGTTCGAGTCTTTAGCTACATATTTTCGTTGTTTCAAAAATGTTATACATACCTCTTTGAAGCCGGCCAAATATGGCATCAAAGTATGGTGGATTTGCAAAACGAAGAGCAACTATCCGCTGAAGGGTGAAATCTATACCGGTAAATTGGCTCGAGATGTACTAAAAAGAAAATGAGTGATGTTATTGTTGGCACAAAAATTTTACCATACTGGTCGAAAAATTTATTCATTTCTTTCGACTTGGCTAAAGAATGGCGTTAATTGAGACTCTCAATTGTAGGCACTGTCTGCCACAACAAACGGTTTGTGATGGAGGGATTTAAAAAATCTAGAAATCGACCGCAGGAAGAGACGTTTTGTTATAATAGTGAACAAGTTTCGTTGTGTTCTTATGTACCAAAAAAGAACAAGGCCGTCATTTTGCTGTCCACCGAGCATTATGCGGCCAACGTCGAAAATGCGTACAAAAAGAAGCCGTGTCAAATTTTTGATTACAATAAAAATAAGGCAGGTGTTGATATGATGGACCAGATGCTCAGCGGCCACTCCTGAAAGCGTAGCAAAAACCGCTGACCAATAGCCATTTTCTATAATATATTGGATGTTGCTGGCTTGGAATAATTTATTGTTCAGGAAGCATTCGCACCATCACACAAAACGGACAAACGTTACGTGTTCCTGACGCTTCTGACGTCGCAATTGCTGACCACTCACATGAATAATAGAGTAATGATTGGCCACGTATACCGCCAGCAACTATCAGTAAAGCTATGGCAAAACTCACTGTGTTTGTAAGTATTTGGAAAAAAAAACAATATTTTCAATATCTTTTGACACTAAACCTTTCTTATCGACTTTTCCATACATTATTTATATTTATTTATTTATCATTCTTCTCGATACTTTTGACTTTTTCGATATATACTGAGTCTTATCGACATTAGGTATTATGGGTAAATGCACTCATCTGTGAGAACGTATGAAATTGAATTTGGGAATACCGTGGATATAATACTCGTAAATGATTATAATCTCTTTGCCGATGGCAACACAATTCTGTATACAACGTTAAAATGTTTATTTTGATGGTCTGCAGTGTGTCCAACGATGACAAAAATCAATTAAAAGAATTTTAGGTTTTAGTTGATTCTGTCAATTCTTATGTGTTTTTCCTGAGTTTTGCTTTCACTTCTTCCATAATGCATTTATTAGTTATTCATTAAGTGTGATCTTTATGTTATGCAGTCGAAATGTGTCTGTGTGTTCTTAAGTGCATTTCAATTAAAAGCAGCCAACTAAATTAGTTTTAGCATCTGTTTGAACATTTCTAAGAGTACAAATTCAATTTTAAAAGGAAATAGCATTTTTTAAGAAGAAAATCTTCATAGTTTTATGCAAAATTATTTGGGATTATTTCATATTGGTTTTAAGACTAGTTTTTTCCATATTTCAGGAATTTCTGTGGTGTTAATATCTTGACTTTACGGTATGGAGGAAAATCTATACTGAGGTAAATTGCTGATAATGTAACGTTAACGCATATTTTGTCCTTTGGTTTTTTTTTTTAATAAAAATAGAGTTTAGCTACTACAGCTATTAGCTTTCTTATTTATTTTGCTTGAAGCTTTAATTCATAATACTCATATATATTAATTTTTTCGGTATTCTAAATTTTTATAAACCTTTTTATAATATGTAGATTGACATTTTCAAAATTTATCACACTTTTTTTAGCGTGTCCGCCTATTATTTCCGAAGCTGGCCACAGTTCTAAATCCACGGGTGTCGAGTAATGAGAGTTTTCATTTACTATTCTGGCAATGCTTGGAGAATATAATTTGAGTGATGGATGGTATGACATTCAAACGTAGGTTCTTACCAACGAAATTCACAACAGTTTTTGTTACTATTATTCACTATTTCTTAACTTGTCCATATTTTCCGACTAACAAAATGACACATCGTTAAGTTGATAAACATGCTATTATTTTTTTCTATCAATATATCTTTTTTTGTTTTGGGAAAATTTTGCCACGTTTAATGTGTCTTTAAGTCTTTTCTATTTCCATGATACATTATAGTTCCACAGATGACCCTAATACTTAGGGTAAAGTTTTCCTTTTTCCTCTTATACGCGTACGTAAAAACTACGTTCTAAAAGTCCTACCTACGTCTTTTGTCGAATTTCATTTTGCTTTTAGGAAAATAATGAGAAATTTAATAATATGTTAATGATACCCACTATTAAATTAAATTCGCTTTCATCCACAAAGTTGAGCCACTATAATATTTACATTTTCCGAATAATTAGCAGCAATATTGTCAACAGAGATTTTCACTTTTAAGTGCCGCCATCGAATATTCAAAATAAATGTAGCTGTGTGCCATCTGTAGTTTCAAAATACGCGTATTTCTTTTGCAATTTCGTAGATGAATGGGAAAATTAATTTTATTGATTTTATTTTCGTTTTCTTTTCTATTCTTCGAAGAGACTAAATTTGTTTATTTATTTACTTTTAAAGAAAACTTGCAGATGTTGTTGTACTTCGAGGGGCAACAAATGCTGCAGGATGTGCAAATCACTACGCAGCACCCCCACATGGCAGCATTTACTACACCTCCACCTACTGCGCATTCGATTGACTGTGTAAACAATATTTTCCTTAAGATAAATTTTCATTTCGCATTTTGCTGCCTTGCTGCTACATTGGTTAGAGAAATAATTAAATGTATTCATTTTCATTTGCGTTTCGATTTTCATTGAATTTTGCATTTGAAATTTTCGCGGAAAGTGGGCAAAGTGTGTCAAACTGAAAGTAGCAACGTTAATTTGAAATATCGAATTGCGGCAGGCAATCAAAGGAATATGGAAATTGTGTAGCGTGATGGGTGCGTGTGGGTGCTCATTGCGCGTATTTGGCTATGAAAATTGCCTGGGAGTGAAGGCGTGGCTATTAAGATGGTTTATTTAATGACTGACAATAACAATGGTTTAAATGTGTAATTATTGTTGTTGCTATTAATATTATTGATATCATTGTTTGCTTGCATTTGAAATCAAAGATTGTTTTTCAACAAAATTTATTTATTTGCAATTAGTTGCTTTTAATTATTTTAATTTTTGAATTGCTTACGCATAACAAAATTTAACAACTTGTTTTGTTGGATGAAAGGAAATTAAAGAAAAATACTTTGCAAATTATTTTTACGATTGCTGACTTAGTAGTAACATTCAAATTGAACATTAAATCTAAAATATTATGTACTTTGATCAATGATTTAATATTAGTTATGTATTTGAGAATGAGGCATTAAGGGTAATTCGGGGTATCACTTCTTATATAACTCTCCTTCTTTAGCTTAGATTAAAAATATAAAAAAACACATTCACCCGGAGTTAACCCAAATGTAATTTTTGAACATTATGTGCTTGAGCAAAGTGGAGCTTATGTGAAATTAATGTCTGACGTCATAAGTAGATATGAATTTAGTTTAAGTGCGATAAATAATTTCGAAAATAAAATAATATATTCGATGAAAATATCTCGTCGGGAGAATTTTCCTAATAACTTAATTCAAAATTTTTACTTTAATGCGAAAGAGTTTTATTTTTCAAATATCAGGTAAATTTATTTTCGAAATATATTTTAAGAAAATATTTTGAAAGATTTTTCCTATATTTTGCAGATGTTTTTTTTCGATAGCAATTTTGTTTTTTGTGTACGAACTTTTTTTTTCAGTTTTTAAGCTATTTATTTTGGAGAAATTACTCGTAAATATATTTAAGCTAAATTTTTATTCAATTTTTAAGAAAATTCTTTTTGGCGACCTTACCTAGTTGTATAAGTTTGTAAACCTTAAAATTTTATTGTTCGAGAAAAAACTAAATTTTTGTTTTTTCTATGATGAATGTATACGTGTTTGATTAATGACCAACACAAATTATGTATACATCAATGAAAAGGTAACAAAGTGTACTCATTTTTATTGAACTTTAACCCAGAAAAACTATAGTAAAAACTGCAGAAATATTTTGGGTAAGCAAAAATTTAACAGTAAAAGGTTTTGTCAAAAGTTCTCAATTTAAAATTATTAAACTAAAAAGGTTGCTGCTTATGTTTGACCAATAGATAATGTGCTAATTATCTTTAAGAAATAAAGGGTTTTTCAATAGGGACGCTCCAAAAGTAGACCAATAGGGACAGCAAACGACCCCATGTTTTTTCCCGTCCTTTTAACATTTCTCTTCAGTAAGGTTTTCCATTTCATCATGGAAAGATATACGATCCAACAACGAGTCGAAATTATTAAAATTTACTACTGAAATTCGGAGTCAGTGACCTCAACTTTAAGAGCGCTACGTCCAATTTATGGTCGTCATAATCGTCCTGTCAGATCAACAATTGAGCGTCTAGTGGAACAATTTGAATCCACAGGCACAGTACAAATTGTTCCCGTGCCAGTGAGACAAAGAAGTGCCCGTAGTGAAGAGAATATTGCTGCCGATAGCGCATCAATTGAGGAAGGCCCAAATCAGTCTCTCACACGTCGTTCGCAAGCGTTGTGCATCTCTGTGACGTCGTTGTGGCAAATTTTGCGAAAAGATATTGGCCTACATCCTTACAAGATCAAATTGACGCAAGAACTGAAGCCGCTTGACCACCAGAATCGTCGTATGTTCGTGAATTGGGCTAAGCAATAACTTGAAAATGGTCCGGATTTTCATCGAAAAATCATCTTCAGCGATGACGATCATTTCTGGCTGAATGGCTTCGTCAATAAGCAAAATATGCGTTATTGGTCAGGCAGCAATCCACATGAGTCAACATTGCATCCCGAAAAAATTACGGTTTGGTGCGGCTTATGGTCCGTGATGATCAAGACCGGCACGTTACTGTGAATGGGAATCGCTACCGCTCAATGATGACCGAATATTTTTGGCCCAACTTGGATAATATGTGGTTCCAACAGGACGGCGCCACAAGCCACACAGCGAATGTCACAATCGATTTATTGAAAACCAAGTTTGGTGAACGTGTTATCTCACGAAATGGCCCAGTCAATTGGCCGCCTCGGTCGTGCGATTTGACACCGTTAGACTATTTCCTGTGGGGCTACGTCAAGTCTATGGTCTATGCCAACAAGCCAGCGACGATTGATGAACTTCATACGAATATCGAACGTGAAATTGCAGCAGTATCGGCCGATTTATGCTTGAAAACTGTTGAGTTCAGCGTCTGAACTTCTGCAGGCGTGCCCGTGGTGACCATGCAAAAGAAATTGAGTTCCATACATAATGGCATCGAATGTTCTTTTACAAGAATAAAGAATTTCATTGATATTCCAAACCGTTTTTGTTTTATTTAAAAAAACTTTTGTAGCGGTCTTATTGAAAAACCCTTTTATAAGATATTGTTGATTGACTACGATTGCTATGATTTGACATTTAATATCTAAACAAAAATCTGTACAATTAAACAATAAACTAACACAGATTTTCTAAATTGTCGGATCGCATTACCCAGTATGTCTTATTTGATATAAAGTCACTAAGAGCTATCAAATAATTTAAGTGAGATATTAAAAAAAAATCATACAATTCAGAGCAAGTTGTGATGTTTTGGTGAGCTATCTCACGCTCAAAAGATAAAAAAAATTATGTAAGTGGATGATTCATTTCTTAAGCTTGAATTATCTCGCTTAAGCTTGAGTAATAAGTTTTCTTCGTGACCTTTTTTGAAGAATTTTTGTTTTCTTAAGGGAACAAAAATTATTCCTTAGCATCCCAAGTCAACATTATCTACTTTATTAAAATGTCACAAGAAAATGATACATTTTTATTAAGCACTACTATGCTTCACTGAAGTCTTATGAGTCAGAATTTTGAATCAACGATTGAACTCGAAACAAAATGCAAACATTTTGAAGCCTCTCCTTTGACGATAAAAAAAGTTGCGTTCAACATTCCAATAAATTGTGCAGCAATTCCCATCAGCGTGTTAAAGTGTGGACAGTAAATTGGGGGAATAAACTTAGAGAACATAGTGATAATTTGTCATTTATCACGAAGTCATGCAACGATTTCTTTAAGAATAAGATGAGAGATGACTGCCGCAGCGCCACCGACAGATTGTTGGGATGCAGCTGAACTCACATCAAAAGATCACACAGCAAATAAATAACAGAATGAGAGTAAAGATGACGTATTATAATATCGCATTCGTTGCATTGTCGGTTTTACAAATGCATTCCCCACTTTGTTTACGAAACATCAAAAATTTGAACAAAAAAAAAAAAAATGCTTTGTGCAAACAATAATGCCACTCAGTGTTTGCTGCATGTGTCAGCTTGTGGGTCGTTGCCAACACATTTAATTTTACATATGCTTATTAAAAAAGCATTTAAGGAAAAATTAGACGTTTTCAGGAGATACTTTTAGTTAAATGGTTTTCATCATATGCACGATATATCTTTGTGTTATTTACTTTGTGGGATGTTCGATGTTAATGAAAATGTTATTTCTCTGGATTTGTTTAGTGCGTCTGTGTGTATTCAGTGATAAAATGCAGTTGCATTAGTTGTTTAAACAGACATTTTATTTTCTCTCAAAAAATTTTCACAGCAATGTATTTTATGAATGAAATTATGTCTAAACAATAGCTAAATTAGAATCACAGTGCCATAGATATTAGTTTTTTTTTTCTAAACAAAATGTGTTCTTTTTTGTGCAGCAAATCGTCATCATTGTATTTTTTTCGCACTGATTCATAAAAATTTAAAAAGCTATGATGCTATGAATGAGATACTTACTATTTGAGTGGCAAATTAAATTAAGTGTTTTTGTTTTTAATTTTTACGTAAAAGATTTTGTTTATAATTAGTGAGTAGATACTTAAAATAATCTTTTTTTCAAATGTTCTTTAAATAAATTTGATGAACAATAAGTATTACTGTAAAAGAACTCACCATTTGGTTCCTTTCTAGTAAATAGTCAATTATATGTTCAAGGTATAACCAATCTCAGCATTATCTCTGGAAGTGATAAGAAAATAAATTGTATTACAGGTTGTATGTGATAAATTGTTTATATAGTAAATTAGTTTAGGATGTTTCTAATAGCTTTATTAGATTTCTGCTGATATGAAAGGAGTTATGTACATTTTTACTATATCAGTATATGTGTAAAAAGTTAACTTTAATGATTTTTCTTAGCATAACGTCTCCAAGTAAGTTACCAGGATTGAATAAAAAATTGTTTTTGCTATAGCTGATCGCCAAAATATAACATTTTCGGAAATATAAGATAGGTGCATTCTACACCAAATCGGAAGCCACCTTAATTTAAATCTCTTTTTTCTTGAAAATTTTGTTTCTTTTAGTATTAGATGAGACTAGTCTACGTGATTTCTAAAATTTTTTTTTATCAAGCTATTCAAGAGATTTCAATTTTTGAAAATATTCGTTTTTGTTTTGAAATGATCAGAGCTCTGCGAATATTTGGCTAAATGTAATTTTTTTGTTTAAAAATTTTCGATTTTAAGCGTCAGTCTTATAAAAAAATATCGAAAATTTTTTAAGTCGATCTTGCTCTATGTGTAGCTAAAAGGTCTAAACTTAATCCAAACTTTTTGACTGAAAAAAATTACTCCACAAAATTTAATTGCAACCTGATTGTTACATTTTATGAATGGAAATTGACCCTAAAATTATTAAAAATATAAAAAGCATAAAAAATTTTCAAAATCTTGGTAAAAAATTTATATAATAAATATATAATATATTTATGTAGATTTTTGCTTTTCTTGTTTTATTCTTTTAACAATGTTTAAATGAAAATACCTTCTTGAATGTAGAGCACATCATGTGTCGACTTATTGTTAGTCGAAAATAATTTTACCACGCTTTATTAATAAAAACTCATAACTCTTTACCCACTTTAACTTTTCTGTTGTTGCTGCTGTTAAAACAAGCAGCAGAAGAAGTTGATTGCCAGCACTCAAAAAAAATGTTGCTGAAACAAGTTTCTGATTCAAGCACACACTGTTCTCACTCTCTCACTGAAAAAATGCAACAACGTTAGCAACATTTTACGATGTTATGATACTGTTGCTGCTGCTGCTTCCATATGATCACTGGAGCAAGTGAGCAATACAACAACAAGCAATAACAACACTGTATTAAAACATGGGAAAAAACACTGCGGTCTCTGACTGACTCTGCTTGTACGAAGGCGAGAAAACAGCGACAACGACGAGTAGGCAACAAAAACAAAACGACTTGACGATCAAAAACAACAACAACTACGATCAAGCAGAAAATGTTGCAGGCAGTTAAAACGATTACTTTTTGCTTCATGACAACGCAGAAGGTGGGGAATGGTGACAGCGGCAGCAACATATGGGAAAAATGAATTTTTTGTGAATGTTGTATTTTAGTCCATAGCGAGATACCGTTTTGAACGAACCAACGCGCAACGTTTGTTTTACGAAAGCAAAGAAAAATCAGAGTATTGTGAAGTTTTACGATTTTAAACGAATATTTTTCTGTAATTAATTGTAAAAGTGATCTTTGTTTAATGAAGTTTTTAAATATTTTTGTTAAAATAAATGTGATTTAAATTCAAATACAAGAAAATTGAGATAAAAATTTTACGAAAAAATTAAGTATATAAAATACGTCAGAGCTATGTGCATAAAAAATTGATTTATTTTTTATAATATAAAAAATAATACTTTAAAAAATTTAAAAATGTTCCCTAATAAATTTGTGCAGCACTGTTAATGCAAACGGCAGATATACCGCAACATCTGCATCTCTGTCTCTCTCTACAACAACAACTAAAAAAGATTTTTTAAACAAAAATTTGTTTTTGTTATTATCAGTTACAAACAAAAACAACGAAATTATCAAGTGTACTTTTGCAGTGTTTGTTTCAAATTATAATTTTGTGAATTGTCATAAAAAATAAATCCAGTAAAATTCGGTTTCCAAAACGAAAAAAAATATATATAAAATATAAATAAAATTTTTATGTTTGTGCTTAAATTAATTTTTAATGTAAACTTTAATACGTATACGAAACAACAACATCAACTATTAGTAAAGAAATAAAATTAAAAATCAAAAAAAAAAAATAAAACAGGAAAATCGACTTTCAAAAAGTCACTGATCTACTTTTGTCTGTCGTTCGCTAATTTGTATTCTGCTCTAGCGGTTTTTGATCTGTATTTTGGATTATAAAAATTTTAAAGGTAAGTGAATTGTATTGTTTTCAAATAATTTTTTGCATAATTTTTTCCTTTATTTTTTTTTTTTTCGACAATTTGAGACTGCAACCTTTTAAGAAGACACCTCATAAATCTAAATATTTTGAAAGTTCTTAGTGATTGCTTTTAGTTTTTATCAATTTATTAAATCTTTCTGAACATCGCTTTTGTATTTCTTAATTTTCAAGTAGAGAACCATATGATTGGCAGGAAAACTGGCTCAAAAAGTAAGCTTTAAATAAAGCAAAATATGTGCTGTGTTTAGTTGTAAAAATGCAGCAAGTTCTTGCACTAAGATTTTTCATGTGATTGGATTTGTTTAGGATATCACTTAATTTTGATCTTCACAACTTTGTTTGCAAATGATTAGTCATTTATTTACTATTCTAATCATCTTTTGGAGATGAAATTTTAAAAAAACTTTCAAGACATTTTATTCCCACAATACTAAAACATTAATCTACAAATATTTAAAAAAAAGACGCGCCATTAGCGATATAACGCAAAAACGAACGCTGCTTACTGATAAAGTTTTTAATTTCTGGGAATTTTTTTCTTTCTAAAAAAATCCTTGATATTCTTATCGTCTGAAATTTTTTGGCATTTTTAATTTTTCTTCACTGAACAAAGCTTATCACACACGCTGTGGAAATCTTAAAAATTTTTTACTAACACTTTACCAACAGGAAATTAAGATTTTTTTATAGGAAGTGCAAAAATTATAAACAAACATTATGTTATCGCGTGGAATTTTTCAAAAACATTCTTAATTGAAATAAAAATGCCTATTATATTGTGTTAATTTTTATGAAATAAAACAGTAAGAAAATATAAAAAAAAATATTTTTATTCAGAGCATGGAACTTTTAATGTAAGCACAATACAACAAAAAAAATTCTTCTTCCAAGCTAAAACGCAATAAATAATTCTTGACCTATAAATGATGGCAGCAGAAATTAATAGTGGTAAAGAAATACGAATAAATAAAGCACAAAATTTATTAATGCATACACCCAAACCAAATAAATTAATATACTGAAAATAAGACAGAAAGCGTTACAGAAGGAAGTCCATAAAGTCTGCACTAATTTTTTTTTTTTAAAAAGTGTACAATTCAATTCACCGCCTTAGATTATTAACAAGCTTAAGGGCACAAGTCACTGCTTTGATATTTGTTTGTGTGTATGCATGCGCATACATCTTTAAATGCATCAATGGTGCATACGAGTGCATCTTCAGGGCTACACTTCAAAGTAAATCGCATGCAAACAACTTTGTTGTCATCATTGTCGTTGGCAACGGCAACAGCAATGTCGTTGGCGTCTTATCAGTCAATATTTGTATTAATTTTGCTTGCATGACGAGAGATTAAAGATTGCTCAAACTGACACATACACATACAAAGCTTTGAAAACAATGCGCAATGTCATCAATGGTTTTGTAGAGATGTCGTGTAGCTTGAAGCGGGGGGTTTTTTGTAAATTTACATAATATATTTACTAAGAAATTACAATAATGATGACACTTATTACTTGTAGCAATAAAATAAATATACTAAGTATAATTCTTAAAAGTTTTCATACTATGACCTTTTTTATGCTGTACCAATATTTTCTTCAACTTCAGCGACTACATGTGGAAGTAT
The DNA here is from genome assembly GCA_949775025.1 of Tricholauxania praeusta. Taxonomy (NCBI): domain Eukaryota; kingdom Metazoa; phylum Arthropoda; class Insecta; order Diptera; family Lauxaniidae; genus Tricholauxania; species Tricholauxania praeusta. The sequence continues at coordinate 151,923,769 of OX459028.1, forward strand.
GTGAAATTTGTATAGCTTGAGATCATAATTCTAAAGTTTGACAATATGTTGTCTTATAAAATTTTTACTTCAAAATTAATTTTAAAATTAATAGTTTAATTGTTTTCATAAATAGAAACAAAACGATTCAATATCACGTTCATTATATATTGCGCAATGATTTTGAGCACTTGAGGTTTATTTTTCATTTTCAGTTTTAGCTCAATGTTAAGTGAAAATATCTATAGCAGTTGTGAATAACTATGTAAGTCATTTTCGTTGCTTTTTATACGAACATAATAAACAAGCTACCCTTACATTTTGAAAAAAAAATATTCAAATTTAAATAGTAACTCAGTTTTGAGCCGATGTTTTGTTCTTCCGCAGAGAGTTCAAAATGACTAACTTACTTATTCACAATCCTTAAGGATATGTAGTGTTTTCTTTTAGTGTTTTGAAGTTTGAAATTGAAAGGATGCAAAAAATTCAATTTTGGCTTCATTCGGTAGAAGCTTGTATGCCATTGAGCAAAGTGATTTCAGAACATACATATGAGCGCCTTGACTGTTGCGTATGTATAAAGCGTAGTCTGATAGTAAAAATTTTGAAAAATTGTTCAAGCGATTACGTACATTGCAAAATAGCACCAGGTCAGCGGTACATTAACCCATTAAGGTCTAATGGGTAAATTTTTACCTAAAAGAAGAGCGAATTTTAAAAAATCCTACCAGGCGACAGGTAAGAGGTGTTGTGGAAGGATTGGTCTGAAGTGAGTATTTTTATTTTTCTGAACTTCTTTGGTTTACCCTATATTTTTGTGAGGTAGAATTTAGGTAATTTATAGTTCCGAAATTTTCATGAAAAATCGATCCTGAAAAATTTAAAAAAGCTCGAAACAAATGCTATAATAAAATCGATCTGATTGAAAAAAGGTTGGACAATACGTTATATAATAGAGAGCTATTGGGTAAAAATTCACCAAGCCATATCTCCGGAGCGCCGGAGCATCTTTTATTGATCACCTGCCCTCACACTTCAAATTTTATCAAAATTGTACTTGCCTTCTAGTAAAAGAATTTAATGGGTTAAGGATACAGTAAAGCGAGCTCAAGGTGGCTCCCCAGAAAGGGATTATTAATCTTTTCGCTAGTGGCTTAAGATAGGACAAGGGCTTTGTGGTGTTTTTAAAATTACACATTAAAAGATTCGATTTCTTTCTATATATTGTGGGAAAATTAAAGAAGTTATTTATGTATGTTTTAGAGGCCTTTTTTTTGTACTCATCCATATCAACGTTATTTTATATCAAAAGTTTTCACTTATTGGGATCATAAAATTTAGCCACGGACCCCGCAAAATCGTTATCCTTCTCCTCACGAACTATATGAATTTTCAAATCGTCAAAAACATGGTTTATCAGCAGAAGCCATAAAATACACACCTTGCCATAAGAAATAATCTAGTGATGTCGAATCATCCGATCTTGCCAAACAATTGATTTCATAATTGCAAGATATCATGTGAATGATGATAAAAAAATGACAATCTAAAATAACACCACATCAATGTATTTGTTGAATTTCGTGAATTGTGCACCTATTTGCTGAAAAAATTAGGTCAATGAAATGTGTGAATTATTTTTCATGTTTTTCCACTTTGCTTTGCTTCTAACACATTGGGGAATTTGTGGTATTATTAATAATATACGACATAATAATAACATTGAAAGCTTTTTTTTCAAAAATTTTATAACAACAACAAAAACATACAATTTACATTTTGTTGTATGTGCAAATCAATGTGCATATAATTGCATATTCAATTGAATTATTGAGCAGTGCACCAGCATTTTGTGCTGCAACTTTATTTTTGAATTTAAGCAAACGCAATAACCCTGTTGGAAATGAAAGTTGAAATGTAATTTTCAATCAAATTTTTTACGCAACAGAAAATACAATCTATTTGCTTAACAAATTTAAGTTGTTTTTATTCAGCTTTTTGTTTCTGTTTTTATTAAATACGAGAAAATTACTTGCTGTCCAAAACAATCTTTAATAAAAACAATGTGCAAAAGTAATGGAGCAGAAATATAAACCACACAAAACTACAAAGCATTTTCGACAAAAGTTAATAAAAATTACTTAAAAATTGGAACTATAAAATTTCTGGTGGTTTCATATGAATTTTTAACGATTGTTCTCTTGTCTATATGCTTTAAATTCATATCAATAAGATATTATTTGAAACCAGTTATAAAATAATAAGTTTATTATCCAAGGCTTTTCTGAGAAAATTTTTCCATTGAAATAATTTAAAATTTTACCACTGGGTATTCTTTCCAAATACTTTCAATATTTGTATATAATTTTGTTTATCATCACTTATATTATTATAGTCTCATTTGACTATGTTGTTATTTGTTATTTGCTGAAACAACTATTGGGAAAGCAATAACAGCAGCTAAAAGTAATAATGTCAGCAGCAATTTTTAGTCTCCTGCTGCATTTGTTTTTGCGCTATTTGTTACTCATATACTCGCTTTTCTACAATTCATAAACATGCATTCAATATTTTATTTGTTTTTTTGCATATAAATAAGCTATAAAATTGGCAGCACTATTATATAATGTTGACATTTTATCATTAGTTACTACTTTACTAATTTGGTACATCATGTGCAAGTGCAACAGCTTTTTTGCGGTTGACAGCATTGGTTGTTTTGCATAGCCATATTGCTATATCGTACCAAATTTGCTTGCATTTATTTTGTGAAGGCGGTTTTGGGGGCTGCGGCTTATTATGGAAAGTCATTTAAATAAAAGAGGGTTATATCATAATTCATGTTGCCATTTTAGAGTTTAGTTATTTTATAATACCTAGTTCATTTAAACACAATCATTGATGCAAAATTGAAAGATTCGATTTCGATGAAAGTTTTTTTTTTTTAAATTTAAAATGTAAAAAAATGTTAAAATGCTGAAAATATAGAATTTTTAAAAAGATGTGTGAATCAAAAATAATTCTCTTAAATTTTTGCCCAACAACGTCACAAATAATTTTTTTGTTTAACTTTACGCACTTTCTTTAATTTGCGTGTTTAAGTTATAAGAAAATTAAAATTTGACAAACTATCAGAGCAAACGCATTCATTGCCATGCAAATTTTTATAGTTTCATATACTTAAAAACCTACTCAATGAAATAATAATTGCAAAGAAATTAAGTAAAATGTCGTTTTCCAGAAATTATTTTGACTTAACCATGAAATTGCCCAGTATTTTGCAAAACATGAAGTAAATTAGTAGATATTGCCCTAAAGTGTTTCATATTGAAAGCGGTTATTTATATATTTTGTGTGTTGGTGTGAAATTATGGTCTAATTTTTGACAAAGTGTTGGTGCATTTATGTGGTATTATTTTAAGTTTAATTGGTATTCCCAAACATAATAATTACTAAAGTTTTATTATTGTTTATTTTATTAAAGACAGGTTTAAAGACCCACAAGTTTTTTAAGATAATTACTAAATTTTAAAAGTTTTTTCTTTCTTAATTTAATTAACAAGTTGTTTAATTAGGCATGATAATTGTTACTACTCAATTGAAATAACTTTGGGTGTATTTCCTAGCTGAAATTACGTTGGGTGTATTTGTTTATTTCTGCATGTTATTAAATACTTGAAAATGATTTCCGATTTCGTATTTTGCACGTAATTAGTGATATTTACCTTATAAGCTGAAATCATTTCAAAATTCTCTCGGCATGAGGCTCACATCTGTGCGTTTTTTTATATTAGAATAGTACATGTTGAAAAATCGAAAAATAGTGAGGAAAATGTTGAAAAATGTGATATAATTTTAAGTATAAAAAATGCTAATGAGTTTTTAAATGTTAAAAAAATCATAGAAGTCCGATTTCTCACTTCAGGTAGGTTATTTTCACAGTTTTTTTGATAATAGGGAAAAAATTTACCAATAACTATTATATGTTTGTTTTTAGTTATATGACTTTTTTTAAGTCTGAATATTCAAAAATAAAAAATTGAGCTGTTAGGAATAATATGTTAGCCCCCAATTTGTTTATTTTATAAATAACTACCACGAGTGGGTGCAAAAAAAATTCAGATAGCTGCATTTTTCATAGCAAATGATGCAAAGTTAAATAAACTTTAGTTAATTGCGATTTTCAGATATTGAAGGGCGTACTTCATGGCGCTTTTGAAAAAAAAAGCGAAATAATTATGATTTTCTTTTTGCACAAATAAAAAAAAAACACTGCCAAAGTATTTGCAATAAAGTGTTAAATACTTAATTCAAAAAACAATGATGAACAAGAAGTTAATAACAACTGTATAAATAGATATTTCCAAAAACTCTGTCAAAGTATTTGCAATAAAATGTTTAAAAATTTGATTCAAAAAACCATGATGAACATAAAAAATAAATAACAGCTGTAAAAATAGATATTTCCAAAAACTCTGCAAGTTTTCCTTATCATAAGCGTGTTCTTTTAAATATGTGAATAATTTAAGCACTGTTGACATACTTTTTGAGCCATCTATCATTTAATATCTTCTAGTTAATATATTTGTCGTAATAGTAGAAAGTAAAACTACTAAAATATTATGCAAAATTTGATTATTTTTTACATACTTGGGCTTAACTTGTTTCTTAATTTACATATATTAGTTTATACAAATTATTAACATAAAGTTGTGAGTAAAAAAATAAAAAATAAATAAATCAAATACAGAGAAAAAGTTTCCACTCCTATGTTGCTCAAAACCATTTAAGCAATCAATGATAATACGCACTGCTGATAATAAGCACTGCTGTTAATACGCATTTCAAGGCTTAATCTTAAATTAATAATTCCACAGTATGGCTCATTCAGTTGCTTAATAGCATAATTTTATTCTGGCAAAAATCTGATTACAGTCAGCAGTAATAATACAAGATATATATACAATATTAAAAATTATATATGTATATGTGTGTAATTCTCAGTGTTGTCCCAGTGACATGATCTAAAATCGTAACACAATTTCATGTTTTTTTTTCTTCTTCCTCAATAATTTAAAAATCATTATATAGCCATTATATATAATTTATGTGAAATTATAAATAATAATTTATCTCTTATACAAAGTCGGAAAGAAAGTGAATTATCACAGCTTGAGCTGCTTACGAAATTGCGTTACAAGCGACAACGACGTGACTGAGAAAGTGTTATGAAAAATTGTATTTATGCCATATACCTAAAAGCAAAAATTGAAAAAGTTTAATTTTTTTTTTTTTTTTTTGGGTTAAAAACTTAATAGAACGTGGGTGCGCAAACAGTAATGATGCTTAATTTGAACAGTTTTGAGTTTCAGAAAAAAACACCATTCAAAAAAAAACAAAGAGTGCACAGAAATTAATGACCAAATTTGGTGTGTAGGTGCAGTGGGGGTCACCCACATTGAAAACAGTCTGCGCTGCCAGTGTCTGCACTCTAAAGTGGGGCAATTGATATTAATTTGTGGTATGAGTGACTTTTTTTATTATTTGTTTATATGATTTATTAGCTGTTTAATATCGTTTACAAATGAAAATGTTTTTTTTTTTGAATTTGTAATGAAAATGAAAGTTTGTAAGAAATTTATTATTGCGCAATAATATTTGTGTGTTTTTGTAAGATGCAATTTAATATAAATTTTCATAAGAAATTGGTTAATACATAATTAAGTTTGAATAATAAAACAAAATTTGTATTAATTTTCCATATGGAAAATATTTTGGGTCAAAAATTAAATTATTCATATATTGGAGCCAATCTAAAATTGTATTCAAACTGAAATAAAAAAATATAATAATGGTACGAATTAAGACAAAGTCCAATTTTTATTGTTTTTTTTTTTGTCATTACGCGCAGCATTATTTTGAAAAGTGTTCTTATTTTGTCGAAAGCTGACTTAATATTTTGTTAAATATTATTAAAAAAAATCCAATTTGACGTACATTTTCTAATAATTAATAATACTATATGTTAGTTTGTTATTACAATAAACTTGTCAATTTCCTAGCACAAATACATGCCCAAGCGAGAAACATAGCAGGACATTCAAAGGTTTACTTTGATACGAAGTGAATTAAGAGCTCATTTTCATCATTCCTCTGGAAAGTGTCTTTAATGCATGATTTTAGATATAGCAATATTTTTTAAAATTTTTTGTTTACATTAAGCTTCATATATCATATGAAATCTATGGTCCTTGGTCTTGTTCATAATATAATAATGAAATTTCTACATAAAATTACACAGCGCACTATCACGCTAGACAGCAAGTCATGAAAAGCTTAAATACTGCCAGCATTTATTACCATTTTCGAAAGAAAATAAAAATTTATCAGTCCCTCATCTCCCATTTAGTAGTTATTGAAGTGATAAATCACAGATATGAATGTCAGGCGATAGTTTTTGATAAAATTGACCTCCTAGAGAATTAAGTATTCGTCGATCGAAAATAAGAAAAAAAAATTATCAAGAAGTTATTTTTCAAAATTCCCTCTTACTTTTCAGACCCCATTGGCCTGAATATAAATTTCGATTTACTCTATTTGACATGCCAAAAAAGGGTTTTTTGAAAGCTGAAGATAAAGTTTTCGTTTAACTCAACATTTTTTATAATAATGAATTTATGTATTTTCTACTTAACTTAAGTGCATACTGCATTTTTTCAATATTAAGTGAAACCTTTTGTACTCGTACATTGGTATTCTATTAAAATGCAATTCATGTTTATGCTACTAATGTTGTTGTTGTTTTTTTTTTGTTTTCTTCTAAATTTTTTTTTTGTCCAGTCATGCATTTTTTATACTCCTTCTACTGCTGCTGCTATTGTTGTTGCAATGCTTTTGACCATTTCCTTCTATTACTTCCTTTTTACCATCTTCCACTTTACTACCTTTCTAATGCACATCATCAATGTGAAGTTTTCTCATGTGTTTTACTAACAAATGCTGCTGGCTCATAACGGAAGCAGTTGTGAAATTTTTTATTCTATTCCTAATGGAAATGCATTGAGTGCATAACAAATGGCTGTGGCACAGCAAAAAACTTCAAGCTCAAACGGAAGTCAATACAAATGGTTAAGGAATGAGTACTAACTCCTATAAGTCGGTTGTAAGTATAAAGGAAAAATAGAAAAATTATAAGCATTTACTTAGAACTGCAACTTTCATAAAAATTGTGCAGCAATAAAAAAAATTAAACATTTTTTCAATAAAAAGTTATATTACATACCCACACAGTGGAATATATTTTAAATACAAAAAGATTAAAATATCAATGATTTATAAATATATGTATGTCTAGAAATTTTAATTGCTTAAAAATACATTTTTAATTACTTATTTTATTACTTTGACTTTCAACTTGCTAAAAATACATATTGAAAATTTTAAATGACTTGCATGCCTGTGACTTTTGAAAATACATTCCATGATATCTCATGAAGTGCAATTATTACAATAGACAACTGTAATGCTATGCATTTGAAAAAAAAAAAATAATGAAATAAATCAAATGACTTGACAGAAATTATACAAATATTTTTCCCAAAGTCATAAAATTGATAATAAAAAGTACTTAAAAGTTAAGTGCACATGTCTTTTTTCTTAAAGAATGCATATACATAAAAGTGAACGTTTCTCTGTTAAACAAGCGAACATTGACCTCAGCTAACATACATAATGCACATACATACATTTAGTAACAAAAGTATTATAAAAATATTCACTATAACTATCCATACAAATATTTCATTAAAATATTTTAAAATCATATGAAAATATTTTGAATGTATTAAGCTCATTATTATTAATTGTTGTTGCAGGAAACAAATATTCATAAATTAAGTCATCAAAAATGTGTGAATATTTTGCTGTGCAGAATTTGACTCTATCTATCCAAAAAATAACTACATATTTTTGTTCATAAATGTATTTATCTATATTTTCAAGTGAGTAAAAAAGCACTGTAAAAAATTTTGTGCGAAATTAAGACAACAAATTCTGTTTCAATTTTTTTTTTAAATGTTTGTTTTTAAGGTGCTGTTGCGAAAATATTAAGCTTATGATATGAAGAAAATATATATGCAAACGCAGCTCTGAACATCAATTTTGAAAGGTTACTTTTTATGTAAATTGAATAGAAAATCTATATTTTATTAAAAATGTATGTAAATGAATAGGTCATGAATGTGGTTGAATTGTCGTTTTCGAAGTAATTATTTGCGCTGAATCCGAATCTGACCTAAAAAATTACCCATCGCCTCAGAATTCTAAAATACTTGAGGTTAAGTACCTAAAAATGAGGTTTTTGGTGTACTTTCGTGGTCATGTATAGGATTCAAAAAAATCAGTTTAGCATATTTTTTTTTAATAAAAACATCATTTAGTAGCGTCCTTCTCCTTTAAATAGTTATCTCTGATGTTTCCTCGCAAAGTTACAACAGTTTTAAGAAGGTTGTGGGTCGTTAGTGATAAAATTCATGTACCTTTAAAATGGCTTTAATTTTGCGAGAAAACATCACATATAACCCCCATATTCATCAAGCCTTCATGAATTTTTTCCCAGATAAGCCCTTCTCATACAAGTTTTTAGCCACAGCGAAATTTTCAAATTTGTCGATTTTATAAAATTCACAATGTATGGCTGATTCAAACAGCTGAAGAATTGAAAAAATTTTACAGAGCAGCATGCAACTTAACATAACAATATCCGGTAACTTTTTGACTAGTCTGTTATGTAGATGAGAAATTTTTATCAATTTTCTATTATAATAAAGTTTGTTTTGCGATTCACAATCTCTCCTTCCAGTTTTAAGTTTTCAAAGCTCAACTGTTGATTTGTCTAGTGAAATTTTCTCTGTCTAAAAACTAAGTGCATCCTTATCCTAAGAATGTATCATGAAAATGCAGACAGTATCTCAAAACCTTTTGTGCACGTGTGTCTTTTATTTAAAATTCTTGTAGTTGCATTTAACAAATTATTGTCTTTTAGACTTTAATTAAAATAATCGTTTTTGTTTATGCCCATATTCTTTGAGGGCTTATATTCTTACACAATTTGGTAGAAATTAATTTACATATCATAATTTTAAAATAATAATTTTACATCATATGATATGACAGCAAGCTTTTGTAAGTGATTTATGTAATCAAGTATGTACAAATAAATATATTTTCATCAATATCTTTAAACGCATTTAGTTAACTAAGCTAAATTTAAGTGTAGATATTTGATTAGTCCTTTTCAAAGTTAATCACTGGAATATTTTGCAAAAATATTTAAAATTCAACACTTTATATCTGAAACTAACAAAGAACACTAAACGATTATGGAAGAACAACAAGTAGCATCACATGTTGATGTGCATTTATTCCAACCTAAATTGTTCCAGTCTGTCCAAGGTATTTTCATGCTTCACTGCAAAATATTTCAAATAGCATTTAACGTAAATTATGCTCTAAAAATAAACTGGCGCCAAGTTATTTTATTCAACAACCAGTCAGTCCTATCGTATTATGCAAGCGGCAGTAACACTTGGACACAAGTGATCTAACTCAACTTGGCGTGATCACATGTAATATTATGTAATATGAAATAATAATATCATAATATGAAATGGGAAGTTTTCCTTTTCATAGCAATCAAAAACAACAACAAAATGTAGTTAAAACACGTACTACAGGTTTCCAAGACCAGTAAAAGAACTACTGCTGATTCTACATATTATCTGCAAGATCATCAAACTAAAAAAAAAACAATTTTTTTTGTGTTTCTTTGTTGTTTTTTTTGCAGTAGTTTTTTTGTAACTTTTTCTATATTTTTTTTATTTATTGGTTGGTTCATATGCCGCCAAAGCGACGACAAAGAAACAACAACACTTACGCAACTTACTAGATAGCGCGAGACACAAACAAGACATGAACCAGCTGTGATTTTAACCCATTTTAGCTTTAAAATCTTCTTCTAAAGTTAAACAATGAGCAGAAGTTTGAAAACTTTTTGTTCAATTGAAGCATAATCAGTTATGAGGAGAGATTAGTAACAGACAAATAGAGACTAAGTAGATATTTTTAATATATAATTTTTCCACGGTTGTCTATGTAAGAATTTTCAAAAAAAGTCCAGGTTTTCTTTAATTTTTTACGAAAATTTTTATATAGAAAATCGTGCATAAATTTAAATGTTCAAATTGCCCAAAAAAGAAAAAGTATATGACTTTTTAGCAACTTTTTCCTCATTCTATTTCTTCGATCTTACTTCATTCGTATGCGAAATATTGATCAATTTTAGTACATCAATTAGTTTTTAATTTAATGATGAAAATAAGACAACGTGCTGACATATACGAAGAAAATTCTGAAAAGAACATCGCATCAGCAGATTCTCTTCCATATACACGAATAACCCAGTTTTGACAAAATGGAAGATAATTTCTCTATTCCTACAGATGGCTGTATACGTAAGTACATACAATTTTTTGTTTTGTCTGAAGAAAGAGTTAAAACATAGATTAAAGCGTTCATCCTTGAATGTCAAATATAAGTATGCTGGGTGGAAAAAAATTTGAAACTGAAATCTGAAGCGATCGTGAAATCTCATAAAAATGCAAAACTTTATTCTATTCACAGAAATGTATTTCACAGACTTATTGCGACCTTATCATTTCGAGAAAGTTTCCAAGTAATGAAGTGCAAGGACATTTCATAACACAAACACAGCTCAGAGGCGAAATGGATACAAGAAAAGCCCTTAAGTGGATGTGAGTTCTCTAATGTAGTGTCGAGTCGAAAAATTTGATACCAAAACATTTTATGATGCAAACATCGCCTTTACAAAAAATGTGGATGGCAAAAAGCCATTTGGTTTGTTGGCCATATCACATCACATGTGACCAAGTCATGGCTGATTACTTTGATATCGGTTTCGAGTCCCGAAAATCAATACAGCAAGCCTACAGTTGCCAAGTATTCTGAAAGCTACTTGTCTGAAAGAAAGAAATTTTCAATGTTATATAATAAATATCTATGTATGTCAGTCTCAAACAAGTGTCCATCACAATGGGTTAAAATAAGCCACCACAGAATTAGGACTAACCAATAAATTATCAATGTCATCCATCAACAGCAGTAGCAGTTGCTGCAGTAGCAGTGGCAACACAAGATGAAAATTCACTTGTTAGCAAAAGCAAAAATTATTACAACAGCAATGAAATTGAAATGCGGCAAATTTGGCCCCAATGACTTGTAGTAACTACATACGAACAGCAGCAATCAACGATCCTACACGACAATGAATGCGCTGTTGCTTTTGCTGCTGTCATTTAGCGGGCGCAAGAATTCCAACTAATCGCCTACTTTATGTCGCGCAAAGTAACAGCAAACCAACTACTGCGCCGGTTAGCGCGACTGACTGCCAACCAAACAACCAGCCAGCTGTTAAGTGTTGAGTTCATTCAACGTTTGGTTCCCATGGTATAGCAGCAAGCATTCGACGTTTGTCGTGATCATGAAAGCCCTTTAAGAACAAAACGAAGCGATTGGCATCGGCATCAGCATCAGCATTGTGGTGATCTTTCGTTTTAAAACTGCGCTGGCATATACAAAAAAAGAGCAGAAAAATCAGAAAGCAAAGTCAATACAACAAATCGTAATAGTAGCATATTTTACTTTTGTTGCTTTTATTATTGTGATCATACTATGATCAACAGCAGCAGCAGCATTTATTACTAAGAAATTTGTTGCAATGAGTTGGGATTATTCGCTGAAATGCAACATAAAAATAACACAACATTTGGGTGGGCAGCAATTTGAGCAATGTGAGCAATCATCATACCAACCATCCATGATCACTGCTAAAATGATCTTTTGCGCTTGATTTAGCTATAAAATGAAATGATCGTCATTGTTGTGCCTTCGTAGGCAATGACAGCAGTTTTGTGTTGCGATGATGGTGATGGCGATGATGATGTTGCTGCTGATTATCGTTATTATGTTATTATGTCTTTTTTCTTGTCTGCCGCCAAAGTGTGAGCGATATGATCGTGCTCTGATTGTTGTTTGTTTGCCGCCAGTTGATTAATTTTTATTATACATGTGTTCGCTGTTTTATTTATTTTCTCTCACACGATTGTATATCATTGATATTTTTTCACATTTATTTATGATCAGTGATTATTTTTCTTTAGTTGAATATGTTGAATGATTTAGTTGGTTTTTTTTTAAGTTTTTTTTGTACATATTTTTATGTGATAGAGTTATTTGGGTTTCTGTAATTTTATGTTGGCGCCAAACTGCTGCAATTTAAATGATCTGTGACATTTTTTAGTTATCTTTCTAGACATGTGCTAAAATATATGTGACATTTTTTAGTAAAACGTGAATCGTAAAATAAAAAATCTCACAAATATTTGACCTGTTTTGTGCTTCACATTCAAATGACTCAGATTTTTGAAGTAATTTGTTGAATTTTGTTGTATTTTTTGTTGAAAGTTTTTAATATAAAAACGATATTCGAATTTTTCGTTTGATGTTCGAGTCTTCTCAAAAAAATGTGTGACATCCTCTGTATAGATATTAGTTTGCCATTTGTTCTGAATTTTCGAGTATTAGTTATTAATACGTTTTCAGAAGATTCCATGTCAAACAAATTCTAGCAAGAGCTCATGTCAAAGGCTTATCGAAATTTGCAAAAAAAAAACTTAAGACTGCGTTCTTCCAAGGTTTAACCCGGATATGCCGAGCGTACTACATTAGTACACCTATTACTTTCAGGTTTCTGCGTAACCTGTTCCTTAAATTATCTAACCAACTTATTGTGGTGCTACAGAACATAGCGGTCAACAAACCGTGCGTTGATAAGTTTTGTCTAGAGTACTTACTTGGATGTTTTTTTTGGATAGAAGTTTTCAGTTTTGTTAAACTAGCAAAAGTGTGAAGATGATTGTGACGTGTCGCTTCATTTAATGAGGTTTATCACTTCATCAAATAATTTTTCGCATTATTTTTTTTACTTAAGAATATAAGCATTGCTGAATAATAAACAATTTGAATTTATTAAAAAAAAACAGTCTTTAATAGTCTTTAATTCTTTCTTCAGTTTTGCAAGTTATTCTGTCAGAAAAATAGAAATTATCAAAAACTACAAAGGTTTTAGCATTAACGCGCCCGTCATAGAAAAAAAGTTGTATCAAAGTGTGGACATATAATTTTCGAACTTAAACTGTAGTTGCTTTCTAAAGTATTCTACAAGAGGAATGCTGTTTGTTAACATAAATTAAATTTCAGAGTTTCATAAAATGCTGTAGTTGCCTGTGGCTGTTCAAAAATTTTGAATTCAAATTGAGGCATTACTAGTCAAAACGAATGGATCTTGAATTTCTATTAAATATTTTATATGTTATATGGTAAATGATATATAGAGTTAAGGTTGAAAACTGTTCGCAACTCAAATTTCGATATTTCAGTATAATATCTAATAGAAGCCATAACTTTTCAAAGCCAAAAAGAAGAAATAAAAAAAAATTACAATAACAATTCAATTTACATAAAACATTGAAATTATTTATACATCAATCTTGATGCCATTTACGATGCCATTCATGCTAATAGCATTGCTATAGCTGTTACTGATGATGACGATGACTCCATATTAATTAGATTAACACCAACAATAACAATAATAATATGCGGCATACAGCAACAACCTGCAGCAGCAGCAACCGTAACAAAACAAGCAACACCAGCAACAAGCAATAAAATTACAAAAAAAAAGAAGAAATTTAAAAAACAAACCACCTAAATCAGCCAACCATGCATTGAATTTACCTACAGACATTATTTTTATTTTTAAGCTTCCGGTTGTTTGGTTTAGAATTATTGCGCTTTAAATAGCAGCAGCAACGACCGAGAACAATATGCATGTTGCTGGTACCTTGTTGCTACTTTTTATGCTGCTTTTTGCGTTGCTGTTGTACATTAACATAAAAACAACAGCCAGCAACATAAGAACCAGACTGTCAGTCAGAGTGTTATGTTCTGTTTCAGTGATTTCTTTCAGTTGGTAGGTAAGAAACTCAAAGCCTAACTTGTTGCATTATAAAATTTTATCCGATTTTTCTTCTTTTTTTTTCCAGAAAAACATTAAATAAATTGCATATCGTTACTAAAATCATATTAAAACTAATGCCACAGTCTTTTGGTGGAACGTCTTCTTCTTAAACTTAGCAAATTAAGTTGGAGAAAAAAGAGGAAACTACGCCTATGCTATGTATTGAAAAGAGAAGGTTTAGTTTTCTCTGTTACTAATCTCTAATGTTGGGAAAACCCTTCGTTATGGTTTGTGAAAAGCGTGCATCGCGATTAAACTCAGACGACTGGTAGTGGTAGCAGCGGCAGTGGGAAGCAGAGCACGAAAGACTTATTACCCGGGAAGTTTATAGGGAATAGATAAACTAGTTGCATTCAAGTAAGGAGTGAATCTTTTATTTAGTGCTACAGGAAACGTGATTTTTTTTCTTTGGACTCCATGTGTTATTTATTGTAGTTTAATGAATTAATTTTAGTTCAGCTTGCAGCGTGAGAAAATTCTTAAGGTAAACGTATATTTATTATTAAATATTGCATTGTTGGGTAGGACAACTGTACAGTGCGCTATTTATGAAGAATTTTGCTTAAGTCACAAATTTTTCACTCTTTACTATTCATCATTTTAATTGATAAGAATTTCTAAAATAAGAGCACTATCAAATGAGTTACAAAAAAAAAAAAACAAAAATAAAATTTTTTTGTTTTGATTTGATTCACTATTTGCTTGGGTTCTCAACAGATCTATACAAAAAGGTATAGAGTAACTTCGGGTATTATGATATGGTCGGGTAATGTGATATGCCATCATATTTTCTTAAATAAACAACTCTCGACAAAAATTTTTTTGTCAACATAGAAGTAACAAAAAAAGACATGTGCTGCAAGATTTTGGGCGATCGCATTCACTGTTTGATAAAATTTTATTTGTGTGCATTTCAAGTGTGTATTACGCCCAAAATATAGTAAGTACTATGGCCAAAGTACTTAAATTTGTTAGTGGGTTAATATACTTCGTCATTAATAATGTGAGTTCTTCATTTGCTGAAATGTGTTTTAATTAAAATAACCTGAATATATTAAAACTGAGATTCGGGTAATGTGATATAGTCCAATTTGCTCCACCCAGCAAGGACATTACCTGTGCTTTTTGCAACAAATCCTTCCATAGGGATACAAAGATTCAGATTTGAGTACAATGCCTGCAATGCGATTTAATTTGGGCTCACAATGATTGTCTTCCAAGACGGCAAGTAATTTGTGTATGTGAGTCATCTATTATGTGACTTTAATATGTTTTCCTTTTCGTTTATTGATTCAGTTTAAATCTAGTTTTCTTTTTTTCATGAAAATTCTATTGAAAGATATAATGTTATTGTATTTTTAGTTCCTATTGTATTATACTTGTTATACTTTTCATGATGGTATATCACATTATCTAAACGCTATATATCACATTACCCACCAATTTAATGGGGTGTCACTTGGCTTTTTTCCATTTTATTGAAATAACTTCAGATTGGCTTACGCTATAGAGCTCCGAAGTCGTAATATACTGCACAATGCTTCAGCAAACCATAATAAATAAAGAAGTAAAAGCTATGCTATAAAAGTTACGTGTAATTTAAAATACAAAAATACCCATATCACAATACCCTAAGTTACCCTACATATCAGGCTTAGAAATTCTTATTAATCGGCTTCAGAGTCACTGACAATTCCATTGAGCAATAGATGAAACTAGTATGACTAGCTTTAACTCAATTTGCATTCATTGTTGAATTTATTTTTGTTTAGTGTAATATATGAACACGTTAAGCCCATTTTATTTTGTTGAATTTATACGGTTTTAGTGTAATTTTGTTGGTAGTGACACACACTGTACTGAGTAAAAATTAACATTTGAAATTATATTCATTTATACTGCTGAATATACAGATGCAATTTAAAGATTCATTTCTGCGAAATAATCATTCAATTCTTAAAATTCATAAAACTGAAATTTTAAACAAAGCTAATTAGTTTTTGTTTTTGTTCCTCAAAAACAGGAATAATAAAAATAAATTGTAAGTCGATTAATAAAAACAGGAACCCAAAAAAAAAAAACCAAGAATTAATCAAGCGTTAATCTTAACTGGCGTCTGCTGGCTGTACAAAATTTTTAATTTATGTTAATTTCTTTATTTTTATTTTAATTAAACAGCTAAAAAATAAAAGTCTTACGTATAAAAGAAATAAATAAAAACTGAAAAATTGTGTCTTAATAAACAAACTCTGCAACTTTTTTTTTTCGCTCAACTGGCATGTAATGCAAATGCGTTGTGTGTGAAAAAAAAACCTGCGAATGTATTGACAACTGGTCTCAAAAAAAAAGTACAACACTGGCATGTATATAAGTTAAAAAAAAAAACTGCACAATATGATGGTTTCATAGGGTACCCCCCGACCGAATATCACTTCACAGCAAAAGAAGCAAGTACTCAATCTTTGCGTACATGTTGACATTTAAAAACGTGTTCAAAGTTTTTGTTTCTTTTTATTGTTGCTTTTGTTATTAAGAGTTTATATATTGTAGTTTGTTATTTTGTTTTATTTTTATAAAAATAATCATAAAAATAATTAAGTAATCATTTTTTCTGCATTTTACATTCGTAGTTTCTTAAATGGTTTTTAAAAGTTTAAGACGTAAACCGGAAAAACTTTAAGAGTTCTGCTTAGGTCTGATTTATTTATTATAAATGAAATCTTTGATTGCTGCAAATAGTATTTAAGTCGTAGTAGGGGTCGTATGTATTTGGGTGCGTATTGAAAAGTTATGCTATAGACAAAATTTGTACTTAAATGGGGTAGATACAAAATTGTTTATAAAAAAGTGTAACAATATATTTAAGAAAAATATTGAAAGTAATGTTGACTGCTAAGGCGTTATGAACGCTCGAAAACTTAATAATGTGATCAATTTGCGTAGAAGCTGTTAGACATTTTTTTTTCCGAATTGTGTATAACACTAAAAACAAAAAATTTTCTACCTATGCTTCTCAATTGCTAAAATTTTCTATATCTTTCTTTAATGATGATCTTTCCTTTCTCTTTGAAAGGCATATTTCTGTTGAGTAAACTAAAATTTTTTTTTTTGCAAAAGTTTTTTTAACTAAAGATTTACTTAGTTTAAAGAAATATTAAGTCGTATTTAGAAAATCTCCTCAAAAAATTTTGTTTCATTTTTCGAGAAAGGAAACTTTCATTGAAAATTTTATTTCGTCTCTAAATAATGCAAAAAAAAGGCTTCACGGAAATAGCAAATGTTGAAAAGTTTTTCCATAAGACAGTACAGAATAATAACCTTCTAAAGCACAATTTTAATATTTTCAAAATCTCTGAAAAGACTTTACTGCATCTATTTTCATAGATAGGGAGCTGGTTTCCTAAATTTCTATATAATTTTAACATGCGGCAGAGGTGGAAAATCCTGAAATTCTGAGTAACACAAAAAATGCGAACAATCTCTGCTATTGCGTTGCCTCTGCGTTATTAACTGAGAGCTTTTTGATACTGTTATAAGAAAAACGTACCTTAAACATTTTATCGCGTCTGCCTTTTATATTAAAAAATGTGCCTATACACTTAAAAATATTAATTCAAGAGGCAGACGTTTTCGTTGCCACGTTTTAGAGGAATTTAATTTTTTCCAAAATTTTAGGATTTTATCATCAGGAAAATTGAGATCATTATAAAAGTTATGTCATAAGCAACGAAAGAAACAACCTCTGCCACTTAGTTATTGCCGCATTTAAAAATTGCAATATTATAAATATGTATGAAAAAAAAAATTGAGTACTTAATCATTTTATCGCGTCTGCCTCTCAGCTGACTAGTTCCTTTTCTTAGGAAAAACATAAAAATTAAGAAGGCAGACGATTCCAGCTCTGATTTTTTGGAAGCAGACGTTTTTTTTCACTTAAGGTGCATATTATTACAGATATATCTACATAAAACTAATACCAAGCAAATTTTGTTATCCAATCTATTTTTTCGGTCATTTATATTGCATTTTTGACTTTACATGGCAGTCCACGCCATAACTGACACCATTTTGCTTTAGAATGCCTGATTTCTGTGTCAGTTTTGTTTTCCCCCATATGTAGTTTTTTAAAATTTATTTTTCTTTATTTTTTCTCTGAAATGACGTTAATTGTAATTTATTACACAAGTCTACATAAAGATTTACAAATATAAGTTCAATTCGAAAAAAAGTATCAATATAATTCAAAGTGGACTTTAAAGTTAAAATGCTAGCTTTTCAAATATATATTTATATATTATATTGAAACGAGACCTACACATTTGCCACCTGCATTTTCAGCTTGAAATTCTGAAAGAAAATAAAATTATTTAAAAGATTTTTTTTTCGTATTAACAATTGATGTTATTAAAAATGGCAGTATGGACGTCTGCCTTTTATATTTTTGTTATTTATACTATGCCATTAACAGAATATATCAGAAGCAGACGCGATAAAATAATAATGTAGTTTTTTTTTCTTTTGCAATTTCAAAACTTGTTTTAAAAAAAGGCGGTGCTCTCTTCACTTAACTATTAGTTTTGCTAATTTGCATAAATGTGAATATTTTATATGCACTTCAAAAATTTGTTGACTTTGAAATATATATATACCTCAGAGCAAAATTTTCATAAAGGATATTTTAAAGTGCTAAGAGCAACGTATTCTCATGAGAAAAATGTATTAGGAAAAAATTCTGAACATTACTTAGCTAAAAATGAGAACTTGTTTATTTTTTGGTGCACAAGATATTGGGATTATAAATTTAAGCTATTGACACTTTAATCGATTTAAAATTTTTTATATTTCCTATCTAAATTTTATTTTAAATAGTTGGAGAACGATTTAATTTAGGTAGCTTGATTATAGAAAACATTTCGGAATTTTAAGTAAATCATTATTGATTGTTGTTTTTGTAATTGTTCTGACCTACATTAATCACTTTCAAAGACAACACAATCACATTATGCCCTCAGGCCAGTCAAAGAATTTGCCCAGTCGCAGCCGATCAATACTTTGTTTTGGCTTTAATAATAAACTACTGCCGCTTCTTCATTTTCTTCCCTCAAGGAGTTTTATTACTTTGATTAATTGTTATTTTTGCTATCGTTTTGTTGTACATTTCGGCTTCAGTTTTTTATCTGACTATTTTTTTCAGAATTTTTGTTCGATGTTTTACTTCCATTGTTACGCTAAGGATTAAAGTATCTTTGAACCTGTTTAGCCGTCGGAACATTTTTTCTCAATTATATGCGGTAGTTTTGCTTAAGCGGATAATTAAATTGTAAGCAACATTATTAATGAATTATTTTTGTATCATATGAATTGATTAGAATTTTTTTTTTTTTGATGGAATGTTGAAGTTCCTTATGTTTTGAGGTTTATAAAATACATTATTTTGTAAGTTTTTGTATGACTTGTCAACACATTTTCTTAGTATCAACATATACATTTTTTCAGTTAGCATTTTTTAAAATATATGTGCGTTACAATTCAAATCAAAAAGATTTGATGATATACCATAAGCAAATTCACCATAAGCCAAAACATAATTGCACTGCAATTTTTGATAGCTTATGGAAATTAAAAGAATGAATTTTTGAAGTATTTTTAATCTCTCCAAAAATATTATTGGTTCGAAAAATGTTAAAAATTAAATGATCTTTTAACTTTTTTCTCATATAAATAAAATATATTTAAATTTTGTTTGAAAGTTCTGGAAAAAAAAGGAAAAATAGTAAAAAATGTATAGCGTCCAAAGTGGGGGCTATGTGCTTATTTATTATTTCCGATTTTGAGCATAATGTTTTTTCTATTAAAAACAGATATAATTGAGATGGAATTTTATTTATGGTTGTTTTTTGTATTAAATCAAAATAAAGTCGTAAGTTTATCTCAATAGCTCATACTATAACCATAGGAAATATTAACTGAATAAAAGCATTTCATGTCATTACAAGCTTTTCGTAGCTTAAGAAATAAAAACTTTGAAACATTTTAGGAAAACAATGATTTGAAATGATTTATGGTATATCAGCAACTATTCAAATACTTATGTACTAAAAAAACAGAAAATCTCTTGTAATACTTGCTATATTTATTGTTATGAAAAATTCTATACTAAAACAAAAACATGATTACTGACCCAAATCAGCTTAACTCCCAAAGGTTTAAAAATTCGTCATAATAGTAAAATAAAACAACAACAACAACAAAAAAAAGGATGTAGCTAAACGAACAATTGAATATCTGTTTCTCAAACTCTGACACTTAAGAAGTCAAAATGAAAATGAAAATCCTCTACTGTCACAGTGACACCTTTTGCTGTCAACTTCTATTTTCGTAACAATAAATTTTTACTTTTTCATGCTTGCTGATGATGACTTGGTGTGCAGGATTTCTTCCCTTTTATTTTTCTTTTACACCAAACAACAGTTGAACGCACCCGCCCATTGATGCGTTGAATTAAACTGTCAATTTCAACAAATTACCAGATTTTTCTATTTATCTATTTATTGATCCGTTTTTTTTTTTCTGTCTAAACTTTTCAATCTAATTTGAAATTTTTTCCTTTTTTTTTTTTGTAACAACAAGTCTTGTCAAAAGTCATTAAGTGTATTAAAAATAAAGTAACAATAGGGAAAAAGGTTAAAATGTTATAGAATTAGCACCGATTGTTGAAAAAAGGGGCAGAAAAGCGTTGGATGATAAATTTTTAAATTAAATTAGGCCATTGCTTGCTTAAAGCTGGAACTGGTAGTTACTGACCTAAATGGAAAAGAAATATTGAGAAAGAAATGAAACAGAAAACTTTAACTTTTTTACACAAAATGTGTTGTAGGTTACAATTAATAAAAAAAGATTTAATTTTAATTCTAATCAATGTAAATGATTTTCCTACTCCTTAATAATTTAAGCTTAATGCAAAATTATAAGTGAAAATTTCAAAATTTTCAATTGAAACTTATAAAACATTTTTTTAACACAATTTGCATATTTTCTTTTATCTTTATAGCAATCCAGCAGCAGTCAAACACGTTTTTATCAACATATTTTTACAAAAAAAATGTATGTATTTATGCCGTTTTTATAAACTTTTAATTAATTTAATAAATAAAATATATATACATATATTTCATTTATATATACATATATTTCATTTACCATACAGCATTTTATGCTGATAATATTAAAATTTATGCGAATGGTATTTTTTTTTACTGAAAGACGTTTTTTCCATTAAAAAATTGCGCCATTAATGTCATTTAATAATATTTTGTTGACTTGTCACCAAATTATTATATGTTTATTTGAATATATTTTTTTATATATTATATATATATATATTTTTTCATTCCTGATTATAATTAAACTAACTTTTTAAATACGTCAAAATTCAAGCAAATCATTGGCATTTGACACTACTTTTTAATCCAGTGCATCGATGTCATAAAAGATAGCTAAAATAAATGTCAAAAGTTTTCATTTCGCACGTTTTATTTAGATATGCTCAAATTTAATTTTTTTAAATATTGCTTATTTTACAATTTTAATCAAAAAATTTAAAAATTCTGGAGCATTCATAACCATCGCAGTTGAGTATTATATTACAGTATTTTTTTTATGATATAAAAACAAAGAATTTGTGATAACCTTAACTTTTATCTTAGAAAATTTTATGCTTAAAATTTTGAAAAGTTTGAAGCTTTAATATCTTGTTTTACAAATGTCATGTTCAATATGTTTGTATGCATTTTTCAGATAACAAAAACATGTAACCACAATACAAACAAATAAGATAATTTTATCATTATCAATTAAAAACAAAGAATATAAACATTCAATGTCACTACCGGTAAAAGACAACAAACCGATTATATACTCACATACAAATAAAAATTATAACAATTACATGAAAATATACCACATAAAAAGTTACTCTTGATTCTACTGCCGTTATCTGCTTACACTGAAAAAATGTTACATCTTGGAAAAATATATCATAACATAGAAATTTCCAGCTCAAACTCCACGGCAACTTTGAGTGTTAAATATGTTCGAATGTCGTCCGGATTGAGCACAAAAACATAGGCCCCCCTATTACTCTGTAAAATTAAAGTAAACACAAAATAATGGTTATAGTCAAATAAGGCCGAGGTCCTTCTTAATAAACTTAGTTTTATTATGTAACATTAATTCTTGAACATTTGCACACAATTTAAAGTTTTTAGGGAATAAAATTCACCAATTTAAAATTTGCATTGTTCTACTTGAAAAGAAGAACAAACAAATAATGTTTCAATCTTTTGCAAAATATCATAGTGGTGGCGATATAACAACGCTAAAATAAAAGAACTTTAATGAAATCTACAAAAAAAATAAGGGAGAAGATGCTTGGAAACAATTTTGATTGTAGTAAGAGCAAAAATATCATGTTTAAAAAAAAAGGTAGACCACACCACAATAAGACCTTGAAAGACATCAAGGGTAGCAATTCTTTCGAAATATTTCTAGCAATTTCAAAATGATTCATTTAACTTTTTTTTAAAGATATTAGCCTTGTTTTTTTTTTGAAGTGATTACCCGCTAAAATTTTTTTTTGTATGAGAAATTAGTCGGCGATGAGTATCGCCAACTAAATGAACTGTCATTCTCATACAAAAAAAAAAAAATTTTTTAGCGAGTACCCGCGTCAAAAAAAACAAGGTTATTAATCAAAAGCTCATTAATAGCATTGTTCGAAAACTTTAAGTCAGGATCTGAGTTAGTTTCATTGAAATATTGTTCAGAAAATTATAATTATTTTATGACGAAAAATTGCACATTAGTAAATTTGAAAAAAAAAGATTAAAGTTTTGTTGTTTCATATAAATTGTATTGTGTTCTTTCTTCTATGCAAAACAAAAAAAAGGGCGATTAATTTTTGAAAAGTTTTAAATTAATTAAAGTACTCTTTCAAAATGATCTTTCGTTGTAATTTTCGGTTAATTAACCCATATTGAACCGGTACTAGATCCGCTTAAAATTTTTGAAAAATTTTTGGAGCGTTTAGTTATTTCAGTATTCTTACCCCAAAAGTAAAAAAAAAAAATTTTTTTTCCGCCCCTTTAAGAGCTACACCCTGTTCGAAAAATCGTACACTAGTCCATATCTGTAAAAAAATATTTGTACTAAACTTTTTAAGAAACATACGAGTAAATAATTAAAGTGAACAGTTTTTATTAATTTTTTTTATTTTTCAACTTATAAAATAAGGTAATTACCTTCATATTTTTACAAAACATGAGGTATATAGATATGAAAACATTTTGGATGGATGTAACTTTCATGCGTTGACAAGAGCGCTATCTAGACCAGCTACAAATAAAGCCCACCACCATTTTTTCCCTCGTATGGCCACGCGATAGTTTGACACGGCATTATCATGAAGGTTCACACCTTGCATATAGTGATTGTAGTGTGACAGTACTGACATTCGTCAAGAACATAATCCGTTGAACTTTTTGCCAACCTTTTTCCTGTCCGTATATTGGCACTATTTATACGATTGGCCCTAATTGTACCATTAGCGAAAAAATTTCTCTCGAAAAGGAGATGCATTAAATAATACGATGAAAAAAAATTTTCAAAGTAAACATCGTGATGGCTTGGATTTTTGCACCTAAGCCAATTTGTTTGTTGTATCCACCAGCACTTCCACAGTTTCCATAGTCACACTCTATAACAGGGACGTGAACCGGGTAAAAAATTTGGTCAGTTAGGTTCAGTTTGAACCGCTTTTCCACTTTTGGATTGGTTCGTCAAAACGGTTGTTTTTTCTCTTTGAACCGGAGTTTCGGTTCGCTTCAACGGTTTGGGAATTAAAAAAAAAACTATGCATATTTCTATTATATTTTTTCAGTAACAATCCGAAAGAATATAGAGATATATATGTACATATACTTTATGTCATACGCTATATGTACGTAGGTAAAAATTCTTATTTGATAAAAAATTAAATTTACAAACAGTTGAGATTGATGAGAAGAATATCTTCTAACAAGTCCTCGTTAATATTTTCCCGCAGGTCTCCGAGAATAAATTTTTGGTGAAAAATGCACTCTCTATCGAAACTTGGGTTGCTGAAACACCAAAAATAATTTGAGCTAGTTCAGATAATTTTTTGTCAATGTTGTTATTACAAAAGTTCAAAACATCAGCATTATTTGAAAGCCACTCAAACAATTTGATTTTATCTATTAATGATTTAGTTTTGAACTCTGTCTCATGCTTCCCTATTTCTTTCAAAATTTCATCAATTTCCATATTTAACAAAAGAAAAAATAAAAAAAGAGGGAAAATTTGACTTGGTTGGAATGAACCCTCAAACCTTTATAAAAAGTGGTTCGGTTTTTGGTTCGGATCAAACATTTGTGGAAAGTTTCGGTAGGTTAATGGTTCAGTTAATTAGTAAAAAGAAGCGGTTTTCCGGTTCAGGACCGGTTCGGTTCAAAACCGTTTCACGTCCTTCCTCCATAATATCTTCCAACTGCACCATTTTATTTTTATTCACCCACTTTGTACTATTTTTTAAAGAAAATATGTCACAAATATTTGATTGCAGGATGAAAACAACACCCAATTGTTAAGTGACGTTTGTGCAAAATAGCCCAGCGTACGATTTTTCGTACATTAAAACAGCTGATTGTCAAATTATTTTGTTACAGAAATAGACCAGCGTACGATTTTTCGTACATCAATTTTTCATTTTGATTAAATTAGCACAGATAAAAGATTTACAAAGGAATTTTTATTTATTGAATCATTTAGTCCTTTGTTTAGACAATTAGTGCTATAATGTGGAAAAAAAATAGGTACTTAATCTACTTTTTTTGATTTATAAAAACCACTCAAAAAATGGTATTTTTTAAGTCCTTAAAAAACATGATTAGATATAAAAACATTTAAAGAATGATTTTTTTTATTAATTTAAAATGACTGAAATTGATTTTGCATATGAAAAATACCATTGAAAGTTTTTCGTTATTGCATTATAAATTTTTAAAGTTGCTGTACGAAAAAACGTACAGAAGTTCAAAATGGGTTAATCAGCTATAAATACATATGTATATCTTAACAAAATAATTTTAAAATTTGATTTTTTGAGAAGTTCTTTTTTTTTTTTTTGTCAAAAATTTGTGTTGTCTTAAAGATGAAAGAATTTGGGAAAACAAATTTTTAAGCAAATGTAAATTTTTTTTTTAAATTTGGGTAAAAGTTTTAATTCTTTTCTGGTCATAGGTGATATCTACATATATTTTTCTAACTAAAACACAAATTTTTCTCTGTGGATGTTCTGTTTGTAATTTTTCTTTGAGGAAATACAAAATATCACTACATTGCACTAAATGGGCTGCACAGTACTACGCTTGCGCACGCGCCGTTGAACATTGTTCTTGTTACCAGACAGTAGAACAGAAAAAATATTAAGCTAAAGAACATAACAAAAATAAGCTATAAAAATAAGTAAATAAATAGAGATATAAACAAACGCAAAAATTGCTATGTATGAGGGAACAGTAGACAGACAGCAGTTAGACCGAACGAATAAAACAAAATTAACACCTGTATGTGTGCTCACGCAAACTTACCCACATACCGCATTCACGTAAACATTTCTATCAACAAACCATCAGTAGAATACCAAAAAAAAAAAAAAAAAATACATGTGGCAACAATCGCACATACTCTGTGTGTACGTTGAAAAACCACAATGCGATTCCGCGATAACGCGGTGATATCGCGTGCAGGCAGTTGCGAGTTTATTGGTACCATCCCAAACAACAGTCTGCCACATTTATTTGTCCATCTATTGACATGTTCAATCCAACTGAATGGACTGACGCACTGACTGACTGACTTATTGATTGATGTGACGCCATTACAAAGCGGTTAATTGAACATTGAAATGTTTTTAATAATGCATGCGTTTGGTTCTGTTTTCTAGAATTCCAGCAGAATTTTTATTGACATTTAGCTGTGCGTTAATTGAGCTGCAAAACAAAAATTTCTATTGAATGAAATAGAACTTAATGAAGTTTTGTGTACGTGAAAATAGTTGTAAAAGTATGTCGTACTTATTGAACTGTAATCCGATATATGGAAGAAATCGATACTGTTGCGTTTTGGCAACACTTTCTTATGATCAAGCGTCATAATTTTCAGATTATTTGGTATAGGCTTAACTTCCTACGATATATTAGATTGTAAGCAAAAAGAATTCGTATGTCAAAAAAAAACTAAAACTAAAACTCAACTATTTAAATATATCGAACCATTTCAAAATTATGCCAACGTAGAGTGTGCAAATTTACCTGGAATGGCTGTATAATGTAATGAAAACAATCGACTACACTTTATGCACGTATATAATAGCTTCTAACTCTATGACCCTGAGCCATAATACATTATTCATGCCATGCAATTTTTAGTTAAACTTATATAATATATACAATACGGATTTTAATATATTGAACAATATGCGAAAACAAAATTTTAAATATTCAACCATAACAACCCAAACCAACCAACCAACTACAAATCAAGGACATGAATTTATTGACATTTACATGAACAAACAAAAGCAAAGCCTAAAAAAAATACGGCAAAATATTGTGTGTTATTTCCCAAAATGATTTTAAAAAAGACTCAAAGAAAAAAATATGATTAATAAACTTAAAGTGCGAATAATATGGTGAAATCCGTTGAATTTATTTTTAACTTTATTTCGTTTGAAGTTCCGCTTTACTTCACATTGTCGCCTTTATTTACTGAAATTTTGAAATATTTAATACCCAAAAAAAAAAAAAAATGTTACTGAATTTAATATTGTTGTTAAGCGCTTTTAAGCTATGACAATTTTTGTTGTTTTTTTTTAATAAATTGAATAAGTGAGGTGCACTTGTGGATATAATAACCCAAATGGAGTTTGAGTCATAAGTGACCAAGTTAGCTGTTGCACGTAAGTGATTGATATTATGTAAGATAGCAATTATGTAGATAGCATTCTGGAAATTAGAGACATGAGATGTTGTAGCTTAATCTTTGCAGTAAATATAGTTTTTTATGCTTAAGTAGAGGAAAGCTTACGCCCTTTCAACAATACCAAGGAATTGCGAAATCCAATTTGAAAATTTAAATTGACTTTCAGCAAAATACCAAGACCCCAAAAACATAATGATCTATCCGTATAACTACATATAATAATAGTTATGTAATTAACAGATCGCAATACATATCGTTATATAGAAATATCAACACAAAAATAAATTTTCTGTATCAAAATATAATTTGCAATAAGCGGTTAGATTTTTAAAACTTTTAGCTTGTGGGTTTGGCGGCAATTTTGCCAATAAATGAATGTTACATTTCGTTTTTTGATCATTAAATCTAAATGCAGCGTTTATTGGGTCAGTAAAGAAAGGTTTAGGTTTCAAACCATTTATATCAATATTTTAATACTTATTGACGTATCAGTAATGTCTGATATCAGCAAACTTAGCTGAATTTTTTCATTAAAAAATTGTTCACGGCAGGGAAACTTCCCATTTACACTTTGCAAAAATATAATAAATTAAACCCTGTAAACAGAATTTAGTGGAAAGTGATTGGAAACTTTAACTTGCTAAATTGTATTTCCTACTGGGTTGGCGATTTGAAGCAAAGCATTTATTATTGTTTCACATTTTATATCACGTATTAAATATATGCCATATTTGTGTTTTTAGTGTCATACAATGTTTAGCAAGAATAACAAAAACAACATATTATAAAAACAAACATAGCAACATCATATACATTTGTAAGCTTATTGTTCAAAAATCATACTAATCAGCCAAATTGGTAAAAATAAACAAATTGACAATAAAAACAACAATAAAAGCTTCGTGCAAATATGGTATAAAAGTATTAGACTGAACCAATTTTGAAAAACAATATTTGGATTTTTTCGGACACACCCTAATCTTGTGTTTATGTCGAATTTATTTTTGATTTCTTATATAAAATGTATGCGGATTTTTAATTGGAATTTTTAATTGCCTCGATTGGATTTATTCATTAGATAATTTTGTGCCCCTTCGCATTTGAATAACATAGGATTTTGCCCCGAATATAACACAGTCTACAGATCAATTAATAGGGCAAAAGTTGGCTTGCACATGTTTTAATGTTGTTAGCTTATTTGCATAGATAAAGAAAAAAGGTCAGAGGCGTCATGCTCTGTAAGGGCAATTCAAGTCACAATTTCAAGAAATCATATGAATTTGAAGGCATATTTGGAAATTCAGTAAATTTGCGGCGTCTACCTCTCCACAACAAAATTGCAAACCTTACTGATTATAAATGATACCATTGTAGCTATATTTGATAAACCTTTTGAACTTATTGGAAAGTAAGTCACTCTAAAAAAAAAACATCTTATAAATAAAATATTATAAAATGCTGCTATTGTATGCTAATAAATTTACGACGGAGTTCATTTTGATCGAATCAACGTACAGTGAGAGTGGTTCAAATATTTTTCTTTTCACTGATTAATAAAGAAATATACAGACAAAGTAGGTCATTTCAACAATATCAATTTTTATATTAGAAAAAAGTGCAAAATATGAACTTATTATCTAGCAACAACATTCAAAGAAGATAATTAATGCAAAAAATGTTTAAAATATTATACATATACCATACATATGAACATTTATATATTAAGGTCATTAAACTTTTAAATTTAATTTTTTTTAAAGAGGCTTAATAGCTGCAGGTTATAATTTTAATATTTAATGGTGGCTAATTGAATTTTCGAGTTTACATATGAAAAACATGGTACATAATATTCCTCTATTCGTCTATGTTTCGTAAAAGAAAAATCTTAAATAAAAAAATTTTACGAGTAAACCTCAGATCAGCAAAAAATTTGTATGTCATTCAAAATCGAAACAGTCTAATATGCATACAAATCACAACGAAGTCAACTCCTGAACTTTGTATGCATAATTTTAGCTGTCACTGTACTAACAGTCACTTAGTGTGAAATTAATTTTTTTTTATTTCATTTTCATAGCATATTTAATGCCAAAGAGTTCAGCTGAGTTTAAATGTTTGTCATAAAATTGCACGCATTTATTTGTTATTAGTTCTTGTTGTTGTTGCGGCTGCTACTGTTGCTGTTGTTGTTGTTGTTATATTTGCTATCGTCTGTACAAATATTGACACAATGAATTATGCATTATTTATTTACGCTACTCTCGTTTTCGTTTTTTTCCTTTTAGCAAAATTGTCAACCTATCTCCTCCATTAGCGTGCAACTCATTCTTAGTTACAAGTGTTGGCTGCTACTGGTTTTCCATTCAATTGCACATAAATTGAATCAAATTGAATGCAATTGAATTGTGTCAAAGGTGTTCTGCATTGTCGTTATTAATTGTGCATTGAATTGGCTGAGAACGCATGAAATATTTGAAATGCTCCAAGTAACACAGTGATATGCTCAAAACGTACACAGCTGTAAGCAAATGCTAAAAGTTTTAATACCAGCAATTTTAAATTCTCATGAATTTACCTGATATTTCTGAGCATTGATTTGAGTACAAAATTTTTTTTCGTATTGTATTAAATTTATTTATAACAGAAAAGTAGAAAGCAATAGAAGTTTTTTTTACAGCTGTGTTCAGTTATTTACAGCTCTGTTAAATTGTTGAATCACAAACAATTTACGCTAAATTAATTAACTTTGTGTGATACATATTGCATGGATATTTCGCATTTAATTTTTGATACTCTTTTAATAAAATTAATGGAATGTCAAAGCAATTGCTTGTGTAACTAATAGCATAATAAATGGTAGCTTATAAATACTTTAGTAGCAAATCAGGAAGTGCTTTGGTGTTGAATACTTTGAGTCGTTGTATTTAGTTATATGAATGACAAAAATATCTAGCAATAGAATAAATGATTTTTTACTCTAACGCAATTAAAATAGGGTAGATCTAATTTTTTTTCTATGTAACATGATGTCAGGTTGACCAGGAAAAGATTGTATTTCAAAAGGAGTGCAACCGCTTAAAACAATTAAGACGTCTTATAACAAAACGAGATAACCAGTCTTTCCTTTCATCATTAAAAAATTATTTTAAAATATAAAAATCCTTTTTAGTTACATATTTGAAAATGTGCTAAATTTATTGAGGTAATTCAGAGAACTTAATTTTTATAAAAATTTTGCTTGCAATTTCATCATAGAAAATTTTCTTTTAAGAAAATATTTGATATTATGAGAGGCTTTTTTTTAAACACCCCAAAATTTGACACGTCTTTTACTCTTTTAGTTTCCAATATAATAAGATACAAAGAAATAATAAGAAAATGTAAAGTAAAATGAAGGCAAAATTTTCTCTGCAGCACCTTTCTGCTAAGAACTTGAGCTGTTTCAGTGAAATTTTTCTCATTTCAACGACATAGCGATTATTGTATATTGGGGAAAAATTTGCATGATGTTGTTTCAATAATTGCTATCATTTTTTAATAAAAAACAAAAAAAAAAGATATAAAAATTATAAAATTCTTTTGAAAAATATCAACCCAATTAACTCAACGATCACTCAGAAAATCAGCTATAAATGTTGCTAGAAGTATTATAAGCAATTTTCAGTTTCTTAGTTAAGACCTATAGCTTATAATATGGATCTTACAATCCTTATCAATTAACAATTTGGATATTTGCTTATCATTTGTACACAAGTATCTTAATACCCCGAAATGTTTCTTCAGAAACAGTAAAATTTAATTAAATAAATAGTCTACAATATCACACTGGAGACAAAACTTTAAAATGCCCTATCATTTTAATATTTTTCATATTATTTTTGTAGTGCCAACTAATTACATTAAAAAATTAAATCAAATATTGCACGTAACTAGGTTTCAACCTATTAAATTAACCCATTGACTTCATTAAAATTCGTTATTGGTTTTATTTTTCAATTGTTTATTATGAAGAGTCTGTTGACCATGAACTCTTTGCGTTATGGTGGCTGGTTGACGTTGAGTATAATCCCATTGATTTGGGGCCAAATAAACCAAACTAAACAAAAGAAAACTGCAGCACGTTTTATACAGAAATATGACAATTGACTTGGTTGACTTGACTGGCCAAACGTAATAAGATTTTCTTTCGTTACCACAATTGTTGTTCATGGGTACTATATACTCGTGCTTGTAATTTTCATTTTATTGCCGTCAATATATTAAAATTCATACGAACTCATGACTTCTAAATGTTTGTTCAGTATTTCTGTTTTTTTCATGCAGCTTATTTAATTTGAATTGAAATGAAATTGATTATATTACGTATGAACAAAGATGATGCCACAATTTTAATTTATATTTACGGTTGTAATATTTATGTATATTCGTTATATCTTTTGTGGCTTTTGTTATTGTATTAATTGTTGCATTAAACACGTTTTAAAACGTGTTACGATGAAGCTTTAAAAAAAACAATGATAATAAAAAGAAACAAAAAATATCGCTTGTGCTTGAGCGCAGAAAACAACATTTAAAGCATTCAATAATTTCACAATTTATGGTATGTATTTCTTATTCATCATTGTGAGGTTTTACTGTGGTAAGCTTATAAGCTAACTTGCGGATGTTTATAAACATTGCTAAGCTGAATTACTTTTGATATGGGAATATCTTTATTGTTAAAAATTTTAGCAAATCTATATTGAAATGAATTGGAGGAAGCATAGCAATAACGTTCAGCGTTACATTTTAAACCTTTATCGATTTATTAAATATTTTTCGGATTTTTTCACATATCTGAAATTTTTTCAAAATTGTACGACCGTTTCAATATATTTTTAGCCGTTGATTATTTTTTGACTTTCAACATTTCTCAACTATTTTCAACATTTTTTCGACCTCTTTAACAGTTCTTCAACTTTTCCAATGTTTTTCAGCATGTCTTCCAATATTTTTTGACATTCTTAATAATTTTTCGATTATGTTCATGCATTCTTATAAGTGTTGTACATGTTATCAATAAAACAAGTCCTGTTTTTTTTGGCTAAAACAACATAAGACACGAAAAGTTTTAAGATTTTAAGGCTCCAAGATATAAAAATCGATTTTGAGAAATTCAAGTTTAAAGTTTTCAAAATCAACACTGACGAGTTTTGAGCTAGCGCTATAACTAAATTTGAAGACTTGAGATTTTAACTGTATTCGTTGCTTCAATGCACCTATTTCAATTTTTTTTCTTTTCTATAAAATGTTTTTCTTATTTTGGCTATTTTCCTGTAATATTTAAGATCTGGTGATAATCACTTAAGTTTTTACTAGCGCGAAATATAAGGACTAAAAACATCTAAATGCAAATTTTTGGTGTTCAAATTAAGAGAGCTTATTTTTAGACTTACCGGTTTATTGCTATCCTGGAAACAAGAAAAAATATTTTTAGTTAAAGAAATTAAATTTTTCTTTAAAGAAATGTTCTGTTGTTAAATGGCTTGGCAAGAATAAACCAAAGCAAAACGCTACCGAAATATTTTAATTATAGGAATTTCCAGTTATTTTTAAGCTATTTTCTGTTTAGAGCTAAATTTTTCTGGGAAATATGTATTTCTTATAAATATAATCGATAGTCACCTTTAACATTCAGCATTTCAAAGTCATAAAAACCATGGAACAACCTATGTATTTTACATTTTTAATTTTGCGACGTTAACACTTGTACTTTTGTGTTGTGTGTATATTAGACTGTACGTTATTTCTCAAATTTATTCCATCGAGAAGCTAGGTATATTTTGCTTCGTTCAAAAAGTATTTTACGTTAAGACTTAACCAAAATAGACGTGACGAGACGGTAGCAATTGAACGAACGTTTGCACTCGTTTCGTCTGTTTTGACATTTAACCCAAAATGTTACGCTAGCCAACGAGTCGAAAAAGCTGTTATGACGAGTAGCAACGTATTGAAGTTCGGTTCTTACGGAACAACACGTCTCGTCAAAATGTTTCGTTCACTTTCGATCAATTACGTTGGTTCATTTTGGCTATCAACATTGGTTTACATACACTCGAACTTACTCGTTACGTCTCGTCTCGTCTATTTTGGTTTAGGCTTTAGTCGCAATCAACATTGTACAATAAAATTGTTTTGAACATGGTGCCTTATTCTTACCATTCTATAAAAGATTCAAAAATCAACTTATTGAACGCAAACATGAATAATTCATATTGTTCGCGAATACTGAACTAAAACACGATGTTAAAATATGTACGTCTTAGCTCAGTTTGGCATGTCACATGGCACTTAATTTTTTTTTGGAATATCCGAACAAAAAACAATACATTATTATTTTACTGAACTAACTGCTCAGTACTGTGCGTGCCAAAACCAGAAAAATTACACTCGACAACGAAAACTAATACTAGTCATGCCAGTTTCATCCGTAGCTTGTTGGAATCATCAGTGATCTTTGAGCCAATTTGTAAGAATTTTCAAGCCTGATATGTTTCACTTTTTGGTTAGATATGTTTAAAACCCACGTACCAAGTAAAAATTGGGAAGAAATCTTGCAACGAAGTGCCTGCAAGAAAAGTGTATTATCAAATGTGTTACAACAACAAAGCTGAGCGGCAGCGAAAAAATGTTTACTTTGCTTAGACTCACTTTTCGTTTGGGCTCTCGACAGATCTATGCAAAAAGTGAAGTATATTGGGCTTAGCAATTTTTACCAATCGACTTAAGAGTCACTGATGAGTCCACTACTAGCTTTAGCCCTTTCTAAATTTATTTTTATTCTTTCAAAAAAAGATTGTTTTAAAATTTCAACTATCTTATAAATTTTTAAAAAAATATTCAATGCACTTAAAAAACATGCGTTGAAAATAACAGACAGTCTAAAAGTAAATGTGAGAGTCAAAATGCCAACAATTTACCAAAATGGCAAAATAATTAACAAGTTACCTGTTGTGCGGCAAAGTAACTCGATGCACAGGCCTAAGAAATTTCAGGATTAAGATGTTTCTATTTAAATGCCTTCATGGGTTATTCAAAAAGCGAGCAGCTGTTTAGCGGCTTAGAAATTGATGCGGTACAATAGAATGTCATAAAAATATTAAGTCTAAATTGAGCTCTTTTGACCTGCTGCCTAAGCTGAAGAAAAAGTGCGCTCAATAAAATCTGAAAAGCTATTAAATTTAGATGTATAATAAAGATTTCTGGCAACATAAACGCATAGCAATAATATACTTGATAAGGACTGGCAATTGACAAATGTGTTACAAACTTATTTTAAGTCAACGTCGCCGTTTAACCTTATAATGAAAATATAACTGACCTACAGCAGCGTGTCTAAGCAAAGAAAATAGCAGATATTATTTGCAAGCAATGTCAGGAGCATAAAGATAAATTTTAATCTTTGAAAATATTTTGCAGGTAGGTAGGTAGTAACTGCAAATAGAGGATACAGCATAAAAATCACACTAAATAGGGTATGGTGCGTGGCTGCTGGTGAAAAAAAAAATGCTTCATAATACCAATGCATTATCTGCAGCAAGCAATATCTATATACGAGCTCTTTCTAACAGCAAACACATGAGATTTTTATTTTTATTCTGACAAACCTGTCAGATTTGGCGGCAAATGGTCCGTTGTTGTTTTTGTGTTGTTTCTCCAAAGCACGTTGTCTGCAAGTGCTCGTATGTTTTCAACTTAAGAACTCAATGATTTTTATGTTGTTACTTGAAAAATGGTTCAGATATTTTTGGTAAATTTTTGTTTCTTTCTCTCTTCTTTTCGTTGTTGTTTTGATGCCTACATGATTCATGTTTTATCTATACGCGTGTTTCTGCCACTGCCGCTTTCATTGCGTAAGTTTATCTTTTTTGATGTTGTCTGAGTTCGCTGTTGTCTATGCGTTTTGCATTGAGTGTTGAGTTTGAGAATTTCCCTAAATATTTTTATATTGTAGTATTTTAGTTTATCGTATTGTAAGAATTTCCTCAGTCTGTTTTCAGATTTCATAAATTCAAGTTGTTCAACGGAGTCATCTTTCGTGGTGTATCACGTAAAGTTTATGTAAATTTTCGAAAAAAAAACATTAATTTTGAAAAATTGTTCGTCGAAAAAGTGACAAGTTTTTGTACTTAAGTAAAATTATTTGAAAAGCTATCAAGTGTTATTTTTATATTGCAAAGAGAAAAACAACGTTTCCTGTCGTTTGTGAAAAATTTCTATTTGAAATTAGGCCATAAATATAAGTTCAAAGTTGTGTTGCTGTATTTTGTTTTCGCAGAAAAGTGCGGTATTATTTTTACTTTTTGTGAACAAAAAACTAAAGACAAAAAAATTTATTTGAAAAGGTAAGAAACACAGTATTTTTTCTATCTTTTTTTCAAAGTAAAATATTTTAGTAATGAAACATCGCATTTATGTCATGTCATCAAAAAAGTTAAATAGTAAAGAAAAATAAAATGGTCTAATAAAAGCCGAAAATATCTAATGATATGAATAACATCGAATAAGTCGATTCATTTCAAAAACATCGGAAATATCAATAAAATTCTGAAGTCACAAAAGTCAATAAGAGCAGGAACGTATCGTATATATTTTGAAAAACTACGCAAGAGATATAAAATGTGAGAATGTATCAAACAATTATCGAATAGTAATAACGAAAGTAATCGAAATGTGCAAAATTATTGAAAAACATCCTGTACATCGATAAATGTGGAAAAACTTTCCAAACGCTTAAAGATTTGAAAAATGTCTATTTAGCAAAAAAAAAAATAATATTTCTCGTAGACTACGCAAAATATTTCTATTGAGTGTAACACCATCTGTGTGTCAAATTTTGACCTTTTTAAGCTAAAGAGATTTTGAACTAAATCTAAGGATATTAACACAAGATTTATTGTTTTGTACTCAGCAACTTGCGTACAAATTTCGGAAGTTTATATCCAAAATTTTTCTCCAAAAGCGATGATTTTTAGAAAAGACAGTTGCGAAAAACTTTTTTTCAAGCGAACTTATGGAGAGTAAGACTTTTTACATGATTTTTTGTTAAAGATATTAAAATAAAACAATATTATGTGGTTTTCTTTAAAATTATCTCGGAAAGATTTTTGTATTGAATAGGTTGTGTTTTGATTTATTTTACTTACTTCATTAAGTAGCTCAGTCGGATTAATATGATACATTGCGCTCTCTTATCATATTTATTTTGATTTTTTTTGTTTAAAATTGACATTTAATACGATATTTCAATTTTATTTTTTCAATTTGCTTTGGTAATTTTTTTTTGTAATATTAAAATTAGCATTTTCAATACGTTTCTTTTTTTCAGAAATGCTAAGCTTGGAAATAATGCAATACCCTTAGTTTTTCAATATCTAAATATGTGTTTTGCTCATTATCATTAGCCTCTAAACAAACTTGACCTCAGTTGACTTACTTTTTATCAGTTCTTCTATATTTTTTCTATTTCAATTCTCGCATAAGACCTCAGCCACAAAAATCAGCGTTGTCTGGAACTAAATGAAGTTGCATAAAGCTTAATAATCAAATGAGCCTGGGAGAATATTAATGTGCTATTTCATGGAGTGATGTCACCTATCACTATCTTAAAAATTTTTGTTTTTAAAATGTTTATGAACTTGTTTTAAATTCCAATTACATTTTCAGCATATGTACACAACGTGACCACTTAAAAATAAACTCAAAAAAAAAAAAGCACTCAATAGGATGCAACCATTTTTCACACCTCACAACCGCCTTAGCTAAGTGCACCAACTGCGTAAATTTTGCGCAATCTGTATAGTTTTTAAAATGCATTTCAATTGAAAACAAGAAAAAAAAACCACATGCTTCATGAAAAAAAAAAAACTACAAATCGAAGTCCGGTACAAGTAAATAAACAAAAAGCACTTAATGTAAAACAAAGGAAAAACTGAATTTAAACCAAAAACGCATTCAATAAACAAAAAACCAAAAACTCAAATTGCAAACGTGTGAAAAATTCACACAGAAATCAATTTTTCCTCACTGTATGGCAGTTTTTTTTTCATTACCCAAAATGAAAACGCTTAAAATGTGCACTTTAAAAACATTTAATCAAATTACAAATCAAAATAAACTCTTAATGTTTCACACCTCATTAGGGGGTCGGTTTTTTTTTAATAAAATTAATTATAAGCTACAAAACTCAATTGCAACATTATTAAAGTGCTACTTCTTAGTGAAAAAAAAGGTATGGCATTCAAAATAAAAACTATAAAAACTTTATAAAATCCGATCCGTTTGAGAAAGAGCTAAAAAATAAAACCAAAACAAAAACAAAGACGCGTGCCGAATTTATAAACAAAACATTTAATTTTTGTTTTGGTGCGCATATCTGATATCTTGAATCGGAGTATCCAAAGTATCAGCAATTTCATTGAGTAAATGAAACGATTTGGCTTTTTTTGTGTTGTTGTTGTTTGCGTTTTACTTGATCAAAAGTTTAATAAACACGAAACGGTGGCAAGAAAGAAAAAAAATTAAGTACACATTTTTATTTGGTGTTTAATTTTTAAGTGCTGATGGAGCTTCTTTCATTTGGTGTTAAGGGAAAAAACAAATACATTTGAGATAGAAGTTTATATTCTTTTAATGTTTTTTTTTTCTTTCCTAAAAACATTGCTGACCACCACATGTAGTATGACTTGCACAACCACAATTTTATTACGACTACTAATACTAAGGTATACAAGGAATTTTTTTAATAGCTATTTAAGAAATATATTTTCTTTTTTTAAAAAAAAAACTTTTTCTACTTGTTGGAACGTGTTCGTATTTTTAACATGCTATATTTCATTAAACTCTTTCAGAAGTCAAATCAAATGTTTTACGTATTCAACTGCTTGGCGTATAATTTATACGAAAATTTAGCAAATCAACTGATCATTTGAAGCTTTAATCTAAAGTTCAAATTGATAGTTCAAGTAAACAACAACAATTATTTATTTTAAAAACAAGATGTTAAATCATTTCTGCCATGCTAAATTATACACCTAACAGATTTTGAATATTTCCGATGTGCAGAGATTTTCAAAAATTACACCCAAAAAAGAATTCAAGATGGTAATAAAATTTAACGCATTATCAAATTATTTCTGATTTCTGATTTTGAATTCATAAAGTACATGGATATCGGTCATTCTTTTCATTTTTTCAAACGAAATATGTATCTCAAAATTATAGTAGAAAGGATAAAAAAATCATTTAATCATATTTGTTAAGAATAAAATCTTCCGAGCGTCATCAGTAAAAAAATCGTAGTTTCCAAAAATATGGCGGGAATTTTGATATGAAAGCACATGCATTCTTAGGATTGATTGAGAAATAACATATAAAAAAATCAAAACAAAAAAAAATATGTTAAGTATATTGAAAATATTTTGAGAAAAATTTTTTTAATTAAAAATATTAGTTTTTTAAGAAAATTATTGAAATTTTTTTAATTTTTTTTATAAAGTTATAGCCATTTTTGAACAAAAAAAAAAATTTTAAAAAACATTTTTTCGGCATTTAACTTCAAATAATAAAAAACGAAATATTTTTTTCGAAATTCGGGCCTTATCAGTCTATTAACATTTTAGTAAGCTTTTATTTAAAAGAAAAATTGTTCATTTCCGACATGATTTGCGCTCTCTAGCGATTTTTGAACCAAAACTCGATTCGGGACTACTGTCCAGCGGCACTCAATATTTTCAGGGGTGCGCTTAAGAATTCATTTATTTGGGATAGTCCGTATTTGCGTACCACTCTGAAAAAAAAAGTTTTTAAAGGAAATTT
Organism: Tricholauxania praeusta; assembly: GCA_949775025.1. Classification (NCBI taxonomy): domain Eukaryota; kingdom Metazoa; phylum Arthropoda; class Insecta; order Diptera; family Lauxaniidae; genus Tricholauxania; species Tricholauxania praeusta. Next base: position 151,962,821 of record OX459028.1, read on the forward strand.
GACAAGGAATCTAGTGGTTTTTTTTTAATTTCATATCGAGTGGCCATCACCTTATTAACTAACTTTAAACCATTGATTTGTCATAAAATATTTTAATTTATCATTTTATGCCATAGCTAAAAATTTTGTAAAAAAGCTTGTCTTCTTAGCTTTAAAACGATATAAAAAAATAATTTTTCCCTTAAAATTTATCGGAGATATGACAATTTTAACCTGACCATATAACATCATAAAACGTAAAACCTTCGATCTTCACAGCTCGGTATCTTTCAATATCTTCGATAACAAATTAATTCCCACCACACGCGTCCTCTAATATAACTCAAAGAATACGTAAAAAAAATTTCGAGCGATTTAAAGGCATGGCGGTCAGAAACTGTTCGGATTGTAAAAGAACGTCTCATATGTAAAAACAAAAAAAAAAGCAATTTACTTAATAAAAGTATATATAAAAGTATATAATATAAAAAAACTTTTTGGAATCATTGTCATTTGCGAATCACTGTCCTACTGAACAGTATGTTCTTATAATGTCTTTATTAATTTTCATTAAATTTAGACCATTTTGTATATTAAGTTTTTACCGTTAATGCAAAAAGTAAAATAGATGTTTGGAAATTCTGAAGCGTCGGATACTGATAATACCACATTCCAGCGGTTGAAACTAGCAGCTAGTTGCCCATTTTAGTGTTTTATGCATATTTTGCAATTGCATATTTTTGTGTTTTTTTTTGCACTGAACAAGAAACTCAGTAAAACAATATACATAGTGTTTTTTTAAGTGTATGGGATTTACTACTAAAATACAAAAACAAAATTGCAAAAAATTATTAAAACATTAATAGAGTGGCGTCATCGTCGAAACGAATAACTTGTCAGTTTGGTTCATTTAGCGTACAAATCATTATCTTAAAAAATAAAAACTGATAGTGAGCTTATGAGGCAATGAAGCCAAAGAATTTATGTCATATATGATAGTTTATTGTTTGCGAAACCTAAAAAGCTTATGAAAAGTCTTACAAAAACAATGCAAACTTACTTCACATATTCCAAATGCATTAATAGAAAAAAATTTGCAGCGGTTTAAAGAAAAAATTTTAATTAAAAAATTTTTTTATCAGTTAATTACAAAAATGGCAAATAGACACATTAATTCATCATATGCGAGTACACACATGTGTTTTGTATCTTTTTTTCCCTCAAATGATGCTTAACCTTCAATTACGAATACGCTGTGAAGATCGTTTGTTTAAATTGATTTTATTTTTTTTTATTTTTTTATCCTTTAACAGTAAAAACTCTTTGTGCTACATAATTTATTTAATTGAACACTACACAACTGAACTTAAAAAAAAATCCACAATTATTTTGTTTTCTATTGAATAGCAGCATCTTATATTCCGTTGTAAGTCGAATTTTTTTTTTTTTGGAAAATTTTGCCTTGACCCGATTTTATAGAGTAAGTACAAGATGTTTTAAAATTGCTTTAAAACATAATGAATTTATTAAAACAAAGTTGACTTGAGCGAAAGTTTGAAAAAAAAAAATTTATGTTGACAATCCATTTAGGGCTGTGGGTTTTTTTTTAATTTAAAATGCAACTTAGTGATATTCAATTAGAAATTTTATTTCCAATTTTTTATTCAATTCAGGCATTGTTTCGTTTGAAATATAGATGTGTTTTTTTTTAATAAAGGAATATTTTGTAGTTTACTATAAGCACATATCACCCACTTCACATCATGAAGAAAGTTGGCACAACACAACATTTCCGATTCACGTGGTATATGATATATTAGTTTTCCTGAATAAAAAAAAAAACACTTTTTAACAATCTCTGTTTTTAGATTGGACTGTAGAACTTAATTTTCATTATTTCAAAATAACATAGCTCAGATATTTTTAAGCTGAGTGCCAAGTATAGGAACAAAGGAATTCAACCAAATTTCAGACAAATACTAAAAATTGTACGGAAAAGCACAAGAAAAAAGCAATCATATTTTGTTTTTGTCAAGACGAAATGGAACCTTCCATTAGGGTAATATCTTAAGATCGCCATGTTTTAAGGCGTAAAGAATATTCGAAGATACGCCCTGTGGTAAGCCGCTTTAAACAGTAGTAAAATTCAACTTTTTATTAAGTTGCAAAGAGTGCGTGAATTCAATGCAACATCGAAAAACAAACTGAACTCGATCGGAACGCTTGTGGTTACCAGATTTTATTACAAATGTTATTTTGATAAAAAAATTTCACTAATATTAGTAGTTATTATATCACAAGTAATTATGAAAAGTCAATTGAGCCCCTTTATATTACTGCATAATTAGTAGCAAATGTTTTTTTCCTCACTGATAATTTCTAGTGGATTCCAACTTTTCAAATGAAAAAATTTAGACATAGGTCAAACCTTTTTCCCAATTAAAAAAAATCTTTTTTTTACAGCAATGGAAACGTATTGATTTCTTCAAAAAGTGACATGTAATTTTGGGAACATAATTATTAGATTTCTGCATTTTATAAAGACCTAAAGTATTGTTGATTTTTTATTAAAGCTCCCAAGCTTTTCCTAAATTTTTTTATTTAAAAGTTTGCATTGTTAACTCCCGGATGTCAGTATGTTGTTAATTTTTTCTTTGTCATGAAAACAAAAAAAAAAAAAAAACATTTTATGTGGTACCATTTGTAAAATAAAAATTTGCAAATGTCTTTTAATCCATTAATTTTTCCTAACCAAGCCATTGTTACTTTGTGCGCTGAACCTCGTTTTCAATTAATAAAACAGCAGTGCCCGTATGTGTAATAAAATCATTTAACATTTTTTAGATATTGTGAGTTGTGTTTGGTGTTACATATGGGGCATTCCATGACAAATCGGACAAAATTTTGCTTTAGCATCTCCGAGTTTTGGAACATTTTCTTTCTATAAGTACTAGTTGAAGCTAGCCCTCGATCTTTTCTTTTTTTTTGTGAAATGCTTTTTACTATGCGAGTAATCTGATTAATTGAATTTTTTTTTGTTGCGACAATTTCGCTTGTAAACATGATTTTTAAACGACCCCAAACCGATGATGCTATGATATTTTCAATTTCAAAAATAAATCGTCATTTGTACTGATCGATTTTTTTAAAAAATTTTTGTAAAAACTGTTATTAATTTAACAAATTTTAAAACTTGTCTGATGATGTGCCTATGATACTTGGGTCTTCTATTTCGAATTTTCAATGCTAATGTTTATTTTGACTCACAATTTTCCTAAGGAAAATAATTGTGAAAATTCGAAAAAATTGATCACACCATTTTCGCATTATCAGGAATTCAACTAATTAGTAACAGTTTTTTATAAAAAGTTTTGAAAAAAAAAGATCGGATGTACATTGTCAAGAATGATGATTTTTTTTGAAACTTGAAATTCTCATGGTAATACCGTATCCAAGTTATTAACTAAAGTAAAGAAAAAATGTATAAAAAAAATTATGTGTTTCATAGCAAAATGGCATCCGATTCGACGTGGAATGCCCCATACATACATGCATACTTTTTTTGTTGTAATGCGGTACTTTTTAAATGGTAAATTCTGAAAACCCGTTGTTAAATTAGCTCAGGTGTTTGCTGCGGCATTTTTAAGTTTTTTTTTTGCATGAAATTTTTCTTTTCTTTTTTACTGTGGCTTAATTAATGGTGAAATATAGCCCACAAAAATTTGTGACAGTAAAAAAGAATTTCTGTTCTCTACAGTGACATTTTTGCAGCCAGCACAAATACAAATAGGTTAATTCCTATATATCTATTAATTCTATTATATTCTACATTTATCCACATATCAGTTTTTTATCGAAATCAACTCTTTAAATGCTTGTGGTAGCGCTTTTGCCTTTGGTATTTCGAAATTGCGCATAATTGAGGAAACCCACATAATTATGAGTTCATGTGAATGCGTTTTTTAAAGCATGGTTTTTTTAGGTTTTTCATATCCTCTCATTAGCTTATCTACATACCTTGGTGACAATTATAAATGGTAGGTATCATTAAGGTGGATCTTAAAAATAATGAAAGTTGATACTGTTATGTAAGTCTCATATAAATTTGTATATTTGTATCTATTTCATTCCATATGATTTTAATATGATCCACCTTAATGTCGTACTGAATATCGATGATAGTTTTAATTTATGGCATTACCATGTTATTTGATGTGCTACGTGTCACAATTGCTTTGCTGTTGGTAGATTTTTTTTTGTCAGTTCTGTTTGTTTTGGTACAACCATCGTGTCGTGCATTGACCGATAATAATGACATTTAAATTAAATAATGAGCGCGTAATAATAACAAAATCAATTTTGGACATGGCGTTCGGTTGGTTGGTCTTTCATGCTTCCAGTTGCTTTAATTTTGTTTTTATCTGCATTTTAGGTAAATTATTAAAGTCTATATAATAACATACGAGACATTATGGTTGGATCAATAGCGGTATCTGAATAATAATTTGAAAAAAACTACTTTTAAGGGTAGAATTATTGATATTTTTTTTTTCAACTTATCTTATCAGTTGATGAACTTGAAAATTTTCAAAATAGCTTAATGAAAGCGAAGAGTTAAAGTCGATGCCAAAGCGGATTTTAATTCAATCTCTATTTTTGACAGCATTTATTAGGATCGTATACCATAATCTCAAATATTTTGTTAATAATTTATGTAAGCTGAACTCATTCAAAAGTATAATATGTTTCTTTTCCGAAGTCTTTTCACCATGTCCTCAACATAAGTTTAAGTTTTTTAACTCACAATGTCTTATCAATCTTAAGATATTCCCTAAAGCTTTTTTATGAGTTGTTCAAAAAATTAGCTTAAAAGTGGTCAACATTTTAAATTTATGTAGAGCCTCACTTAAAAAAATGTTACTAGATTAAAGTTGAGACTCTTACGTAAAAATACTTATATTTGTTGTTTACAATTGTAAAAATTTTATTTGGATGAATAAATGAAGTTATGATATCAGTGCTAGTAAAAATTTAAATTAATCATCATATGCAAAACATCTAATTAAATATTATTCATAAGCTGTATAATATTTAATTACACCCTAAGGCATATAAACAAAAATTTTTGATTTCTGTTTGCATTTGACTTCATTTAACCTTTGCCTAATAATTATAAGTATGCAATGATTTTTACCTTACTTAACGACTATGTTAAATGTATGCAAAAAAATAGTTTTTTCTTCTTATATTTTCCTTGTTTTGTTTTTGTTCTGTTTGTTCCTGACTTGAACTGCTTTCACGGTTGCATTAAATTTGACAACTTAATTCCATAATTCTTTAACAACTAAAAGTATGCAATGAAATTTTTGTTTTTTTTCATACATTTTGTTTTCTTTGTTCTTTTATCGTTTTTCTGTCACTATACATAAGTTTTCTGAGACCGAGCTCTATTTTATATGCTATAGAAATATAAAAAAACAATAAAAGTTGAAATAACTTCAAATAAATTTTTAAAATTATGTGAATAAATTTAAAAACCCTGCAGCAAAATATCTCTCAAAATTAGTAGTGTTGTATACAGCCTTTACAAGTTCTAGGGCATATATCAGTTTTTGAAAATTAAAGTCTGTCCTATGAGTACCCTAAGGCAGCCAAAAATAATCGTTGACATTTTTTGATTCTCTGACTTGGTCTCTTCTCCTCAAGACTGTATTTGTTTATTCTGTACTAAATTAATCTCTGTGCTCGATTTTGGTCTGGCTTTTATATGGAGCTGGTTAATGCAGCAAATTGTCAAATCAAGTCAATAGAATACTCTAGAGAAGTCAACGAACAGGCACAAAATTTTATTATGAAATTGTCAATTGATTTGCTGCAAGTTGCTTGTTTTCATTTTTTTTAATTATTCTGCTATAGTTAACTCTGCTCTGTTCTACTATGATTTCTGTTCAACGACAAAACTTTGAATTCTACGCAAATTTCTAACTCTTTCTGAATATATTGTCGAACAGAATTAAACAATTTTGTAAAAAACCGTTTCATTTAGTTAAATCAGAAAGAGCGCATTACGCACAAAGTTATTGTCATTTGTAATTAGTACGAATATAGTTAGTTCAAAGAATCATTTTTTATGAGAGTAATTTTAGAATGATAGCCCCATGCTACTGATTATGTGTAAAATGAGGAGAATAACTATATGGTATAAGATATAATTTTACCTAACGTCTTAATTTATTTTCAGGCAAAAAATTCTGAAAAATATTTAACTTCAATAAGTGATATAATCTGTATAGCCCTAAATTTAATATTTAATGCAAAAATAATTACGTGCGAAATTTTTTTAAAAAAAATAAAACAAAAAATTCAGCAGTCTGCCAGCCGACTGAAATTTTTGTTATATTTTATTGCCAGTGTTGTAACTTTTTTTATCATTACAAGAAATTCCATGTCATTGTTTTTTGTTATTATTGTAGCTGATGTTCACTTCATTAAATAATTGAAAAAACAGAAAAATTCAATATTACAGCTGTTTTTTTTTTTTTTTTTTGGTTTTGCATTTTGTGTTATGATGTTGTTGACGTTGATGTTGCTGAAAATGTCGAGAATGTGCACACCATACGTTGTTGATATTTTTAATTTATTTATTGTTCCATTGTATTGTTATAATTTTAACATCATTATTTCACAAGTAGTTGTTTGTTTATTACATGAAAAAGTAATTACAGCAACAGAAACAATAGTGCCAACAACATAAAGACAATAAGTTCACAATACAACATTTTTGTTACATTAACAACAATATGGAACTACATTGTTACATTGTGTCGTCTGTCCATCTATCTGTTTGTTGGTTTATCTACTTGACTATCTGTACTGAACAGTCGCACTTGTCAATAATACCCAATAATACCCACTTAAATAGTCATTGGTTTAATAAAATAAACATGTGCGTAGGTAGGTACTCATGTGTTACAGATGTACAAAACTGTGTTATCTTTAAAGTTCTTGGAATTCTTTCTATTGTATTATGGTATTGAAATAAGGGTACATATATAAAGACAAAACTAATGTCGAAGAGCACTTGATGCACCCTCAATGTTATACACAAAAATAAAGAAACATCTTAATAATGCCTTAAAAATCCAAATATAACCCCAATTGAATGCAGTGATGTTAAAAAAAAAAAATTTAACTTGGCAGAAAGTTAACACAACACTGTGAGATTTTTGTTTCTTCTTCAGTAAGGTGAATTTTTTAATCCGATTATTTTTCGAAAAACAAAAATTTTCAATCAATCAAAATTATCCTCTGATTTCAGTTACTAATTAAGTATTTGCAAATTGTTAATTTTTTTAAAGTTGACCAGAAAATTCTTCATAAATTGTGTCACTCAGAGTCAGCAGCTTGCACCCGAGTTTTATAGTCTTACTAAAAAAGTTGTCAATGCGTTAATGTATTTACTATTGAAATTCTGCTACGATAGCTTTGTACCCAAACTTTGATAAAAAAAATAGCACTCCATATTACGCTGTCAATTTTAATACATCTCCCAACGATATAAAATGCAATTTTTTTTTTTAAAATTGTGAGAAAAAACGCAGAAATCAAATTTGGTTTGTTATCATTGACAGCATACGTGCCAGCAAAAAAGTGCCAACAGCATTTTTCAATTTTTGTGATTTCTATCGCAAACCACATGAAATTTCCATGAAATGCCCATGTTACCAGTGTGCCTTTATGCAGCCACATAAAAACTTAATTAAAAATTCGCCAAAATAAAAGTTGAAAAAAATTTCGGATTAAAAATTTCAGCTTTTAGAATGAAAAAAAAAAATTTATGCTTTAGTGTTGTTTATCTATGCAAGTTACCGGTTTCTTTCAAAGAATCAAGATTTCCTGTTTTTAACCCTATGCGGGTAGCATTGTCAAAAATCTTCCTATAATGTTTACAAAAAACAAATAGTATTTTTAGGGATCGATGTATCATATATTAGAATATATTAAACATTTTATGAAACGAAAAATTCTACAAACATTTCTATATTTTATATGAGTGAAAAATCGTACCGTCTCAATAACATTAAGCGCTGTTTCGAAAAATTTTTTTTGGAACTTGGCTTAATTAAATAAAACAAAATTTGTGGAGATGTTACGAATTTCTATAAATCTGTGACTTAAAAAAAATAATTATTGGATTTCGAAACTGCTAACGGTACAATTGTAACTAACTATATAAGTTTAAGAACACTGTATTTTAAAAAAAAATGTTATTACAAGTCTTCTTTGCATTACCAATATTATCTATTACAATGATCCTTGCAAAAACTAATAAGCAGGATTTGTTATGTTGACTTGAAATTCCTAATAAATATCATACGAAGTTCTAAGCTGAAACTTTTAAAATTCATTATGGTGTTTAAGTAGCAATTCAATGAATTCAGTCTGTCATTGTTATATCTGTTCGAAACGTGATGGTATTTATGAATAGATAATATCTAGCAAGTAATTCCCAAGAAAATAGAAAAGTTTTAATAGGACAATTTTATAGAAAAATAGAAACTTTTTTTGTTATTGTACAAATTTATGTATCAAATAAGATATGGAGACAATAGCCGTTTTTCGCTTTTAAATAGTTGAGACTCTTATCCATGCCGATAATGCGTTGACTTCTTATGAATGATGATATCACAGGCACTCAAATATTAAGCCCAGAGATATCATTCGATATATTTTTGTATTATGCTTGTATGGTATTTTGTGTTAATAAATATTTCAAATATTCTAACTCAAAACTAAGCATAAGCAAGACCAGTCTTGGGTCTAAAAGTTTAGGAAATCAGCTGACATTCGAATTTTCAGAGACTTTTGTTAAATTACGAGCAATAGTGTGGAAACTAAAGTGTCAGATTGGTTTCTAATTATCACCACACAAAAGCCATTTAAGCATGTAAAAATTCTAAGATCAATACGTGCATGTGCTTGAAAACAGACACATTTCAAGGTTCATGAACATATGATTGAATTCATCAAATAGTATTTTTTTAATTGCCATTCGGACATGTCATGATGCCAATGCATTCTTACTACTATTAAATTGAAAACTTGACAGCTGAGGGTGTTTGACATGGTTACTTTAATTTTAAAAATTTTATACAACAATATGTGCTCTTGTTAAAAAAGTTAATTTTTATTAAACTTTTATTTTCATCTCACACTTCAACAGTTGTTTATGAAACCAATTTTTTAAAGTGCTGAAGTGTGTTCAATTTAAATCAATCCTCGTTCATATAAGTCAAATAGATATTGGAATTTTTAAGTACTCAAATTGTAATACATGAAATGAAAAGCTTTAATTTAATTAAAAAGGAATGTATAATATTTTATAAGGGTTTATTTCAATCTATTAACTTTTTTCCACACAAGTTAGTTGGACTTACATCAACTGATCAAACATCAACTGATTTACATCAACTGGTCAAGTTATGCATAGTCTATAAAAACTGACATAAAATTGTCAAGTCACAATAAAAAAAAAATTACATTAAGTTGCTCTTTCAATTATGAACAGAGATTGAATTTGTTTCGGTTGTTGTCAAAGCTTTTTAAAGTCGTAGATTTAAGTAAAGATCAAAAAAAAACTTTTAAAATTATAAAAAATACGCAGTTTATTTAAACAGGTTTCTTTTTTATTATACAAATAATAAATTTATAATAAAATGTTTTCTCTAAATATTATTTTTAACAAAATTTTTTTTATTATATTTTCAGTCCATAACAGGAGCTGTACTACCAACACGATTTCAATGCAACAAAGCAATACAAATCACCTGCAACTTTAGCAACTAATCATATCAACCCTACATCATATGTGTAAACCTGCCAAAATGCATTGTGTACTCCTGCAACAAATGCTGCTAGCACTAGTGCTGACATTAAGCAACCCATTTGCAAACTCACCCACCCTACTTATAACGGCGCTGCCAATTACCTCAAAGCCAATCGAGAGTACAGTCGAAAATTTGGCGTGGCAGGCGTGGATTATGTTACCGCCACAACAACAAAATCTAGAAAAATCACGCAAAGTTACACCAAAATCCATATTCATATTACCGAATCGTGTTAAGTTACCAGCACCAACAAACACCAACGGCTTTGCAGCCGATGGCAGTCAATTTTTAACTGGCGAAGTTGGAAGCGGCTATGCACCACTCGATTGTCCACCGGGACAACGACAATTCGAATCACGTTGTATACCAACAGTGGATATCGATCGAGAACAGCTGTTAATACAAGAATTGCAGATATTGTTGCAGCAGGGAGGTGGTGGCGGCGGCAGTAATCAAGGTGGACTCGAATACGATTACGATTATGACGATGACAGCAAGCCAATGGTAGGTAATTTTGAGCCACCTTTAATGTTGAATGGTGGCGAACCATCGATTTTAATTGGCAATAACTACGATGATTCTGATCGTTTGCCCGTTGAAGACGCCCCATTGAAATTTAATATTTTCCGTGAAAAATTCCCAACAGATGGTGCAAGTACTGCGGAAAATAGCAATGAAACGAGTGCAGTTTTCGATCCCATGGCAGTAGTGGAGAATGGCACAGTTCCAGAAGGTTGGAAAGCCGTAAATATCACAGAGCTTTGGACAGATCTTGCGACTAAAATGCAAATGGAAAATGGCGATGATGCTGCGGGGCCATTTTTTCCAGTATCCAGTTTGAATCGATCACCTGAAACAACTAAAGCAGAAATATCATTCAGTTCAACAGCAACAACAACAACGACAGCAGCTAGCGCAACCAACAGTAAAGTCAACAGCTCCCAGGGTTTTGCTTTGAGCGACATTGATGCGATAATGTTGCCAGCAGTATCAACAACAACGCAAAGTCATCAACAGCAACACCATCGTCATCAACAGCAGCAACATCAAAATAATCAGCAACAAGACCCAAGTAACCAGCAACAATTTGCCATTTTTAAAGATGACAGCGCAATGCAGCTGTTTGCTGTTGACCAGGAGCATGTAGAAGATCAGCGATCGTCAACAGCACAACAACAAAAGGCGACCGAAATTATGGAATTACTCAAGGTCGATGCGCTGCTGCCGTTAAATAATATTGCAACTGGTACCACTGTGATACGTTCGACTGTAACATCATTGCCATTCTTTGGCATGAACGCTGTGCACAAGGACAACACGCATGACACTGTAACTGAAGTGACGACAACGACAACGTTTCCCACGCCACTGGCCGAAATCTTAAAAGAAGTCGAAACTCATGCCAGTCAAGAACGAGAAAAAGAAGAACGTACGCGTAGCGTGACGTTGCAGATGCTAGACGAAGATTTGACGACAACCAACGAAATTGAAAGCGATTCATTAGCAACAACAACAACAGAAGCAGGCGATGTTCCGAGTACTATAATAATTGATGAGTTGCCAACTGTATCGTCGCACATTCAAAATGATGAAGCGTTATTGCAACTTGATGAATCTATCGCCGAAGATCCTATCGAAGAAGAAATTGTTGCCGTAACTGAGCAAGAAGATCCGGCAAAGCGACTCAATGGTGCTGATTTTGGTGCTGCGCATGAGGTGCGAAAGAAATCGAAAGTTGAACCGGTTAGTGTGGAATTGTTCGATGCTGCTGATGATGTTGACGATGATGAACAAACGACACCGTTACCTACTCCACCAGAATTCGAGATCTTGATACCGGCAGAGGTTGACAGCGTTAATGCTTTGACCAATGTTGCTGCTGCTGCTGATTTCAACCGGTTTACTGAAAAAAATACAGTTAAAGTAGTAGGAGCGGCAGCATTGAATAATGAAGTGGCAAGCGTGGAATCAAAAACAGCTACAACAACAACAACAAAAAAGAGTGAAATTGATATAGCCACAGAATTGCGTATAATAAATGAGTTAGTGAAGGGCAAACGACAGGGTACAGCGTTAACATCAACAAGCCCAACAACAACAGCAACGAAAGCAACATCCACAGAAAGTACTGTAGCTACGCCAACAATACCTACAACAACAACAAAAAGTAACACAGCGCCCATAAAAAATAACAGCGATTTAAAACAAGAAACAACAGCAACATCCGTAAAGACATTGCCAACAACAATAAAAAATGATGTTGAAACTACAACAACAAGTTGGATATTGAATGCTAAAAGCGGCACCACACCCAGTCATAAAAGTTCAGTAGAAAGTGGCAACATTGTGACGGACACAAAAGCGGAATTAAATTCAAAATCAAATTCGGCTCCGACAGCAACAACAACGGAATCAACAGCAACATTATGGTCGAAAATATTACCCTTTTTGAGTTTTGGTAGCACAACAACTCCCGTGTCAGCTGATGCAGCGTTGAGTAGTGCCGATGCTGAAGATAGTAGTAGCTTACGTAGTAGTTCCAGTATGAATCGAAGAAATAGTAAAATCATACGAATAAACAATTTAAGTACGAATAGCTTAAGCGAAGTGGAAAGTAGCAAAATTGTAACAACAACAACAACAACAACAGTAGCTGCAGTTTCCTCAACAACAACAACAGAGTTACCTCTAACAGAAACAACAACAACAGAAGATACCAGCTCATCATCTTTTTGGTGGCTACCCATAGGTTGGAGTTTAGAAAGTACCGACGCACAGCCTGCTGTTACCCCTTTTCGAACGCAAAAAAATGCAGTGACACCAGTAGCGTCAGCAGCAGAACCACAATCATTGTTACTACGTTTTTGGAATGCATTTCCAGGCAATCAAAAGCGTAGTTAAATAGTAGTCAAATCTTAAATTAAGTTTCTAAAAAACTTTTACCTAGAAGAAATTGTAGGGAATTTTAAGAAAAATCAATGCAACACAGGCACGTACACTAACAAATTTGCACAAATTTTTGTTTGTGTGTATTTGCTGCTTTTGAGAATATCAAGAACTCTGCTTACTTAGCGAAAAAATTATCAAAAAAAAAAAAATAATAATAAAACCTTGATATTTTCGAAGGAAGAAGGACATCGCATACTAAAAACGGCCTTTTCGTTTTAGCAACGGAATTTTTATTTTCGTTTTATTTCTTTTGAGCCGTATAATTTGGTGGACCTTACCCCGCTTGGGGGAAGTTAGCCAATATTGGTATGCAGCATGTTGTGTGACCTGCTTTTAGCAAGTGGAGTAAAACAAACCAGTAGCAATAAATTTTTGTGATTTTTAACAGAAATTCTTAATTATTTTTATTAAATAAAAAAAAGTGTAATTCTTAAATAAAGTACATGAATAAGGGAATGATATTATTATATTTTCTAAGTACATAAATACATATATATAAAGAAGCTGTATTATTATTGTTGTTGTTATTGTAATTATAATGGGCTTACCATTTAATTGCTGAAACTCAAATATCTCGAGAAATTGCATAGCTTCCAAGTTTAAGTAAACACGTTTTTTTTAACAATGCATTATAATAATATATTTTAATATTTAAAATATCACAAAAAATTTTGCCTTAATCGATCTAAAATTTTTATTGCAATTTTGATTTTCCCTGAAATATTTCAAGTCTCACGATATTTGAGTGTCAGAATTATGTTTGCAAACCTTTTAAACTCATAGCGTTTAAGCCAAGATTTACTACTAAAAAACCTTAATCTATAAGTGAAAAACTCAGTTAATCTTTATTTGTATATAGCAATATTTGCAAAACTTAATTAAAAATTGTGTTAATTTCAATGTTTTATGTACAAATCTTAATGTTTTAAAAATTTATAATTAAAAACTGTCATAATTTTAATATCATTTATAACTTTAAGCTTATATTATACGCATGAAATCAAATTCAGAAAAAAAAAACAAACTGAAGTGCTTTCAATTACAGTAGATAGTAAATAGTAAAATTTAGAAAACGTAATGTTCACAACAGCTCAATGTTTTCTAATAAAAACATAATTATTTCCTTAAATTTTCATACAATTCATTTGAGTTTAAATATTATCTGGGATACTGGGGGTATAGATCTTGAATTTGCGAGACAAAATTAGTATTTTTTCATAAATTTTTTATAGCTGCAAAATCTTTTAAATTTTTTTTTTTTTTTTTTGACTCCTTTGATATTGTAAATTCACTCAGAAAAAATATTCTCTAAATAATGATGTGTAATATGAAAAAAAAAAAATGATATCGAAAAAACATATCAACTGCTGAAAATTTAATATCTCTACTATTCAAGATTAACAGATAAATTTCGAAAAATTATTCATAGATGGTACTATATCGCTGGAGTTGGTTATAAAATTTTTATGGAATTTCATTTTAGGGTAGACCGTATTCCATTCGCATGCATTGCATAGATAAAATAAGACATTGTAAATAAGGTTTAAAATTTGACTCAAATCAGAATTCAGCTTCAGTGGTATTGGCAAAAGTAAATTATTTTACTCTCTGTAAACGAATCATTGCATATTTTAAACGTCTTAACAATGGCTAGATAGAAAAATCTCAAAACTCACTAGCTTTTCACAAAATTGCAGCACCGAACCAAGTTCAATTAACTCAACTCAACAACTCAGTTTGTTTAGTTCGATGTGTTCGCTCAAATCTCGATATTTTGCTTCTGTTTGTGTTTGCGTAGACAGCGTTGACCCACAGAAACTCTTTACGAACATTTTTTCTTTTTGTTGGCAAGAGGGGAGAAACGAAAGTTTCGTTCGTTCGCTGATATTAAGGTTTGACTTTACGCTTCATGTGACTGGTTGACGAAGTAATTGCTTTGATATTTACAAGAACAAAGAAATTTTAGTTTTCATGTGTAAACGCAAATTCGCAAAAGAGAAAAGACAAGTTTTTTTCACAGAATTTTCGTGTGTAAACTCTGACGTACAAGTAATTTGAAAAAAAGGAATTAAAATGCTGTGCGAAAAAGTCGAAACTCGAACAAACGAGTAGCTCGAAACCCATAAGTTGAAGATACGGACAACGAACGAACTGGATGAGTTGAGTCGAACGAATCGAATTATTCGAGTATGACTCGGTGCGTGGGACAAAAGTTCGAACGTGTTCGATCAGCTCGCTTAACAGGTAACTGAGGCCACTTTTATGATAAAAGCCCCTCATTCTAAATCTATGCCAAAGAAAACTCATTCTTTACCATTCTTTTCATACTAAAATGCAAACAGTATTAGCAAGACCTACTATTATATTTTACAAAAACATGTTTTGCTGAAAACGAATTGGTTGAAGACGCTTATTAATTCCTTTGACAGTATCAGAGTTTTTTTTGGTTCAATTTTGGGGAAACTTATTTTGGAGAAAAACTATTTTAGCAAAATTTATACCTGTAGCGTCTCCTTCTACTCTTCGGAGGCCCTTGAATTATACAAAAACCTTTTTTTAAAACTACTTAATTTAGTTTAAAGTGAAAAGTTGAAAAAAGTATTTACCAACATGATTGTTGGCTAGAAATCGAAATCGCAGGATCAGTTTGAATAAAAAAAAATTAAGTTAGAACTGGAGGATTAAGTTTTTTATGAATACTAACCGTGAAATGCTAAGATATTTGATGTCAAAAACATAAGATTTTGTGTGGAAGGGTTTTTTCGATATCAATTTTATTTTGAACACCAAACTCAAGAGAGCTTAAAAATATCAAACAGAATTGCATTTGGAGAACATTAAGAAAAAGAAAAATAGTAAGAATACATCCCGACTTTTAGTTTTTCACATAGTTAAAAAGATATAAAAAGTTCAAAAAATATTTGAGCCGCTAAAAACCAAATTGTTATGCAAATGATGTGTTTTCTTTCTTTCAAGGAACATTGCTAAACTCTTAAAAATGCACAGAAATTTTAATATTTATACAAAACAATATTTTGAAGTATTCCTTAAGTCACTTTATCCAAAAACCGGAAACCTAGTAATCTTGTAAACAGTTTTTTCTCCACGTTGAAATGTCATATTCTAGTGATATATTAATTTTCAGTAAACAATTTCGCTAAAAATTTTGTATGTCTAAGTCTGTCATACTTTTCTGATATATTGATTTCTGATTTTTAACTTACGAATATATGTACGTACATCACGTTAGTAAAAATGTTTGTCCCAATCGTTATATATTCTGATTTTTCCAAAAATTATATCATTTATAAGCAACACTGGCTTGAAAGCACTTTAGTATAATTAAACTTAGGGCATCTTCGAGCTAAATGCGTCTTTCAATAAAAATTGTTGCTGAAACTTTTTATATTTTTTTTACAAATAATTGCAGTAGCTGTTGTTTACATACAATTTACTACTAACATTTATTAACAACAAACAAAAAAAGCTTTCATATTTATAAAACAACATTTATGTAACAAAGTGTATTGTATATTGTTATTATTTAACGTTTATATACATTTTTAAAATTAAATTCATTAAAATTTGTATTATTTTTTCAACATTATTTATATATTTTTAAAAAATTTAGTTCAAGTTCTAAAGCAACTGTATAGCATTATTAATATAGCATGTCTCAAAAACCAAAACACCCACAAACTTGCTTTTATTTAAAATTTTAAGCGATATAATTTTTTTTTTTACCCTAAAATACATAAAAAAATACTTAAATTTTTGTAAATAATAAATTTAAGAAATAATGATATTATTTATTTATTGTTAATAATTAACAGAGAAATAATAAAATACCAAGTAAAATTATATTTTAAAATAAAAATACAGTAGCACTTAGAGCAAAAAGTCCAAAAATAAAAATTTAAATTATATAACAATTTTTGTTGTAACTAAAAATCAAACTAAGAAAATTGTTTTTATTTTAAAAAGGAAAAGTGTTGATTAGTCATAAATGAAAAGCAATAAGGTTGGTACATTTAACGCCGAATAAAAAAGGTATAATTTTATAACAAAATATTAAGGATTTAGAACTGCGTATCTTGATGCTCATTAAGGTTGATTTATCTCGTCCCAAAAGGGTCGCAGCGCAACATTTTTTATGCTGATGACCTTAATTTCCCTAACAACATGAAAGTGATAATTTTTTTGTGGGCACTAAATGAATATAAATTAAAATTTAAAAGTGTTTTCAATCTCACTTCCGTTATTATCACGCTAAATAAAACCCTTTGGTGGCTTCAAAAACCAACCTAAATTTTTGTAATTATGAAAAATTGAAAATACTTCCCAAAAGCATACTATAGGTATAAATTTCCCAAAAGGTTTGAAGCAAAAAATTTACGAAAAAAAAAAAAATGTGAAAAAAAGTACAAGGCAACATTTGTGATTTATGACTTTTAAATACCGCGCCAAGTACAAAATTATAGCAGCACAACAAACAACAACCAACACAAACTGAAGTAGCAGCAATAGCAACAGTACAAATAAATAAAAGTTTTTCATCTGGGAATCAAGTAATTTTCCTTTTTTTTCGCGCATGCCACGCCAAAAATCTGAATGCGCAAAGTAATGCTGAATATAAAAAATCATAAATTTTTATTCACACACAAACAAACACCGCAAGATAGAGCCATACATACATAAGCAAAATATATACAAGCCCATTAAGGAGAAAAGGGCCACCTCAATCAAAAAAAGTGGATGCCAGCATGCAAACAAATTAAGAACACAGCGTGCGTTGTATGGCAAGAAAGACATTGAATTTAATGCGTTGCTTAACGCGCGCAACCACTACCAGCCAACAACAATAATCTGACAGACATCCGCACACGCACGCAAATACATCTGTATATGTATACGTACGAAATGTCATTAGTCATTAGGTGAAATTTTCTCGCAAATAAAATTTAATATACATTTTCCCTTATTTGCTTATTTTCCAGCTTATTTGCTTATTTAGCATATGCAAAATATATGCTGTGAAACTGCGGCTGTTGGTTGGCAAACGGCACAGCGTTTGAAATATTTGAAAGTACACACTTTTTTGCAAATTTTGGAAAATTGAAAAAAAATAATCTCTTTATTCTTTTTATGTAGTTAGGGATGAGTTGGCAAACTAAAAATAAGTAACACAAATATCTACTTCCGCTGTTACCACATGTAACATAACTTTTAAGTGGGAAATGCTTGTTTTCTTAACGGAAAATGGCACGGATGTGCTTAAGTATGTAGGTACTCTTTTGCAGCGTGAAATTGCTGTCATATTGGTAATTGAAGATTGAAGAGCTTAGGAGATTATGTTACTTATACTCCACGGATGAAAATTTATTGCGGAGTATGTATGATGAATTTCTGGACAAAATCGAAAGTTTTTGACTTAAGCTCTTTTGATTGAGCAACATTACCAACAGAAAATAATATCTGTTCAATTGTAGGCATTTTGCTACTAAAAAAAAGGTCCTCACCAGAAAAATAAGATTGAATTACAAATTCAGCTACACTTTCGCTCGAAATTTACATTTAAAAAAAAGTTTTGCAGCTGTGCTAAAAATAAAATTTTAATTTCATATTACGAGGGCCATTTTACCGCCCCCAAGTGGTTGCGCCCGGGCCGTGTTGCGGAGGCCTATAAATATGCCAGAACTTTTAGCTTCATAATTCTATCAATTCCGTTCAAGGTCTGACATAAATCTTCCCCATCGGAGCCAGTGAAAAAATGAAACCACTTGTCCGGAAACAACAAGAATCATCAGCATTTCACCTGAGCAAATCGTGTATTGATCAAATTAACATGCATGGGATGCATTAAACAGGTGAAGTACAGCACCCATGGTCATTAATCACTTCAAGGCTCAAGGCGGATGTTTGAAATGTAGAATATCACATAACGGAAAACTTTCTGATACTTTTTAGTCCTCATTAGTTGTATGTCAAAATTGCTTGCTGTCACAAATATTGTTTCCGATAATACTTCACGACGTTCTCAGCAGAGCTCTGGCCTCTACAAATCAAGGCATTCAATGGACTTTCGACGAGTAACTGGAAAACCTCACTTATGTCTATTCGCGACCATGCAATCAGATATGCCAGAAAAACTCACTACCATCAAACATTATTCGGAAGGAGTAGATCTGAAAATCAACATACATACATAAATCGAATAGCATATCCATCTGCCCAACGAGTGGCAGGTATAGCTTTATTCTAGGCATATGCAGCATAGACGAAACATATATTTTCTTAATTGGGCAGCGTAATGTTATCTGATGATGGTACCAGTAAGCACATTAATGCTTGAATAAACAATGCGAAAGGTAACTTTACTCAACTTCGTAATAGTCAAAGAGCTGGCTGTAGGAAAGTCGAGTGTATAAGATTACAGGATGGGAGGCATGCCAAATGATAGAGCTCGACGAGCTTAAATAGAATATCTAGGGTTGCTTTGCCAAAACCTGTTCCGATGACCGCTATGCCAAATGATAGAGCTCGACGAGCTTAAATAGAATATTTAGGGTTGCTTTGCCAAAACCTGTTCCGATGACCGAAAATGCCCGATTTCAGCCCATTTTGTGGCTCTAATTAAAACTGTAGTAGGTACATAACAGCTCGAAATGTATGCCAAATGATAGATCTTGAAGAGGTCCAAACATAATACCTGGGATTGTATTGTTGAATCCTGTCCCAAACATGGGATTTCACCGGTTTTTTGGGTCAATTTTCATTAACGAAGATAACAGCTTAAAATTTGTGCCAAATGATAGATATCGAGGAGCCTAAATAGAATATATAGGGTTGATTGTCGAATCCTGTCCCAAACATGGGTCGCCACTCATTTCAGAAAAATTGTCCCCAAAAATGGATGTCAACTTATGTTTAGGACATGATTCGACAAGGCAACCCTACATATTCTATTTAGGCTCTTCGATATCTATCATTTGGCACAAATTTCAAGTTGGTATCTTCATTAATGAAAATTGTGAAAACCCATGTTTGGGACAGGATTCAACAATGCAATCCCAAGTATTATGTTTAGGACTCTTCGAGTTCTATCATTTGGCATACATTTTGAGCTGTTATGTACTACTGTTTTAATTAGAACAACAAAATTTGCTAAAATTCGGCCATTTTCGGCCATCGGAATAGGCTTTGGCAAAGCAGCCCTAGATATTCTATTTAAGCTTGTCGAGCTCTATCATTTGGCATGCATGCCATCCTGTAATCTTATACACTCGACTTTTGTACAGCCGGCTCTTGGACTATTATGAAGATGATTGAAGTTGGAATTTTTAGAAATCGGGACAGGCAAGGCAACCCTAGATATTCTATTTATGCACATTGAGCTCTATCATTTGGCATACTTCTCATCCTGTAATCTTATACTCTCGACTTTTCTACAGCCGGTTCTCCGCCTATAATGTCTGGCAATCTTTGTTCCAGTGCACGACTGACTGTAAATCTCAAAATTTTTGATTCAAACCTGAAGCCATTTCTTTTTTACAGCTGTGAAAGCAGGTTTACCAACAGAAATCTGCAACTGAGTTCACTTGTAGTCAGCAACAATTGTCTTCGTCAAAGTTTGGAAGATTTCCTACGTCATATTGCTCACCACAATCCATCAAAATTCAATTTCTATTCAATTAAAACGGCGAAAAAGGAAGTGCATTGGGCACAAACGATGCGAAAATTACCAACTGAGGTCTACTGGCAAGCAATGATGTGAACCTCAGAGCAGCAGAAAACGAATCCATCCTTTTGGTATCTTTATAAAATTTAGTAAAATAAAATAGACCTTAAAGACGAGTTTTCATAATTTTTTTTGATGATTACTTCCCTTTTAGGTGGAGTTTGCATAAGATTTTTTTTTAACAACTATCCATGACGTATACATATTATTATTTTATAGCTGCCGCACTCCAATCAAATTTCGCGCTGCCAAAATAATTGACAAAGTTTTCAGCACTGGCTGCTGTCAATTAATAAATATATAAAGAGAGGAATATTTTTAGTCTTGAGTTTGAAGTCGATGATGCTTTTAACGTAAACCACAAATCTTGTGTTTCCAAAAACTTAGAAGCTTAGAAGTGCCGTTCAAATGTTAACCTTTGCACAATTGGACTTTTATATAAAGCCATATTATTGAACTTACTAAACTGAACTTTGTTGTTTTTTTGACACCATTATAACTTAAGTTTTGCCATAAATTTAAATAAAACTTAAGCTTAAATCCAATCTGAAAACATGTACTTTCTTTTGAATAAATTTATCTTGAGACTTAATTTCAATTGCTACAAATAAATGTTCAGACTTCTTCTTATACGTTCAATACAAAGATACGATTCATCACTTTGAATTATTTACAATCTGACGCTTT
Source organism: Tricholauxania praeusta (assembly GCA_949775025.1). Lineage (NCBI taxonomy): Eukaryota > Metazoa > Arthropoda > Insecta > Diptera > Lauxaniidae > Tricholauxania > Tricholauxania praeusta. Next base: position 151,984,061 of record OX459028.1, read on the forward strand.
TCATTAGTTTGAATCTGCCGCTGTTGCTATGATTAATCCTAGAAATTACATCACTAACGATATACTTATACAAAAATAACAATAAAAAATAACAACAATGGATAATGGGAATACAACAATAACAATGAGAAATCTCTTCCATAGCAAATCAAGTGGAATTTGCTACTTTTGTTGTTGATTGTAATGACGAGTAATTGAAACTAAAAACAAAAGCTAAAATGAATTGGAGTGGCGACAAGAGGACTGCCATTGATTACACAGGATTTAACCAGAGCCGCACACACACACACATACACACGCGTTTACATACATAACAACGTAAGCATAGATAAGCACCTTGCCAACAAACAAACAAACAAGCATTGAAGTACTAAAACACCTACACACACCCATGCATGCATGCATACAAACACATTTTGTTAACAACTGAATTGTTAACTTAAGCGATAAGCCTGATTATGGGCCTGGCTATATAAAAAATAACACAAGAGAAGGAACAAAAAAGGACTCAGCAGAAAGGACTAAATATATAATGAGCCAACAGAACACAGAGCTATAGAAATTTGTTTGCGGCGAAAATTTCCTAGGATCAGTTTAATGTTTGCAGCAGCAATTGCGCAAGGATTATGGTAATGCTGTGTAGATGAGATGAAGTCTTCTGGAAGATGCGTGTTACTTAAAAGTGTTATAGCATAGATACCTAGATTGGTTGCTATGTACGCATATACCGTTTGGGATTAGGAAAATTTAATTTACCTAAAAGGTTCCACTGGCCTAAACAGAAATAAAGGCGAAATAGCAACAAAAAAAACACACACAAGTGGGCTCAATAAAAATCAATGTTGCAGCAGCCACAACAACAACAGAAAGGAGTAGGCGAAAAATCAACAAAAGTAACAGGCGCACCAGCCGTAAGTGCAAAATAAACAAACAAACATTGGCAACACTAAAAACACTGCAGCAACAGCCGCAGCATCAGCGCGTGTTCTTCCTCCGCTTCATTCGAAGGACAACAACTTGAAGGAATGCGCACGCTAAATAAACCAGTTGAATCGAATCGAATTGAATTGAATTGAATTGCATTGCATTGAAAGCGAATCATTGTCGTCGATGTTGCGAAGAGTAGTTAAGAGTGAAATCATAAAGAATTTCGTCATCGATTATCTGGCTTTTGCGTAGGCTAAAAGGCGTTACAACATTCTTTATAATACAACAGAATTGAAAATATGTAAAACGATATTGATGCTGTTGACGCTATTAACTTTTGATTCATATGATAACCGTAAGAATTAAGATTAATGTGTCTTAAAAACTTTTACTTAAGAAGTATATAAACCAGAGGGTAGTCTCAGTTAAATATAAGATGACTCAAGTCATTTGTAATAAAGCGTATTTCTACTGAATCCTGTCAATAGACAAGAGATACATAATACTACATGGAACAATTTCAGTGGACTCACTCTAATGTAAATTCTTGAAAAAAATGATAACATACATAAAACGGAAACTCTTACAATCCATGCATTGGAAAACTTCAAATCAAAAACATGTTTAAAGGCGTAATGTAGTTTTTTAAAAAATAAAAATACATTTTTTTAAAATTTTTCTTTTTTCGGATGAACCAGTCTCCAGATATCTTGCTCACCGCAAATTTTGAGGTCGTTCACGGCATTGCACTTTTCTAACTTATTGACGAATATTTTTGGACCAAAATTCAGAGGCAAGTTTTGAATAGTTATACTTTAATAATGTAAAAAAAATTTTGGTCTAAGATAAAATGCAGCTTCAAAAAAAAAATTTTAAAAAAATGTCATTTTATTTTTCGAAAATTCCTGGACGCCCTTAAACCTTAACACTAATATGTGCTCCTTTTAGAATATACATACATATCTCATGATTAATTAGACATAATTTTGAAATTAAAATTTAAAAATGGAAATACTTCTCCACAATCTTCTAGAAATTGAAATTACATATTATAAAAAAAAAAGTTAACTTTCAGGCTCGTTCTGACTACGTTTCAGAATTGAAATTCGAAGTTTATTTCAGGATCATACAAAAAAGGTAAATCTGTCCAATTATCGAAACTATAACAGATCAAGTTCGAAGTTCAAATAAAATTCTATAGCAATTTCTGACCATTAGATTTTGAAGAGCAATTCACATAAAAATTCTGATTTGAATTCCACTTCCGAATTAAGTCGGAATCAGAACAGGCCTGAATATCGTCGTATTCATTCTATTCATTGACTCAATGATTTGAATTAATCGTCAAAGCTAAACTGGCTATATCAATGAAATATTCCAAATGGTATAAAAGTCGACACGAAAAAACAAATTGCATATGTACATTAGGGTGATTCAAATTTTTTTTTTTTGGTTTTTTTTTAAGGTGCTGTTGCTTAAAAAGTAAGTTTATGATATGAAGAAAAAGTTCACGAAATTTCAGCTCTGTAACTCAATTTTATAAGGTGGCGCCGGAGCCTGTTAGTTTTACATGTAAATTGTATGGAAAAATTATTTTTTACAAAAAAGGTATCTAAATGAATAGGTGATTAGTGTTGTTGAGCTGAAAAGGGTCGTTTTTCGACGTAATTTTTTACGCTGAATCCGAATCTGGCCTCAGAATTGACCCATCATGTCGGAATTCTGAAATATTTGAGGTTAATTACCTGAAACATGATGTTTTTTGTCTACTTTCGAGGTCATGTATAGGATTCAAAGAAAGTTGATCAGCTTATTTTTAACAAAAGCATCATTTAGTACCATCCTTGCCCTTTAAAATGAGCTTTCAAGTGGTGATCTGTGATGTTTCCTTGCAAAGTTATAGCCATTTTAAAGTGACATGAATTGGATCCCCTACAAAGGGTTGCAACCCAACAATATTAACCAACGGGTTTCAAATTCATGTCACCTTGAAATGGCTGCAACTTTGCAAGGAAGCATCACAGATCACCACTTGAAAGCTCATTTTAAAGGGCAAGAATGGTACTAAATGATGCTTTTGTTAAAAATAAGCTGATCAACTTTCTTTGAATCATATACATGACCTCGAAAGTAGACAAAAAACATCATGTTTCAGGTAATTAACCTCAAATATTTCAGAATTCCGACATGATGGGTCAATTCTGAGGCCAGATTCGGATTCAGCGTAAAAAATTACGTCGAAAAACGACCCTTTTCAGCTCAACAACACTAATCACCTATTCATTTAGATACCTTTTTTGTAAAAAATAATTTTTCCATACAATTTACATGTAAAACTAACAGGCTCCGGCGCCACCTTATAAAATTGAGTTACAGAGCTGAAATTTCGTGAACTTTTTCTTCATATCATAAACTTACTTTTTAAGCAACAGCACCTTAAAAAAAACCAAAAAAAAAAAATTTGAATCACCCTAATGTACATAGTCTGGAAAAAAGCATCATTTCAAATAGCAGGTGCAGCACTTCCTTCATACAAAAATTCTTTATTTATCATATCAGTTTCCTAGGACGTAAGTTGACACGAACATCGTTGAAAATTTAAAATTTTTTTATAAATGCTAAGATTGATCTTTTCCGATTTTTTAAAATCGAGTTAAAACACAAAATAATTTAAAAAATTTCCTGCAGCGGTGATGTTTCGAGGATTATTTGTCCTCTTCTTCAAGGCGTCAATTTCTTAAAACACTTTATCATAGTTACAAGTAATAATACAACAATAATAATAAATAATACACAAAATTTATTAACATAGATTGGAACAGTGTGAGAGTTTTTTTAAAAATTTAATTTTAATTGAAGATGCTTAGGGCCTTATAATTAAATAAATATAATCATTTACCTTACACTAATTGAAATCTCACAACAACATTCTTATCAGGATGATACTTCAATAAGGAGCAATTTTGAGAAATTAATTCAATTCAAAGTTTAGCTCTTATATAAGCTGAGAGAATTTCTTTTACAAAAATTCTTTAAATTTTTCTTTACTTTAAAAGAAATATTCACACATTAATGTGTAACATAAGCAACTACCAACGCACTGTTCTGTTGTCCCTTGAAACACCTACTTATTATTTAGATGATAATGAGATACGAAATAATAAAGAAAATAAACACAAACAAAAAATTACGAGAGAAAAATTCATAATCATAAAATAATAAACTCATTAAAGCGCATTGTGCGCTTACACGTGCACAAACACTATCGCAGCATCGTACGCTGGAGACAAGCAGACCAAAGGACACCACGCACAAGAGACACCAAATAAAGATACTTAAGGTATGATTAAGGGATACTTAGTTACATAGATACAACGATACACAGTTATAGCTGACAGTGTTGCAAACTATTTTTTTATTTTTATTTTGCGTCACCCCATTTCGTTGGCATTGGGGTGTATCAAAAGTTTCGTAAATGTTTATAATTTTGCAATTTACCTTCTCTTTATTCTAGTACTCTTCTCAGCCCGTTTTGAATGACTTGTATCAATTTTATGCTTGTGGTTTTGATAAAAATAACTAACAAAGGATTGTTTTCAAATCTCCAACGATTCAAAACGTAACTTTACACTGAAAACATAAATTTTACAAAAAAAAAAAAAAATATATTTTTGAAATCCAAAAAGCAAGCCACGTTATGCAGTGCAGATTGAGCAATAAAACACACAAATGTAAAATTAATAGTTGAAAGAGTTCCATTTATTTAAGAAATTTAAAATAATTTTTTTTTTCTAACACACTGGTAGAAAAATTTTCAACAAAAGGTTATAGAATACAATTTCTGTACGTTGCATAAATTTTGCTTTTTTGTTCATTCCATTTACGAGTATGGTGTCATTTAGTACAAATGAAAATGAATAAAATAAAAGATATGGAGAAAAATGTTAGTAAGTGCATAAACAGTAACAGCGTGAAGGAGGCCCGTAGACTCCTTTGTGGAATCTTCAAAGAGTGATTCGAAGATTAAATATAAATTCAAAGTATGATAAAGTCTATCAGCTGACCAGTTATCCCCTTGAAACCTCAAGTACAAGAATTTAATTTGCTACTGTAATAGAACAACTTTCAAGTACTTTATGTCGGAATAAATTTTTGTATTTCTTAAGTAATTTTTTAAGAATACCTTAAAATTCAAATAGGGGCAAAAGTACTCAATTAATCCCTTGTGTTACACCCATTTCATAACACTCTGCAGTAAAGTAACAAAACTAGCCATATCATAGTTAAAGGAGTCTAATGTACAAACGGAACATATGATAATAAAAGGAAGATTTATAATTTGGTCACATTAATACCTTAAAGGACTTTCATACATTTGATATAAGTTTGTGTATTTTGCTTGCACATGTTCATGTGTATTTTGTTAATCAACCCAACGGGAAAATGAATTACACAACAAAACATACTGGATAGTTCAATGTATTGCTCTATCTGTGATGAAACTTCAGTTTTTTTATATTGAATGTCAAGGAAACGGATCAAAGGTTTGTGTCTTTGCTTTTTATTACATTAAACCAGCGCAAAAGCGCACTAATCGGTAGAAGCACAGGTTTGAACCAAACTGCGAACAATCAACAGTATCATTTTCATAATAATTTATACCATGTCAATTAAGAGACCACGAACTTTTTAACAGTGCTCGTTGTCAAATGTAGGTTAATTGGAAGCAAATACATTATTTATGGCTGTGACTTAATCAAATCAGTTATATTTTGAAATACGCAACTAAATTCTGCTAAATATACAATAGGGGTATTCCTTTAAACACAAACCTCGAAAAACATGTAAAAAAAAGTATAACATCAAGAAGAAAAAATGTATGAAAATAGGTAGGATTAAGTTGATACATAACTAGACAAAAATAGGAAAATAAACCTAAAACTCTGGCAACCGTACTTTTAGTATATTAAATTTGTGTGCAAATTTCAAAATAATTTTCAAATTAGAAACCAATTGTCTCGACAATCGGCAACACTGATTCAATATCTGGGTTTTCCAGACTACTTACTTATCAAATTTGCCTCGAAAGTTTTCGAGGATTGCGTAAAGTTTGGTGCATACAAATCTTTTACGAGGCTCGAAAATATTCTCAGTACTCGTAGCACACAGTTTGCTAGGCATCTTCGCGTATAGAGGAATACCCTTAATAATTGCTGTACTGAAGCTGTATAGAAAAGAAGCGAGACTTACTTTTAATATTTTTTAATTAACAAATAACATAATGAATATTCTTAGCAAAAAATGCTATTGTCTAACTCAAGTTTAATGCTAAAAATTAGAGCAAAAGTTTTCAACTGCATCATAAAATCGTGATGTACATTTAGTTTAAATATCTTTTGAATTTTCCCGTTGGGAACTTGCGGTATTCACTACTGAGCAGCAAATAATATATTACAGTACAGTTGTATGTATTTTATATGTATGTATGTACAAGTGTAAATGACTGTATTAAGTACCAGACGGCAATACCTTGTAAATAATCACTTTATTAATTTTTGCTTCTATTTTGTTGTTGCCATTATTGTTGCTGTTGCTTTCTGCAGGACAATGAACTAAAGCTGTGCTATATTTCAAGGCAAATTACTTTACTCGTCGTAGACTTGTAACTTGACATTGTAAGTAGTTTTGGTTTTATTCATTTTGCCCCATTTGCTACATTTTATGTCCTTTCTTACATTAAATTGTTGCAATTCAACGCATGTGTATGTACGTATGTAAGTGTGTGTGTGTGTTTTGGTAGCGCCATCTGTTTGATAATTTTCATACTCGAATTTACCAGGTGTCAGTTTCCTTCTTGTTAGTGTTACAAATGTTATTGCTGTTGTTGCTCTCGTTGTCATCACAAATAATTTGCTTCCTTATGGCCGTAATTTGTCTTGACTGTTAATTGTTATCAAGTTGTGTACGGGTTGACAGTTTAATTGTTATGGTAATTGGCGAAATTATTACGCTGATAATTTTCGGTTGTTGTCAAACCCCTCTCGCTATTTTGTTAAAGTGAGAAAGAGGAGAGACCTAATAACATTTGTGGCAGCTGTGTTGCGAATTACGCTTTATTTGTATCAATTTATTACATTAATTAAGTGAATTATTGTGAAAAGCGCATATGTTGCGCGCCTAGTGACCAGGACCAGGTGTTTTATTTTGGGGAAAATTGTCTTCGAAATTGTTAGTTGGCGCAGGTTGTAATGGATAAGATATATGTATAAAATATGTTCGTAATTTAGTAAACGGTTCAACACTTAGAACTTTTGTCTTAGTGTTTGCCCAAATCACGTATTGATTTTTTGATTTTGCGATAATCCCTGAAGTATAAATTCGAAACATTTGTAGAATTTGATTATTTTCATACAATTTTATACCGTTTTTCTAAATATTTGAAAGATTTTGGTAACAGTTCATTATTTGGTATAATAGTATATATGTTTATCAAACTTAGAGAATTACACCAAAGTGAATGCAGCAAATCGTGCGCTGTTAATTTTAGAGACATTACTGAAAAGTTTTTACCTGTAGCTGTATTAAGTACAGTTTGGCCCATAATAACTGTCAGAAATTTTCACTGTTTCGAAAAAAACTGAAAACCTGATTTTTTTTTATAATCAAAGGATGCATTGCTTTTCAAAATTTAATTGTACACAACGAAAATACACGATAAAAAAAAATTTCTTTATTTCAAACTCAGAAGCGCCATGGAAGCTAAACGTGGCTTTGTTATAAATTTTTTTAAAAAAAAAATAATAGGAATTGTGACATCATAAAAACACCAAAACCACTCGGAATAGCAGAAAAATTCATACATAAGACAATAAAACGATATAAGGAAACGGGATGCTCGAAGATTAAAAAAAAATTGGACGCAGTCGGACTGTGCGAACAAATGACGTCATAAAACAAGTGACAGGACGATATTCTGCTAAATCAGCCTGTTATGTAGCAAAAGATATGAAAATATCCAAAACTTCCAAGCAGCTTCTTATCAGGAATGATCTACGATCAAGGCCTATAAAAGCTAACGCTTTCATGTGCTAACTAATAAGCAAAAGCAATTACCTGTTACAAAAAGGAAGGAGCTACTTGACTGGCACGACTGCTGATCAATATCAAAACGTGACCAAAATCAAGGTGTGAGGAGCAGTATCTCAAATAGGAAAAGGACCGAAAAATTTGCCTGATTTCATCTCTGCGGGAGAATGGCCAGTATCATCATCGGATCTCAAGACATTGGATTTTTGAGTATGAGGCCATATGCAGGTAAAGTGAGGTCAACAAAAGGTTTAGCAAGCAGCGTTCAAGCAGCGTTTGACAAGGATTTGGGACGAAATGAAGCAGAAAATGTTGCGTGCCGCCTGTGAATCGTTTTTCAAACGTTTACGTCTTGTAAGCAAAGAAAAGGGTGATAGTTTCAAATTTTGGAATGTTGTTAAAAGTTTGTGATAAATAAAAAAAATATTGTAGACGACTTTGATTTTTGTAACACTTTGTTTTACTGACAGTTATTATGGGCTACGCTGTATATCTTAAAATACACCCTCATTAATATCTTGAAAAACATTTGTAGGGTTTCAGTATTATCCTACATTTGTAGAGTTTTTTTGATATCGAAAAAAAAACAAAAAAAAATTATGACTACTGATGGTTTCATAAAGATGACTTTGAGCGTAAGGTATAAAATTTGAAGGATCGTTGGCTTATTTGCAATCACTGGCCATACATTTTTATAACTTTCCATAAATTTAAATATTTCGTGGTACCTGATGTGAAAGCGGTTTTGGATGGTAGCATGGCTTACTACATAAGCGTGATATATAATATGGACATGGTAAATAAATGTGAGCGTTATTCATAAGAATTGCGTGCCTTGATATCATATGTATGATGGAACGTCCGGAGAACTGTGGGATTGGTGAGCTAAATTCTAAATTAAGTTCAAAGTCGTCTCTTCTTTACAGCAGCTCGATAACATCACGGCCGACATCTGGAATGCATGCATATCAGTGATCATCATATTGTTGTTCATTGAAAGAGAGATTTTACTAATTTATTTGGTTTGCACATGGTGTCTTACGTATTACAAGTGCTTAAATAAAATGTGACAACTAAAGTATTGTTTAATTTTCAAATTACAAATATTTTGTGATAGTAAAAGCAAACAAGCTGAGGATCTTTTTCATGCAGTTAAAATTGCACACACACACACACTTGTTGTTAACACGCACACAAACGCAAATAGGGAAAACTTAACAATTTTCAATTTAAAAGGGCAAAAAAGAAAATTTGTGCAAATTGCATACGTTAATCGTGCAACGCAGCGAAAAATTGTAACTTGTAAAAATATGAAAAAGGAAAAGCTTCAACTTGATGCGAAGGCAATAAGAAATTTCCTCGCTCAACAGTAACAACTACAACAGCTGAAATACAAATGTGTGCGTTTATTTGTTTGTCTGCAGAAATCCGGTTGCCATACCAACAACATCGTTGCACAATATTTTCTTCACATTTTCATCATTTCCTTTGGTAATTCGATGAAAAATTTACACTTGAAAAGTAGAAAAAGTTTAAAAATTTGAAAGAAAAACAAAACCAAAAACGCAGTAAGAAGAAAATCAAAGAAAAGCCAAAAAACCCTGAAAGAAATTCAAATAAACTCATAATGAAGTCACTGTTGCTGCAGCAGTGAACAGGAAATCCTTTTTTGGAACGCAGACGCCTTCAACAACAGCAATAGCAGTAGTAAAAATTCCTCTCATCTTACTGCACATAAATATGAATGTGTTCGTCTACTCGTATACATAGGTACAGAGAAAAAAATTTAGATTTTTTTTTTTTTCAGTGCAACGCCGAAAGAGATACATTGCAAAAGTCAAAAGTCTCATCGTTTTTGCGAATAAAATGTAATACCGAGAAGCATCGTTAGTCTTAAAGCTATATTATGGTTACATATGTCGTTTTTTTCGCAAATTTCGCACCATTTTGTAAATATGAAACGGACACAAAAAAATGTTGCTATATAAAAGCTAGGCTGAGAATCCATATTGGTTGTAGCAATTGCTTTTAGAAAGTTTTGCTTAACTCCTTTGGTTTGACCGACTGCTATTTTGTGTTTAAATATTTTTGTCATTGAATAAGTCATTTTCTTTTTATTACTTTTATTTTTTAATTAACTAACAACAGATTCATGCAAAACTTTCTTCTAACAAATAATAGCTGATATTTAACAATTTGAAAAAAGTTTTTCTCCAGCAGTAACTTAGATTAAAAAGTTTGGAGCAATTTACACAAGTTAATTGTGAAAAGTAAAAATATCTCTCAGTGTAGGTGTGCAAACCTTTAAAGTTCTCATGTTATTTGCATATTTATGCTTTTATACTAAGCATCAACACCAACACATATGCACATATGTGTGGATGCACACAAACTAATATACTCTCACCAACAATAAACACAAAAGCAGTCAGTTGGCAGCAACATCTGCTATTGCAGCAACTCTAAATTGTTGACGCACAACTTAAGCAGTAAAGTTACTTTTTTATTTGAAATTTGTAAAAAAAAAAATTTAAATAAAATTGAAAAAAAAATATTTACTATAAATGCACGAAAAAAAATTGGAAACTTTTAATTTGCATATGCAGTAAAGAGGAAATGCGTTTGTGTCACTGTGAAATTTCCATCACTGCGTATGTAATTTTTATCTCCATAGTTGTTATATGTTTAATTATATAAAACTTTGTGAAAAAGTTTTATAACATATTTCACTTTAACTACTTTAGTAATGAAACTAATAATAAACTTTATTTGAAAAAAAGAGATAAAAAAATGCTAAATTATGAAATCAAAAACAAGGAACATTACGACATTTCGAAAATACATGATAATAAAAGAAACTTGCAGAAGGAAAAATTTCTATTGCCGTTTCAAAACAGTAACAGTTTTTTTGAGGCAACACATGGTTTGCCAACGAAATCTATTTTGTGAAAAATGTATTGAAAAATTTCGTTATTTCATTACATATTTGCACTTCTCAGGAAAGCTTCTCCAGAATAAGCTATTGATTTCTACAAAAACTTACTAGCTCTTGATGTAAGAATTATATTTCCTTTTTCATGATAACTATTTGACTCTCACACGAACTGTGATGCTGCGGCTGAGGGTGTATGATTAGTATTTTGCTATTACACTGTAGGGACCTAAAAAAGACACACACAAACTCCGGACACCTCAACTTAATTTTTGGTCGTAAAATGCGGTTGCATACTCAGTTTTTTCCAATAAGATCGAATTCTCGAGATATTCGCGATTGATATTTTGTCTTTTTTAAGCCCTTGTTTTAGGTATATTTTTCTTATATATGTAGAAAAGACATCGAATTCGAATGAAATTCGGTACATACGTTCATATGAACACAAGGATTAGACCTATTGATTTTTTTTTTAGCATACGCCTAAAATTACGCCCACCTCCTACATTACCTACAATAGTGAAAACTCAATAATAGGTCTTACATAGTATATGATATAGATATAAAATTTGTTATGTATGTTATGAGCATCAATATCCATCTGAAAACCATAATGGGTGTAATCCACCTACGCATACCACCCCAATTGTTGTTGCTCAATAAAATTTTATATGTGTGCAGGCCTGGATTAAGAAATTTGCCGCCCCTAGGCAATTACAAAAATTGCCGCCCCCCTCCTCAAAACTTCTTCATTTATCAGAAAAAATAAATATGTTTCTTTTTTAGAAAAAAAAATTTTTTTTTTTTCATTTATGTTTAATTTTCTGTTTCCATAAAAATATTTTTCATTTTTGATGAGCAAAAAAAAAGTACGCGTTGCTCAACGAAAAACACTAGCAAAATGAAAACTATATTTGAAATACACTTCCACATTCACCATATGACATTTCAACTAAAATCTACTTACTAACGTACAACTAAGGCATGTCAATCAAGTTTTTCAATCAATAAAATGCAACAATTTTTTAAAGTTTCCACCAATATTTGCCGCCCTTTAAATCTTACCGCCTTAGGAACGTGCCTACTCTGCCTGTAAGGTTAATCAAGGCCTGTATGTGTGCCTATCATAAGTTGGGTACCAAATATGGGCGTAATTATTTGAAAATATTTTTCGCAATTACCTATCAAAAGCGCATAGTCCAAAGCTCAAAAATGATCCCCATTTCGATTTTTATGAGAAGCAGTTGCCAACAGAATCGGTTTAAACTGGTGAGCGATTCCATCAAACAATCATGACTTTTGAAGACCGGTTTTCGGTTCGATGCTTGTCGATTTCTGCTGGTCTATCGCCACACAAGAGCAAAATTTTCGTTTAATTTTAAAAAATATTTCAATGTCTTTTTCTCCAAAAATAAAAAAAAATATAGCAAAAAACGGGTCAAAAATTGCCTAAATTTCAATAGCAAATATCTCGAAATTTTGATCTGATTTAAAAAAACTGTGTATGCCACTACATTCTACGTCCGAAAAATAAGTTGACGTGTTTCGGCGTTTTCATGTGTCTTTTGAAAAATTGGAAATTTACGTACAGTGTTGTTTACGCAAGGGCCTGAACGCTGTTATTAAGAGAGTATGCACTAAATGTATTTTATTGACTTAAGACAATCCCTAAATCTGCTAATGAGTGGGTGTGTTTGTGGGACTGTTTATGAATTTATACAAAAATTTTGACTTTTTCAAAACCTGATGGAATGGTTGCTGATGAGAACTTTTGTAGGTACTAGAAATCTTCTGTCTGATAGCACATAAAATTAAATGTTGCTGATGAGACTATGTAGTTGTGCTCGAAGGATATAAATAAGAATATTCGGATTACTGAAATAAGAGTTTAATAATGCTCTTGGTATTTGCGTTGAAATTTTTCTTGTATTTTATGCGTCCTCAATTAACTTCTACAAAAACTCAAGGGCCGTTGATGAGAGAATGCAGTTATGTACTCAAATCCACTATTCAATTATACAAAATCTTTGGAAGATGCTGATTCCAAAAAAATGTATGGTTATTGATAAGCGAGTGTGACTGCATGACATTATTTTGTTCCACACTTCAAAAATTTTAAGACTGCTTATCATCAGTGCGTTTATGTACTAAGAAACCCTTAATAGCCTCTTTAAAAACTTTAGGGCTACTGACAAAAGTGTGTACCTATGTTTCTTTTTACTATTTTTTTTTTATGAATTTCTTAGCCTCAAATCTTTAAAAAAACATAAATATTTTCATTCCATAAATTGATTAAATATATGTACACCTTTGCTATTGCTTAGTTCGTTTCTTATCCTTTCTTTGTAAAAGTTACCAATTATCTGCCCGAAAATGGTGCAACGTGTGATTGACATTTAATTATTTACAAAAGTGAAGCAAAACACCAATGCAAAGTTCAATTTTAAGCAAAAAAGCGGGAAACTATTATCAGTTTTTTATTTTTTGTGCGCTACGGAAGATAATTAAACAAAAAATACAATATGAATGCTACCAAAATTTAGCATCTAGCGAACATTTTGCAAAAATCAACTTCAACAGTAAAAGCGAAAATTGTGTAGCAGAACAAATAAAAACGTCAAAAGTTTTCAAGTCATTGCTTCAATCAAGCGCTAGTAGTGCAACCAACAAAAGCGAAAAAAGGATTCCTCATTTTTGAGGTAGTGGGTAAAACGATTTTCTAGGGAGCTGTAACAAATGTACACAAAAACAGAAATGGTTACCCTTTTTGCTAGATGCTGATGGTGTTATTTTGTAATTTTTGTTGTTGTTGTTGTTATTGTTATTGTCAGCAATTTATTTCAATTTCAAGCTTCACGCTTGCCAAAGACTTTTCGCCATTTAACACACACACACACATGCATAGAGCGATAACGAAAAACACCAAAGTAAGAAGTAAAAAAAAAAATTAAATTTGAAAAATACTCAGATACCCATACATGGGATCGTGCAACCCCAGCAAGAAATAATGCATCAAACTGACTTCTTTTTCGTCCTTTATTTTACCACCGACGGACAATTTTTTCGTTTACATAAAAAGGTTATTTTTGTTTTTCTGAATTGTTTATTTTTTGTTTCTTCGTTTGAATAATTTGTTTGTCTCGTAAATTTTTTTGTTTGTTCAGTTGATTCATATGTTCAGGTTATACATACTTGTCTTAAAAATTGTTTTACATAGTACATTTTTGAGAGTTTCCAAAAAATAGTTTTGAATTGCTAAGCTAAATTTTTTGTTTGTCGGCATAACTTTTTTGTTTGTTCAGTTTATTTAGTACTCAGGTCATTCTTTGTTCAAATTGATTTTTGAATTTTTCAAGTGTTCAGTTATTCATACCATCTGACGAATATTTTGTTCGTTCTTTTGTTTGAGAATTTATTCTTTTTGTTCTTCCTTTTTTCTTAAAAATTTATTTATTTTTGGGTGAAGTTAAGTTTTTCGTTATATTGAATAATTTTATTTTACATTTGTTGTTTTTAATAAACTTTGCTTCTTTTTATCTTTTCCCAGTGACTTTTCATTTGTCCAGTCAATATCTGCTTTCGACTGAAAGAAAAACTTAGAAAAGTTCCGGAAAAAAGTTAGCAAATTTCGACGAGAGGGTATGATACTTCCCATGCAAGCCAGAAATTTAAAATCTTATACTAAGAGAATTAAATAGTTGAGGTAATAGATCCAAATTTTACATAAATAGTAAGAATTATAAGAAAAACCTCTGTACAGCAACTTGGCAAACTCGGTGTGCGTGGTATCCTACTGAGAAAAAATTTTAAAACGCTACACTGAGAGAATTATTTAAAGCAACGAAATCAAATATGACACAAATTTAAGAAATGATTCGGTTTATAATTTAATTTATGGTGTTTTAATTCTTATATCAAACAAGAATATCATGATAATTTAAATTGAAGATTGAGACCAAGCACCTTAGGAATAAAATTGATAAAATTTTATTAAAATTGGTTCACTAATTTTTGCGTGATGCTCGAACATCGAAAACGGCTATCATTTTATTTTAATAGATATCGTGATAATTTAAATTGGAGATTGAGACCAAGCGTCTGAGGAATAAAACTGAACAAATTCAATCAAAATTGATCCAGTAATTTTTGCGTGATGGGCGAACATCGAAAACGGCTATCATTTTATTTATAGATATATATATTAGATAGATATATTTTGGTTTGATTAGATTTTTCTAAGCATTTATTTACTCAAATGTCTTCCTATCGTTTTTTCTAAATTAAGTTTGGTTGACATCCAGTGGGTTTTATTATGTTTCCCATGCTACGCTTGGTGACGTCAAAATGTTTACATTTTTTTAGACCATAATTTCTCATGTGGCTAAGTTAAATTTTTTACTTAATTTTAAAGAATTTTTTTGATAATTTGAAATGTGTACCTTAAAAAACCTTTAAGTTTCAAATGGGTTTGCTTGTTTTACTTTGTATAATTCATGTTTTTTTTTTTTTTTTGTCTCCCGTAACGAATCTGCTTTCAATTTCAATACGCCTCGCTGACCGCCCATAAAAACTCATTTAACTTGCCAACTCATCTCTGTTGCCTTCTGTCTATGTATTCATTCATTTAGTCAACGCGTTTTGTCCCTGTCTCGCATGCCAACTATTGTTGCTATCTGTCCATCCTGGAGCAGCTGAACAGAACAGCAAAAAAAAAAGTTCCGGAAATTTTCTCAATTAATTATTTTCTTGTTTTTATTTCGTTTATTATTTTAGTTAAGCATCGCTTTTTGTGCACCATTTCGATTAGTATTTTAGTGAGGTCCTTTTCGTCTCCCACACCAGCTGCCCTTCTGTTACACATGCTCTATGCGCCACTGTCTGCTGTGTATGAGTGTGCAAATTTGAATTTGCGCCGGAAGTAGCAACTCAAATAGCACACAATTTGTTTGTTCAACGCTGCGATGTTTGTGTTTGTATAAAAAGTTAAACAAAAACGTCAATGAAAACGAGATTGAGGATGGGAACGTTAAGCAAAAAAGCTACAGTCGACTGAAATGCCAAAAAATTAAAGTGACTTAAGTGATGGAAGTGCTTTTGCTATGAAAGTGATGGTTGGTGTCATGGTTTGGTAAAAAAAAAACTCTTCTGAATTTAAATAAAAATACTTTGATGGAAACATAACATCGAACACAAATTTCAAAAAAACCTAATAATTTTAAAAAGTATGTTATTTTTGCAAAAATTGCATATTCAGGAAGTTATCTATACTATATCATGTAAAGAGGTAAGGTTTGTTTTTTTGTTTGTATGTTCAGGGTAATCTCTGGAACTACGGAACCGATTCCAACCATTTTTCTACTAATAGAAAGCTACACTATTCCTGAATAACATGGGCTATACTTTTTTTGACAAAATCAAGGGGCGTGGTACTATACATGCAATTAAAACCTTTAACTCGCTATATCTTGGTTCATATGATAGCAAGAGTCTTAAAATTCAGTGTCAGGATGCACATGGCCTATGTTAAGCACTTCACAAAATATGAACGGGACTAGACACCAGGGGCGTGGTGGCTATAAAACTTTAATTTAGGGTGGCCCTCATACGCAATTATTTTTAAAATAGCATTTTACAAAGACCACTTAATTGGTTCACATGGAACTTACACCACCTGTCTCTATATTAAGACGCATAGCTAAGACGATGAAACTTTTATTTAGGGTGCATATTTAAGGTGGCCCTCATACACAAATATTTTAAAAATAGCGATTTCTCAAAGACAGGTGAATCGATTCTCATGAAACTTACACAGTATGGCTTTTATATTAAGGAGCGAAGATAAAAATATAAAAATATTATTTAGGGTGCATACTTAGGGTGGCCCTCATACAAATATATTTTCAAATATCATTTTCACGAAGACAGGTTAGTCGATTCACACCAAACTTATACCACTCTTATGTTAATAGGCATAGCTTAGGCTACAAAACTTTTATTTAGGGTGGTCCTCACACAAAAATATTTTTAAATATCATTTTCTCGAAGACCGCTTAATCGATTCTCATGGAATTTACACCACGTGGTTTTTATATTAAGAGGCACTGCTTAGATTGTAAAAATTTTAATTTGGATAAATACTAAGGGTGGTCCTCATACAAAAATATTTTTTAAATAGAATTTTCACGCAGACTGCACATCGAATATACACCACGGTTGAGGTGCAGCGATGCGTACACGGTAATGCTAGTTTTTATATAAAAGATTTAAAAATTGTAATTAAGTAGTTTAAACATTCAGTTCTGATATTCACGTTCAGACTATCGGCTTGAGGCCAAAAGCTGATGATTGAATGAAAGTTATGAAATTTTATGTGATTGCCTTAACCGCCATGCCATTATTAAATTCTTTCATAATTTTTAGTAATATTCTCATATTTTTTAACAATATGTAGAAGCATAAATAAAATAATTAAAAAATTTTTTCTCATTAATAATTAAAAAAACCAACACATGTAAGTTTTCTCATTCATCACAACATAATGAAAAATTGCAATAGTTTTTCTAAAACTTTGGATTTTTTTTAGCTTTTTACTGCTTAATGTAACGTTGGAGCTTTAACTGCGTTTGTATTATTTTTTCGTTCCATTCTGCTATATAACGTGTTGCGACGAAGCACAACTTCAATTTAGCTTTTTTCTTAAATGTTGTAATCCCAACTTAGCTATGCTTACACATACTATGAAGCTGATACACACATAGATATACTACATGCACCAATTTTACAATGCACTCAGTCATTCATTTTATTTCGAGTAAAATTGTTCAGCATTTAATTTGAGTTTTGTATTTTATTTTTTTAAGTCCTTTTTTCATGTCCTTTTTTCATCAACTTTATCATTTCTGCAGTTTCACACCTGTAGAAGTATTTCATCCAAAAGTGATTGTGTACACTGTGAAAAATACTTCTTCATTTTGGAAATCAATATGTCTTGTGACAGTACAAAACAATAAATTAATATTATCTTAATAATGACATCAACGATAACTGAAAAATTGGCCACGTTTTTCTCATTTTAAGTAAAAAATTAGTCGAAAAATGTTGCACAAAAAATTTATGAATTTTAATTAAATAAAGGAAAAACTATAACAAAAAAAAAATTAAAATTACAGCACAATACATAAAAAAATTATCTAAAGTTTTTTGAACTTTGAACAGCAGTATTCTCTTTTCTGCGGAAACTTTCCTGCTACAATTTTTTTAAAAACAAAATCGTTTAAATTACGTAAGTTCTGTAATTAGTTTTTATATGAAATCAGTCACTTTGCATTTATTATTTTCGTTTCTTATTTGATAACAAACAGTTTGATCGACTTTACTTCATGAATTTTTCTTTCAGTGCATTGTTTTTTTTTTTTGCAATTGAATTTATATCCTTCCTTAAGCTTTATACATTTCGTTTTGTAACGGAATTTAATGTTTTTCCTGTCAGGAAATTCATTGTTTTTTGGTATATTTTTTTTGTTATCCTTCAAGTTGTACAAGTACTAGTTGATTTTACAATTCTTCAGTTGCATTTTATTTATTTTTAATTTTTTTTTTTGTTGCATTTCATCGTATCTTTCTGTTTCTTTGTGTAATTGTGCTAAAAGGTGTTTTTGTTATTCTTATATCACTGTATATTAGACTGTTCATTATTTCTCAAGTTTCGTAAACTAGGCCAGCGTAGCATATCTTTGTTTTTGTGAGGAAAAAATTAATTTCTGATGAAAAAATATTACAATTACAATTTCATGACACGAAAACTAGCAAACTTACAATGAAAATGATTTTATGCCATATTTTGTTATTACTTATTGAGCTTTGAAGTAAAAAACAAAAGGCTCTAAAAAAGAAATTCCCCAAACAAATTTTTGGTATGAAAATTGTGCGTTAAGTTATTTTTAAAAAAACCTAGGTACATGTACCAAAACTAATAAACTTAAAAAAATAATGATTCCAAGTTTTTTGTTTACTATTTCGAAAGCTTTTAAGACTTAAAATAAAACTCACTGAAATTAAATTTTACAAAAATAATATTACGGGACTGTATTTTTTTAGTGCTTTTAATTATTTTTGATGAGATTTCATAAAATTATAATACACTTTTTTTTGTGTAAAAAAATTAATCGAAAAATGCACATTAAGTGCTCGCTGGTTGACACACTATACTGGGGTTATATTAAAGTTAATTTTAAGATCAAAAATATTAGTGGTATTCACTTCAGCGTCGTTAATTTGACAGGTCGTAAGTTGGTAATTCCTTATAGTTTTTAACTGTGACGACTCTGTTTTTGTTTTGTTTCGGTAACCTGGAGGTAACGGCTACATTTTTGATTTTAAGTTTTTGTGTACACACAACTTTTTTTTTTTTGGCAAATATCAAAAATGGGAAACAAAATTTGAATAGAACTGGTCGTTATTTTAATTCAATAATTTTACTGAAACAAAATGCACATAAAAAAGTAACGAATTACGACTAGCGAATTAACGCGGCAGTTGTGAATATCAATATTATATCGTTTTAACAAGAGCTCCAAGTTTGAGGTAGCTTACGAAATAACGTACAGTCTACTGTATTTCATATCATCGTTTATCACATTCCTCAACAGCGTTAACTTTACAGGTGTGAATTTTAAGAGAAACTTGAGTTTGGGGTTAAGCTGCCAGCTGCCAACATTCCCTGAAGCGTTGTAATTGTGGTTTTTGTATATTGGTCAACTGGTGATACGGTTAAGAAATGCAATGCTTTTAGGGGAAATTTATTGATATCAAGAGATATAGTTGTTAACACTTTTAAATTGAAAACGCTTTTAATAAGGAGAAATTTTTCAACTCTTAATGGAAAAATCTACAAGTGTCATAAAATGCTCAACAAATTTGCAATTTGGTTGAGAGAATTTTTAAAAAAACTTTCAAATTTGAATTGCAAAAAATTACAAAATTGCTTTTTTTAAGTCCCAGTTAAATTTTCAGCAGATAAATAATATTTTATTTTGAAATGCAATCTTATAAAATTAAGATATCTTAAGTTGAATTAAGTAGACAGCATAAAATAGGCTGTAGTTGATAACTGACAACAAAGTGTCCCAGATATTCAAAAGACAGCATTAAAATATGATGAAAATTTATAAAAAAAATTTACATTAACAACAATTCAATACGCAAATATAAAGAAGAATTTTCAAAAAAATAAAACAAACTAAAATTCATCACCACTACATATAGACATCACATAAAACAACGCCACAAAACGTTTTAGTCGCAGTCGCTCAATTTCAGCGCAAAATTTAGCACGTGCCTGTATTAGTAACATGAAAAATGTTTTAGTACAGGATGTTACTGTTGTTATTGTGGTAGTATTTGGCTCATTGTTACAACAGAAAACCACGAAATTTACATGGTATAACAACAGATATAACAACAACAAAAACTGTAATCACAGACATGGCGCTAATTTGAACATGCCGGAAAACAAGAAAATGGCACGCGTTCCAAATGCGCTTCACTTCAAAATGGGTGGTTGAGTGTTGATGACTTTTAGTAGGGGAAAAATAGTTCTACGTAGTATAATTTAATTTTTGAAAGAATGGAATGATAACTTTAAAGAAATAATGGAATATAAATACAAAATTAGCACACATCATAAGAGCTAAGAATTATAGGGAAATTCAGGCGTAAGTTATTTTCGAATGTGAAGAGGGTCTTGCTACTCGTCAATTGCTGCTTAGGTAGGTAAATCTCACACGCTACTAGTATACGATTAAAAAAAATCGATGGACCCTTTTAACTAAACTTGTCTTAAGTCTCATAATTCACAAGCTACTGGAGCGGTTTTAACAAGTGAATGTTCGTTCAAACATTTTTTATAGGGGTCACTCAGTCAAAAAAAGTATTCTCTGTCAATGTTCTATGTTATTTTCTTGTTTTGTTTTATTTTTTTTTTTTTAATTAAATTTCGCATGAAGGCCATCATTATCTATGAGTAACAGTCCTCGGTGGACCAAATTCATCTATTTACATGATTTCCAGATACTTGATGCTTTATGTTTTACCTTCTCAATTTTTCCTCGGTCTACAAAATCTTCTTTTTCCCTCTGGTTCACTTTCTAATACACTCATACCTCGCTGTAAAAACTAGATACGTTCCTGAAAAGTAGGCCGTATAGCGAGAAGCCGTGTAAGAATTTTTTATTTTGGTGCAAGCCCATACAAAATCAATAAGATCTGCTCTAAGTTTTTAGAAAAGATCCCAGTTTGTATTTAAATATGCATTTTTCCTCATAGCTATTTTTTTTTTTATATTAACACATATCGGTTATCTATATCTATACTATTATATAAAGAGGTAAGGTTTGTTTGTTTGTTTGTTTGTTTGTTTGTATGTTCAGGGTAGTCTCTGGAACTACGGAACCGATTCCAAAAATTTTCTACTAATAGAAAACTACACTATTCCTGAGTAACATTGGCTATATTTTTTTTTGAAAAAATTAAGGGGCGTGGCACTTCACATGCAATTAAAACCTTTAACTCGCTATATCTTGGTTCATATGATAGCAAGAGTCTTAAAATTCGGTGTCAGGATGCACATAGCCTATTTTAAGCACTTCACAAAATATGAACGGGACTAGACACCAGGGGCGTGGTGGCTATAAAACTTTAATTTAGGGTGGCCCACACACGCAATTATTTTTAAAATAGCATTTTACAAAGACCACTTAATCGGTTCACATGGAGTTTACACCACCTGTCTCTTATATTAAAACGCATAGCTAAGACATTGAAGCTTTTATTTAGGGTGGCCCTCATACACAAATATTTTAAAAATAGCGATTTCTCAAAGACAAATGAATCGATTCTCATGAAACTTACACAGTATGGCTTTTATATTAAGGAGCACAGATAAGAATATAAAAATTTTATTTAGGGTGTATACTTAGGGTGGCCCTCATACAAATATATTTTTAAATATAATTTTCACGAAGACAGGTTAATCGGTTCACACCGAATTTACACCACGTATTTTGTATGTTAAGAAGCATAGCTTAGGCTACAAAACATTTATTTAGGGTGGCCCTTACACAAAAAATATTTTTTTAATATCATTTTCTCGAAGACCGCTAAATCAATTCTTATGGAATTAACACCACAAGGATTTTATGCAAAGAGACACAGATTAGATTGTAAAAATTTTATTTGGGGTGTATACTTAGGGTGGCACTCACACAAAATTTTTTTAAATATCATTTTCACAAAGACTGGTAAGTCGATTCACACCGAATTTACACCACGTAGCTCTTATGTTAAGAGGAATAGTTAAAAATACAAGACTTTTATTTAGGGTGGCCCTCAGACAAAAATATTTCTCGAAGACTGCTTTATCGATTCTCTTGGAACTTACGCCACATGGCTTTTATATTAAGAGGCACACATAAAGTCGTTGAAATTGTTTTTAAGGTGCATACTTAGAGTGACCCTGATACAAAAATATTTTCAAATATCATTTTCACGAAGACAGGTTAGTCGATTCACTCCGAACTTATACCACGTATCTCTTATGTTAATAGGCATAGCTTAGTCTACAAAACTTTTATTTAGGGTGGTCCTCACCCAAAAATATTTTTAAATATCATTTTCTCGAAGACCGCTTAATCGATTATCATGGAATTTACATCATGTGGTTTTTATATCAAGAGGCACTGCTTAGGTTGTAAAAATTTGATTTTGGGTGCATACTAAGAGTGGTCCTCATACAAAAGTATTTTATAAATAAAATTTCCACGCAGACTGCACATCGAATATACACCACGGTTGAGGTGCAGCGATGCGCACAGGGTAATGCTAGTTCTTTACATAAACGCACACATTTTGGAATTTAACTTTAATTTTATATAAAAAGAATAAATACGTAGTTTACTCCAAACAAATTTGTCTATGCATGACAATTTATTTTTAAAAATATTTTTCAATATATCTATAGCTAATCTTTTCTTGTGTTTTCTTAATGTTATTCTTCAGTCAGTTCTAAGAATGTATCTGCTTTCAAATTAAAATTCCCGACATAACTTTGAAAAATATGAATTGTATAATTCATGCAATTAGAAGGTCGGCGACTTCAATTCGATTTAGAGAAAGACGAAATCAACTCCTTTTCCATAGAAATTTAGCGTCGTACCAAATTTTCTAGTATATCGATATCATATAAATTTAAATTTTCCCACTTATATCAAAAAATAAGATAAGTTAAATAAAATTTTTCCGCCGTTTATCGAATTATTTTGGGCCATAAAGTGACTTTGGGCCGTAAAAAATTCGTCTAAAGAATTAATTGTTTATAAGACATTTTATCTCTTTTTTTTTTTTTGTTCGGAACAAAAATGTTCGTTTAATTTTTTTGTGATATTCCTTATTTTTCATTAAAAAAAATTTAAAAAAAATTTAATTTTTTTTTTCAGGCAAAAAAACAAGTGGAAATATTTTTGGTTTTTTTTTATTTTGATTGGTTTACATATATTTCTAACCACAAAACCAAAAAAAAAAATATTTTTATTTTGCCATAACCATTTTCCGTAGGAACATATCGAATAGAAATCAAAAACATTTTTTTTCGTCTAAAACTAGCGAAAAAATGTTTTGTGGGCTTTCAAAATATTTTTGAGTAGACCTTTCCCGCAAAATAAAAAAAAAATATTATATTTCATTAGTTTTTATTTATATATGGTGAAAAATGGTGAATAACTCAATAAAAGTATTAGTTTTTTATGAGTTTTTTAGCTAAAAAATGATTTTAAGCTACACAAAAGAGAAAAACAAAACATTGTTTATCACTAGTTTTAGACTGAAATACATAAATTTTTATTTTGGATTTTTTTTTTTCCATTTAAAATGGTGAATATCCGAATCTTTCGCTAGTGTAGACAAAATTTTAGAGCGTTCAAGAGCGCCGTTAATAGTATCAAAAAATATTTGATAGTTTTGCCTACTGCGTACTTACGAGCAACGAAATTGCCCAACAGATTTTATTCTTTTGCTTTGTAATGTATCCTTTACCAGTGACATTGCTAAGCCAGCAACCGGAGTGTCACTTTTTTAGAATTTTATTTTGTATAATTTTTATTCACATTCTTCAAAAGATATATTTGCGTTATATTTCCAGCGAGTAAAAAAATGTATAAGACTACCGACCATTTGAAAGAGCTGAAAAATTATATTACAAAAACCAAGCCAAAAATTTGATGGTCAGAAAAAATCTTGAATATTTCGATTACTTAACTCGAGTAAAAGTGAAATACTAAGGATGGTAAAAACAAAATAATATCAGTCTACACGAACATATACATACATATATATGGATAGTACTTTGTTGCCAACAAGGTAATAAACACAAAAATGGTGCTGCGGCGTAGCAAATTTTTGCACAGTTTAAAGTTTTAGAAACTGAAAAGTTCCAAAAGCCCCAATGAATTTTTTATTTTCGTATTTTTTTAAGTTTTGGCAACGAGTCCGAAACATTATTGCGAGCTCATGCGTTAGCTGTTGTAGTACCGTTGCCAATTTTATTTCACTTGATATTGTTGTTCTTGTTGTTGTATGTTGCAGCTACTTGATGTTGTTCTAATTCATGTCACGCATGTTGCTACAATATTGTTATTGTTATGGCTTTTATTGCTGCCACTATTGTTGGTGTATTTGTTGCTGTTTTTCTTGACTTGATTTGTTTTCAAAATATTTCAGTAAAGAAAACGCACAGCGTAACCAAATAATCGATGAAACCAAACAATGGTAGCAGCAACACCAACGCAAGCCGTAGCACGTGCATGAATGCAAATCATAACAATCAATGAAAAAAATGAAGTCAGCCATGGTATCAAATTGCTTTTAAATGAATGCAGCAAATTGTAAAAATGTTAGCCTGTCAGTGAGTCAGTTGAATGAACTAAAATTTGTTATTTTTTTACATAAAAGACCATGTAATTAACTAAAAATTTTTGGAAAAAATTGCATTTATTAATCTCATACTAAATAATTAGATTGTGCGCATAATCGCTTATTAAAAAACAATAAAGAAAACTTAAGCCCCATAAATTGCAAATATATTTAAAGCTTTTGATATGAAATTCATTCGATCAATTTCATTTCAAAAAAAAAAGAATAAACAATTAAATTTTTTAATACAAAACTTTGCGCACGCACACTCGTTTATTTTCTAAATTGAATTTAAAATTGAAAATGTTAGATTTTTCGCATTCGCACAATTGTATTGCAAAAATCTCCGCTGAAACTTTTATAGATTTCATTGAAAAAAGTAGATATGCAATATAAAAAATAACAAAGGGAGTAACACAAATAGCGTTGCTAAAATAACGTGAAAAATTTAAATAAATTGTGCACAAATCGAAAAATAACTTTTCGCACACAAAATTGCGAGCGAGCGATGACCAGCGCCCTTGCATTCACAAAATAGTAGTGGTTTACTACCACTAGCTGATAAATACAATAAAAAGCAAACAAAAAATTGTAGTAAATTTGGTAACGGTTAACTTTACTGTCGTTTTTAGCGTAGAATTTAATTTCCAATTAAATGCCAGCTCTTATAAAAAACAAAAAAAAAAATATGTTAGAAAAAGTTTTCAAATTTTCGCTATTCTTTTTTGTTTGTGCATATTATATGTACTCGTAATACAAAAGTATTCGCAGAGATTGCTGACAGTGTTGCAGTTTTCATTATTTTAACCCATTTTCAACAAAGTGTACACTTACGTTCGTGCTATTGGCAGGACTGAAATTTTAGGAACGGATGTAACTATATCATTGCAAAAGTTATGCAGAAGAACGATAAAAATAGTACCTCTTTCAAAAGAGTTGCATTACTTAAAGAACTATGTATCCAATCGGTTGTGAAGTTTTTATTTAGTTGTCATATTGACTATATTGTTTTAAAAGGGAACTCACAATTTGGCAAAAAAATAGATTGTTTAAAGGTCCTTTAACATTAAAATCAATTTATGTGTGCTAAGACTAATCTCTTCTTGAGCTACTACTATGGTATTGCTTGGAGCCAAAATACTATGAATCTGGAATAAAAGATTCTCTAAGTCTTCTGTTTTTTCTGTTAACATTCCTGAATACAAAGCCTAAGCTTATCTGAGAAACGGAATGTTCGAGGCATTGTTTTTGTTAAGGACTTTTTAGATGGCAAACTATACTGGCCAGATTTTCTAGAATTAAAAAAATTTCACGTTCCCGCAAGCAGTCTTCGCGAGTGGAACTTGTTCTTCACTGACTGACCAACATTGGCGTACCGTAGATATTTGACACTCTGGGCCAAGAGGTAATTTGTTGCATCCTATCAGCCAATTTTTTTCAACAAAAATTTTTATTCAATAAAGACAAAGGCCATAACTTTTCATATCTCAAAAACCCTAGCAAAATGGCATATAGGACATTTCAAGAGAAGCGGGCAATGAAAATAAAGTGAGGTCGTGAAATTTGTTTATATTCCGGTTAGTTATACATCTAGTGGACATAAATGTGTACATATAATTTTATTTTTTCGTATGAGGCTTATTTGCTGAGCCTTATGGACCGTAATTTTTGAAGGCTGTTATTGGAATCAAGGAATTTATAATAAAATATAAACAATATTGATTTAACTAGTAATTTTTAATTTTTTAGTTAAGTTCGAATTTTAAATTTTTTTATGTATGGAAAACCGAAAATAAAAATTTTAAATCAAATTTTCAGTAACTTATACATAATATTTTTTAAATATTTTTAATTTTAAAAAAATCCTTAAGCATATAGATGTTTCACAAAAAACTTTTAACGTGATCAATATTAGTTAAGGAGATTTATAAATTAAAGTTCTTAAGAAAGTGCCACATCTCATACAAAGTGCGGCACGTATGCACTTCAATTCATATATTTCGTAAACTAATGTAGATCACGTTAAAAAAATTTTAGCATATTACCGGTATATTTTATGCTTTATTTTAAAGTTAAAATAAAAAAAATAAAATATTTCGAAATTATTTCAATTCTGATATCAAATGATCACTTCCGGTTTTCCACAAGAAAAAAAATCAAATTTCCAATCTGATTTCATAATTGAAAAGAGCAGTAAATTTCCTATTGAAACCACAATATTTCATATTTTATTGAAATTTTGTTAAGTTCGAAAAACTGCTTTTGAAAAATCCATTATTCATATTACGTCAATTTTTGGAAGTCCACAACTTGACAACTTAGCCTTATACAAAAAAAAAAAAAAAAAAATAAG
Organism: Tricholauxania praeusta; assembly: GCA_949775025.1. Taxonomy (NCBI): domain Eukaryota; kingdom Metazoa; phylum Arthropoda; class Insecta; order Diptera; family Lauxaniidae; genus Tricholauxania; species Tricholauxania praeusta. The sequence goes on from OX459028.1 coordinate 152,011,321, forward strand.
TGTTTACACCTTCTAGAAGTATAACTAAGCCAAATGTGAACAAATTTCTAAATCTCAGTTTTTTTTGCATTGTCCGCTTCGCCTGAAATGTCCCATATATTTCAATAACAGAAAGGCTTTGTACATTGTATTTTTGCTATTTATTTACAACTTAAGCTTACCAAAAGAAATGTTCTAAAAACTTTAAAAAAAATTGGTACCTTTGCTTGAATTTTTTTTTAAATCTTCGTTTGTAAATTCTCCATTAGTCTGTGTGGCTGGATTTTTTTCTTACGGCTCTTTATTCAAAGTGGCGGATCAGAAATGTCGGAAAAAAATGCAAATTCTTCCAATCTGTAAGAAATTTGTCACACAGGGGTTTTATGGGCCCATCATTACAAATTTGATGTTTGTTTGATAAAATTCAAAATGGCGGATACAATATGGCAACTTGAATACGTAATTTTCTTTAATCTCTCCGTGACAAATTTCTTACAGATTGGATTTAATTTTTTCATCCGCAATTTTAAATAAATGGTAAAAAAAATGAAAATCCGACTGCATAGATTATTGGAGAATTCGAATTTCTTTGTGGATCGATTTATTAGCATAGCCAAAAAATTGATTTAAACAAAAAAATTCATTTTTTGCCACGGTGCGACACTTTTAGCAGTTTTATTAATTTGTTTGGCTTTATAATTTCAATTTTTTGACCGTTTTTTCATAACAATTTTCATGAATTATAAGTTTAACTTTTTAGCTCACATACTAATTTTTAATTTGACCAATATTTACAATTGTTGATGTTGTCTTCACTCATCGCAAATCAAATATTTTTTAAAAATCAACAAACATAAAAGCAATAAGCTGGATGTTCAAGGGTTAAATTTTATAACAACACTGTGTAAACTTTAGCCCCACGACTTTAAATACTGCAATTTTTCAAATTTAAACAAAAGATAGCTAGCGTACGTTAGCAATGCAGCGACAATAGCAGCAAATGAATGAAAAAAGTACTAAAATACTTTAGTAGTAGATAAATGCATAGCTCTCGCGCGCCGATCTATGGCTAATACTTAAATTGGTATAAATTGGAGTTGGCATTATTCGGCGAATTAGTTGTGGCTGTCGGTAGGTGGGTAGTGGGTAGACAACGCAATGCTTTTGATGCAGCAGCCAACGACGGCAATGGCGGCAACAGCATAAAGACATAAAGCATGGCCAACCGATGTCAGATTGAATTTTAAATATAAGCGTTGAAGTCGAACCGCACACAACATGGTACGTCATGAAATGGGTGGTGGGTGCGAGCGGACTGTGTCTGTATGTTGGGATAAAAGAGTGTTTGCTTTTGTAGTAAAATTGTTAGTTTGTTGAATCTCCACTATGAAAATAAATTTTGTAATGCTCGTTAAATGTTGAATAGATTTAAAGATATATGAACGTTGGTTTTGCGTTTGGAGTTTTTTTTATGTGTTTCTGAATTTTCAGAGTTCAAATGAAAGGATAGAATTTTGCTATGAAATTTAAAAATAAAAATTTAAAGGCATTTAAAGATTCCTTACCTTGCTGCCGGTGATGAAAGAGTTCTGTAAAAATAAAAAAAATTATTATTATTAAAATTTAATATTGTGAATATTGAAAATATTTAAAAAGCATAAATTACTGGGCTTAACATAATCCACGTTGTAAACAACTCAGATGGAAAATAACGTTGCTTAGTAGCATTCTGTTAAACAAATCATAAGCTGTAACATTTTGTTCAGAAATTCATAATTTAATCAGCCAAATTACGAATAATATTTTATGGAGTTTAGAACATAAGAAATGAATTTTTTCTTAATTTAAAAACAAGGATATGTTATATAATAAAAATTACAACGTGATTTGCTTTTTAATTAGCAATAATAATACTGCCCGTACTTAAATGCTTAAGGGTGAGTTTCGTTCAAAGCTTAATGTAAATTGCGGTTGTATAAAACAACAAACAACTTTTGTATTTTAGCAAATTTGGCCTCGACGAAAATTAAATACCCTACAGATTCATTAACAATATAATTTAGTTAAAAGGGTATTTCTTCCACCACACTATAGTTTTACTTAACGTACCCACACTAAATCAGGCAACATCTACTTAAATTGCTCTCTATGTAGCGTTTTGAAACTTATGGGAGGTGCAACGCCCTCTTTTCGAAATTCGCTAACTGTTTGTCTGATGCTAGACATAACCAGTTTTTATATTTGTATAAAATGTGTTTTCATTACTTTATATAGCTCTCTCACTAAAGCATTTCCGTCTCCGGTGCGACGCCCAGTTGAAAAAATTCGCCAAGTTCTTACCCAGAGTTTTTCCGAATCATTCCTACCATTTGTGTAAAATTTGTGTAAAATGAAAATGTGGTTACATTAGCTTAAATCAGTGGTGGGCATGGAAATCTAACAAAAGGACTAAACAACAATATCAAGCAACAACAAACAAAATTTAAAAGTTTTTTTCAAAAATCGTTTACTTTTAATTCAGAGTTTCTTAATATAAGTTGTTCTTAGTATTTTTGAGAAATTTGGAAACTTTCGGTAAGTAATTTAAATAAAACCGCTTGCTCAAATGGAATTTATTGGTCGATATCTCGAAAACCTAACAAAAGATAATTTTTGAAAAGTGATTTTTAATAACAGAGGAGCATACCACATAAAATTTTTATAAAGGAGTTCGTATAATTTTCGGACTGTAAGCTAGTGTTATTGAAAATTGTGTGCCATTAGGACGGCACTTTTTGTATTGATTTTCGTATATAAATACATAACTATCTGCTTTTATTGCATGTAAACTGTGGAAATTTACTAAATTCACTAATACTTCAAATTTAAATTCACTCAAAATTCTATGTTTTCTTGCAATTTTGAAATTAATTGGCAATTAAGCACTCAATTGCTTGATAAAGGGATCAAAAGTTTGATCTTCAGGCTATATTATATAAGCGTCAGTCGCGGCGTTCATAAGTGCAAATCATATTTTAATGCTAAGTGGCATAAAATTATTCAGCTAATGGAGCCCACAATCGGATATTTTGGACATTTTTTTGTGTTTTGTCCCAATTCGAAACTACGACGGTTTACAATAACTCCCTTTATAAAAGTTCTTCGCCGAACCTTATTTACCTTAAAAAATGTAAATTTTCAAAGCACTATTTATGATTGACAGCCTCATCTAAACTAACTGTATGCAAGAATTCCCTAAATCAGAGAATATATATTATGATTTAATGACCATACGTTAATCTATTTGCTCTTACCGTGTTAAGAAAATCGAAAAAGTTCCAAGAAAATCGAAATACTCGATCATAGACCTTTCACATCATTGTTATTTAAAATCGATAACTTTAACAGTTGAGAAATACTTCTTAGGTTGATCTATCTTTTATGTAGTTGTTCATTAAAACGCTACATATATCAAAAGAATGACAAGTAAAAAGTAAAAAAATACTACCGAATGTCTTAAGACATTTTGAAAGCAGCATGTTAAAATTCCATCTTTTTCTTTATGAATTCTGAAGCACATAGTTGTTGCTTGTATTTTAAATTCTTGCAAAGTATAACCTCGTTGGAGAATTTAACACTAAAGTGCTACAATAACCCAAACAGCAGCGCATTTGTTGCGTCGCAAGTCTCACGCGGTGCTTTGAGCGTAAATTTTTCATCATCATCGTCGTCGTCGTCGTCGTCGTCGTTGTGCACCATGCAATCTCAGCGTCTTTGTTTCATTATTTTTGTCGACTTCCTCAACTTTCTTGGCTGCAAAATAGGATTACAACACTTTTGAGATTTCAGTCAACCCTCTACCCACACACGTTACGTCGTCATTTAAGCTGCTAGTGTGGGTGGCACTTTATGCTTTATGTCGTATGCGTTTGTATGTGTGTATGCCAGAAGCTAACAAAGCACAACGATAAGCAAAGAAAAATTTGAGAGGGTAAACATTCTGTTTTGTACTAATATGGGAACATTGGCATATTTGTTAGACGCAGCAGGATTTCCGGAGCGTAACGCATTCATATTTATGAGTGTGTGTGTGAGTGTCAATTTGTTTACATGTGTATCAAATGATTGCTTACATGGATGCTACAGTCGTTTTATTTGGTGCATTTTTAAAAGCTTCCAGTGTTATAAAAGTAAACTCTCAAGGAAATCGTTATGATTTCAAGTTGCTTACAAAAATAAAATAAAAATATAAAACAGAAATTAGGCAAACGTAAAAAAACAATACATCAGCCGATTTTGTATTTTAAATTTGATTTTATTGCAAATTATCCAAAGGCAAAGTGGCTGGATAACAAATAATTTTTTTAAGGGAAAGTAAGACTTGAGCGGCATTGATATAAACAGAGGTAAGAGGCTAGAGTTATACCATAAAACTCTCTAAGTAATCTTAAAAAAAAATTTTTGGCCTTGGTGGCAAGGAAGCATATATAGCTGGCATAAACGAGGTCCTCCAGATACTCGCTGAATGTCCACTGAATGCAATGATTTGTGATTTTTTTTGTGATATCTTTGATTTGAGTCTAGAGCTGTGATAATCCAATAATAAACTTTTTCTTCAGAATATTAAAGATTTGCTGAGCCTTTAGAAAACGAGAAGCAAGAGCTGCATTCTCCTGCCGTCTCCCGCTGTGTATGAAAGTCATTTTCTGATCCTTGATAAGTGGTTTTTATAAAGTCCATAGAATATTTTTTAAAGCCTTACGTTATTGTGTTTAAAGTACTTTTTATCTCATATCTTCAAATTAAAAATATTTCCTATAAAATTTATAAAATTTTTAAAATTTTATAGTAAATTTAAAAGTACTTTTTGAGATGAGACTTCTGCTAAAATATATAACTTCATATAAAACTTTTGACAAGATTTCTCAATAACTGTTGACAAATATCGAAAATGGCTGATATCGATCACTAAATATTTATTGCAAAAAAAGAGTTTTTCCCCAGCATTAAGAGAAATTAAAAAATTACATTTATTTGAATCATTCCAAAGTTTGTACGATAAAAAGCATCTTTTTTTGTTTTCTTAGAATGAACAATTTTAATCGTTCATTTCTTTTCATTTATAGACATTTTCAAGTAGCCGCATCATTTTCAAGCACTCCAACAACTTATACTTAGGCTCTTCTTCCACTTCAGCAATTCCGTTTTAGCATGGCCTTTTCTTTGGTAAATTAAACTTAAAACGCACCAACACTCTTGCACGATTCCGACGAGCTAACCAGCCAGCAGCAATGAAATCGTCGTCTCCGTCATCATCATCATCTCCTTTTACACTTGGCCATAATTCAATGCTTTAGAAAATGCAGCCAATTTTCATTCCACCAACTCTACGAGAACTTCAGTTTAAAATGAGATTCTTTGCAGCAGCTACAGTTTCTTCGCATGCTACTGCTGCTGTGGCTGCACCACTGTCTTGGTGTAGTTTTGCGGCTGTATGTTGGTTGCTTTTGGTTATGCTGCTGGAAATGCAGTTTCTTGTGGTTTTCTTCAACGACTTCCTCTTAATTTTATTTGCTGAAAAGCTAAACTTAAGCTTTTGTTACAATTTTTTCTTAGAATATTTTTTTCTTCTACGTTTGTGCTTTCTTTGTAGACTGTAACTACAACTGCTTTGTTATTTATGCTCGATGTTGTTGTTGTTTTAAGTATTGTTATCATTTTTCATTTATAAATTATAAATGCAAGGAAAACTATTTACGACGCACATTTTGTGTTAATATACATAAATAAATTTCCAACTTGACATTGTGCGAGAACTTTTATATATAAGTGGATATGTATGTCGAGGAGACAGACAGCATTTAAAAAGGACATAATACTTTAGCAGAATTGAATTGTCTTGGGGGAAAAGAAAATCAGCAATGAAAAAATGTTAAAATCATTGAAGAACTTAATATTTCAGGGAAAAAGATAAAATATAATTTAATTAATATTTTTTATATGATATTTTTATCTACATATATTTATTAATACAAAAATTTGCAAAATTAAGCCAGGTCATGTCACTAATGTGATGTATATTTTTTTTATTTTATTTTCAAATAAAATATTTATATTGAAAAAATATATTAAGAAATGTTTTGAATTAAAAATTGCAGATTTTTTATCCAAAAATTGTCCATGATAAAAGTGGACACCTTCACCGAAACGTCGGGCAAAAAAAAAATTAAATAAATTTGTTTTATTTGCATTTTAAAATTTTTTGACCTAAAAAGCCAACAATTTTAAATTCAGAACATTATTTTAAGCTTGGTCGAACATCAACACATATTTAAGAATGTTTTAATTTTAAAATCAAATCATCATCTGTATAAAACGAAGACGTATGTCCTTTGAACTTGTGTTAAGACTTTTGCAATGCCAAAAAACGTCAGTCCATCGCAAAAACGCAACCCTTATTTAGGTAAGCTGACCGCGCAGGAAAAAAGGGGGAAAAAACAACAGTAAAACAGAAGCGTTACTTTGAGAAGCCTTGTAAATAAGGGTTCAAGATTTAATAACATCATAATTTTACATAAATTTCTTAAATTTTGTTGCAAAAATGTAACTCTTTACCCACTTAATTCACTCAAACACACAAACAAAAAAATATAATGAAAAATCTAAAATAGTGACAAACCCATTAAACATTGTGACTCTTTTTAGAGTCAGATATGAATCATAATTCTGAGCCTAAACACTCATTATGAGTTCATAAAAGAGTCAGAAATGTGTGTATTTCCCTTCTTGGAAGGACACACAAATATGAGTCAAAAATTAGACTCATATAAGAGTCTGAAATATGGAACTATTCTGAGTCAGAAAAATAAATGTTGTAAATCTTTTCGGAGACATATGTCACACATAATTCAAAACTTAGACTCATATTAGAGTCTGAAATGTAAAACTATTCTGATCCTAAAAAATCAATATTTTGACTCTTTTCAGAGACATATGTGACTCATGATTCAGAGTTTTCACAATCTTCAAAAAAACAAAAGTCTGGGCGTGATTAAAAATGAGTTTTATAGATTTTTGTATTAAAAAGAACAAAAACGTAATATTTTACTATCAAATTTAGATAATGTGCACAGTTGGTAATTTCCGTTTAAATTGTTATACCTTCAACAATTTTTATGAAAGAATACAATGAAATAGCCAATCATATAGTATATAGAAAAAAAAATTGCTCCCAAAAATGGTTGAAAATCCGACAAATGAAATAATACATTTTATTTTCTTTTTGTTGTCTTAGGCCCTTTAGTACATTAACGATGAGCTGAAAAATACCGTCACTTTCTTATATACTCTGAATTATAAAAATGCAACCTACCCGCCGAAAGTCGGCTTTGGCACATTTAGGCTTATGTTCTGCGCCAAGTTTCCAAAAGACAGCCCAGTTTCTGTTGAATTTGAGGCCTCAAAAAGATTATTTTTTGGTTTATTTATTTAAATTGCTACCATAGAAGCAGTTTCGTTTAAAATTTCATTTCAGAATTTATGAAACCCAACAGAGTCAGAAAAGGGTCATAGTGTCAGCGTGTTTGTTACTCTTTTGATGTTCAGAATTTATTAAACATAATGGAGTCAGAAAAGAGTTAAAATATATGCGTGCCTAGCAACTAGTTTTTTTGAGAAAAATATGAATCATTTCAGACTCACAAAATCTGAACGCTCAGAAAATTGTTTAAAGGGAACCCATGTTCTTTTCACATTTTTTTATTAAACCAATAAACTTTGAGATTGGAAATCAATTTACCAAATATGTAGTTGAAACCATTTCTTGCACAATATTTTCACTATATCTTATGAAGCAACAAAGAAATTCATAAAAGCCAACATAAAAGTCGCATTCTCTTTTCCCTATGTTCTTATCACGCCAACACCCCTTGGCTTTGTTGTGATTTCTTTTGTAGTGATTTTTTACCTTTACCTTAATTTCTGTTACTGCCTTGGGCTTCACAAATTTATAAAATTCGCATACATTAAAAAAAACACTAGCACGGCCTTACACATATTCAACCGACACACGTACAATAGATTACCAGTAGGAAATTCCTCTGCAATTCCAAAAAAAATGTATGCCACGCACCACATTTTTTCTTGATCTTGACGACTCTAAATTGTCTGATTTCTTTTTTATAAATAGTATTTAACTAGTGGATGATCAATTTTGGCATAAAAAGAAATATTTTTTTCAGCGTTACAGCTTTTTGATACTCATGAAAAATAAAAAAAAATTTTTCTTAAAACTTTTCTATCTCTGTAAAAATCAGCTTCATGGAAAAATCACATAACCACAAAAATATGTTAAGTCTGCAATGTCTCAATGTCTCTCCAATAGCGTTCCTAGCTCCCGCTTTTTCCTACTGGGATGTGAAAAAAAAGTTTAAGTTCATATTTACTCCAATAATAAAAACGAGCTTAGCATTGTTTAAAAAGCAGCCTCAATGCAGATAAAAGATGAAAAAAAAAAACTCTAAAACTGAGCGGAGAAAAGATGGTGAAATATAAATCCTTTGGCAAATTAAAAAATTCCTTAATTCTTTTGAAAACAAAGAAAAAATCTTCATAACACAAAATTTTACCAGCAGACAGACATTGCTTAGGCAGCTTTGTACATTTTACATGGCAGACATATTTTGCATATACCCGACTTTGGTAGCTAAGTCGATTTCACATTTTTTCCTTGTCGGCTTTTCTTAATTTGTTTTAGCTGAATTTTGTCCTTTGATGTTGCTAATATTTGCAGTCATCCTTATGCGTAATTTTATTATGTTGTTAGGTGGGTAGGTAAATTTTTTATTTCAATTTAAATTTGATATTGAAATGAAGTAGAATTGAAAATTTTCCATGTCAATCATTATGTGTCCCTGTTTGTATGTATTTCTATGGAAAATGTTGAAGCCAGCTGTTCAATTTCACATTGGATGGGTGTAAAAAAAAGTGGGTTTGAAATTACAATAGATGAAATGTTAACAGAGATTTTTCTAACTTATGATTACACAAGTTTTTTTAGTTCAAATTTTTTTGGAAAAATTGAAACACCTTAGACAGTAAATAAGTAAATGATTGAATGAAACTTCATACTTCAAAAGCTTAAATATAATAGCACAAAAACTATCTCATAAACTGATTACTGAATTAATTTTTTTTTTTTACATTTGATCTCTTAAACTGTAGTGGTAATCTCAGGAAATTGTAATAAATTTAATTTCTCACCTGCCAGTCGTTGCATTTAAAAAAAGTGGAAACAAAACTTTCCAATTTTATTCCGCTTATTTTTTTTTTTTTTTGTTTTTTGTACTCCCTGAGTGCATTGTTTCTGCATAAAAATCTATAAAGACTGCATCTTATCAACTTTATTTTTTTTATTATTTATTATGCACCACAGCCGGCAGCTGCCCACTACAGAGCCACCACTTGGAAAATCCACTTAAAGGCTGGCAACGCTGTCGTACAATCCTATGGGATTAACCTCTACGTCTTCGTCTGTTTCTGTTTAATATTAAACTTTGCATTTTCATTGCTAGAAATTTATTTATATTTTCATTGCACTTGAGAGCCGATAGGTGTGTCGATATTTTCTATTTATTTTCTGTATTATTCTGTACACAATATTAACAATATTCAAAGTGGTAGTGGCGGAAAAAAATAATATTAAATTTGTAGAACTCTTCGAGAACTCATAAAATTTTAGTTTTTCTATTACTAACAATAAAAAAATAGGAAACACATAAAATATTGTAAAAGAAATGAGCTTAAGACATCGTGTAGGCACTAACTTTGATTTTCACATGAATGCCATCAGCGTTTGGCTAAACCCCTTGACAATTCTATATGGCCCATTATGAAAGCATATTAAAGATCAATAAGTATCATACAAAAACTTATTAATTCTTATAAAGTTTCCTTAAATTCGAAACAATTACGAAAAGTCAAAATATATAGAATCCACGCGAATTTGTGTAAATAAAAGTGGATTTGATTTGAATTTCTACAAAGCAAAGGTAGCAATTTTTGTAGTATACTTTTGAGCAATACTTAGCTATTTTGTTAGGTAAGTCACTGTTTACTCTTAAAAAAAACTATCGATAGCTCTCAGTAAATGATTGCAAAATAATTTGTTGGCACTACTTCCACCGATACATATTTGTGCCGTACCGTACCGTACAATGGTAATTCTCTGTACTTACAACAATGACAACGGCAACACCGACAACAAAATCGTAAAGTTCCAGCTCTTATGCTACACTTTCTTTCACACTCTCTCTACATAAACTTATCAATTCTTTTGTTATGGATTTTCTTTAAGTTTTATTTTTCTTGCAATAGTGTTGCAGTAGAAAAAAGGAAAAATAGCTCGCTTCTATAAAGTTTTGCTGGCAACTTTTTGTTGATTTTACCGTTGTTGTTGAATTAAGTTGAATGCAGCACCAATGTTGCATTGTGCAGTGTTGTGCACAAGAGGAAAGTCGAGTGTACTTCAAAGACACCAAGTAACAACTATTACGATTTTTCTTTTACAAAAACAACAATAGTAGTAACAATACCAACATTAGTAGCACTAACATTAACAAATACAAGTAGTAGCTTTGTTGTATGTATTTGTATATGAAAGTAGCAATGGCAATGAATTTTCAAGAGTCTTACAGTATGGGCATCTCAACAATATTTTCGAGTTTCCAGCAGAAAGCGAACAAGTGGTGGTGCTGGCAGTAGCAACGATAGCATTGTAAAGTTTTAATTGATTATTGGTTTCTGACCAAGAACTACTCAAGCAACACTAGAGTTCGCTCTGCTGGAAAGTACAGCAAAGTGTTTTCATTATTGTCTTATTATGATATGATTTTATGTTGTCATGTCATTAAAATTAAGTGACAAAGTCGAAGTTAACAATATTATGCGTAATGAGCTAAAACAAATTATGGCATTTTTAAGAAAGTAAGTATTTCAATTGTCATTTGAGCAGAAATATTATTTTATTGAAACTTCGTTATCTCAACTCGGATGTCGACTGAAAGCAGCAACTCAAGTTATTTATGATCTTTGCTTTATGTCTTTCAGCAATGTAAGCATTTTAATGATGGTTAGTAATTGACAATATTACAACTGTATGAATAATATGTATGAATTGATGATATATTACTAATGTGTCATACATTATGTAAAGACATACACTCCAAAAATATGAATAAGTGGTAGAAATGAATTTGATTTTAAGTAAACAAAGGAAGTTTGATGAATTATTTGAAGAAAAGTGCACAACCTGACCGACGACATACCAACATTTACATTATGCTAGTGCGTATAATTTATGTACGTAGATTCATATATATAATTTTTGTTTTAATTAAATTTTTTAATTTTAAATGTAAAACTGAGTTAAATTTTGTTGAAGTTTTTCTTATATATTCCAGCAGTAAGTCAGCAGAGTACTCCGAAAGTCTATCAATGAGAAGTTATATTTCTGCATTATGCATTTCATCGTTGCGATTTTTCATCCATTTCCCTATTTCATTTTAATTGTTGAATTTTGTCTAACAAAACATCAACACTCTGCAGCCAAGTTAGCTAAGGATCAATTGATTTTAGAAATGAAGCAGGTTCAAATCTCGGTCCAATCAAGTTTCAAATCATTTAATAAATAAAACTATTTAGTTAAGTTAAATTAAAAAAAAATGTTCTACACTAGGATTTGAGACTGTGTATGCTGCGTTCCAAGCAAACGTTCTAACAACCCACATAAATTTTAATGATTTTTCCAATAAGCTTGGTGCCGTTCATGTAATTTTTTTTCTTCACGAGACGAAACTGTCTAGTAAGTCCTGTGGAAAACAAAAAAGTTCAGTGAGCCCCCATTGAATATTAATTTTATGAGTTCTCCTTGAAATTTGATAGCCCTGAAAAATTTCGAAATATTTAAAATCGACTTTTTTCTCAAAATTTCACAGTTTTATATAGGGTGCTCTTATTCAGAATTCTATATTAATTATAATCCTTTGAAGTATTTTGCCAAAGTGAATAATGCTGCAGATATCCTCTGACACATTATAAAAAAAAAAACAGAAAATAAAAATTCATCCTTTACACGGCTATCCTGGACTATCTTGACTGCAATATTTTTTTTGGATTCCATCGATACGATGCTGATATAACTTCACAGGCTCCTTGACCTATTTCTTTTCGATACCTTAGTATGCACAAGATGACGTTGAATGTTTCTCGATTTTCAATATTTTTTGAACTGGTTCATAACAAAAATGGAAAAAGTGAAATCTCAAATGACTTCTCTTGTTGGATGACCCGTTACTTAATCTAAATAGGTTTTCAAGAAAATTGGTTCTGAGCTATAACGTCTAACAGACGTTATAATGGATATAATCAAGAAAATTTTGAGCAAATATAAACTCCACAAACAGAAATTTGTAAATTTTAGCTATAGAAAATGAGGCGCTGAAATAATCCAAGTGCAATGTAGCGTATGAGATATCTTTTTCACTGTTTTTGTTAACTACAGATTACACTTCAGTGGTTGAAATCAAGGAATCAAGCCACCCCTAAATAAAATACGAGTATAAATTGTAATTTAAGGCTACTCATACGTCATGTATAACCATATAATTATATAGAGTGTTAGTAAGTTTTAGTTAAGAATAATATTTATGCACATGTATGTATCAATTTCTAGCACACAGTAAGTAACCAAGTATTTAAGTTCACCAAATTGTGCGTTCAAAATTTATTGTAAAATCATTAAATCATAGTATATCAAGCTAATAAATATGCTGCAAACGCCATAATAAAACTTTTAAAATACAATAAAAATTGAATTGTTTAATACAAAAGGACATCAACACAGCACAGCAACGATAAACACAACAAAAAAAACACAACAATGGTATAAACACTGCCAACACAAACAAACACGACAAACTGCAATATTGAGTTATATATGTGATTGTGTCTGACTTTTCCCTGTACGAGTATGTATGAGTGAATAAAGAGAATCGAATTGTCAAATCGGTGAAATTTATTAGTGTTAACAGGATATCAAAACGGAAGCGAAAAGGCGAAAAGCGAAAAAATTTCGAAGGCGTCTCCCAAACAAAATTTAGAGTATGATTTTGAGTGTAAGTGTCAGTGGGACACGCAACCATAACGAATTTAAACATTTATTCCGGAAGTAGATAACAATGGCATGGGCTGCTATTGTGGTAAAATAAAAAAATTACGAGAAAAAGTTTTACACCATCCTGCCGATTTATTTTTTTACCAGTTTTTGCCTTTAAATTTTATGTTCACATTTTTCATAAATTTTTAAACTTTAGTAATTGAAACTTTGCTAAGTTTTTTTTTTATTATTTCTAGGATAACAAAGCTTTGGAATCTGGAAAAAAAGAGCTAATACTCGAAATAAAAATCATGAAAGTGCCTCGCATGCAAGTGACATAAAAGACTTCATATCGACTGTCTGCAGCAATTTTGTTGGCATAAGTCTATCACAGTTATGTGAAGCTATCTTTGTCCTATCTTTATTTTATTTTTTTTTTTTTCATTTTCGCCATTTCTATCTCTTTCTGAGATCAGTAAGTTATGATGTTTGAGTTCAAGCATAGGCCAAATATTTTAGTGTCGTTGCCGCACAGGGTCATCAAAAATTGATTTTTTTATTTAACGTGGTAGTAAAAGCAAGCATATTTATAGGCTCATCACAGAGCGTTGATGATAAAAGTGTGCGATTATAAAAGTACATGACGTACAAAAATATGTTGCATATGTTTAGGCAAAATTCACTTTTTGGTTTGGGCATACTAATTATCACCACAGCGTTTTAACCTTATCTGAATTCCATTTTTATTTTTTAATTTTGTCAAACCAAATTATTGCAATATTAAACTTTAGATAATTTTGTAAGTCAAATATAAATATATATAATAATAATATTTCTAGTAGGAAAATTACGAAAATGGATTTGAAAAAAAGAAAGTATTTCACCAATCTTTGTGAAATGGTCGAAAACAAAGTTTTGAAGGAAGGTGTTGTACCCTGTTTCAGCTCTATTTAAGGAAAAAGTGTATGAGACTTATCGATGGGAAAAGCTCGAAATTACATACATATGTATATGGGGTAAAACAAACGAAAACGCCACCTGAAAATAAAAGTGTGTTTAAGATTTTGCCCTAATATTATTTGTTGCTCAGATACGCGGGTATGAAATTCACGATTTTCTTACTTTTTCAGAATAAGTGTTTTTTTTTTGAAAATTCATAGCTTACAGCAAACTTTATCAATTAATAATTGGTGAAGGTACATTTTTAGGTTTTTACTTGTACTTTTCAAAAGAAATATTGATTTTGAAAAAAAAAATTTTTTCACAAAAATTTTGCGAATTGAAAAATATTTTTGCATTTTTTTTAAAAAAACCATATTTTAAAATTTTTTTTTTTTTTTGAAAAATATTTTTGCATTTTTTTAAAAAAACCATGTTTTAATTTATATTTTTTTTAAAAAAAAATTTAATTTTAAAAAAAAATTTAAGTACTATAATTCTGTAAATTGAAATGAATTTTTCAATTTTTTTTTGAAAAATCCATTTCTGAATATTTGTTTGTTTTTATAATTTTAGGTTTTTATTTGTACTTTTCAAAAAAAAGTACTGATTTTGAAAAAAGAAATTTATTCGCAAAAATTTTGATAATTGAAAAATATTTTTGCATTTTTTAAAAAAAAACCCATATTTTAAAATTTTTTTTTTTATTTTTAAAAAAAACTTTGATTTATTCTGCGCTTAATGCCGGAAAAATTTTTGTGAGAAAAAAATTATTTATATTTTTTTTTTTTAGTTTTAAAAAAAAATTAAAAAGCTAAACTTTTGTAAATTGAAATGACGTTTTGAAGTTTTTTTGAAAAATCCATTTCTGAATATTTTTTCGGTGAACTTCAGATTACAGCTTGATACGCAAGCTTTAAAAGGATATGCCATAACATGAGGGCAAGTAGTAAATTAAAATGTTTGTTGCGTATCTGAGCAACAAATAATATTAGGCAAAATCTTAAACACACTTTTATTGCCAGACATCAATACTACAATCATGCTAAATTTCACCCAAATCGGAGCCAAAAATTTTTTTTAGGTGGCGTTTTCGTGTGTTTTACCCCATATATAGGATATGTCGTCAGTACGTGAATTTTGACTTTTTTCTATAGATTGGTGTTATACATTTTTTCCTTAAATGTGGCGGAGGTAAAAAAATCAGTGAGAGGTACAACCCACTGATTTAGAAATCTATTTTTAACCTCTATGTATCGATTCGTGCAATAGATGAACAAGAGTCGAGTGTTGAACAAAAGAGAAAAAGAAAGAAATTTTTTGAAAATTCAATATTTGGAGTGGCTTACTTAATTAATATGTAGTTCGTTGTTTAGAAAACTCATTGTTTCAAGCATTTTTGAATTTTCAATTATATTAATTCAACTATTATCCATTGCGTCCAATTGTTTTTTTCCAGAGATATCGGCAAAAGAATAATTTTTTTCATAAAGCACCACTTACAAACAGATTTTTGAAATGTTAAAATCTTTATTCTGATTATATATTATAGTGATACACGAAAGAAAAAACGTTACTTTAATAATCGTTACTTTAATAATAATATTATTCAAAATCAGCTAAAAAGTTAAATAACTATTGTCCAAAATGGGATGTAATAGATGTAGTATTTTTCAAAACTTTGTTTTCACAAGTCTAAGAACTTAGGCAAATTAATGGTGGCCCTTATACAACAATTTTTTTATATCATTTTCTCAAAGACCGCAAAATCGATTTTCATGGAATTTACACCATATGGCTTTTATATAAAGAGGCACAGATAAGATCTCATACAAAATTTTTTTAAATGACATTTTCACGATAACAGGTTTAACGATTCACACCGAATTTATACCACGTAGCTCTTATATCTTAAGTGGCATTGCTAAGGATACAAAACTTTTATTTAGGGTGGCCCTCACACAAAAATATTTTTTAAACATCATTTTCTCGAAGACCGCCATATCGATTCTCATGGAACTTACACCACATGGCTTCTGTATTAAGAGGCACAGATAAGGTTAACAAAATTTTATTCAGGGTGCATACTTAGGGTGACCCTCATACAAAAATATTTTTAGATAGAATTTTCACGTAGACCGCACTTCGAATCTACACCACGGTTGAGGTGAGGCGATGCGCACAGGGTAATGCCAGTAATATATAAAATAATAGTATATCTAGTAGGAAAATTACGAAAATGGATTTGAAAAAAAAGTATTTCACCAATCTTTGTGCAAACGTTGAAAACAGAGTTTTGGAGGAGGGTGTTGCACCCTGGTTCAGCCCTATTTAAGGAAAAAAGTGTATGATGCCAATCGATTGGAAATGCTTGAAAATGTGTATTTAGGATAAGGGGTCAGAGCGTCATATTCGACTTTTTCTATAGATTAATGTTAAACATTTTTTTCCTTGAATGGAGGGCGGAAGGGGAGCCAGATCATTCAGTAAGAGGTACAACCCACTGATCTCAACATCTGTTTTTAATCTTTACATATCGATTGCTACAATAAACGAACAAAGGCTCGAGTTCTTAACAAAAAAGAAATAGATGAATATTTTTAGAACAATCTGTATTTGGAGTGGCTAACTTAATTAATATATATTAAAAATCATGCGTGAAGTTTCAATTATATTACTTAAACTATTTTCATTGAGTGCAGTTTTTCTTCAGAGATTTCGGCAAAGTAATAATGTTGTACAAAGATATTTTTAAAATGTTGAAGTCCTTATTCGTATTTCCATAGTAACACAAAATAAAAAAGACGCTTCGTTATTCAAAATCAGCTAAAAAGTTAAATAACTATATGTATTATTTTTTAAATCTTTGTTTTCACAAGTCTAAGAACTTAGGTAAATTAATTCTTTTATGTATACAAGTTATAAAATATCTACAAATAAAAAACAACAAATCTGCCAAATAAATAAAATCACTATGGTGTTCACAAATAAATAACATCTTTTCACAACATAAAGCACTGCAAAGATTCAGTACAAAATACCACCGATAAAATCTATGAGATTTTAGAAATTGTTGACAAATTTATTTTTATATTGCTTTATGACACCATTTGAAAAAAAAAAACGCAAAAAATAGCCGCTGAAAAAACTTCGCAAACCCTCAGTAAAAGCTTAACCCAAAGGAAAAACAAACAACCGTTCAAAATAAAAGGTAAATATTTTTTTTTTTTTTTTTTGACAATCGCGTGGTGCTTTTAAAATTGCTCCCACGTTGTGTCTGCACTGTGCACTGTTTTATCCTGTCCACTCAATTAAAAATAAACTCGCTTTGGTTGTTGCTTCCGTTTCCGGCAGCGCTGTGCTGTTTGTTGCTTAGATCATGTGAGATACTTTGTTCTTTTTGTTTTCCAATGAAAGCAAAATGCGCGTTATAATTGCTGATGAAATATTGCATAAAAACCGAAGAAAAGGATAAAAATTTAAAATTTTTCCTACATGGTAAACAAAGTTATTTTTTATTTTACATTTTTAAAAATAAACATCATGGTGAGTCTGTAAATTTGTTTACGTTTATCGCAAAACTGCTGAAACAATTTCGTAGAAACTTTTTTATAAAATTTTACTTAATGTCAAAAATAAACTTGTCCACCTTTAGTGCAAGTTGCTTATAACGTCTTCCATTAAATTTTAAAATTTGACAAAAGTTTTTTTAAGTGTACCAACCAAGTATCAAATTTTAGAATACAGTGTTGCGGAAAATCGGACAGTTTGAAGCAAAAAAAAAAAAGGACAAAAACTTCAGCTCCAGGGTATTTGTTTCAGCGTAGTATTTTTCATTCAGTTGCTTTTAACAAATTTTGTTTTAACTTTTTTAAGTTTTTTCCTGCTGCTTCTTTGAAATTCCTTTTTTCCATTTAATTTTTCATTTTTATCCCACAGTTATTCATCGCTGTTGCGCTATTTAGTTATATTTGTATTTTCATTTTTTAATAAATTAAAATGTCAACATAATAAATGGCGGTCCGTTCATTTATATATGAAAGCAGATTTCGCACAGAGTCTCTTATGTTCATATTTCTGTATGAACTTTTTTTTTTTTTCAAAGCAGCATGCAGCATTTTGTTCAGCATATTATGTTCATTTTGGCATTTTAAGTGGTACTCAGTTAAGTCTTTGTCTTAGTAGCTTTTTTCCAATTTGATGGCTATGTTGATTATATAAGTTTAATTTTATCTCTTTTTAGTTTGTCTAGAGAAGTTTATTTGCAACTGAAAATTTATATTGCGGAAATGTGTCATAAAGAATGAGTTATGAAAAATATATATGGATATATATGCAGACAAAATAATGCGAATAAGAAATGTTGAGAAAATTCATATTTTAAATGAAAAACTTGTTAAAAAGCTGTCTTTGACCTAACCAAAATATAAATAGCCTAAGCAACTAACAGCTGAAGCTTACGAAAACATCTATTAAAGGACTAGTGCTTCCAAAATGCACCCACTTTTGCCAAGTGCTTATACAAAGCATTCTAAGTATTTGTGTGAATAATAATATATAATCAGTATAACGTTTTGAAAATTCTAGTTGTAGGGTAAGGAAGGGTAGTATGGACTACGCGGGTAATATGGACCATGCGGTTATTTTCCATTGCGTATATGTGATGTGCCGTTATTCATGTTGAATACTGACGCCATTTACTAAGACCTATGTCTGTGCGATTTTAGCCGTTCGGCCAAGACGCATGTTTTTGTTAAGTTGTGTTTTGTAAAAAACTGTCTGGTGATAATTTTTTTCTGGTGAGTAAATTTTATTATTTGACATTTAAGTGCCCGTGTTTTGAAATAAGTGATTTGATTTAGAATGCCAGTGAATACCATTTTTAATTTATAAGGACAAATTAGAAGATTAAGATTAAGTGTTTTAGATAAAAAAATCATTTACTTCACCAACACGTGCTGAGGGCAATATGGACCAACAATGTGTAGTCTATTCTGAACTAGTGGTCCATATTACCCACGTTTATTATGACAGTCAATATTGTTTTAGGTTTGGGTTGAATGTGTCATCAGCAATCTTTGGAGTCATGAAGAATGTGCTGGATGTGAAAGGGACATTTGTATATGTGACTTTTGTACCAAATGAATATATATATGTGGTAATATGGAATATGTGGTCCATATAACACTCCACTTTTTTTTCTCATCATTTTGACTATTTTTAGATTATTTAATTTTATTTTTTATTCTGATAAGTTATTTATCTAAAAGTAAATTAGAATTATAATGAATTGATTCTTTTATTGAATTAAATAAAATGAAGTGTTTTTAATCATATATTTTGAGTTTTATTTCAAAAAGAAAGATTGGTGTTCCATATATACCGATCCTACTCTACGGAAAGTACGCCCCATTCTTGGGTAATATTCTGACAACATGTGACATTTTTTTGATTAATGCTTTTCCAAACGATTTCTAGCATTTGTTTCAAATATATGTAGTAGATTAATGTATTTTAAATATTCTTGCTCTCAGTTTCTTTGGAAACACCTATTTTGCTAAGACTATAATCCCTTCAGATTCTGTAAGCTTACTTTGTCTAGAGTCTTAATAATTTTTTATGAATTTTTTTTTAAGAATTAATGAGTATATTGGTCTGTCTTAGGCTGGGATGACTATCACAGTGAGATATGCCTATTTTTATCTTCAAGCTATTAAAAATTCTGGAAATCTATGACCATTCTAGTTCACACAGTGGTTTTTATCCAATAAGGGTTGTGAAAGAGCTTTCCCTGGCAAGGTCTTCCGCAACGTCATTGTCTTCTTGAATATCTTTATAACTGCTTTAGATAAAATAAAGTTTTAAAATAAAAATTTTATTGTCAAGATATTGTCGTTTATGTAACGAAATCCGGTTTTGTTTTTAATAAGGTATTATTGAAAATGTCTAGCGTTTATTTTTTTGCAACGCAAAAATGCGAAAAACTAACTCAACTAAGCCTCAGTTCCTCTTAGATTTCAGATGTTGCGGCCAGATTTTGATATCTTTAATAATTGGTAATTACAAAAATTTAGTTTTCGTGAGAATATCTTATAATTCTGAACAGTTTTGGATAAAGCATCGTAAAATCAACTAGAAATATTAGATGTTTCCTATAGCTCTCAAACAGATTATTCTTCTAAGCAAATTATTAGTACTCTGAGTTTTTCCTAAAGTTATGCTGCTCAATTTGCAACAAGAATAATGGCTGATATAAAATAGCAAACGAAAAAAATTCACAAAATTCATAAATATATACAAAAGTTGTCATCTGTCTAAAAGTATGCTGCATATTTTTGCATTTTTGTTTTAATGCACTTCATATTAGCATACAAAAGTATGCAATGAAATTATTTGAAATAATGCTAAGTATTTGACATTATGATATTATCTAAAAATAAGTGTTGCCAACATATTAGAGAAAAGATGCCAAACATTTGTACACGGGGCGCGTGCAAGCAAAAAACCATAAAAATGGAAAATGCAAAAACAATAAAATTCACCTGCACAAATCAAACAAAATTCAAACAAATTTGCATAATTTTGCAATAGAAAATGCAAAGAATTTCAAAATTGATTTAAAATACGACGAGTAGCAAAATGTCGAATATTTCAATTTCACTTCAAAGGCAATGGAGATGCCTACTGTTCCATCATCATCGTCAGCAGTAGTCCTCGTCGTCAAAGTCATCTAACCAAATACGAGTACAATATTTTCCTCATGACTGCCAAAATATGGTGAGCAGTGGCGTTCGTAGCCACAAATGTTGATGTTGTCGTCTGTTTAAGTACAAAAACGGCAAGTTACTCTGAAGGTTGTAACGATTTATTCTCAAATCGTTCTTTTTTTTTTTTCTTGCTGCTTTTAACAAAAGTGTTTTAAATTACATTTCAAAGGAGAAGAATGACGGTGGCAGCAGCAAATATTTAATATTAAATTTAAATACGCAAACATTTTTTATTGCGCTCTGCTGCGCGTATCACGTAAATATCAAACAAATGCAACAACAACAAGAACAACAGTAACTGGCAGCAATAACCAAAATAAAGCTGAAAATAAAAAAAAAAATAAAAAAGAACGTCCGAGAAAACAACAATTTGATGTCTTGAAAGTATCTTAGAGGGGCACTTCAAATGGTTGCTTGGTTGAATTGGCTGCAGAGGTTGCCAACGGTAGGTGAAGAAAAAATATTTTGAAATAAAGTGAAAAAAATGTTGTATAACAATGAAGTTGTTTTACTTAAAAATTTACCGAAAATGTTGAAAATTTGAAAGATATTAAAAAATATATCACTAAATAGTTGCAGGATGGTTACATTGGAACATTTTTCCATTTTTGATCTGTATCCGATTGCTATGAAGATCTTCAAATGCTTCAGTAGTTGGTATCCCTATCACTAAAGGATAAAAAAACTTTGTTTTTGAAATTTGTATAATTAAATATCTATATATAAATTAGGATAACTGAACAATATTCCATTTTGTTTGATCAATTTTTGCTTTTATTTATATCAATATTCTTTTCTCATTTTTCGTTGATATTTCATCCACTTTTGGGTCAAATTTTTAAGAAGATTACTCCATGTCATCAATAGACTTCATCAAGTTGTATAAAAAACAACAAAGATTTAAGGATTCTCTTCAATTAAAACTGAAATTTTCATGAGACATCAAAACATTATGTGATTTTCTGAAAAAAAAAAACCTGGCAACACACCATCAATAGTAACATAGAGTTTGGCGGAGCAACTTCAAGAAATTTATTTCCATCATAAAAATGTTAATATTCAAACATTTTGTCGACCATTAAAATATACTAAAATATAATATAATGAAAATTTGCAATATGGCGTACTCCACATTATCATCCTTCTTCCTACGATGCTACACAGCTCTTCATCTCAATGGACAGGATGTTTAAAGTAGCGATGCCGTCGCATTTGGTTCCTTGCAAGAGTGAGTTTGTTGCCATACAACCAAAGTTCGATGTGCGGCGCGGAGCACATTGGGCACAACAACAGCTGCGATGCGCGCTTTTTTCTTTTTGAAAAGCTTTGTTCAAGTGGAAGTAAGTAAGTAGCCGCCAGTAGGAGAATGCTTGTGCGTACGTGCCGAAAAAGAGAGCGAGGCAGAAAGGGAGCTGTAGAATTGCGCGGCGTTAAAAACCGCACCATTAACTTAAGTGGCTTTTTAAATTGAATGCTGTCCTCCCCTTTTTCATCGCTCAGCACTCACAATCTTACAATGGTGTTTTCTTTTTAACGCCATTATGCGTTTTATTGTTCTTGCAGCTAGTGAAGCTAACGAAGTGCATATGTGTTTGTACATTAATGCGTGATTGTTTTTAGGGTGGCCTTAAATTGCTAAATGTTTTTGTGGTGGTTTTAAGCAATTTATGCAAGTTCTTTTCGAAATATTTTTGCTAGTTCTTCACTTATTTTTAATCTTGCAATCAAAAAACATTAAAAAAATTGTCGTACTATGCAAAACCACACGAAATACAGACAAAGTTTATTTTTGGGAATTATGTTTTTTTTTTTTTTAAATTTTTTTTAAATAAACTTTTCTCGTTTTTTATTAAGAAATCTAACATTAAATACGAGAACTGATAAAGTTTTTAAATTCTTTTGTTTCAGGCAAAATGTTTTCCATGGTTTTAGTTTGTAATGCTTAACCCACTTGAGTGTAAATGCTCTCGGAAATATTTTTATGCTTTTTTTTGCAATTTCATAGAGTTTTGTTTTGAAATTTAAGACCACCTACTAAAACTTCACGATATGATCTTTTATTCAATTCAAACTGTCAATTATATTGTAAGTACCAGCATATGAAATTCTTAGTTTTTTTTTTTTGAATTCACCCTTACCAACATGCAACATACAAAACTTAAAAACTAAAATGAAGTCCTTTCCTTCTTTCAAAATTTCACATAGCGTAGACGTGCAACATATGTTTCATTTCCGGTAAAGTAGTAGAAAAAGAACAACAATAAAAAAACTTAAAAAGAAATAACAACAACAAAATCAAAAACAACATCCACTTCCAAAGAAAAAAATCTAAAAAATAATGCCGAAATACATAGAACTTTGAGTTGATTCAGCAAGGGCAAGAGCGCTGCAACATTAGAGTTCGTCAAAAAAAAAAAAACACATGTTATTGAAGCCTTTGGCAACGCTTATAAAAAATAAATAAGACTTTACATTTTCTTTTATGCAAATTATGATATTAATAAAAAAAATACAGCTTATTTACTCGAACTGAACAACTTCAAATCCGGTATCTAAATCGACTCATTGCTTTAGTTTTTACTTCAGTTTAATTTATTTAATATTGAATTGTACACCAGGTCTATTACCGTTAGCGTTAATCTAAAGCGCGGTGGAGGAGGGAGTTGCCCGGGTCGCAATAGCTTGGTGAACGGAAATGGTCTAAGGTTTTTAGCATATTGAATTGATGTTTTTGAGCAATAAATTAACAAAGCAAATTAACAAATGAGAACAGCAAAGTGTGCAAGGTCTGCAGGAAGTTTTGTGGAATAAAATATATGTTATTTTCATTGGGTTTTTAGTATGTGAAAGTTGATAATTTCGATCTTTTTTACGGACTAGATGCTGTCAAGAGCCGATTTTTATTCAAATAAGATGGCAATAGTAGAGAGGATATGTATATAGTAGAAAAATAATGGGTGCACGTTACGAAAATCAACCACTGAAATCCGCCGGCAAGGTTTGAAATGAAGTACTAAAGGCAGCAAAAAACTCGACAGTTATAAATCATCATGGAAACATTCGCTAGAGCAGGAAATACATATTCGGGAAACTGTTGGATGGATTTGACGGAACTTGCTACTGATCGTGCACGTTGTTCTAGTTTTGTGGAGGCCCTATGCTTCACGAAGACATAAAGGACATATGGGTCATTCTACCTACCGACACAGAAAAATTCATATCTAGAGAAACTGAACTCGGCCCAAATTGAAATAAATTGCAAAATGATTGCTAGGATTTTATTTTTTTTTCTAAAAAAAACAAAAAAACTAAACATACCCAAATAAGAAAATTTTCGATTTTAAGTTTTAAATTGCAAAATTTTTGCTTATAACTTAAGAGAAGAATGTTTTTAATACAATAATATAAAAAAAAGACGTTAAATGCTAACTTTTATGCCTTAATGGTTTTTCTACATGACGAGTACATTTTGAAATAGAAGCGTCCAAAAATCTATATATTTTTAAAACTGGTGATTTTCAAAAAATCGTATTTTCGATACTAAGCCCGGAAAAACTTTTTCCAAAAACACGTATCGAATATTTTTTGACAACGTATCGAAAAAACAATTGTTTCTGAGAAATCTAAATTTTCAATGTAAAAACGAGGTAGAATGACCCATATACATCTAATTGCGAAATCATAGAAAAATGCAATGGCCAAAAGGCCATATTATATGTCAACATTGGGGTGATACATTTTAAGCCCCAGACGTTTGTACATTGGTGCAATAAAAAGTTGTTAACGTTGTATTCAAAAATTGTGATAATTAATGCACTTAGCTCTCTCTCGCCTGTAACATGTCGTTAGAAAAACTGCCATTTTATTCAACATTTTATCCAACAATTATTGATCATTTAAAAATGGTTTAATAACTATATGACCACACAAATATCGTTTTCAACTTAATCGTGTACAGCATAAGGCTAATTTTCAACTGAAATTTTAATAAAAATTGAAAGCCTCTAGACAAGCATATTTGCTTTTAGGTGTTAACTTTTGAGTTTTGATCAAGGTTTTTTTTTTTTGATGAAATCTACACCATATATTTACAAAAAAAAAACAACAGCAGAAATTGAGGAAAAATGATTTTTGCTTTTACTTCCTGTGCGCTCACTTTTCCATCGGTTTCTTTCTAGCAGTCACTCGCTTCTGCATTCTTATTTCAACTCAAGTTCTAGGAATTTCCGCAATTCATCTAAATAAAAACTTATAAAATTTGTATGATGAAAGACTTGCTCTTCCTGCCACAATTCAGTGTTGTTTGTTGTTTAGTTTTTTCTTTTTTCGTTGCAAAAACCGCAATAGGAAAGAGCTGTTTTGGTAAACTTTTCTAAATTTTGAAGAGTTTTATTTTCCTAACTTCAATTGATTTTAAGATAATCGCTTTTTGAGGTCATATAAGTTTCTGGTTTTTAGAATTTTATAAAAATGTATGGTATTTGAAATCAGAAATATACCTTTTGAACGATGTACAATTTATGCGGAGCAAACAGAAGTTTTTGGAGAAAATAAACTAAAACAAGTTAAGGTGTTATCTTCGGCGAGGCCGAAACTCACTTACCCTACACTGCACTGAAAGTACCTATTCAATAAATGTAAAAAGTCGTTGAAGAGGTTGAATAAGTCGAAAAAAATGTGAAATGTTAGAGAGGTTGACAGAGGTTGAAAAATGTTGAAAAAGTCGTAAATATATGCAAAATGTTGGAAAAGTTGAGAGAGGTTGAAAAACTCTAAAAAAGTTGAAAGAGGTTCAAAAAATTTGAAACTATTCAAAATTGATGAAAAAGTCGAAAAAATAAAGAAACATATGAACAAAGTTGAAAGAGGTTGAAAAAGTCGAACAAATGCATATAGGATATATTGGAAAAAGTTAAAGGATTGAAAAAGTCGAAAGAATTTGGAAAAGGTTGAAAAAATCGAATAAAAATGAAAAAGTTGAAATATTCCACGCCCACTTCTCCAATTCCGCCCACTTTTGGTTCAATAAATTATATTTGTGATCGACATCCTCAAATTAAATTTTAGCACAATAGCTTGTATAGTTCACGATATATGCCGCAGTTTAATTTAAAATTTAGGGCGGTGACACACCCACTGGTACAATCCAGTCCGGTTTTGATCCAGAAATAGCTTTTCATTAGCAAACCCCTTACACAAAATTTTAGTATCATTTCTCACATATTTCGATAAATATGGCACTTACCGTATTATATTTGTATGGGAGGTGCCACGCCCACTGGTTCCATTTGAACCACTTTTGATTCAGATATACTCTATGGCAACTGAACCACTTATATTAAATTTCATAGCAATTGCTGCAATAGTTCACTTAAAACAGCGCTAACAAATTTATGTTAATATGGGAGGTGCCACGCCCACTTATGCAATTCTGTCAAAACTAATTTATTTTTAAAGCTTATTGTAAGTGACATCTATACACCACATTTTATGAAGATTACTTTTTATTGTTATAGCACACTATCTATAATAAACGTTTTTTGCTTATATGGGAGGTGCCACGCCCGCAGGTACTATTGGACTAAATTTTTGTAAGAAGAGACCTTACAGCAATTATGTCTACCTCATTAAATTTCATAACGATTACGTTGTTAGTTATCTTAATATGACGTTTATAAATATTGTGGGAGGTGCCACGCCCTCAACGAGCTTTTTTAACTAAAGTTGCTGAACTTGCATTGATGACTGCTTCTAGCGGCATCATCTTCAAAATTTTTATGGAAATCGTTTTTGCCAATTTTGAGATATACGGAATCAAAATTTTTAACTGCTGGAAAATGCCACGCCCTCTTTTAAGATTCCGCCCGATTTTTTCTCAATTCAAGATATTTTTGATATGTATCCGTTTACCAAATTTCATCGCAATATCAGCTTACGGGATATGCTAGTATAAATGATATAATTTAGGGCTGTGCCACGCCCTTATACGACTTTTTGGAAACTTGAAACCCAGCCTAATCCTAATTTGGTTAACATGTGCACCAAATCACTAAGTTTCATCAAAATCGCTGCAACTTTTTTCAAAATTGGCCTTGGTATATATGCATAGGGTATGGGCGGTAGGCGTGTCCGTGAACCGATTTCACCCATTTTCAATAGCAAGATGCCTGCAAGAAGCTGTGATCTGTGTGTGAAAGTTTCATTCTATTAGCTTGCTTGGTTTTCCCGTAAACCTGATTTCAACGGACAGACAGACAGACAGACAGACAGACAGACAGACAGACAGGCAGACATACAGACAGACAGACAGACGGACATCGCTAAATCAACTCAGGTGGTCACGCTGATCAAGAATATATATACTTTTCCATACCTGCCACGCCCCCTTCGATGTGTTACAAACGGAGAGACAAAGTGAATATACCCTCGGTGTAGGGTATTAAAAGTGCAAAAAACGGGTTATTTAATGATAATCTCAAAACGATTCTTAAGATAATAAAAGTGGTTGGTATTTATTGAATCTACTCCCAAAACATATAGAAAAAAGTCTTGAGAGACCAGTTCGTTTTAAATGTAAAGTAGCGTAATTTTTAAAGTGCTACAACTTGACCAAATCAAAAATACGCCTATAATTTTGTGCGTCTCACAATTTTGTACTTTTCCAGTTTAATTTTGATGCAAAGCACAGAGGATCCGAATCAAAATTTGGTTCAATATTTTTTAAATTCCAAGATCAATTGAATCAAAAAATTAACAATTTCCTTAAAGAAGATACCATAATCGAATTTAAAACTGGCCTTAAAAATCAAATCGAGTGTCTCCAATTAGCGGGATAAAGAATTTCAATCGAAAAATGAATTTTGAATTTCTCATGACTCTTTGAAGCTTTTTCTTAATATCTTTAAAAATTAAACGAATTTTTGAGAATTTTAAATGTCGTTATAAGAAATTTCTCTTTATTTTAAATCACACGCTTATTTTTCGCAATAATAATGATCGTTAGCATTTTCTTACAAAAGCAGAAATTTCCTGTTTATTCTTTACTGAAAACACAAATACAATTGAAATTTCCATCCGGATTGCCATAGTACACAATAATGATAAAAAGGAAAATACAAAAATCAACACAAAAATAAACTTTTTTCTTTCAATTTTATCTGAACTGGCATTCATTGAGCATCAATTTTCAATGAATGCAAACAACAACACACATACAGTCAAAATAAATATGAAGGCAAATAAGTTGGAAAATTCGTGCAGGCTAAGACTGAACATATGTATACCCAGCAAACATTTGGAAGAATCTTACATCTTCCACATAGATGTCAATGAATTCTTAACACTTTTGGAAGGGCTTCATAAGATTTAGTTTTAGCAGGATTTATTAGCAAACCTTTTAACACTTTGCTAGAGAATACAAAGTGTTATTGATTTTATTTAACGATTATTTGGCGACTCTTCGATAAGATTAATTGAGATTATCTCTCAGACAATAAATTTATAGCTGTTTCAGAGAATTTATATCACATTTTAGATTGTTTTTTGTTTAGTTGCTTATTTTTTAAGTACATAATTATTTGCAATTCAATTTAACTTAAAAAAAAATTTTTCATTCCACATCCACTGGGGTTCGAACCTAGGCATCACGTGCTGTTACATGCAGTTACGTACAGTTTAACGATATCAGTCAAGACTCTTGTTACAATTAGGTTTCTTAAAGTATATTATGTGAATTATCAAGTGGCAACTATGGAAATCAAAATTTCATCATTTAATTTTGACAGAAGACTTTTGCAGTTTTTGTCTCATTCACAGTAGATCAGTTGGTTAAGATGTGCGCATTTCACAACACTACGAGAAGCATGACGCAGGAGAACTAGGTTCGAATCTGATCGGAGACTAATTAAAAAAATTATGTAAGTTTTTTTTTTCAATTTAAGCTTAATATGCTTCTACTCATCATCCAAAGAAGCGTATTTCATGTTTCCAAAGATGTGCTTCTACTCAACTTTCAAGGAAGCGCATCAAATATGCTTCCAAATATGTATCGCCGCAATGACATCGTATGTATAAAAAGATAAGCAGTGAGAAGCGCATTGGAAGCAGCTTTCACTTCCCTTGAAGCACATCCGAAGCCCTTCGAACGCGCTTCCGTTTCCCGTTGGGATTATAAGATACAAACAAATACAAAAAAAAATTATAAAATTATACCTAGTACAATATCCTAATAAATATATTTATTTCAGTATCAACAGCAATTGTTTGAAGCTCTTCTTTAAGACTCACACGCGAATCACTACCCTCGGGATAGTTTCACCCAAACAAACCTAACATTCGAATATGAGATCTGCCGTGATTCAAACTATCGTCTCGCCACTTTATAGATGACCTTTTCGAATTCAAAAATATGTTAGCTGGGTATATGTACGCAAAATCTGCTGGTACTTAACTGTATGTGGGTGTTTGTATTCTTGTACCATTTTAGCTCAAAATAGCAATTTGAATGGCAGAAAACATTTAAGTGGACGACAGCATAATAAGTGACAACAAGGACTCTAATTTAATCCATAGCCATTTAATAAAGCCCTGACAATATAAACAAAGGGAACAAACAGACAGACATTGGGAAAAGTGACAACAACAAATTAAGATTATCGAAAGCAGAAGCAAATATTTAGCTTCAAATCATACACATCAGCCTACACTATCTCAAGTGATTTTGGTGAAAAAGTTAAATATGTAAGCCGACTAAGTGAAAATTTCAATAAGCCACTGCATGCTTTGGTCTGTTTAACTTAACTGAGTTGATTTTTAGTGAGATTTTCCATTTTTATATCTGACATACAAAACTCTTTTATGGAGTTCAAATGGTTAAATTTTTGAACTTATGTAGCATCCTGTGATCAGGATCCATATTCTTAGTAAATTTAAAAAAAAAGTTTTCGAACTTGTTTTTATACATTTAAAGAAACACCCACAAAAAGAAGCCCAAGAAAAGTCCTCATACATCGGAATAGGAAGTAAGAGCTTACTGAGTTTACGACCAAGCCATTTGATATTTTTTTTTGTCACCCACTTTAAAGGTGTGAATATTACCATTTAAGCTTATGGCAACTCCATTAACTGTTCACTCTAAAATCAATTAAACTCGCTCTTGCTGCAAAGTAAGCCTACAAAGGCAGTAAAGTATGCAACGAAGTCAGCCCAATGAAGTATATACGAGCTGAAGTGTCCCCATTATTTCATTTTCTCTTTTTGAACTGCAAATTATTATCGGTCCCATTGCTACTGAGTTTTATCAACTTTTATTTCAACATCTTTTTTTTTCTGCTCACACTTAAGAGCACTTAATTAGAAACTTGTTACTGCAAGTGAAAAAAAAGGGATAATATTCTACTTTTGCTTCCTGGTAACAAAATAAGGACACATTTAAAGTGCAGTTCAACTCAACCGCATAGCTAACCATCATCCGCATGCAACTGCCTGCCATAATTTGTAGAAGCAGCCATCACCATTTCCCATTATTTTGCTAGAGAGCCTTGTTGAGATAAACACAAAAACTAAGGTAGCAAAGTATTTTATTACACAAAACTTCCGGAAACGGAAGCATTTGCTACATGAAAACTAATTTTTCATTTGGCATGAAGTATGTCTGTGCACTAAAAGTAAAAGGAACAGCAAAGAAAAGTTGCAAAAATGAACCAGCTACATGTAAACTTAACGAGATATTTTCGCTGTTCGTAATGCTTCAAAGGTGTCATGTCAGTCTGAATGAAACACAAAAAATTATGTAAAAAATATGTACAGAATATCGAGTAAAAAAATTCTCCGTAAACTGCAATGCATTTGTGGGAAATTTGCTGTAAAAGTAAAGCGTTGAATCATTATTGAGCGAATGAAGCACATGAGACTTCAATTACCAAAATGCAGCATGGCAGCGTTAAGAGCACATCACGCATATTTACGCGGAAAGAAATGTTGCGTCAAATATTTGGTCTATTTTAAGAAGACATGGAAAGACGTATTAACTTTGTTTTGCTATTAAAGCGAAGAATATTTCACTTAGCGAACACTCGGCCTAAGTTCGCGGATATAAAGTAGTTATTATGCGCTGTTTAGATCGTATGAGTTCCAGTAAGCCCCTCAAAGCAAAGTATCAAAGATTATTGACAGTACAGTATAGAAATGTGGAAAACTATTCAAGATATATATATAAGTATATCGTACAAACACATACAATTCGAAAAAGTCAATAAAATTCAAGATATGTCATATTATTCGAATGTACTTAATTGAAAAGATTTGAGAAATCTTGAAAATGTTGATGGATTAGAAATATGTTGAAGATGTTAAAAAATATTTGAAAACTGAAAATTTTTCAAAAAATCGAAAAATATTAAGATGTTGAAGAGACTAAAGAAAATGTTAAAAATTTCTGTAATGTACATATGTATGTATGTAGAAAAATTCATGAAATGTTGAAAAAAGTCGAAAATGTTGAATTAGTCGTAAGTATTAAAAAATTGGAAAAAAATGGTTGATAAAGTCAAAGAAATTTTATGAAAATTTTATAACATTGTAGAAGTCAAGTCAAATATTTGTGGAGTCTAATATGTTCAATTAGTCCAAGAAATGTTAAATATCTCTAAAATCGACAAAAAGATGTGAGTAAAAAAAGTTGACTATTCTTAAAAAAATGTTGAGATGTCGAAAAAGCTTGGCAATAATGGAAAATTCCAGAGATGTTAAAAAGTCGAAAATTATTCAAAAGTCGAATAATTTTGAAAAATTCTAATTATGTTGGGAAATTTGAAAGATATTGAGAAATTCGAACAATGTGGAAAAAATGAATTGTGTAACAAAATGATTCTTTTTTAGTAAAATATTTTATTTTATTTTTGCAGATCCACCTTTAGAATTTTTGAATCAATTTTCTATTAATTTTATGAGAGAAAAACTTTTTTTTTTTTTATTGATTTTCTTTGATCCGATTTGTTCTGGGCTAAATATTAAAGTATACAAAAAGTTAAAAGAATGTTTTTGTGCTAAAAAACTATAGTTTTTCAGAAAAAATCTGTCAATAGTTTGGATGAAATTAAATAAAGAATATTGTTATATATAACATCTTAGCGTAAACTTATTTTGTTGCTAGCTTTTGAGAAATTGAAGCTCCAATGCCATTATTTTTATCGATGAGAGCGTATGAGCATTTTGATTGAATTTATATTATCAGAACCTAGTACTCAATCATTGAAAACCTGAAAAAGTGAACACCCATATGTAAATGTTCTTGCGTTCCTGTGCTAAGTTTCAAAATGTTTCTTTCCCCTCCAAACTCACAAGGTGAGGCGTGCTTTATTTGTTGCATGCATAAGACAGCTGTCTTGCTCTTCTTATAATTTCTTATAAAATTTAACAGAAAGCTTGTGGGACTGTGGGAAAAGCTCGTTGAATTTATTGACTACAGTAGTTGATCTTGAAAGGGCCTCAGTTCAGTTCAGAGGAATCTCAGTTTATTTTTGAAGGACCACGGTTGAGTTCAGAAGAACTATACTCTATTTCAGGTTTTTTTTTTTGTAAAGTCATCAGACAAATCATAAAGGAACGAAATTAATACTGAAAGGATCTAATCTATTTATGAAAAGACCTACGTTTATTTTGGAAGCACCTCAGTCTGCTTAAAAAAATTTAGAAAGCACTCAGTTGATTCTATAAAAAAAACTTAAGGTTTTTCGATTTGCATGGACTCCAATTAATTCTGTGTGGACTTAAATTGAATTTTGAAGGCTTGAAGTTTTTTCTGGAAGTTTTAAGTTGTTGTTGCAAGGATCTCAGTTCGTTTAGGAATGACTTAGGTAATTTTGAAGTTTAGTTGGTTCTGGAAGGGCTTCAATCAGTTTAATTAGTTCTCTAAGTGCCTCAGAAGATGTTGAAAGCTTTACGATTGATTCTGAGAGCTAAAAATATGTTAGTTCGGTCTTTTGTTGACTCTAGAATGACCTCAGTTGTTTTTCCAAGAACTTCGTTTGGCTCCGAAAGATCTCAGTTAAATTTGAGAAGACCTAAGTTGGCAGAAATTCTAGTTCAGTTGATTCTGGTTAAGTATTAAACAAACTTTTCTGTTTTCTACTACCAGAATATTGAATTTTAAATGATCTATGATCTATGTAGTTTCATCGAAAAAATCAATATTAAAACAAAGTTTCCAATAGACATTTGCTTCTGGGTAAGAATTTCTCAAACGGGCCACTCTCAACCCCAAATGCTAATTTTTTCACGAAACTTTGTTATTTAGATAGTGATATATGCTAGAAATCGAACTGTGATATTATTTTATTTTTATTATTTTTTTTTTGTTGTTGTTATAGGCAATTGAAATTCGGGTACCAAATTTTTTCAAAAACTCATAACTTTTGAACGGGTTTTACGATTTTTATAAATTTAGCTGTGTTCGATTTGTATTGAATTATAATACAAGTGAAATTGTTTTCAATTTTAGGTGATGTTTTTTTCAGTGTTTAAAGAACGTTTATTTATTAAAAGTTAATAAAAAACAGCCTTCCCTCTCCGATTGAAAACCAAAAAAAAATTAACAAATGTAACAAACATTAAGGTACAATATTCCGTTGAGAAAAAAAATGGATCGCCCTTGACATTATTTTTATTAATATATTTGTAACTCCGTATTCTTTAAATTTTGTTTACTTTTCTACATAATAGTCCAGCAGAAATAGGGTTTGAACAACAAAATAGTTCGTTACAGCAATCCGACAGCGGAATATTGTCGAACAAGCTCTGTAAAAGAGGACAAAATAAATCGAACTGACTGTAGCTATCCGGGATTGAATGGGGTGCATTTTTAGAGGTCGAACACAGTTTTACATTATTTCTGGCTAAGCTGTGCATCCTATCAAAAAAGGTTTCATGCAAATGTAGGAAATAAGAAGATTTACAACTTTTGTCCTGATCATTTTCACCTTAACCTCAAATTTTTTTGAAAAAATGGCTGAAAACCGGTTTTTTGGTTTTTAATTTTTAATTGCAATCAAAGAAAAAAAAAAGCCCAAAAAACAAACAAAAAAAAAACTGTAAACTTTGGATCCATCGAAATTGCCAATAAAAAACGTTGGGGTACCATTCAGTCTTTGAACTTAATTGTCTGAAAAACTGTTAAAAAAGGAATTGAAAATTTTCAGTGTCATTTTCATATGCATAGTTCACGAACACTTCATGTCCCTTTTGCGGAAGCGTTTTTTGGAAATTTTTTTTCCAATCAGTTTAAGGTGTAATTTTCTTCAAATATTTAGGGCATAATTTTTTATTCTCTGTTTTTTGGGTTTTGTTTTCTTTAGTGCTCTTTTTACAGCTGTTAAGTTGGAAGCTTTTTAGCTTAAGTGAGCAAGCTCTTTGATCACTAGATACAAGAAACTCCATAATTGAGGTAAGACTACAGAAATTTTGAGAATTAATTCCTTTTAAAAAAAATGTTATAAATGATAAATATGAAAAATATGAAAAACACACTACCCGAAACGCTTAATAAGTTACCAAAAGTCTTTTTCAATTTTTAATGGGTAAGAACTTTTTTCCCCAAAAACACATTTAGGTACAATTTTTCGCAGTGTATTATAAGTACACTTTTGATAAAAAGTAAAATAATGGCGAAAAAAAGCCACTACAATAAAAACTTCAACCATTTGGAGCAGCGACAGCGAAGAAACAAAAACCACGCCGCAACTGCATGCTTAGGGAGAGCTTATAAAGCGCAATATCAGCGTTAAAAAACAATCGCTTGGTTTTGCTGCTACTTTTCTTGATTTCTTTCTATTGAGCTTTGGCCATGTGCCATTATGTGAAATTATTGCAATGCAGTGCTAAGTAGTGGGTGTCTTAAGCAATTCCCAACTGACAGTGGGCAGTGGGTGGTTCGCTGCATTCGCAAGAACAACATCGTAAGAATAATCACTTGAAGTGAAACTACTTTAAAGTGTGAATCATCAATCAAGTCTGGTCTTAGCAGTGAATGGCAGGAAGTGAAATAAAAAAGATGGCGAAGGCATAAAGTGGGACAGGATGTATGGGTTAAATGGACTTGGAGAAATGGCATTAAAGTGTAGAGCGATATAAATGAATAGCGCAACAAAAGCACTTGCGCTAAGTACAAATGTGGAAAGTCATTAAAGCTTGGAGGCAGGCAGCTTCGAATATCTTCTAGAAACGTAAAAAAATATCATGTCTTTTGAAGCTCAATAAAATTATGTAAGATTCTTAAAATTTTTTACTAAAATTTTATTGCACCCTTAAATAAAAAAAACACGAAATTCAGTTGACATTCGCAATCACCTCACGCTCTCATACCTACGAAAAAAAAAAAAAAGACTGTAATGGGTTTTCATGTTCACGCTTCCGCAACAACTTATGGCTTTTTTCACGCCTACGACACTAATGAAATGATTCATTTCCTGTGCCATTTTCCGATTGTCAATTTCATGTTTTTTCTTCACTTAATTTTATTTTATTTTCACGCTGTCCTGTGTCTTTTCCGGTTCTGTTCCTGTTCTTGCCTGCAGCGCGTAACCAAACTGTTAAATTTTGGCGTGTAAATTCCTATTTTCTCTTCCTCGTTTTTTTTTTTTTGTCAACATTCTGCCAAACGTTGTGTCTTGCCAATATTTATTTTTTATTTTTTTGTTACTAATGTCTCTGGGGACACACCTTCTTCTGGTTTTTTGGTATTGGCAATAAAAAAAAAAACGAAAGAAAGTGAAGAAAAAGCACAACTGTCTAACGATACGATCAAAGATAAATTTTCAGATAATTTAGTATTTTTCATATGTTGGATTTTTTCTTGTTTTCATTGTCGTGTTACCTTTTTGCTTGGCTGCCGTTGACTTTTTTTCTTTTTCTTTTTTTTTGGTACTTTTTTCCGCAACGATTTACAACTATGGAACGTTGCTGCATGTCCTGTCCATGTCTTGTGCCTTTGCGTTGATGCTGTGTCGTTTGTGTTGCTTTGTCTCATGTGGTTTTTAAAGCGATTTTGTGCAATTTTTCACATGACCAAGAGCAGAAAAACTGACATTTAAAAATGTGAGAAAAGGGCGCGAGCATCGCATTGAAAGCTTGAAACTACACCATTGGTAATAGGAGGCTGGTGGCAAGAAATATGGAATCGATGGATACTTTTATGTTGTTTATCAATTTTAAGTATCGCGTTCGGTATTAAGTGCCCACAGGAATAAGATATATAGATGGGTGAAAGTTTACGTGTGATTCAAAATTGAATGTAACATCCGTAGCACACGTATATCATATAAATAAGTGAATTAATTTTTTTAAATAGATACATACTTATCTTCGAATATAAAATGTTTTAATACAAATTTTTTGAATTTAATATATTGAAGGAAACTCAAATTTCGACATTTTTTACTCGTTTTAAAATTTTGCATAGAAAAATACAAAATGGAATTTGGAAAATGCAACTTAAATGGAATTTTAAGTCGGGAAAAGACCAATTTTTAAACTCAACTCTATATATGAGCCCTTAATTTTGAAAGTGTCCTAAGTTTCTCGTTGTTGAGAAGGAAAATTAAATAAATTTTATACACTCAAGGAAGTGTGACTTAGAAAACTAGCTTACGCTATTGGAAATAATCTATGGTAAGTTTTAGCCAGTCAAATATTTCACACAAAAAGTTACCGAAAACACAGTTCTGAAGGTTGTACTCGCGATATCCAGGAGGGCGGCATTTAACTTTATAGTTAACTTTTGACACTTCTAATGGAACGGCTCGCTTAATAAACGATGCTAATGACCTTAAGCCAAGATTTCATCTACTTTTGCGCACCGATCCTCAGCATCTTTGTGTTTACTCTGGTGACATTTCGAACCTTCTGAATGCGCTCTGTGAAGACTCGCATATATTTCATCGATATTATGAATCATGTGGTTAAAATACTAATAGATTGCGTCGCCTTATATAGCAAACTTTATCATCTGCTCATTTTTTCAAAAACGAAACTTCCTCCAACTATCTCTAAACGATACTTAATTTTAAATTTGTACGATATATTTAACGGCTTATGTGAAAATCGCTGCTGCGTCAAAATGAAACGACAATAACAAAATGAGAATTTATATTTTTATTGCATAGATTTTTGTTTAACACCATATGTACGTATTAGTTTTTGTTTTTGTCTCCCTTGTCTTTGTTAAAGCTCTTCCTTGCATTGGTTGCAACGCTTGTTACCAAAGTGAGCAATGATGCGGTTATATTTATAAGCGCTTGTTCTTGTTTACGAACCACGTTGTCATTCGCAAAAAAAATATGAAAAAAAGTTAGCCAAAAATCAGCTAACAGCCAAAATGTGTTAAAGAAGGCGTCATTCTTGTAGCGACATTTACTTTTTGGTGCGGTATTGTATATACTATGTATCTAAATACTATGGTGCACTTTAGTTGCGGTTTTTTGGTTGCGAGGACATGATTTTGTAGTCAAGGTGTTGGATTTTTCGTTGGTCGGTTGCAGTGCATTGATGTTTTCTCTCTTCTATACGTTTTTCTTTTCATCTAACTTTCATGGTATTTGTTATGTTAATTTATTTATTGCACCATCCGGTTATTTTCAGTTCACTTTATTTTTTTAGCAATCCTTCCAAGGACAATGCAACTGGCAATGTGATTTTGATATCAAGTGTTTCAATTTGGCTATGGATATTTTTTACATGAAAAGTGTGATAAGCTTGTGGTTTTAACCTTCAAAGGGACCATTCATTTCCATTTTTAGGGAAATGTATAAAACAAACTAAAGAAGTTAAAACGAAAAATCTTCGAAATAAAAATGATTGCAATTTCAAATGCAGGCAAAATCTGTAAAGCGTCAGGAGAAGTAATTTAATATATGCTGAAAAAAGTTTGATATTAGTCAAAATTAATGCAGAAATTAGAAGAAAAATATGTAGGCAAAAAAGCGCAGAAATATTTTCTTTATATGGAAATTAAAATGTCAGTATTATAACTTTGAAGAAATTGCAATGATGCTAAATACATTAAATTTTTTGATTATTTTAGATATTTCTTAAATATTCCGATTGCTTTCGCTCTAGAAAAATTACCCAAGAGCCAAAATTGAAATATTAATTCTAGACAACACGAACACTATGAGAATTTTACGCTAGTTTTTACGTGAAATAGTTGCCAAACTTTAATAAATTTCCTTTCAGGTTATTTCCCTTTTTGGACTGGGGAATCAAATAAATACAAACGGTCAAAAAAAAATATTGGAATAATCATTTAAAAAAATGTCGGCCAAATAGTAAAAAAAACGCTTTGGTATAGTGATGAGTTATCCTTGTTATAGAGAACGAAAATGATATACATATGTACATGAAAGAGTGCACTCGAAAAGATTATCAAGCCACTCGCCACGTTACGAGTCCATCGAGCTTGTGCACAAAAGCCACAAATCAAAACACCAGTCTGGAGAGGTGAGTATTTCACTTGCTCAAACAAACACTCGAAGTTTTTTGCATTTGGAAGTTTTTAGGATGATATTTTCGAGTGCACTCATGCAGACCTCTAATACCTACATATCTATTTGAGGATTTGATCTTAGCAAGCAATGCATTCAAAGCTGACTACAGTGAGAACAGAAGGTAGTAAGGGCATAAATGCTGTTATGATATTTTAATACCTTGAAAGCATTTAGCGACAGTTTGCATACCACACACTTGAACTATTATACAATGTAAAAAAAAGTGCTGAGATATTTCACCAAGTGTTATAGTTAAATTCAGTTCATGGTGCCTGAGGCTCCGAAAAAATGATTACTAAATGATGCATAAAACTGATTTTTGAAGGCTTATTTGCCACAAGGTTCGCCACGCAGGATGATTGAAATTACGGCAATAATTAATGCAATTTCATTCCATTAGACAGAAAGATATATGCAAATAAGTTGAGAAGTTTCGACTGCCGACAAGATCATAAATTTGTCTAGAAATACGATGGGAAGTGTTGAAAGATAACCACGCAACAATCATAGTCTAAGTAATATATCTATTATCAGCTAAACTGCTAGTAAATTGATCCAGAAAAGTGCACGGCTTCTAAGGTTGTGAGCTTATGCTTCAATTTGTTTGGGTTCATCAAGTGAAAAATATATTAAATTCACCATAGAAGCATCAAACTTAAAGTAAATTAGAACTATTCAACTTGATATATATTTTTTCAAAAATTGTTCTTCTAATTGGTTTTTGAAATCTATTCAAAATTGAAAGAAAAAAATAAATACGATTAAAGTTCAATTTTGAAAACACAAGACATTTCCGGTGGAAAACTATAACAATGCTAGCTGCAAAAAATGCAAAGGTAAAATTGCGGTAACATCGCTCCAAATATGCCCTAACAAGCAAAAATATTTTAGCGCAAAACTAAAAAAAAAGTTGCCATCAATAAACCTGAAGACGATGATGACGAAGATTCTAGGGAGACCAGTGGTGCCGTACATCATCGAATGTCGGTGCGTGTTACACGAGAAGAGATGCTTCAAGGTTATCTAACGGAAATAGCACACGATCTGGAGCTACGCGCTGGTTTTAAGGTAAGTTAATTCATAGTTTGTAGT
The DNA here is from genome assembly GCA_949775025.1 of Tricholauxania praeusta. Lineage (NCBI taxonomy): Eukaryota > Metazoa > Arthropoda > Insecta > Diptera > Lauxaniidae > Tricholauxania > Tricholauxania praeusta. Next base: position 152,050,767 of record OX459028.1, read on the forward strand.
AGCTTCAAGCAGCACGTGTGAGCGTATTTTCACATCTAAATAGTGCTAATAATATTACTAATTTTCATTTAGTGTTTGGGCGAAAATGAAGCTGGGCAGATAATAGAAGTTACACCGAAAGCAATTGAAATTTTTCCATGTCCCTTGGAGGATAAATTTCAAAATCTCCATAATTTTGTTGAAGCAAGTGAAATTTACTCAAGGGATAGGCCAATTATATTGGAGAGAAGTTCACGTGCGATGTCAACTTCACATGCAGCTGGTGCAGTTGGTGTTTATAAACTCTCAATGGATGATATCATTGGCGGTGTAAGTAATTGTTATAGTATTTTTATTAAATTAATTTATTTTCAAAGAATGAATTTAGATAGTTGTCCTCTGCTTGGCTATAGGCATATTGTAGCAAGAAGATTTTAAAAGAAATCTTTTTGAAGCTCTTTGAAAATCTACTTTTAACTTTTTGTTTTTAAAGTTTTCTTCTCTTTCTGCATTTCCATCTTTTATTTTTTTATTTGCACTTCCATGCGAACTTGGTGTTACAGAACTATCTACCTGATACCTTAGTCTCTTCGTTATGAGCTCTTTGACTCCATATCATGACCTTTTTGACCTCTAATCTTTTTTCTTAAATTTTCATGCCTTTTGTGAACCCATGAGCATTTTACAAAGAAATGCAAAATTGTATTTTTCGTTTCGTAAAAGCAGCTTCAAATCGAGTTTGACTTTGATCCACCTCATAAATAAATATTTTTTCCTGCAGATCGAAAGCCGTCATGAAGGTGGCTCACGCATTAGCAGTCGTCGCGTCAGCGCAGAACTAAGCGAACAGACACTGATGTCAGCTGGCAGTAAAATTTCTAAGGCGGACATACCCATGGTTCCACCATTTCTCAAGGTAATGCTTCGCAAGTCTTCAGAATTTGAACTCTATGAGCAACACAGCTGTGTGGTTGACCGAAATACAGAGGAAGCACTGGCGGTAGAGATTGATAATCGTCAATATGATTATCTTACAATTGGCAAGGGCAAGATACGTCGACGGTCCGATGCGGATGCACAAACTAAACAGATACTATACAAGACACGCGATGTTAATACGGACTCAGTTGAAATGGCAAATGCTGCGATATTTGTCTCTAATTATGAATATCATGACACACTTGAAGCATTAAAGACAAAAGCCACAGGGACATCAATAGCCATACAAGATGAAAGCAAAGCATTAAATACATTTGTCAACAAGGTCGGTGTTGATCCGGCCACTAAAATCTTTCGGCTACCAAATTTTAAATTATCCACCATGATAATGACACGTCTGCTGGCGGGTAATGTGTACGAGGAAAGTCAACGCCGTTTTCGTAATATGACAAAACCCGATCCGCTGGATATGGATCATATGATAACTTATCGAATGGAATTGCTCTTTCGTTTTAAGGCACAAAACTTAGATAATATACGTCGTGCAGTTACCGATATGAGTTGGTGTGCCAAAAATGGTGATATACTAGCAGTGGGTTATGGTATTTACTCCTTCTCGGCGATGCATGTACCAAGCGGTGGTTACGTTTGCATTTGGAATATTAAAAATCCAGAAAATCCGGAACGTTGCTACTATTTTGAGGTGCCGGTGGTCTCTGTAGAATTCTCACCATTTGTACCGACATTATTGGCGGTGGGTCTGTACGACGGCACCGTTTCGGTGCTTGATATTACCGATCCGCAGGATCCACCTGTTGCGGTATCACAACGCAGTACATCACCAAGCTGTGAGGCGGTCATGGCAATCAAATGGATTAGTCAGGGCGATGATGAAGGCACAGAAATTGAGCCTTTTTTGACTTTATCACAAGATGGTTCTGTGACGAAATTTCGCATTATCAACAGTCCACATTTGTTGGGCTTCAAACAGATGGTGCTCGAACGTGTCGAAGGTCATCCGGAGGGATTAATGGTTAAGGCAGTACAACAGTTGTCACAACAATCAAATCGTCACCCGCAGGGCTTGAATTTAACAATGCATCCAACGCTGAGTGATATCTACTATGTGATGACCGACGAGGGTTGCTTGCACAAATGTTCGACTAATTATCCACATCAACATTTGGAAGTGGAGCAGGTTCATGAGGGATCTGTGAGTTCTATGGACTTTTCACCGTGGTCACCGCAGTTGTTTCTTACGTGCGGAAATGATTGGTATGTTAAGCAAAAATTAAATTTTATTTTTAAGTTTTTAGTATAGTTAAAATATCCATAAAAAATAGTAACGAAAATAAAATCAAAGAAAACGTCGTAGAGAAATTTGACGCTTACTGAAAATAAAACTTACAAAAAAAAAAAAATTAAAAACTTTGCTCAAAATATGGAAACATAAGAAATTAACTACAAAAATTCAGAAAAAAATGGACGTTATTTTCCTAGGAAAAATCATTGAACATTTGATTTTGCCCATGCGAATTTTATTTCCAATATAACATTTTTTATTATATCCATAGGTGCGTTCGCATTTGGATGGATGGTGTATATAAACCGCTGATAACACTTCGTAATACAATCGGACCAATACACTGTGCTATGTGGAGTCGCACACATTCTACTATAATAGTAGCAGTGAATCGTAAGGATATTGATATCTGGGATATACGTCGTAGTACATTGAATCCTGTTGCATGCGTTAATGTGGATTCATCTTTTCACACAATGGCCAAGTACGTTTTTTTTTTAATATTTGGCTCCATAAGCGGTCCTCAAACCTTTTCTTGTCAACTGATATAAAAAGATCAAAATAAGCAGACAAGACGTTACAAGATACTTACTTAACACCAGTATTAAGTTAAAACCAAAAATTCCCTTATCCAACATATGATATAAAAGAATACACCACATGAATTTGAGCGTCTGTCCTTCGTTATCTCAAAAAAAAAATTCCAAAATATTGACGTTTTTTTTAAGATGGATTGATTGGAGTTTCGGAGATATTAAACCCTAACCGTACAGACGAGGTACCTGGGTACCCACGGCAACTTTGATTGAATGTATCTCTGAAAGTTGTGATCATAGCACTTTGAAACTTCAAATTATGAAACTAGAATAGTCAAAGTATGTATAAAACGTGTTTTTAACTTCAGATGTATTTAAGTTTCGAGTAATAAGCCTTTGAAAATTCAATCCGAGATTCGGACGGACGGGGGTACCTTGGTACCCAATATTTTGTAGTGCAAAATGTATGGGAAAAATCAAAACAACAATTTTGTTTGGGGCTTTTCTAATATAATTTTATTGTTGCTGCTTGAAATATAATAAAAATTTCACAACTTTTCAGACGGTATTTATAGCAGGCACTCGAAATCCGAACATACATTTGTAGAGTGCTCGGCACACATTGACTTGAAGCAAGACGAACACTGAGTATGAGTTTCGCGTCGTTTTTAGGTTTGACCGAGACACTTTCACAATTTTCCTCGCGTTGGTCTGCAGGCTGATGTTGTTAGTCTGCTGGTGAGAGCACAACCAATACTCCAGTTCCGTTTCTATGGCCAGTCGATTGGAAAAATGCTGCGTTATCCGTGGTATTCTGGACCAGGCCACAATATGTAGGCAGCTGAATTGACTCGAGAGATCCTCCAGAAAAATTGTGCAAAAATTTTGCAACATTTTTCTTATCGTTGAGTTCTAGATAAATGATGTAGGAAACCAGGGCAGCAACATCCAACATGTTATAGAAAAAAGCGAGAGGCCATTTATCTATTAGTCTTCTTTTCTGGTTGCAGTTACGTAGCATCCTATCCATAATGTTCACACCTCCATAGGTGCTATTTTAGTGATTATTGATATTTTCCGTGCCATATATTTGTTAAAACATGGCAGTAAATGCTGCTGAGCATGTACACGGATTACTTCTTCTTTACGACACAACAACGACGAACAATCTTGCCGATAAACTCAGCAAACACAACCGACGTCATCGGTAGTGGTAGGATGCGGCTTCAATTCCTATAGAACGTAGAGCTTATTCTGGCACAAGGTCGCCACCAGCGTTAGACCCATCCACAGAAGAGAGCTCTTCAATCAAAAAAACGTGGAGTAATTGTCCATTGTTTGAATTCTCATACATTTTGACTAAGTCAATGACAAAGCTCTCGCCTAAGTTCGTTTGGCGTTGAGCATAAGGCAGCTTTCTTTGATAGATATAACAGCCGGTGGCCGTCTTATAGAGCCAAAACTGTCGAAATAAGTGTAAAGGAGCACTCTAGCAAAAATGAAAGCTGTAACAAAAATCTCATTTCATATAATCAGAACGATTCTCGATGAGCGCTTGAGTAAAAGCGAGATCTGTAACGAAAATTCCATTTCGTATCATCGCTCCGAGGGACGAATTTGATACAATACACTTACACAAATAAAAAATAAGTTCTAACGCTTATTAGCAGAGCTCGTTTATGAAAATGAACCCGCAAAACGAAAAAATTTTACTTTCACCAGCACTCATGCCATACAATATGTATGAAAACAAAAGTGGGTACCCATGTACCTCGTCCGTCCGAATGTGTATAGAAAGTTCGTCAGTACGGTTAGGGTTAAGTTAGATTTGTTATTTGTCTATAATAAGTCACAGTTTCGATAGTTTTCAACCAATTTCAAAAAATAAACATTAATTTTTTAGAAGAATATACCTCTTTAATAGGATGCGTAAATATTTTATGACCAAACAAAATGTTTAAATTATTGCCGACATCAGATTTTTTCATATTCTTCTAAAAAAGATATGAATGTAGCATTTTGAAAATTGGTTAAAAAATGTCACAAGCAACCAATCACAATCACAACCAATGAGCAAGAATATGTAAAAATAATTATAAATCAGTAAATTCAACGCCATATTCGTGATTACCGAACCGGATTTTACCGAAATTGACCTTTTTGCTGTTCCGAATGAAGGATGACACACACATTCGGCAAAACTACGGCTGAACTGTCTTTGCCTAATCTGAATTGCTCCGTAGTCTCATTCATGTGGGGTTACAAGACTCACAATCCATCTAGACGTGACTGCAACCAATTATTCCCGCGAAACAGGGCCTATCTTAATTTATAAACAGAAAACTACTTTAAATAACTAAAGTTAGGAAGGTTATCGTTACAAGGTTATCGGATTATTACAGTTTCTTCCAGGCAGAGGTTATAAGAAGAATAGAATTATAGAATAATCAATTTGCTGATTGAGTGGAAGTATTGTACCCAAAATTAATATACATATTCATTTAGATAGTCAAAGTTCTACAATATCTTTTGAATCAGTTCTTCTAAACTCATTTGCGTCCCTGCATTTGAACATTCACTTCATCTGGGTGGCTAGCTGTAAGGACCTATGTTGTTACTGCAATACTGATGAATTTACTGGGCAAGGAACTATAAAAACATCAGGAATTCCTCAAGATAAGGAAAGGTTCTTTGTCATATGCAAACAAGAGCTGTGTCTAGAGGTTGACACACATTATGATAAGGCAAGTCTAGCCGGAGTGAAATGCACTTTAGGACTGTTATCTTGCACCAAACAGAGTGACTCGTGAATTGTTGCTGTGATTACTTGTCACTGTTAAATCGAAAAACTAGAGAATAGATTTGGAGTTGGCTTTTTTGACTTCTCTATAAGATGAGTAGGTGCTAAGGGATAGGAAAGAATTCAATCATTTCTTTGTTCCTGCACAAACTTGCTAGGAGATGACAAAAAACATGTGGTTCATGGTTGATTCTGTATAATATTTGATACTTTTGTGTCCAGTTAATATTTTGTTTTAGTAAATATTTAAAAAAAACCATTGTTTTTACAGATTTTCACATTGTGGTCGATGTCTTGCTCTCGGCAATGAACGTGGTAACGTTTTGATGTGCGCCTTGGAAGATTTTCCATTTCCACCACATTTTCAATATGAAGAACTGGAAGAAGCAATTTATAAGGCAATTGAAGCTTTTCCGGACTTGGTTATAGAAGTCAAAACTGTTGGCTTAGGCGGATATTCAACGAAAGGCTATGACTTCAATAAATAAAAAAAAGTTTTCAAATATTTTTTAGCGTATGATTTCGAAACAAAAAAAATTAATTAATTTTACAGTGACTTTCCAAAAGACAAATAAAATGTTAAAAAGTTAAGGAAACAGGCTTTCGACGCTTCCTCTCACCAAAAATAACACATATGTATGTGAGTTGACGTTTTCAGTTTTTGCGAATAATCCTTTGCCAGTAGGTGCTTTTTGACTCTGACGTTCCTTAGTGATAGGATAATTTTTTTAAGATAAATTTATCAAGTACCAGAACTTGGCTAAATAATAATAAAAATATTAATTCAAGAAAAAGGAAAATTTTGATTTAGAACATGGAAAAATTAATAAGAATTTGTTGTATAGAACTTTTTGGAGTAAATTTTTCTGTAGGAGGGTAACAGGCGTTAAGCTTCTTCATAGGATTACATATATATGCAAACCAGAAAATTTGCATGTCCGGTAGTATTCCTTGCATCATAGCTTTACATACAGATAGATAAAAATACCATTAAAAGAATATTCCATCGATATTTTTTTACGTATCCACTCAACCTCAATAAAATTTACTGCATATTAAAATTGCAATAAAATTGTACTTTCATTTAACCACATTCTAAGACTATCCCCAACAATTAACTACAAAATCCTTGTAATATGCAGTTCATGTCAAATGCAAACCTTCCGGTCATTACTTGGACGGTTCATCACTTTGCATACAAACGTAATTTCCATAGAGCTCAATATAAAGAGACATGAAGAAAATGAAATGAAAGTAGAGAAATATTTAATTTGTTCGTAAAACTAACAATAAAATGTAGTCAGATAAATTGAAATAAATATAAAATGAATAGGGACAATTTGGGGAGAGGCAGATGACTTGATATGCCAGAAGAGAAAATGAATTTAATATGACGATAGATGGACGAACGATAGTTAAATAGTAAGTTGTACCAACTACAACATGAATGTTAACATTTTTAAGATGAAATGAAAAACAACAAAAGGAAAATTGCAGAAGAACTGAAGAAAATCCTTTAAATATGCCATTTGAGGGATAATGCAGCAATAACAGAAATACAGAAGCAACAGCAACAGCAGCGGCAACATCGATTGACAGATATACAAATAAATAAATAGAAATCAGACAAACAAACAGACAGTTCGATGGATGGACATTTGGACAGACAAGCGAAAACGAAGAAAACGAATTGGAAGAACTGGTTATCATGAAGTAACATCAAACTAAGGATGCGTAGAAAATGTACAGTGTTGAGGCGAGAAAGAGAAGTGTTTTGTGTTTTAAGCACAAAAATTTCGAAACGAAAGTGAATTTTTGAAAATTTCTATAATTTTGGTACGCAGTTTTAAGATTTAAAATTCACACAAAATTTGTTAGCTTTTATTCGGCTAAGTTTGTCGGGCTTTCTTTCCTTTAACATTAAAATTAAAAAAACTAATGTACATATGTATTTACCTATGGTATTTAGTTATACAGATTTCTTGTTGTTATATTATTATGTACATTTCTTTTTAATGACAAAAACAACTTACCAAAACGTGCCCTTTGAAACTAAATGTAAAAAAGTGCAATCTGTTAAATTTGAAAAATCCTTTGTAAAGGGATTTTGGAAGTTTCAGTTGTATTGACCATGTCACGAATAGTAATTCCGTACATTATTAAGCTTACGTATGCATTGTTTTTAGAAAATCCCTAATATAATCTTGGAAAAAATTTATTAATTTTGATTTAAGTTATTGCAAGTTTGAGAGATATCAGCCAATTTGTGGTCATAGTAGCAAAACTTAGATTTTAAAATAAAATATTTTAGTTTCCAATGCGAAGGATTTAATGAGAACATTTTTTATTCAAAAGAGTTACTCAAAAAGAAGCTTTTTTACTGTAGGTGTTGGTCTCTTTACAAAGACTTTTTGGGCAATATTTTTAACAATATTTTCATGGACGTTATTTTCACTTCAATTGGAAATTATTGCCTTATTTTTCCTAAAAATAATAATAAGAACTTGATTTATATTTTATTTTAAGAAAATCACAAAATTTTCCAGTCTTACTCAAATTCGATCTATTTTTTGATAAATAAAATTTGCTCAAAAATATTTTATAGGACACATATATAACCCAAGAAAACCTTGACTAATACAAATTTTTTATTTGTAACTCGGCACATTTTTTTGAGAAGTTCTTCTGGTCATGTTTTCGGTACAGAATATGGCTACTGCTTCAAGAATCACTGAGTGTATTAATAGTTAATAAACTAAAAAGCAACATCATCTCAGTAGTAAAATAAAGCAAGTGTCGCTATAAAAATGCTGAAAAAGTCAGAAAAAGTTGATAGAAGCTGACCTGAGACTCATATTGGAAAAGTTGGCATATTTTGATAAATTTAAAATAAAATGAGAATGTAGAAAAAATTATGAAAAGTTCAAGACATGCTGAATTAAAAGTATTGGAAAATTATTTTAAGGTAATAATAATCAAAAATGTAATAAAGTATAGATTTACTACCGTACTAGTGAAGGCATTTTCGGTGTATATGTACTTTTTTCGGAATATTTGAGTTGTAAAAAATATGCGTCAGTAAATTCGATACAATGGACGAATTTTCAGTTCATTCGGCGCATTTTCAGTATATTTGGACTATTTTTAATAATTCCCTTTTTTTAGAAATTTTAGTATATTTTGAGGTGAAAAAATATTTAACGACTTATAGACCGGGTCTATTTGTATGAAGAAAATCTGCGTCATTGTTTTTTTCGTTCTGGGAAAAACCAATGGATCCATGGAGCACTTTTGATTCTCCTAAAGGTCCTTTTTGGCTAAAAAAACGTGTTTTTCGCTCGTAACTTTTTTTCTTCACAGAATGGATATCTGAATTTGCTTGAAAAATAAAGATTGCGTTCTTGCAAAAAGTTTGACGTTAAAAAATTACAAATTTTTTTTCTGTTTTAGATAACGTTTAGTCCCAAAATTCGATTTTTTCCAAAACAAAAATCACATTCGCCATCTAAAAGTACATTCCAAGTCTCGAAAAGTATTTTTATACTGCAAATTGACCTTAATAAATAAATGGGAGATTCAATAGCTGAGTATATAAACTGTCTATTTTTATACATACTATATAAAATTTAGCTTGCGTAATCCTAATCGGACCATTAGAATCAAAACCATTAGCAGATAAGTTAAGTGAAAATAATGCATTTACTGCTGCCTGCTATACATATTAAAAGCCTTGCAGCAAAAGAAACATCATCTAAGCTCAACCCGGAGCCTTACATTGACAGAGTATGTTCTAACTAGAGAATATAATAGTAAAAACTGTTACTTGTTATCGTGCGAATACTGTATAAAAGCAATTCCCGAAGCACAGCTACTTGCAACAAACGTAACGTAGTGTCGGCACAACAACAAAATAAAACTACTACATATACTTTGTTAACCATATTCGTACTTACTCTTCTCATAGGTATCTACGTTCGTACGTACAACAGTGTATTGGGTTCTAGCTCTAATGGCAAAAATTGAATTTATATTTGGAATTGAATAGCTAAAGCCCCCAAAGGATCATCCTTATTTTTGTGTTGTATTTGTTATCATGTTGACGGCTGGCTATGGCTGCAACTGATGTTGCTGATGCTTTGATGCCAACTCATTGATGAAGTTGAAGATGGTGATGATGGTGGTGATAAAATGAAGGACAGTATGAGAAACTAAAAGCCAGCGCAGTCTGTCCCATATGCTGGACAGACTTTTTTTTAGATACATATATAAGTACAGAGGAGACTACTCCGAAGACGAGTAAGTAGTTCATTTTGAAGATATTCGTTCGACCATATGGTATTTTTGTGCCTTTGAAATACAAATAAAAACATGGCCAAGGAAATGACTGCAGTTATAGCGGAAATAGATGTGCGCACTTTTGCCGGTTTCGTTTTTTATTTTTTGTTTTTTTGGACGATAAAAATTAGGCAATTTAATATTTATTGCATTTTGTTAAATATTTAAAAATGAAGCTAATTTTTGAATAGATTGTGTCATGTATTTAATTAACTATTAAATAGTGTCATCTTCAGAAAAAAATAAAGAAGAAAAAGGTTGGAAATTTAGAAGAAATAGGTTGTATTAAACCATAAAATTTTATAGTCAGAAATATTCGGAAAAAGTTGGCAGCAATTTTGTTTAAGGGCTTCCTTTGTTTTAAGGATAGGTTTATATCTCAGAGACCCTAAATTACCGAGAATTAAAAAAGCACCGTTTATAGGTCAGGGTTATTAGTTATCTGCTCTCCAAACATTTGCTGGTTAGTTGAAATTTCTTGGCTAGTGCACATTTCCAATGGAATTGTAGCGTCAGTTTGGCAACCGTGTTCGGCTACACGTAGTTGAAGTTTTGTGGAAAATTGTGCTCGTTAACAAGAAAATATATTTTTTCACTACCAATTGTTAAAGTAAACTTTTGCCATGCAATTTCTTACTTACTGCATTTTTATTGTTTCTTTGCGTTATGCTGCAACTTTTTTGAAATAATGGTAATTATTATTAGAAAACTTTTTACTTTCATTCATAAGTTGGATGTCTTAATTACAAGATGAGTTTTTTTCATTTTTTCCAAAGTTAAGACAAAGTAGCTTTATTTCGTTCTGTAAAATGCGGTTATTTAGTGAAAACTTGAAAAGTTTTAATTTCAGTTTCTTTTGTGGCAGCCACTGTAATGTCTTGGTGGCGTTTTTCATTTAATTTTACTTGGCTATATTTGAAAAAAAAAATATTTTATTTATCTGCTTATCTGCTCAACACCTGAGTTATTCTTTCTTTCCTCTGATTAAAATGATAATTCAGCAATTTTTACACCTCAACGCTTCTTAACATTGGCCATGCCATAAAAATTAACGAACATTAAAAAGCTTCAGTGCTTGGGTGGACAATAGTAAGTAAAAAATTAATTTATTATTTTGGTTGGACGTTTTTATAGAAACAAAAGGCTGCAGCAACAATTTAAATTATTGAAGAAATTTTTAACATTATTAAGCGAAAAGAGTTGCATATAAAGTACTTTTCTTCTAAATGATTTCTCTTCCGTTGTTTTTTTTTTTTTTGGTAATATCACCTTTCTAAAAATTTTAAGCTTAGGCACATTTGCAATAAAAATTCGTTTAATAAATTTTCTATTGCAATTAATTACCAATTGGCAACCCTGTTCAGCATCAAATAAAGCATAATACATTTGCTTCACTATGCTGTCGTATGGTTGTTAAATTAATCACAGCGGTAGTAATTCCAACTAAAGGAACATAAAACACCCTTTTAATTTGATGTTACTTTATACTTTTTTATGTCAACTCAGCTTTATCCTTCCTATCCTTACTATGACAATCAAACACTTCATGATGATATTTAGATTTACAACCTGTACATTAACTTTTATCGTCATTTAACGAATACTTATCTAGGGACGAAAGCTCACACACACGTTTATTCATAAGCTGCCCAGTTAACAAATGGGTAAGCTCAGTTTTGGAGAACGATTACTGATTTAAAAAAAAAATTACGCTATTAAAAATTTTTTTTTTTTGGCTATAAATTTGAAATTTAACAGACAAATTTAATAGAAAGATTAATGTAATTTTTTTTGAACTGCCGCACAGTAGGTATTGCCGAATTGAGTTTTTTTTAAGCAAACTTTATTTTATAGTTTTAGGTAAAATATAACTAGCTCAATCTTAGTATTAAACTTTGGATTTCGGACACTTTGAATTAAAACGATAAATCGTCTGAAGTGCCTGTTTCTTACTACTTTTGCTTGCTGGGTGTTTTCTTTTTCGTGTGCATCAATCAGCATAAAAATGATAAGACTTCAACTATACTGAATTATTTATGAATGAAGCTTGAGTTTCTTTTATGAAGTACATTACAAATAAATGTAGCCAATAATCAACAATCAGTATGGCTAAAAACTTAAAGAAAGCACAAAACTAAAACAAGAAAACTAATAAAGTAAATCAGTGTAGATATAAAAATAAGTAATGGGATTAATGACAGAAAAAGTTGTTGTGCATCAAATACAATACGTATCGAGTCATGACAATAAAAAGTGAAACCTTTCATAAAGAGATTATTGTGATACGAAAAAGTTCAGAATGTTCATGCACATACATATATATGTATTTATAAATGAGCTATTTCTTCTGATAGTAATTGAATTTATAAGTATATAAAATTTATTTTAAGCGAAAATAGTTGTAGAAAAAATTTAATCATTTTGAGATAAATTCTAAGATAAATTGCACTCCCCAAAATCTTTCAAGTAAGCAAATTAATAAATGACCGTTTTGGATACTAACGACATTTTTCCCAGTTTAAAAGTATTTTTCAATCAGAGACCCTCTTCTAAAAAAGATAGGATAGATAGATCTTGTCTGAATTGTTTGAAAAGTATATTTTCAATCATAAATATTTTCTTACCGTACATTGACATTTTTTACACAAAATATGCCGCATTTTATGGTATCAGAGGCCCTACGTTTTTCTTTCTTTCAATCTGTTATGAATTTGTGAGGGAATAATTTTTTATCTAATATTTATGATTATATTAAGAGATTGTCTTGGTTGTGCCACCGAGTATCTGTCCACGACGACGAAAATCTTTAATGGCATTAAATGACAGATCTTAGAACAATTTTGCTTTGACAATTCGATTTACTTGCCGCTCTTAAGGTGAAATATTTATTGGCCCGCCCCCACAGTATACAGCAGTACTACATTTTTCGCCAATTTTTCTACAGCACATTACTCTTCTTATATCCTTTTCAAACCAATTATAAATAATCGGCTTAACTTTGCACAATTGAACAAAATTAATTAAACTCTCCCTCTCACTGCAAATGCAACGTTAATGACCCAATTCAAGTGGAATTTGCAATGCTTTTTAGCCCCTCATTCTTTTTCTGCACTGCCTTAATATTTTCAACGTTGCAAATGCAACCCTGGTGTTTTTACAACTCCAGTTCAAATTGAATTCGCACTAAAACTACTTTGCTAAATTTTTAATATAATTTATGCAGCAAAGGAATAAAAAAACACAAGAACGAAAGAGACAACATAGGAGTTGTCATTTCTAGCAGACTAACGAGAAGCTTCTAAAGGCTTTCAACAAAACGAAGATAAAAATAACAAAAGCAGCAAAGTGCAATTTCCTCATTTGTTTGAACTTTCTCAACTTAAATTATGCAATTTGCTTATGCTTCTCACACGCTCTTCCATTGCTTCTCCCATACAATCACAATTGACTTGATCTTCATGGGGTTGGCACAACATTTGTTCTTCTTCGGAATTTCAAATTGTTTTGAATTTTCAATGTTTTTATTTTCATTTTATCGTTCTTGATTTATTATTTTTTTTTTTGCAAATTTCAGCTGAAATCAATAAATCAAAATGGTAAAAGTGGTACAAAAGCAAAGTCATAAGTGATAAATAAGCATGGCGTTGAATGCGTAGCCTTGAGTGGGTAGTGTTGAGAGGCATATGAAATTGGAGTGGTTTACTACTACCGTTGCTTAGCAAAGTTGTAAAAGTTCAGCACTCATTGTTGGCAGTTGGTTCAAGTGCAAGGCAAAAAAATAATGAGGTCAAAAATTTCACAAGAGTTGCAAAAAGTTATTTATTTTTGTTCGTAGCGAGTGTTGAGAATTTTTTTTTTTTTTTAATGAAAAACATTGAGAAAATTCATAAGCGTCACTAAGAATGCACAAAACGTTAACATTTGCGGAAACATCAAAATAAGCTCGAATATCAACTTTTCAAATTTGCAAAATTTTGAAAAAAAATTTCGATCTTATAAACGATAAAGAAATTATGAAAATTTCACGAAAATATGTGGAACAAAGTTAAGACTTAATAGAAATATTTCTTGGAAAAAAAACAAGAAAAGTTTCAATAAAGGTCTCGAAAAACAAGATTACCGAATAAAAATTTGGAAAGAAAAATCACAAAAAAAACCCGCAGATAGTAAAAAAATCTAGGTTTATCTCTAAAAAAATTAGCTTTCTCTTTTTATTATAAAAAAAGTAGTAAGATTATAGAACAAAACAAAATAAAAATACATACTCGAATGAATAAAACAAACATTCAATTGCATACTTTTACTTGTTATACAAAAAGAAACAAAAATTTCATTGCATACTTTTAATTATTATATTCAAAATATTGTGCTGGAAAAATCAGTCGGTACAATCAAAAATCACAAATAAATGAGATGTTTCTTTGTTCGTCTGTTTTTAATACAAAAAGAACACGTTGAAAGAAAAAGCAGGCGGGTCAAGAGGCCACGAGCGAAGTAAAATGTATGCTGGGGAGGCAGGGGAAGTTTATTAAGCGAAGCAAGCAAGAAGCGGAGCTTCCTAGTTAAGATATAAAATATTCATACAAATAGCAAATAATAGCAATAACGTTTTTCCAAAAATTTTATCGACAGAAAGACTCAAAAAAATTCTTCAAAAAATAAGAAAAAATCGCAAACAAAAAAATGATCTAAAAAGTTTGATTTTTATATGGAAATAGCAAAAATCCGTAAACATAACTTTGCGTCACAGCTTTTTATATACATTTTTATGTTCTACATTGTATATAGAACTTACACACATTGTGAAAATTTCTTATTTAAAATTGTGCGAATTTCAAGAAACTTTTGATGGGATAAATTGATATTTTTTTTAAATTTATTGGTGAGACACAGAGGAAGATCTTCTTAACCCATTAACGCCGGCTCCTTTATTCGTGGACATGGAGGGTTGAAACTTCGAGGAGGATGTCTTAGGGACACTCATATTCCGCGCACAAAAAATTATCCCCCTGTCCCTACTCACAACCCATGTAGGGGATGGCGCGTTTTCGCACCCGTCGGCGTTAGTGAGTACATTTTTACTAGTGGAAAGAGTGGTTATGAAATATGTGGATTATAAAAGAAATAAATGGATCAAGTCAAAGTTTAGATTAGATTTATTTGAAAAGTAAATAATAAATGCGTGTCGAAACATATTAATTCAGAGTTTTCGACAAAATATAGGAAAAAAGTCGTGAATTTTCACTAGAAAGCACATTATATCTAGTTCCCGACAGGGTATGTCACTTTGCTCTTGGCACAATAGTAGATGGTGTGGAAAGCACAGTGGCAACAGCGGAAGCATTTCTTCTTCTTTTCACTTTTGTGGCCAATGTTATCCACTCCCAATTGTTTTTGAGAGGGTGTGTCTTAAGCTTTGGGACCATGATGATATGCCACTACCTCACTTTTCGCCAAGGAGTCAGTCACTATTTTGCGGAGTTCGAAGTGGCCCATCTGCCTGAATTCCTTTTTGGAGCTATCCCTGTCAGACGTTGCATTTTTGCGCTGGTAATTGTGGACGGAACTATCTAGCTTCCAAAAATTGACCATGGCAGTATCGAGATCATTTGTTATCAATGGCCAATAATATTTTTAACACCGGTTAACAATTCGGTAATTGTTCATTGCATTGTCGAAAAGATCAATGCCTCGCTTTCGTTTGCTTTATTGCTGAATGATGTCTAGCTCCTCAACCCTTACACGCGATGTTTTGGTTCGACTTGCAGATAATTGAACAACACAGTTACGGGCTGCAATTAAGTAAATAAACCAATCAATGTCGTTCCAACGAATTGCTGACCATGAATTTTCAGGATGGTGTCTGAGCAAGGGCAAGTGCGACCACCCGTTGCTCCAAAGCAAATTGATAGGGTATATTGTCGTCATTGTTGGCGTCCGGGTACTCAACATACATTTCTGTGGTACCAAAAATCTCGGGTATACTTTCCAAGGCACCATCAGTATCAGTAAGCCCATCATCATCACAGAATATGTGGTCGTCTGAGACATCTACAATATCCGTCAAATTTTCCACAGCATCTGGCGGCGAGCAACTATAACAATAGCCAATACGTTCGACAATTGTCTTTGGTCTTTGCGGCTCGGTTTTCTCATCAAATTCATGAATTAAAAAGACTTCCATTCTCGAAATCACACGAAATACGTTGCCATAACTCTCCCCGAAAACACAAATATTCACAATCACAATCGTTTGTACAATTACAACCGACTGATGCGCAAAAAACGCATAACGTACTCACGTGCAGCTGCAAAGTTTTCCCTAGTAAAAATGTACTCTCTAGCGCCGAGGGGTGCGAAAACGCACAACATGTACCTGTGCATAAACGGTAACATATAGAAACTTGAAATTATTATGAGATATACACAGGCTCAATGGGCTACCAATCCTCATCATTATAAATTCTCTAAATATTTTTTTTCTGTGTGTTTTCTATGTTAAAATGGTTATTTTTTCACATGCCGGAAAAGCTGCATCTGACGATGCAGATATCACTAAGTAGATGACGTCATATGACTTACCTGTCCAGGACGCATATGTTGTCCCATCCATGTATTATCCACATCAAAAGACGGCTAAGCGATATCAACCATCTAACATTTCCTATGAGTTTTCAATTACACCTCTGTTTTATGTTGCGTTTTCGCACCCGTCGGCGTTAATGGGTAAAGACAATATGCACATTATGAACAATATTTACTTAAAATCACGAAACACTTAATTGAGAACTTTTCTATTTTTTGGTCGAGGTCTCAACAAGTTTGTTCCAACTATTTTGCAAAATATTAAAATAAGATCTCTTTAATGTACAAAAATAAAGTCTTTTTTCTTAAATTTGCATTGATATCTTTTGGAAGAAAATCAAAAATTCTTAAATGTTGATTTCCAGGGCTTAAAATTTTTCGCATAAAAAAAATTGTATTGGCTATACTAAAATATATCCGTGTTAAAAAATGATTACAGTCAGCTCACGGGATTTTAGAATGTAAGAGATAAAACTTCTCTAAGGAAATCGAGTAGCCACAAAAAACTCAAGCATACAAAAATGGGTGAAAAATGAAATGTGTTTCAAAAAAGTGATTTTTTTCTTTATATATTGAAATAAAGGAAAAAAAACTTCCTATATAAAATGTATGTTAAAAAATGCCTACAATTTTTGGCGCGTTACCAATGCGGGGTTCAAAAGGTAAAATATTGCGTGAGTGTTGCATATCTGTTTCAGTTATTCCTCTGAATTTTACGCATCGCAAAAACTCTATTTTTCTTTGTTATAAATTTTTTAAGAAATCTCTTATTTTCACGCTCAATATTTTTTTTCAAATTATAACCTGTTTGTAATAAAACTTGTTATTCTAAAAAATGTTCACGAACAAATTTTAGCTTATAAAACTTATATAACAAAAATTTAGAAAAAAATTTTTAATACAGAAAAAATATTTTAGAAGGTCTAAAACTGAAAAACATCTTGGAACAAGTTAATCATAGAGTCACATTTTTTCGTTTCTATCTCCCAAAATGAGAGTTTTTTACAATTTCAATTCCAAATTTTATCATATAAATAGAGATCAATAAATGGCCTCTTTTTCGAAAAATTTGACATCAATTCAAAACTATCTCACCGATTTTTAAATATAGTTTTTATAAGCGAAAAATTTACTCTGAAATTACCTTTTGCTCAACTCTGTGCATTGACTCCAAAATTATGTCGATATTACTTAATAAATCTGAATATGTATATGAAAATATGTATATGAAAATTTTAAAAATTTCATTGCTTCATTTTTGTTTTCAGCAAACAAATGCTTATACTTTAATTGTTTGCTTTGTTGTTCCTTCTGAACGCAACTTTGTGAGAAATGATAAGATAAAAGTGCTAAAAATATGTAATAAGTAAAGTATTGAAGTCACAAAATTATTTCCATCCCATGTCAAAAAAGAGTCTCTGTTCCCGTTTTTTATGATTCTGACAGTCTTCAAATTATCATCACAAGAAATTTGTCTATGTAAAACTTAAAGCTTTTTGGTAAAGAGAATCGACCAGCTGTTATTAGCTCTAATTATTAACCATCCCAATCACAGCATTTTATATTCAATATTGAAAATTAAAATCATAATTTCCATTAAATCCTTATAATGTTTAAGTGTCCCTTGCAACTTACTTAGATGTGATTTTCTCAGCAACGTTTCTTCGTTGCTTAAATATTTTCTCAATATTAACGATATCTACGATACCATCAATTTGCAATACCATTCACCCTTTTCACCCTTTCACTGATGTAATCCATTTATTCTGTGCTGCGCTTTGCTCGAAAATCTGTTTCGTCGAACATTTATTATCCGACATTTCGCTTGCGCTTGGCAGCAGTAAAACGGCATAGTGTCGCGTTTCATTTTCTTGCTGCAACAGCAGTGCAGCATGCGCGAGCCTGCAGGGCCAATTCCGGAATACCGCGCGCCACTTTGGTTGCCAAAGTTTCGCCGGGATAAAAATGGCGCCCACAGTACAAACACACGCAAAAATGTCTTGTCTTTTCTTGCTAAAATATTGTTAGTATATGTCCGTCAGTTGCGCATATGTATGGGTGTGTGTGCGTGTATTTGTTTTGTCACTTGGCTCACTCGCATTTAAGCCATCAATTTTTTTCTCATTCAGCTTTTTTCTTTTGTTTCCTTCTTCAGCTGCTTTATATTAGATTAAATAAAATTTACCGATGCTTTTTCTGTTCAATCGTTCGTTTAGTTACGCTGCCATTCTATTGTTAGTTTTTACTATTGGAAATGTTTTCGTTGTATTTTTATAATTTAACTTAAGCTGACACAGCACTATTTTGTCATTTAAGTTTTTCTTGTGCTATCTTTTAGTATAAAAAAAAAACTTCTTTATGTATGATATGTTCAATCTTCTTTACCAACAATTTAATTAATTAACTTTAACAAGTTCAAATCAAAATAATTCTTTTGTACTTATGGCTTTATTGCTACAATCCACCAGCCCAACCCACCACTCCCCACAAAATATTGCATTGTTTTTTAAACTTAAGCTCCCATTCGTGGTATCTCAAGAAATGTCAGCGCAATACAAGTTAAAAAATGCCACAATTTCTTAACACTGGAATTTTCCTAGTTGGCAATACTGAAAAATATTGATGAGAAGCAGAAAGAAAGTTCAATAAATACATATACATTAAGATGCATGTTTAACTCGTCGTATATGTTATCCTCATCGTCTTAGGCAGCGCATCAATTGATTTCTTTTTCTTGAAAGTCCTTTGCAAATACGAATGGTAAACATTTTCTTTACAATTTCTAAAGAAACTCTTGGCAATTGTTACGTTACTTCTTTTAAATGAGCTTAATTCAATTTCTGCCATTTTCTTATCTTTATTTTATTTTTACTACTTAATATTTTCAATGTGTTTGCAACATTTTTTATGTTTCAGATAAATCCAAAAGCGTAACAAGCAGTAAATTAAATATTATAGATTAGGCTTGACTCCTGAGAAATGAAAACTTCAAAACTTAATTAAATTATTAACTTAAATTGTTATAAAAATATTTATTGTTATAAATTTTTAGAATTCTGCGAAATTATTGTGTTGTCAACGTTCACGAAAAAAACAATTATTTCTTGGAATCAGTAAAAATTTTAAAAATACTTGTGACTTTTTCATTTTTCAGAGATAAAATAAAATAAAAACCTTAAATGAAATATTAATTTCTTAGTTGAACAAACTGCTACGTTTTTAATAACTACGTTGCCAAGTTTTATGTCTATTTGTGTTTACGGGCGGCCATAGACTTAAAAAGTACGCAGTTTACTATGAAATGATGATTTATATATAAATGTCTTAGCTTTTCGTGGAATATTTTCTCCAATCATATTATTCTCAGTAGCAATTAGTTGATAAAATTCTACAAGACTCAACAATTTAATTGAATATATTTTGTTTCATGGAAAATCTTAAGTGATTCAAGCGTTGCATTGTGTTACCATTAAATGAAGCCATGATTTTGGTAAGAGATTCCTTAATAAATATATGAGTAGCACTACTTGCTAATGAAATTAGTTCTTAAATAATAACACAAGCGGATGAAATGAAAAATTGTTGTCATCATAATCGAATTTCCTATTTAATTTAGTTGACTGAGTGTAAATACATTTGCAGAGAATTATTTTATGATTTTTTGATGCAATTAACGTTAGGTTATCAAGCAAAAAATTCGTAATGCTATATTGACTTTAGAAATTTATGGAGAGATTATATAAAGTGTGGTGATACTTTAAACTTTTTTTTTTTTTTCGTTAAATATGGTCCACCAGGGTTTGAAATGAAAACGAAATGCTAAACATTTCATAGCATTTCTAAGAAGGCTTGCTGTAACGAACTATCCCAATTCAAAAATTAAAGTGAATGCAAAGAAGTAGATAGGAAAGAACTAGACTCCGAGCTTTTTGCCTGTATTAAAATTTGGC